>OX451363.1:14222445-15472445 GCA_949629185.1 Apamea crenata | reverse complement strand
CTATGTGAAAATTAGTGGTTGAATGTTGTACAGTCCCATCGCCGTACATTTATTACTCTGTAAGTGTAACTTACTTAAATGTGCATACACACGAGCGATATGCGTCAGTGACAGAGGGAACTGCAGCTGTCGACGCGTCGCCCGCCGGCTGCCGTCGATAACTTAGTGCTCATACACACGAGCGACATCTGTCAACGGCAGAGGCAACTGTAGCTTTCGACGCGTCGCCGGCTGCCGTCGACAACGTGCCGTTCATGTATTTCTTGAGTACGGTGCTCAAATACGCAGCTAGTTTTAAAGAAATGTAAAGAACAAATAGCTTTTTTTTAATTTAATACTGTATAATATTTTAAGGTTCTGCTCACGTATATTTAACCTGGCAATTTTCTGACTCAACCGGAACCTATTATGATAATTCAATCATTTTTATTTGTTGAAGCTTGTAAATGGCAACTGTAAGCGTTATTGTACTTATATTGTTTGTGTGTTGTATTAAGTAATACAGTTTTATTTAAAATAATAATATTTTATGCATGTTTAGGTTAATATATGTTTTGAGACTGGCGCCTGAAAATAAATGGACTTATCTATACTTATAATAAATCTGTAGAGAGGTCAATTCTGTACATGAAATATATTTCCAAAATAACTATCAGGGGGTGATTAGGGATCGATACTGATGCCAAAAATGCAATCAGTAAAATTTTTGTCTGTCTGTCTGTCTGTCTGTCTGTCTGTATAACCGTTATAGAAACAAAAACTACTCGACGGATTTTAATGAAACTTGGTACAATTATTTTTCATACTCCTGAGCTGGTTATAGTATACTTTTCATCACGCTACAATCAATAGGAGCAGAGCAGTGAAGGGAAATGTTGGGAAAACGGGAGAAGTTACTCCATTTTTTACGCTTCCGTCGCGTGTGCAACCTTAATGGTTAAAGCTACACAGAAATCATGTATGACGGAAATGTTCTCCTTAAAATTATATAAAAAATATCTCACGACAGCATATGTCTATCTTTTATGGTTGACTCACAATAACACGTGTAACTCCCGATAGCTTAGCAGTTCGAAGCTTTCTGATTATATTTGTCTACTCTTACATTTATAACACTCTCAGTCATTCTTAATTAAAAAAGTTAACATTATTAACTATTCCATAAAAAAGAATCATGGGAAATCATCAAATGACCCCTCCAGCTCTGGGTGGAGAGGAAGGGAGTGTCAGACTCTTACTGACTAAAACCCACCCGTGTTCCTTCCTTAGCCCTTTATGTTCCAGGGCAGCGGTAACCCTTTCGGACGATCCCGCTACCCCTTCTATAGGTACTTAAGCCTCATGTGAACGTGATCTAAACAATATTACCAATACATTAACTTAATAACACACAAGGAGTTACACGCTGACGGAGTCGCGGGCACAGCTATTAACAATAATATTGTGCGGTTCCGTATTGCGATATTTTTCAACAGTATTGTAGATTGACATATTATATTTCCCTACTAAAATACGAAAGTTAATCTGTCTGTTACATCAAAACCACTGAACCGTGAGGAAGGACATAGGCTACTTTTTTTTTACGAAAAACGGCGGAAACGTGGACGAAGTCGCGGGCAACAGCTATAGGTACTATATAAAATTATATATTCTGTCTGTAGGTATGTTACATTTTCACGCCTAAATCACTGAACGGATTTCGATAAAATTGCCTGCCAGCAGATGCCAAAGAGATAGATGGCATCCTGGGGAAGGACATACTTCTTATCCTTTCCGACATTCACGCGGGTGAAGCCGCGGGCAGAAGCTAGTTTATTTAATAAAACTAATATTAGATTTTTTGTAAGTTTGTTTGTTATGCTTTGACGCTAAAACGGCTGAATGAATTTGGATGATATTTGGCACATGGGTAGACCGTGATTAAGATTAGGACATGATATTTTTATCCAGATATCCCCAAGGGATCGAGACTTGTGCGGATAAACCGCGGGGTGCAGCTAGTCTATACTTATAATAAATCTGTAGAGAGGTCAATTCTGTACATGAAATATATTTCCAAAATACTTATCAGGGGGTGATTAGGGATCGATACTGATGCCAAAAATGCAATCAGTAAAATTTTTGTCTGTCTGTCTGTCTGTCTGTCTGTATAACCGTTATAGAAACAAAAACTACTCGACGGATTTTAATGAAACTTGGTACAATTATTTTTCATACTCCTGAGCTGGTTATAGTATACTTTTCATCACGCTACAATCAATAGGAGCAGAGCAGTGAAGGGAAATGTTGGGAAAACGGGAGAAGTTACTCCATTTTTTACGCTTCCGTCGCGTGTGCAACCTTAATGGTTAAAGCTACACAGAAATCATGTATGACGGAAATGTTCTCCTTAAAATTATATAAAAAATATCCCACGACAGCATATGTCTATCTTTTATGGTTGACTCACAATAACACGACGTGTAACTCCCGATAGCTTAGCAGTTCGAAGCTTTCTGATTATATTTGTCTACTCTTACATTTATAACACTCTTAGTCATTCTTAATTAAAAAAGTTAACATTATTAACTATTCCATAAAAAAGAATCATAGAAATCGGTATAGAAACACCAAAGTTATACATGAAATACGCTAATAATAAGCCATCGCGCGAGAATACTGAATCACGCTCGACGCGTCTCGCGCCTATAAAATTCAAAGTCCTGACTGACTGACCGACTGAGACATCAACGCACAGCCTAAACCGCTGGTCCTAGAGACATGAAATTTGGACACTGTATTCTTCGTGAAGAGTAGGTGTCCACTGAGAAAGGGTTTTTCGAAAATCCACCCCTGAGAGGGTGAAATGGGGGGATTTCGTTTGTATGAAAAATCTTATTCCTTGAGTTAATAAACTTGAAACTTGGCACGAATACTTATGTAAATAAATTATGAAGTTGGGCATTTTTGTTTTTATAAACTACCCCCTAAAAGGGGATTGGGGGGTTTCAAAGTTTGTATGGAAGAATTTTAGCGCGCGGTCCGATTTAATCGAAACTCAGTGTTTATACCTAAAATTGAAAGGAAAGAATAATGTGTATCAGGGTTTTTCGAAAATGTACCCCTGACGGCCTGAAAAGGGGTAGTCAATTTTACTGGGGAGGATTTTACAGCGTGGCTTGATTAACTCGAAAATTGGTATAAATAATCTTTGAGTCAAGTTAATATGAACACATCCCAAATGATTTTTCAAAATTCCACCCCTGTGGGGGTGAAAAGCGGGGATACAGTTTATATGAAAAATCTTATTCGTTAGATTAATAATCTTGAAAATTAGCATGAATACTCGCCTAAGTAAGCAATAAAGTTTATCATTATTAGTTTTTCAAAACTACCCCTCAAAGGGGATATAGGGGTGTTAAAGTTTGTGTGGAAGAATTTGTACGCGCCGTCCGATTAACACGAAACTCAGTGTACTTAAGACAAAAATAAATAATAACACGTATGAGGGTTTTTCGAAAATCACCCCCTAACGGGGTGAAAAGGGGTAGTTAATTTTACAGGGGAGGATTATAATAAGTGGCTTGATTAATTATAAAATTGGTATAAATAAAATAATCTTTGAGTCAAGTAATGAATTTTTATGATTTTTTTAAAATTCCACCCCTGTCGGGGGAAAAGCGGGGATATAGTTTATATGAAAAATCTTATTCATTTAGTTAATAAACATCAAACTTGGCAACAATACTTGCCTAAGTAAGTAATAAAGGTTATCATTATAAGTTTTTCAAACTACCCCTCAAAGGGGGATATAGGGGTGTTGAAGTTTGTGTGGAAGAAATTGAATGCGCGATCCGATTAACTCGAAACTCAGTATTGATACTTTCGACAGAAAATAATTAATAATAAGTATGTAAAGTTGTCGCAAATTGACCCCTGATGGGGCAAAAAGGGGTAATTCGGTTTTTAGGGGAGGATTTGAACTTGAAACTGTATGTTACATTTTCACGCCTAAACCACTGAACTTCTGATTTGGCAAAGAGATAGATGGCATCCTGGGGAAGCACATACTTTTTATCCTGGTAGCACGTTCCCGTGGGATAACTTCCGACATCCACGCGGGCGAAGCCGCGGGCAGAAGCTAGTTTTAAATAAATGTAAAGTAGAAAAGATTTGATTTTTTGGAAACATATGCGGGTGAAACCGGCTGCCATTCTTGGATCTTTGACAGTCGTTACGGGTCGCCAGTAGCCCGAAAGTCTGACAACCAGTCTTACCAAGGAGTCAAGTCAAGTCAGTCAGTTTTCTAGCGAATTTGGGACTCAATTGATGGGTTCCAATTGAGCTTGGAAAATTATGAGTTAGGCTATCATCTGCCTAGCCGTTTCCCAACTATGTTGGGGTCGGCTTCCAGTCTAACCGGATGCAGCTGAATATCAGTATTTTACATGAAGCGACTGCCTATCTGACCTCCACAACCCAGTTACTGGGTAATACGAAAATCATGATTTAGGTAGGTATCTTGATTGATTAGACAGTCAAACATTTCATACGGACATTCAACCGGAAATCAATGGTAGCACTAGCATTTCTGAAATTACCCTAACTGCTAAAAGTCAGAGGCTCTGTCAATAACAAATTTTTACCACTGTTATGTGGTTAACTGTACTAAGTCGTTGTTTTTTTTTTAAATAAACTACTACTTACCTAAGAGTTAATTTACATTTCCAGGTAAACCGACGTTTATAAATCTCCAAGGCAACAGGCGATTGCTGATGGTCAACGGTTACACCTTCGGTCAATACTCACCACGGTACTATTATTGTTCCAAAAAATCCAAGGGGTGCAAAGCCAGCGTTATCCTGAACCGTGATGAATCTCAGATTATGTCGGTCAAGAGTGTACATAACCACGAACCGCCTGTATATGGACAAGTAGAAAAAGGTGTCTATATTAAATATAGCGGATGAAGATCATTGAAAATAATACTATTTAATATTTTTTTTAGAGGAAATATTTCATTGATCCTCTAAAACTTTTTGCGCTCCTAATGATTCACACTTTTTTGAATAATTGAACCTCTTTTTTTATTTTTCTGGCCTTTTGTCACAGTTGGTCGCAGTACATACGAGTAAGCATTCCAACCAAATGGGTTAGGTTTGTGTAGAACTGTGACGAATTGCGCCAGCGGCCGGTGAGGGCTCTGCGTCCAAGTTGGTCGCAGTACTTCGCTGTTTAGTATTTCTAGAACCCCAAAATAGGAATTAGTTGAGGTTAAATAAAACCGGTGCAGTCATTAAATTAGAGTGTTCAATAATATTTTTAGGAGTGCAAAATTTGAATTATTAGAGGTTCGATTAAATACATAATATTTTTTTAAGTGTTGTGTAACAGTGGTAAACCTTTGTATCATTTATCTTTTATTAATCTAGTCGGAATTGGGATAATTATGTATATTTTTGATGATTGGGATGTTAATCTGTCTGTACCTACTAACACTAGATGTTAAGTTAAATTGTTACTAGTATATAGCTATGAGGAACAGGGTGTAAAGTTCACTCATCCTCCATAGAAAATTGAGGATCCTCCGACCAGACGGGTGTTGTGTCTGGCGGGCAACTGCCCAACGATTGATGTTGGGAAATTGTATATATAATATGCTAATTGCGCGGTGAACGTTTGCGAGATGCAGGATTTGCGAGACGTCAGTATGACGCGTTGTTCGCATGTGGCGTTGTAGATACCGCTACACTAACTCTATGTGCTTTGTCTGAAAAAATATTCTATTCTATAGCGCTGTAAAATATTATAAATAAATGTAAGTTATTTAAAATTTAGTTTCTCATCGTATCGTTATTTTAACACCCACACATCCCTTGAAAATAAACGGTTCGCTGTCTTCTTCGACGCCTCAGTGAAAAAACGGACATGTATATTCCACATTTATGTTTAAAATTGACGTTATTTCAAATTAAACAGATATCGACTTTATTTTAATGGGTATTAAGTTGATTTCAGAGTGACTAGCACTATTGAAAAAGTTATAAAAATGTTTGAAGTTGTAGCGTAAACTGAACTTTATTATGTAGGAATTAAATTTATTTTTCCATAAATTCATATTTGTTTACATTTTTGGCGAACATATATCGCGATTCAAATTCAGGTAGAAGCGGGGATTCAGGAGATGTTGACTCGTCGAACGCGCGAACGAAACGCGTCGTATGTGAAGCTAAACCCGCACGGCGATACTACTACCACAAAGATACACTTAAGTACATCTAACTTACATTGACTACCCAAAAATACAATTATAATTATAATTAAAATTTCTGTAACACATGGTATCATAATATGTATCTACACGAACTGGTGAAAAATCTGTGGTTTGATGCATATTTGACGCGATGCGGTGCGAATTTTATTCGCGCGAATGTTTTGTGGAGTATGGGCTTGTATGTATAGCGAATATGCATAGCGATTTAAAACATAGGAGAATGTCGCCCACTTCGTCTCCCGCCCTGGCTTTAATTTATTGAGGCACCGCAGGTAAGCGCAGTTTAGCAGACGACAACCTCATACTGTTACTGAACTAGGAGATGCCATCACGGAAAAAACGATGATTTGCCGGCCAGTGCCCAAAAATGTTTATAATACACATGTAACACCTAATAACGCTCATGCAAAGGAGACCTCCCTGTGGGACAAGTTTGACTATTTGTTCCAACACTTTTACTGGCCATTTATTTATAACACTACTTGAGTATTTTTTTTTGTACTGACATTGTAGGATGACATAACCAACCAATTTTCTTTTTATTACTGTTCATGTTTTAGTGGCAAACTAATTTACCAAAAATTTTATTACTGGCCGTTAATCTTTCCAACTGATCATAATAACCTCTTGTAAGTGCCCCCGCACATTACGCGGCCAGGTCGCCGCGGCCAACTAATTCTTCCGTGACATGCAAGTGCGCGCAAGGCGGCCAGCGGCCAGCGACCACGTATTGGCCGCGCGGCCAGCAGAATCCTCGCGACCCGCACACGGCCAGTTGGCCGCTGTTGCCGCTGTGGCCGTTGTTCTTTTTTTCATTCGCATTTGTAATAAGAAAATGAGTGCAACAATAATTCCTTCCTCGACGTCCATTTTGGAGCACGATGTGAATTCAACTGACAAATGTGGTCGCTACGTGGCCGCGTAATGCGCGGGGGCACTAACTATTATTATCCTATAATAAACTGAAAAGCAACGTCCTAATATTCTTTTATTTCAGGTCATGCGAAGTTTATAACGATACCGGGCAACAAACAGTTATTAATGTACAACAATTTCACGTTTGGTCAGTCCAAACCGCGGTACTATTATTGTTCAAAAAAAAGTAAGGGGTGCAAAGCCAGCATTATTCTGAGCCACGATGAATCTCGGATTGTGATGATAAAAAATGAACATGACCATGAACCCCCTGTATATGAACATTTAGAAAGTGGTATCTACGTTAAATGTTATTCGTGAAATAATGTTATTTAAGATTATTTTTGAGTGGTGGTGTGTGGAAATAAGTAGGTTTTCGGATAAACGGGTCATGTATGTATGTATGACCCTGTTTGAATTAGAAGGCCAATTCCCCTAATTAAAAACGTTCAAAATCTAGTCACAATCTCATGTCAGCGACAATCAATGTCAAAAACTTGTCAAAAGTGTAGGGAAATTAGAGGTATTTTTGACAATTGAAACTGAGATCAGACTGTGAACAGTGTGAACGTTCTTAAAATTACGGGAATTGCTATCTGTATATAGCGTTGTAATTATTAATAAATAGTATTCAAAATGTCGTTTTTCATTGAATTTCAATCCAAACCAAACACATATTTTGAAGCATGAAGTTAGTACCTGGATGACAAGTTTTTAATCGACCCTATAACAAATTATTCACCTGCTAATGATGCACGCTTTTTTATGAGCCTTTAAAAACTTTTGTGCTTTTAATGATGAACGCTTTAAAAAATAAATGTGCCTCTTTTTAACTTTCTGCTCAAAATCAAAAAATCAAAAGTATTTTTTTTTAAATACACGTTGCCCCACTCCAGGAATTTCTCCTGTATCGTGGGTGCGCTTACAAACATTTAAACTCACATACACAAACAGCAAATTAGGCTGAGAATCAGCACTTTTCGAACGTTAAAATTACTTATGACAGTCCTCCAAAACGCCCGCCCTTCACCACTCTTGAGGAATCTTACTTTTGAGGAATATAATAAACCTAATGTATGTAAATGAAAAGTAATGACCAAATGTTTTTTCATTTCAGTTCAAGCGAAGTTTATAAACGTAGGGGGCAACAAGAAGTTATTGATGGTGAACAATTTTACGTTTTCTCAGTACAAACCACGCTACTATTATTGTTCGAAAAAATTGAAGGGGTGTAAAGCCAAAATTGTGCTGAGCCAAGATAGATCTGAAATTGTGTTTATTGAAAATGAACACAACCATGAACCTCCGATGTATAAACGTACGGAAACTGGACTTTATGTTAAACTATAAAAGAATTCGTGGTAGCCCAGTGGCCTCGCCTCTCACGCACGAGGTTGGGGTTCAAAGGAGACCACTCACGTTTCATACAAAGTTGGGCCCAAAACCGGAAGAGCCGGCCAGCGAAAAAAATGTGTTACTCTGGTCGGGGGAGGCTACCTTATCATTTTTTACTATTGCACCAAATCTCTACGATTATTTCTTAAGCTGTTTTTGAAGTTAAGTATAAAATCTGGTTAGAAACCGCATGTGGAATTTCTCGTAATTTTATGTATTTTCAAACAAGATATTATATTACAAAATATTTAAGCTTACATAATAATACAGCTTGCATAATATTTTAGTTTGCTTGACTTAAAATAATGAGCATGTATATAAAAAAAGAGTGAATTATGGGAATTTGTATGAATTATTAAAATTTGGTCAGGAGAACGTCTGTCGGGTCAGCTAGTTAATATAAGTCTGCAATCGCCAACCCGTTTTAGGCAACCGTGGTGATCAATGCCTTCTCTGTATCAGAAGTCAGAACTATGAGAAGAGCCCGCCTCTTCTCATAGATTACAGTGTGACAGTAATGGACTGGTTTTATTTTATAACATAATTTGGTACTAACTGTTTATGGATGTTGTAATATGCTGTATATATTGACTTTGTTATGTGTTGGATATTAAAAGTGTTTATTGCTATGTGTTTATTTATTCAGGCGTGTTGAATAGTCGGTACACACAATTACGGGGACAACGGGAATACAGGAATTTGTTTTGAATCTGTTTTCGCGTATTTATTAATATGTTACTCACATTGATAGTTAGTGGAAGCTTGTAATTGGCCATCGTTTACACATTGTATTAGATATTAAAATGTATTAGCTGTAAGTTTCCATAGAAGAAATAAATAATAAATTAATATTAATCCACAAGCCGTGCGCCCGATAGGATTTTCCATCGGTAAAATGAGGAACTTTCATCCCCTATTCAACCCCTTTAGGGGATGAATTTTCAAAAATCCTTAGAGCTCACTTTCGTTATTTATGGAACTTTTTGGGAAAATATCATGCTTCTAGAGATAGCGGCTTAGGCTGAAGTATGTACTCGTATCAATACATTTATATATTTACAAATTTTAAAATAATCAGCTGTCCCACACATTTGAGTCGAGTAGGTATTGAAGTTTTTTTGTGGGACAGTTGATATCATATCGCGATTACGATATCAATCCCACGGAGAAAATTGTTCAGTTTGATGGTCTGTAGCTAGTAGGTACCACACCCTTAAATATGACCACTGATTTCTGATACACGTACAGAAACTAAAACGGACTTAAAGGCTCCCGCAGACGGGTGCGACGCGACGCTGCGACGCGATTCTGGTAGAACAATTTCCAATAAGTTTTCATAGAAATTGTTCTACTAGGGTCGCTTCGTGCTATCGCGTCGTGCCTGTCTGCGGGAGCCTTAATTTAACTTTCAACAGATTTATACAAGTCCTAAGAAGACCTTTGCCCAGGAGTGGGAAGCCTAGGCTAACATATTTTTTTAATTTTTTTATACAAATAATATTGATTGCAGGTCAAGCGAAGTTTATAACGTTACTGAACAACACAACGCTATTAATGTATAAAACATTTACGTTTTCTCAAAAAACACCACGCTACTACTGTTGTTCGAAAAAGGATAAGGGGTGTAAAGCAAAAATAAGGCTGAGCGAAGACAGGTCAGAAATGGTGATGATTGAAAATGAACATGACCATGCTCCTCCACAGTTTAAACGATTACAAGATGGACGCTATATTAAACTATAAATTAATTAGAAAGCATGAGGCTGTAGTTAGACAGTGCTTCTTTGCCCATACCATACGTTAGTGAGTTGCCTTGGCGAACCTAAACTGACCCATGTTAGGCGAAGCAAGAAAAACCTTTTTGAGGTGGAGATTCATTAGACGCCTCCGCCTTGGAGTATAAATGTGATGCCGTTCTACAAACGATGGGACACTAAGGGGTTTATTCATAAACGATGACTAAAGTTAAGTAACGTTTAAACGTCAAAAATGTATGGTTAAACAGTCGCTAATCACTGCTTAACTTTAAGCAACGTTTATGAATAAGGGGGTTATTATCGTGCCCTGCGTGTCCTGTCGTCTGCACGTTACAAGAACGGACGGACGCTCGTGATGGCGCCAAACACGTAGTCGAATTCTGGGCCCGAGTCTATTTCGATTGCCATAGACACATTATATAAGAAGGTTTGTTCCAAAAAGGATAAAGTGTGTAAAGCAAAAATAGTGCTGACCTCTAATAGATCGGAAATGGTGTCGATTGAAAATGAATGTGACCATGCTCCTCCAGTGGATAAACGATTACAAGATGGACGATAAAATAAACTAGAAGTAGCTACTCGTAGCTACTCTGTCCACTAGGTTAACCGTTTTTTGACAGCTTTTTTTTTTTATTGACAATGGGCTCACTCTTGACCTCAATCCAGCCCAGAGGCAGGGATGAGATCTACGGTGGAACGACCTTGCCCAGAAGAAGCCTATTCAGTCTCGCCCTGAAGAGATTAGGGTTGTATGAACTCGGGAATGCAGCTCCCATAGAACGTTACTATACCAGATTACGTAAAAGCTTATAAAATAAATATATAAACTGCCTAATCTTATTGAATTATCTTATTTATGACTTCTTGCCGACATTATAACACCGTACGTGTATCAGTTTTGACAAAAAATATATAATTGCTCACTAGTTCTATCTGTCAAAAAACGGTTATCGTAGTGTATAGTTACTAAATTATTTGTTTGTGATGTGCTGGATGTTAAAATTTGCTATACAAGATGTAATTGCAATAACTAGAAATATGTGTGTTCTGAATGTTGAAAATTGTGCATGAAACCGAGTGTAACGCAAGCCATGAGCTTGTCAGAAAATCTTTATAATTATGAATCGAATAAAGTCCTGATGTTCTTAACGCTGTTTGTTTGCACTTTATTTTAAACCATACCATTACATATTTTATGAAACTATTCATCACAGATTAATATAAAGAATAATGACGTGTTCATAATTAGCCGATAATGTCCGCACTGCTGGGTCACAGGCCTCATCTCGGTGAGAGGGAATGGGCCATAATCCACCAGGCAGGCCCAGTGCTGGTTGCTAGATGTCACATGTCTTCGAATTTTTGGTTCTACATGCCGGAATATTATTGCGCGTAAACTATAATTTATAAAAGGTTAATGACCTACACAGAGGAGAATGATAAGAAGAAATGAATGATCTACACAGAGATGACAACATGAGCTTGCCAGAGAATAATTAAATTATATTATATAATAAAGTTTAATAAAATCCTGTTTTTTTAAACTGTATTACAAGTCTGCTTAAACTTTTCCCAACTATGTTGGGGTCGGCTTCCAGTCTTACCGGATGAAGCTGAATACCAGTATTTTACATGGAGCGATTGCCTATATGACCTCCACAACCCAGTTGCTGGCTAATATCATATATAATGCCCCTTGGTAAGTCTGGTTGTCAGACTTTCGATCTTCTGACGCCCCGTAACAACTGTCAAAGATCCACGAATGACAGCTGGGACCAACGGCTTACCGTGCTTCCCGAGGCACGGGGCGTCTTGATATGTAAATGTGGACAGCCCACCACAGACCAACGGCGGCAAGCGTTGCTTTACCTGATAGATTAATTGGTGCGGCTGTTTTTACATAGCCACAAGACTGTATTTTTATACATTAATGAATTATTTCCTTCCATTTTATTAAAAACTTCAATATTTCATTATTGCAGGAAAAGCGAAGTTTATTACTTTATTGAACAACACAACTTTATTAATTCTCAACAATTACACGTTTGCCCAAAAAGTACCACGCTACTACTATTGTTCGCGAATTGCAAAGGGATGTAAAGCAAAAATTGTGCTGAAAAAAGACAGCACTGAAATGATGACAGTTGAAAATGATCACAACCACGATCCTCCAGTGTATAAACGATTAGAAAATGGACGATACATTAAGCTATAAGTAAATAAATGATTTAGGATTGTGATGTGATGTTAAAAGTTGATAAACAAGATGTAATTGAAATAAATAAAAATATGTGTGATTTGAATGATGGATATACAGGGTTTATTTTCAAAGACCAGCCAAATTTAAGGGTGTGGTTCAGACCATCAAACTGAACAACTTTCTCCATGGGACCAATATCGTAATCGCGAATTAAGAAATAATAAAAATTTATCAACTGCCCCATAGAAAACTTCAATATCTACTCGATATAAACGTATGGGACGCCTGAATTTTTATTCGCCCCTTAAAGGTTGCCCTAAAGGATACCCTTAAAGGATACCCTTAAAGGTTGGTCTGTGAAAACTAACCCTGTATTGTACGTAACAGAGTGTAATGTAAGCGATGAGCTTGTCAGTTTGTTTTAAATATTAATTAAATATAATGAAGTCGTGATTTCCGGCCGGTTGTTTTGGTGTGCTGGATGTTAAAAGTTGCTATACAATTTTTGACGGCACGGTTGGCGCAGTGGTTAAGCGATTGACTGCTACGCTGCGTGTCGCGGGTTCGATTCCCGCACGGAACAAATATTTGTATGACCTACAATGAGTTGTTCCGGGTCTGGCTGTTTGTGTGTGTGAGTTTATATGACTGTAAACGCACCCACGACACAGGAGAAATTCCTAGTGTAGGGCAACGTTTTTTTTTTTAAAAAAAAGATAATAACAAGATGTAATTGAAATACCTAAAAATATGTGTGTTCTGCATGTTAAATATTGTGTTGATAAATAATAAGTAGAGTGTAACGCAAGCCATGAGCTTGATAGATTAGTTTTATATTAATAAAATATAATAAATAAATAAAATAAAATAATTTTTATTTATCTCCACTTACATTCATATAAGGTTGACAGGTAAATCGGCAAAATGTTGTAATTTGTGGAGTGGGAGGAAATGAAGTCGTGATGTGCAGCGGTTTGTTTGCTCTGTATTTTCCACCTCTCTTCCATCACTCTTATAGTCCGGCGGGACGGCAATCCCACATGACAAGAGAGAGATCAGGCGGGTGTGGTCAGGACCAACGGCTTAACGTGCACCTGTGACTGCGCACACCCTTTTGCACTATGATATGTCCCGCGCCGAGGGATAGTCTCCGCCGAGATTGGTCGCCATGGTCGAAATTCGATCTAGAGGACTAATAATATTATTTACATACATACCATTTATGTTATAATTATTATTTCATCACCACTGCTCTCAAAACGGTGATGGAAAACATCGTGAGGAAACCGGCATGTTCTAGAACTAAAAATTCGAAGATATGTGACATCTACCAATCCGCACTGGGCCCGCGTGGTGGATTACGGCCCACTCTCACAGAGAGAAGGCCTGTGTCCCAGCAGTGGAAACATTATAAGCCTGATTATATTATATACATACCATATACATTTTATGACACTAATTTATTTATTTATCATCCTTACAACTATCATTACAGGCCTTACGAGTTTTTACAAAAGATTAATAAAAAAAATAATGACGTAATATTTTATGATTCCAGATAAAGCGACGTTTATAACTTTAGATAACAACAAAAAATTATTAATGGTCAACAGTTTCACGTTCTCGCAGTACAAACTTCGTTACTATTATTGTTCGAAAAAGGCAAAAGGGTGCAAAGCAAAAATTGTGCTGAATCGAGATGGATCTGAAATTCTGTCGATTGTAAATGAACACGACCATGATCCTCCGATGTTTAGACAATTGCATGATGGGCGTTATCTTAAACTTTAAATGGATTGTATATCAGCTTTAGGGGGCTTAAAAATACCCATAATGAAGCCGAGAGTCACTTGTTCATCCCGTTTTTTATTTTGTACTGGACTTTACCTCGTAACCTTTTGGTTACGGAGATATTGAAGGCCAAAGTTCCAACTTTATTTGACTTTTTTTTTTACGAAATAACGCGAAAAATGTTTTAACTAACGTCCTGTAACGTAGCGTGCAATCATAAACACGATGTTTTGCGTGCGTTACATTGCACACTACCTAAAACAACGAATTTTCACACTGAAAATAAAAGTCGTTTCCTGGCAATTTATTCGTGGATAAAGTTACTTTGTTTGATGTACAAAACGCATGGATGACGGCTTCGTGGTGGGTTTTTTACAGCCTGTATAAGATTGGATGTGTTGTATGTTAAAAGTGGCTCTATGGTTACAGAGAGTAGGTATAGGTGATTGAAGTAACTGAAAACCTCGGACTCCTAAAGTATTATTTATTGTAATAAATTAACATGACACGTTTTTATTTATTTTCATAAGTTAGAAAGGTATTCTAAAAGATTTTTGTATTTTTCGCTAAAACCAGCTATTAAAACGTAAAGGTTTCAATCTTTAGCAGTCTAAAAAGTGTAAAAATGTTTTGCATAATGCCTATAAGTTTTTAATAAATGATTAAAGTCTTATGACTTCATTGCAATAAGCGGAGTATATTCTGAATGTAGAGCGGCAGTGCGATTCTGTAACAATCTCACCGTGAAAACTTAGGTGAAGTGAGCGCGGAGGAAGCTGTCATTCCAACTAATGCTAAATCATGGTAGTTACAAATTGAACAAATATTTTTCCATTATGTCGGCAGAACTCTTTGCGGTGTCACAGGCTTTGTCCTATGCTAGTGAATTGGTCGAAAAAAGATTAATATTAATCTTAACGGACAGTAAAAGTTCCTTATTTCACATTGCTCGAACTGCCTCTGGTAGCAGAGGTGTATCAGTAGCATACAGAATATTAGACCAAATTAAAATAGCTAATGAAAAGAACATAACCTTGGCACTGCAATGGGTCCCATCACACATTGGCCTGACGGGTAATGAGGAGGCTGACAATTTCGCTAAAAAAGCCATATCTGATGGAACTGACACTAACATTCTGCCTAATCACTCAGAAATGCTTACAATTTATAAATCAGCATGTTATAAAAAATTTAAAGAATACTTTGATGAAAGATCAAAAACCAAGGGCATATGGTACAAAAGTATTCAATGTGAACCTCTTCATGTTTCATGGTTTGCAAGTGTTCAACTAAGTAGACACCAAATAGTGACCGCATGTCGATTGCGTTCCGGGCACATTCCTAATAGGAGTTTTGCCTTTCTAATGAATAAGGTTGATTCACCTAATTGTGACATCTGTGGGAAAATTGACGACTTGCAACACTTATTAATGGAATGTGCACGCAATGCTAATAAGAGAGAACAGCTGGTAAGGCAATATCATTTAAATTATGTAGATGTTGGTGTTTTTCAAAGTATTTTAGCTGCACCTAAGTCGGACGCAGCTAAAGTGCTTTACTCATTTGAATTTAATTAAGATTGAGTACATAGTATTAATTAGCGAACTAAGATTAGCATAAGGTACGATGGGATGGTCATCGTCATTTTTATGTACAAAAATCCCTTACAAATCAATAAAGAACTAAAAAAAAAAAAAACTAATGCTAGGGATTGACACTATTGACAGCTCACTCTAAGTTCACTTCACCTAACTTTTCACGGTGAGATTTTTACAGAATCTATCGGCAGGTGTCTTTATGTGAATTCGTCGGTTATAAAAAAAAGAGAGCTGTTTCATACATTTTAATCGCGTAGGTATGTATATTTTTAACCGACTTCAAAAAAGGAGAAGGTTCTCAATTCGACAGTTCTTTTTTATGTTTGTTACCTCAGAACTTTCGACTGGGTGAACCGATTTTGATGATTCTTTTTTTATTTGAAAGCTGGTTCTTCCCGTGTCGTCCCATTTCATTTGATCCAGTTCTGACAAAGGCATCCATGAGAAAATCATATTATTCTTAAATGTTCGCAACTAAAAACTGAAAGATAAAAACTTTTATTTATTTATTTATTTTTCACTTTGTAGTGTTTTTTGGGAAGTCGGTTGTTTTTTTTTTGTAAAATAGTTTTTCTATAAAGCAGCTGATTTTGTTTTGATAACCGGCGAAAAATTTCTTCGCTTGGAAGAATTATGTGCTGTTTTCATGGTTACACACAGTTTGGACATCGATGTCTCTGCCACTCACCCTGTCTTATTAATAAAGTCGTGATGTAACGCTTTTTGTTTGTACTGTACTTTAGGCCACATTTCATGATATTAATGAGTTCATTCAACATTTTTATGAAAATCAATGACGTAATATTTCATTATTGCAGGTCAAGCGAAGTTTATTACTTTAATGAACAACAAAAAGTTATTAATGTACAACAATTACACGTTTTCCAAAAAAAGAACACGCTACTACTATTGTTCGCAAATATTAAAGGGGTGTAAAGCAAAAATCGTGCTGAGCGAAGATAGATCACAAATGACGTTTCAAAATGAACATGACCATGTTGCTCCGGTGTATAAACAATTACAAAATGGATATTATATTAAACTAAGTTAATAAATTATTTAAGATTGTGGTGTGATGTTAAAAGTTGCGTACAAGATGTATTGTTAAGTTTGATGGTCTGGTTTAGAGTCATAGTTTGAACTGCGAGAAGTCATTTAACCAGGTGTCGTTTTGCATCCTCGTCAAATTCAAGGAGGTAACTATGCTACGGATTCTCGATACGAATCAATAATAAAAACAAGTACATTTTTTTTTTCGGAAATCGTCATAATATGTGGGACACGTATTTTAAAACGCGGTCTCGTTTTAAAATACGTGTCCCACATATTATGACGATTTCGTGAGACCGCACTGTAACTCCCCTTTTACACACACATAAAAACGTGGCCGCTTATACGATACCCTAACGTGATTCTGTTCTTTGAAAGTGGTGTATTCTGAAATACTGTCAAACTTAAATAAACAAAAAAAAAAACAAGTATGTATTCATTTTTTACCAGGGATCCTAATTTAATTTGATTAAATTATTTATGTCTCATAACAGCCTCCTGAAATTTGACGAGGATGCAAAACCACAGCTTGTATAAATTAAAAAAAAAATCTTTGTAAACAGTGATTAAAACTGACCGGACGCGCTCGATCAGGGGGTCTACTCCGAAGTAGTATCGGCCGAATGTTCGGCCGTTTCCTGCTACGAAGTTACTATTTGGTTCGGTCGGTCCCGATTCTACACTCCTACACTCTTTCGAATATTGACTATGGTCCCGACCCAATTGAGCCCGATTCTAACTTTTTTCGCGTTTGTTTGTAAATACATACATATTATAGATAGAAAAACACCCAGACTCGGAACAAATACATGTAGGTCATACAAATATTTGTTCCGTGCGGGAAACGAACCCGCGACACGCAGCGCAGCAGTCAATCGCTTAACCACTGCGCCAACCGTGCCGTCAAATAATAATAAAAAAACAGTATTTTTAAAACAACAAACAATTAGTCTAAGAGTTCGTTTCATACAAAAGGCTACGATACCTATTCAAAGAGCATGTAAATATATCTATGTGTTCAAATGCTTCATTGTAGGTTGCTGTCATTCGCCGAACTGGCGAACGCAGACTAGTGGTAGAACGGCAGGTACCTACTGCAAAGAGTTTGCCTTCACGCACAAGCCGTCATTCTGTGGTGTGGTTTTTAATTGTTTTGTTTGTTATATTCGAACCTTGCTTCCACTCACGGCTTTGCGTGTATTGGGATTAAAAGTAGCCTTTACGTTATTCCAGAATAAATTATATTCCCGCATTTATGACGTTGGGTTAGAATTAGACTGTTATTATTTTGAAATGACGTTAGTTATTGAATAAATGATTTTTTAAATAAAGAAATAACTTTATTCATTGAAAATAAAATACTATCACGCCTGTATTTCCCGAAGGGAAAGGCAGAGGTGTGTCTATTATATAGGTACCCACATTTCGCCAGTTACGTTTAATCCCCATGTAATAGAGGTCGAGTCTATTATTGCCATCAACTGGAAAAACCCAATAACACTTTGCCCGACCCGGGTACCCGGGTAATTTTATTTTTAGATTTTTCAGTATAAAACTACACTCTTCAACTATACTCCTTACTGTTTAACTTGCTAAAAGCAGACATGACACATTCCAGAATGTGACTTTCCAGAACTGAGTAATTGCCATTTTTTTTCCTTTCATTGTCCGACAGCTGAGCAAAGGCTTGCCCCAAATCCTTCCAGACATCCTTTTTTTATTTTTATTTTCTTTATTAATAAGAACTAAAGTTCTTAGTAATGGATTACAATCTAGCCTAACAGACTAATAAGCAATTTAACTCTAACTTAATATTTTACGAATATCCTATTAAAGCCCCCTCGATCCAACCCTTGCGGTGCGCATCTAGGTCGTGCCTCTACCTCTTCCTGGGCCGGCCTCACACACCCACCGTGTGAAGACTATTGCCTAGCGGTCACTGTGTATGCCACTGTCGTGACTAGTAATCCCATTTCAGCTTGGCAGCCTTTTTGCCTACGTCTAGGATCCCCGTTTGGAGCACACATATTAAACTCCTTCTTCTTCACAGGCAAAGTGAAGTTCATACAACTATCAGAAAACAAGAGACTGTTGATGGCAGAAGGATTTACCTTCGCCCAGACCACACCACGACATTGGTACTGCTCCAAGAAAGGCAAGGGATGTAAGGCGAGGATCTTCTTGAACAAGAATGAAACAGAAGTCGTTTTCTTCAACAACGACCATGAACATGAACCACCAGTGTATAGGAAATTTAATAATGGATATTATGTCAAAATTAGCGGATAGTAAAATTAGTAATGATGTCGGGCCCTGTCAGGATAACAGCGCTGCAGCAATTATTTTTTAAATATCGCAGCATTATACTGAGCTAATTATGAGCCTCTTTGGTCTCGCACAGGTCTTTTTTGTTGTTTAAAAGAAAGAAAGAAAACAGGTTTATTTGTCACAGAAACACTTGCACACAAAAATATATTTAATTCTAATAAGTAAAAAATAAAAACCAAATTTATGTAGATCTATAATCACGAGCTAAAAACAGATATTATAGTCGACATCTGCACGTCATGAT
Source organism: Apamea crenata (assembly GCA_949629185.1). Lineage (NCBI taxonomy): Eukaryota > Metazoa > Arthropoda > Insecta > Lepidoptera > Noctuidae > Apamea > Apamea crenata. The sequence goes on along the minus strand of OX451363.1, from coordinate 15,452,914 downwards.
ACCATGCTCGTGGTCATCGTCATGTTTGTATTTCCTGTGCGTGTTCCAATTAAAATATTTTTCTAACTTTTCTTTTCTTTTTTCATAAGTTTTTTTTTAATATTTTGGTGTTAGGTCTAGTAGAGGATGTTGCATTTTTAACACGCTGATAAGTCGCCCTGAACGTGTGTTTGTTTGTTTTAAAATGTAAATAGGTATAATGGATTTCAGAGTGTTTTCATTTTTGGTGATGGAGTATGTTGTTCTTCTTTATGTGGCACTGGCTGCTGACAAGAATGAAAGTTTTTTAAAAATCAGAACGAAATGTTTGAAATATTACTTATTGCTTTGCTACTTTAAGAACGGGGTGGAAACCCTCAACTTATTTTATAAATTAAATTTTATTGTAACTATTTTCACTAGGTACTATATTAAATGACTAACTATACAAATATATACAAAAACAAAAGGAAATTTAGGCGTCGAAGTACTCGTCCGCAACGTCGTAATCTGTAAACGTGCCCAGGGGTCCTTAAAAGGCCACTTTAAGCTATACCTCTAAAAGCTATTCATTTCCTGAATTCCCAGCAAATCATTAGCAATTCCTCTAATTTTTGTTAAATGGTTACACATAATAGTTTAATCACCTACAATTAATTTCATATCAATCATAAATTTGTAAACATTGGTGGACCATTTTCGAATTTCCATACAAAACTGTCAAACAGGTAAACTGCGTGATATGAATTGCACATAGATCATATTATGAATTGTCAGTTTGTGACCATTTTACGATTTTTAATATGATTCATATTGTTATCCTATTATGATTCTGCCAAAGTGGACTTTTTAGGCCCCCAGAAGACTGGCAGCATTGCCACGTTGAATGGCAATGCCAATTCTTCGGCCAAAGAATGAGCCAGCCTTTTGGGCTCGTAAATGAAATAAATGTGCTATTTAAAATAGATATAATAACTGCAGTTACAGGGCATCATAAGTCGTGACAGAATTTTCTTTAGATAAGTAAACTGTAATGTTTTGATATTAAGCTTTTATCTTAGCGATATTAGATAATAGTGTTTGCCATGTTTTTTTTTGTATTATTTTTAGTTAATTATTCGGAAATATGGGTGCAATTTAACCCACTAGTATCAAATATATTTAAATATATCTAGTAAGTATCAAATGTATTTAACGCTTCCATAATTTTTAATAAATTTTACACAAAGGACCTCTTCTTTATTACCGTCTTTAAATATCATAAGAAACGATTTTATCCTACACATGTATCAGAACGGTGTGGTCGCATTTAAGGGTGGTACGGACTACGGACCATCAAACTGAACAACATTCACCATGGGAGCAACATCGTAATCGAGAAAAAATAATGAGTCCAAACATTTGGGTCGAGTAGGTATTGAAGTTTTGTATGAAATAGTTGATAAGTTTTTACCACACCCTTACAACTAACCACATCATTCTAATACACGCTGTATAACTTCATGTCAAAGAGATGCTTAAACGTCAAAATCCTTCACATGCCATGAAAAGTCATTAATAAAACACTTTATAATTCCAGATTTCAAGTTCATACCAAACGGCTTGAAAAACGATTTGTTAATGGTAGGAGGATACACGTTTTCACAAATGAATGGCGGAAGAAATTGGTACTGCTCACAGAAGAAAACAGGCTGTAAGGCTCGGATGAAGATGGACACTAAAGGTTCTATACGGGTAGAGTGTAATAAGCATAACCATAAGCCGCGAAAGTACCACGTTACCACAGAAGGAAAATACATATTTTTTAAATAAAAATAAAATAAAGTATATTGTTCAAAAATTGCACATATTATGTACATTAATACACTGGTCATCATATTATTTCCCTGTTTCGAAAATAAATATAGTTACTATACAGCATAATGATTGTTATTTAATTTATATTTCATCGTAAGGTATGACACGGTCCAACCAAAGTTCAGTTTTGATTAAAGGCGCAGGAATGAATGATGGGTAGGACTTTCAATATTTCACGGAAATGAGTGGAAAAGTCTTATATTTTACTAGCCGTTGCCCGCGAATTCTTCTGCGATCCAACATGAAAAGCAGCCTATGTTCTTCTCCAGGTCATGGTCTACCCACGTGCCAAAGGACATTGCCACCAGGCAGGTCCCTTTTGTGGTATCGTGTGCCTGATTGGAATAATAACCTAAAAATATTATTTATTTTTTTGTTTTCAAGTTATTTTTTATACAATTTCTTTCACCCTGGGAATAAAGTTAAAGTTAACTAATAGTTAAACATTACGTCGACATCCGTTTGCTAAGTATACAAAAAAAAGTTGCCAGATATCAAATAACTATTGAAAATGACGTATTTTAATCAATGGAGTAATCGATATCAGAACAAAACGATAATTAACAATAAAAAAAACAATTATTTTTAATTATTAAAACTAGTTTACGTCTGAATATTTGACAACTTCAAAGCTACTGTTTTAGCATTATGTTTTCACGACGATGAGTTAGAATGGTATTAACCCTGTCTTTTTCATAGCTACGTATTATTGTAGCATATTATATCTAAAATGCACAAGGATAGGTGTAGGCCAAGTATAAAATATTCATGATGACGTAAACTAGTGGATATACGCTGCTTATAGTCGATGCGAGTAATAGCGATGGAACGATGACAACAATAGGTTGCTTATATTCTTAATATGTCTACATTGTTGAATAGATGTTCATAAAAGCGATTTACACAAACATAAAAGCCTTACGTATTTTGGAAACGCCGTATTAACAAAACAGTTTTAACCGATGAATCGATAAAAAATCTTAAATCGATTTATTAATGATTAAAAATAATTGATCTGGCAACATTTACTTGCGCATGTCACAGCACTTTTTTCTGCTTCTGAGGTTCGTTACGTTCGTGATTGCTTTGTATAAATACGTTGAGTTTTGAATTCCGTATTTATTTACATAGTTATTATTTACGATACGTGCTTTTTCTGCTACCACCGAGTTGAGCTAATAAGTTCCTCGAGTACTGTATGTTTTGTGAGATAATTGACTCTTGTTTGTGCTGTTCTTTGTGAGATATTTGACTTTAGGTGCTATCTTTGGTGAGATATTTGACTCTTAGTGCTATCCTTGGTAAGATATTGGACTCCCGAACAGTTTTTTGTCAGAACTATGTCTACCCCAGCCAGAAGTCGGGCACACCGTCTGCCTTCCCGACGCTGTATTAACTGTTCGATTTTATTAGCGCCTAATTTACGCTGGTATACAGTTGAGGAGTTGAACGGGCAAATGACAGTTCTTCTACGCACTTGGACAATGCCTACACCTGTAAGTTATCGTGTGCTTATTACAATAATAATTATTGTGGACTATAGTGCCTAAATGCATTGTGCAAACTCAAAATAATAATAATATTCCATGCTCATAGTGATGTATAGTATAGTCTATGTCAATTTCTAATTTTATTATAACCTAGATTTTTAAAACAGAAAAATAATGATATCTCCTGAACCAGGGTGAATAAATGAAAAAAGGTTTCTGATTAGGAAAATGCTATGTTTTTACTATTAGGTAAAATAAAAATCTTCAGGGCACAAGCATTTTCCACTGGGACCGAACTTCCTTTACAAAACGGGCAATCTCCTTTCATCCAAATCCGTTCAGCCGTTTTATAATATTTTTTTTTAATAACCGACGAAAAATTTCGACGCTATGGGGTCTAAACTCATGTGCTGAATCCATGGTTACAGTTTGCGCGTCGATGTCCCCCTGCCACCCTGTATATTTAGGATTTCAACAGTTATTCAAACTGGAGTGAATTGGAAGCTTTATTTTATTTTTGCAATAGTTGGAGAACCAGTTTTTTGTTTTTTTTTGGGCAGGACGTCGATGAACCAAGACGGTTGTGTTTTTACTTCACATAATGTAGTTTTATTTAGTGTAATGTTGAATTTTATTTTGTACTACCATTTCCACACACGATTCAATTTGGTGTCTTCAACCGAATTGAAATTCAAAAGTTAACTGTACAGATTGAGCACATACTACTCATACTAATAAATAGAATAGTCTGTACAGACGCCAGCACATCAAGCTACTACAATCTGTCAAATTTCTTTAATAGATTTTCAACTTTATCACTGAAGCATTAGGGTTCAAGGTTGATTGGGAAAATTTGACAGTTTCGGCTAGATTGATGTATCTGTACAATTCCGGCTCAATGCGTCACTTTCATGTTTATTTTTTTTATACTAAGCAACTGTTTATTATTTTCAGAATTCATATTTGTACCAAATGCAAATAAAAAGAAGAATATGTTGCTCATGCTGGATGGGTATACTTTCTCACAGAAGAGCAGTCTTCGTATTTGGTACTGCTCCCAAACGAAGAACGGATGCAAAGCCAAGATCCACATAGATGCTGAGGGGAAGACCATTGTGAGAGGGTACAGAGTACATACGCATGCTCCGCCGCTGTACCATATCACTCCTAGTGGACAGTATGTGTTTATCAGGAATAGAAATAATTTAACTCCTGACTAAGATCATAAACATGAAAGTGTGTTTCCATGTGTGTCCTGCTTTCACAAGTGACGACATAGTACAAATTTGTACTTGTGGTACACATGTGTACCAGCTCGTCCTAATGTAGGTAATTGATTAATGAATTAGTTATTATATTTTTTGGGTAGGTATGTGTAAGGCCTTTTGTACACGGCACGGTTTCTTTACGGTACGGCATATAAACCGCACCGTAGAAAAAGTATCTTTCAACAGGCTTCCATTATGATCCATACAACACTGACGACCGTGTCTACACACGGCGTATAAACCGCGCCGTAGAAAAAACGTGTGTGTAGGTACAAAGGACCTATGGTTCTCGGGTAGCTTGGGTTAGGTTAGCAACTTCAAACTCTTATATTTAATGGTTTTTTTTCAGATAATTTTGCATAATATATGAAATAAAAAACTACATCAACGTAATTAATAAAATTTAGTCTTTCATGTCACTTGCAATCAATTTTTTTTCTGCTATTCTCTGTATTGTTTATAAGTGGGGATGAAATGTAAATTATCTGAGATTACGAATTCAATTAGGTACCTAAACTAATTTATGTAAATTCTGTAGTTAAAATTTTCTTATTGTATTTTTTTTTTTGTTGTTTATTCTGTCATTAACAGGCTTGGTATGTCTGCACATAGACATGGAAGAGGGAGGTCTTCTGAAACAGGTATCTCTATACTTAAAAGAAGACCTCTAAAATATAGGTATATTTGTTGATTATGAAATAAATAAACTAAGCTAAACTTGTTTGATTATTCAACCTTTGTTATCAAATAAGGACTCTTCACCTAAAATCTTTATACCAACATGTAATACTGGTATACCTTCCAGATTACATCCTCATCCCATCTGGGCAGAAGAACCAACTGCTAATGCTTGATGGCTTCACATACGCTCAGATGCACAGCAAACGTCACTGGTACTGCTCGAGGAAGAAATCTGGTTGCAAGGCCAGGATCAAGATGCACACGGACTTGGCAACCATAATCGAAGCTGACAGGACCCACACCCACGAACCACCAGAATATTATATCGCTGAATCTGGACAGTACGTGTTCTTTAGAAAGCAAAGTATACGAATGAAAAGTCATACTTAATTAAAATATATTATAATTCTATATATAAATATTTCTTACGGTCGCGAATCATATTGAAATCAATATACAATCTGATATTGACCTGCATAAAATATAGCAAAAACATAAGAAAGTTTGAATTCCGCGGGTTACCTGCGGTGGCTGCCACGTAGCGTCCGCAATTTACCGTCGAATGACGCCACTAAAACGATATTTAAGGAAGTAAGTTGGTGTGTGGTTTCCTGTTATCGTAAAAGCAAGCCTCGGTGCCATCATTTTCATGACGGCCATCATTGCGGCTGTTATGTGGCGGCCACCGATCTTCTAGGATAACGTACATAATTAGTTGTGTAGGTTTGAAATCCGTATAATTATGTTAAAGTTGTCAAAAAATAAAAGGCCCGTTTTGAAATTGACAGTTCTAGTAGTTAATAACCAATAAGATCAAATTCGCAAAACACGTATTCGTTTGTATGAAACTGACAGGTGTCAAGAACGCATTCTCAAATGTCAAAACGGGGCCTTTTATTTTTTGACAACTATAGGAGATTATAATGATCGATAGTTTAGTTCTCGAGTTCAATACTAGATGGCGTTACTAGGCTCGCCACAATAGTTTTAATAACATATTATTAGACAACGGACAAGTGACGGTAGCGGGAAAAAAATTAATTAAACCGGAGTGGTGTCAATGGGTGAAAAAACTAACTCCGTAGTTATTTGCATAATTTCTGTAAATTAGAGCCATAATTATTTAGAAATTACTATAGAATGAACATACGTATTGTGCTTGGTGCAATATTGTGAACTTGTGTGCGAGTAATGGAAGTAACGGGGTAAGTGTTTGCGTCTATTTAACGAAGTGTAGGTTGGATAATAATTGGAGATTTTTTGCAAGTCTGAATGTTCTCATTTTGTTCTCAGCATGGGGAAACGCCCTTAGCGTTCATTACATTAGTGTTGTGGGTTAAGGTCCGGATTCGATTGATAAAGCTGCATAATTTTGATTCATTCAAATCAAATCAAATCCATTTATTTGCCAGAATGTAGGTTTACAATGTATGATCTTAAAACTATGGCCCCTTTACATTCTACCATTAAATAATTGGTCTGCAAATATTTAATTTTAACCTGCACAATGTCATTATATATTATAATTAGGTACATTCAAAAAAAAAAAAAAAAACTTTTTTACAAAAAGAAAAAAAAAAAACAACCGATTTCCAAAAAAATACACTACAAAGTACAAAGTGAAAAATAACTTTAATTTCGGAAGTCGGTGTCGTTGGTTCCGCATTTTCGTTTCTTGACATCGACTTCCGAAACTAAAGTTTTTAGTTGTATCTACCTAACCCACACAAATTCATAAATATACTTGCAAGATTAGAAGTACCCCAATAACAACTTTGACAGAAATGAGGGTGGGGGGTGGTGAGGGTGTACCGTGGTATACTGAACACATTTGCGTACCCCTTTAGAGAGTACAGGCGTGATGTTATGTTGTGTGATTGCGTAAACAATGCATACATATGGGATATCAGCAATCGCGGCTGATTTGCGGGCATTTATTGAAGAGTTCCGTTGTCTGTCTCCGAAACTCATCATCAGATCATTACGAAATTTAAATGGGACTATTTCGGAAAAAAACGTCTTTCGAACAAAAACAGAATTTTGAAAATCCGTCCGTATATGACGGAGTTATGACATCCGAATTGAGATCATCCTCCTTTTTTGAAGTCGGTTAAAAATAGACAGCAACAACAAATAAGATCTCATGCCTAAGGGAACAAATCAATTAATTGATGTCAAAGTTATGCTATGTCAGTTCAAGAGATAAAGTTTAATAAAATGTCATAATAAGGATATATAAATAGTTGTAAATTGTAATTGATAATAAAAAAACTATTATAATTTCAAAGTGTTGATATAGTAACATTTGAACACTAATCAATTATTATAAGGTATATTATTGATTTATGTTTCCTCCTCCGCGATCTGACGTGTATTCATTAAGCTTATAAAAGCATTTTTCTTTTTACCATTTTACGCGTTGCGTTACCTTTTTTTTAAACATGTATTTAGCTGCATCCGGTTAGACTGGAAGCCGACCCCAACATAGTATATAACATAATAAGATATATTCGTATTAGTAATAAGAATATATCTTATTAATAATTATATTATAACGGTGTGGGTATAAGAAAACAAAAAAAAAGGATGATCAATGTCAACAAAATTGGAAGCGAGTTCACTGCATTCCTGCACAAGGTAAAAGATGTTGCTGTTTTAGACAAAAATAAACACACCGCAATTACTATAGTGTTTCGTCGTTGTAAATAAAAGTAAGTAATTTATTTTTAAACTAGCTGCGCCCCGCGGTTTCACCCGCACAAGTTACGATCCCGTGGGAATATCGGGATAAAAAGTATCCTATGTGATAATCCTGGTTATAAAATATCTGTGTACCAAATTTCATCCAAATCCGTTCAGCAGTTTTTTCGTGAAAGAGTAACAAACATCCATCCATCCATACAAACTTTCGCGTTTATAATATGTTGAGTGAAGTCGCTCTTTTACATCCTATGAAAGTTTATTATAGAGCTGTGCGAACCATAGGTTAAGTTATTTTTGCCGTAGTTCGTTCTTACTCTAGACAATATGACAGGCTCGCTAGTATTTGCTTCTTTCACCTTCTGTTGTCTGTATCTGCGTAAAACTGTTGCTGTTTGTTATCAAGTATTTCTGTGTAATTACTGAATCATCTTGCATTCCTCCCTTTTTAACCGTCTTTTACTTTTTTTGTATATGTATGATAAAATTCCTAAATTATAAATTAAATTAATTCTAATTAGAAGTAGCAAAAATGTATGGTATTTCAATAAAATGAAGCGGAATTAAATAATTTCTGTCAAGACCTGTGTACTTTTATTAACATTGTTTTCCTATATATTTTCTCAAATCACTGGAAAAGGTTGAAAAGGTGACAAACTGCCCAGAAAAACACCCTTCTTATGTTACGTTCAGCTCAAATAACTACAACGTTAACATGGTTGCGGAACACTGGGCAAGTCTTGCTCACGCGAAAACATTGAAGCCGTCAATATAGTTAATCGGGCAAGGGGTGATTCAATGTTAAGGCAAGCGACAACACGACATCGCTTTGTTATTGTTTAAAAATATGTCACAAATTACTCTTCCAGATTACATCCTAATACCAACTGGCCTGAAGAACAAGATTCTTATGCTGGGAGGGTACACGTTCGCCCAAGTCCACAGCAAGAGACGCTGGTACTGTTCTAGAAAGAAAATCGGCTGCAAGGCAAAGATCAAAATGGACGTAGATGAAGTTACGATAGTCGAAGCTGATAACGTGCATACTCATGAGCCTCCACAATATCATGTCACAGAAAGTGGCGAATATGTGTTTCTTAGATCACGTGGGAAAAATTAAGTCACTATATCCTGTTCATTAGGTTAACCGTTTTTTGACAGCTGTTGAACGTAACTATTTCAGATTACGTAAAAGTTAACTTTAGAATGCGTAGGTAATAAAATAAATATAATATAAACTGTCTTATCTTATTTCATTATTTATGGCTTCTTACAGACACTATAAAAACAGTAGATACGTGTATCAATCAATGTATTGTGTGTTGCTGCAATCACTAGTTTTGTTTGATCATCAATGAATACGTTGTACCAATCAAATATGTTATTTTATTAAATGTCCGTATAAGTGTTTATATTTTATCTTACGGTTCTGGTATGAAAAAAATAAATAAATATTATTTGGCGTTGGAAAAGTCAGCTAGTGTGAAAAAGTGGGTGAAAGATAATGTCAAACTCGTTTACATGTAAAAAAGAAGATGGCGGCAAACGCGGCAAGTTTCGTTCTAGAAGTCTAAACAAAATATGGAATTTGCTGTGCAACGTATGGTAGCAGCTCTTATATTTTTAGATAGATAGCATTCGTTTAAGCACTTTAAGCTAAGTTTTGTGATCATTTTGAACGAACAGACTGTTCAAAATGATCTAAACAACTATGATCGTCATCCTACACTGATCTCGACTGTTCCATCCAGGCCTCTAAGAAATAAGTTTCCGAGCCCTTAGATGGCTACATATGGTGTGAATTTGTCAGATTGTGCTCACACACAGGGGCAGGCGGCAGTCGACGCTTACGACACCCACGTGAAGAAAGGGGTGGTCTGTTCTAGGCCGGAACCACATAAACAACAAAGTGTTCTTTCAAACTCAAACTATTTATTTCAAGTAAACCAATTACAGGCACTTTTGAATTGTCAAGGGTCGGCCAGTCAAAAAGATGAAGCTCATTTCTAAGCGTAGTAGGTACCTATGGAGAAGAACGGACAAGAAACTCCATGGACACTCTTTTAAATCACAATAATATGGTGACAAAGTATTGGTTACATCTTTCATATTCACAATTATTATTCATATTCAATAAAGCAATTTTCTGGATTAACATTTTATTCCTGCATTTTACTAATGAGATAACTTTCATTTCTTTTTTAAACTTATTATCTTTCTTTCATTTATGTACCTAAATAATAATTATTCCTGTTCTTAAAAACTATTATTTGTGTTCTAGAGATACAATATATACAATTGTGTGACAACAAGTCGGTGGCTATGTACAAAAACTATACGTATTCGTTTAAAGATAAAACGAAGCGGTTATTAAGGTGCTCTAGGCGGCAGTCAGCGAGGTGTGGAGCGAAACTGACCCTGCATAAAGATGGGAGGGTGGTCCCAGCTGAGACCAACCACAACCACCCAGCGCCAAGATATCACGCGACTGGCGATGGACACTATGTTAAAATTTAAAAGATACACTCTTAATTTTATTACAAATGTGTCAAAGTCCTAAGAGCTTCCTACGCTGTCGCAGGCCATCCAGAACAAACCACCTAATGAGAGAAATAAACTTTGGGACAGCCTCCCAACTCCGTTAAGTCCCAGGACCATTTGTTTCCGGCCGGGATCTGCAGTGGCCTATATCGAAAGCTCCCAATCGTTGCTTACCCAAGTAGGGCACTGCAGGCACAATTTAATGAATTAATGAGGATGACTTAATGAATGCCACTGATGCCACAACCAACGTGGCCACCTACTGGACTCAAACAGTATAAAATATCGAAGAAGAGTACCATAGACACGGAAAGAAAGAATATGTGTATTCAAGTTTTATTTATGTTTCAAATTGACGTTATTTCAAGTTAAAAAAATATCAACTTTATTTTAATGAAAATTAAGTGGATTTCAGAGTGACTAGAACTATTGAATACGTTATAAAAATGTTTAAGTTGTAGCGTAAACTAAACTTTATTGTGTAGAAATTAAAGTTATTTTTCCATAAACTCATATTTGTTTACATTTTTGGCGAATATGTCGTAATTTTATTTTAGGTATTGTGGAATTCATAATTGCTTTACCACTTTTGTTGGTTCCCAGTACATTAAGATAGAAGAACGCCCATTGTGTCACCCAAGGTTTGTAAATTTATATAACTATTTATATTGTACATAATAAAGAGTATTCTATTCTAAAACTTCACGTAATAGGGCCGTAGCATTATGCTGAGCGATGGCCGTTTTGCGTGGATGTGACGCATATTTTCCCCCAAGTGGTTCTTTTTTGTGTTTGTGTTCTTTATCTGCGTCATGTTTACTGCAATTAAACGTATTTTCTTTCTTTTGTTTCTTGTCGTTTTATGAAGTGCAAGTGCAATCACAAGGACTACTATGATTTTAAAAGAAAGTGTTTAATTCGACTATATAACTCCACAGCGATATAGCGGTAGCAGACCAAAATTAAAACAAAGAATAGAGTTAGGTTAGGATAGGCTTCAGCCTATCCTAACCTAACTCTATTCTTTGTTTTTCTCATGGTAGAAGGTAGAAATATTTTAGATTATTTTTTAACTATGACAATAAATCATAATTGTCTTGTACTGTGTATTTTCACTACCACAAATATGTCCCATGTATATCCTATGCAAATAAACTCTGATGAGCCCAACTCAAAATTTCCACCCAAAGAGTGTATGTAGAGATAGTTCCAAAATATATTATATATGTTTTTATTGCAGATTACATCCTAATACCAAGTGGTATAAAAAATAAACTGCTAATGCTTGGAGGGTTCACATTCTGCGAGATGAACAGCAAACGTCACTGGTACTGTTCTAAGAGGAGGTACGGCTGTAAAGCGAAAATCAAAATGGACGTCGATAATGTTACAATAGTGGAAGCTAATAATGTGCATACTCATGAGCCTCCACAATATCATGTAACAAGAAATGGCGAATATGTGTTTCTTAGATCGCGTGGAAAAACTTCTTATATTAATTCACCAAGAGCTTATTTTACCAACGTCATAAATCGTTAACCGTGGAATAAAATTGACTTCTTGATTTTTTTTTTCTTGAAAAAAACAGTCAAAATTTTAAACTGATTTGTCCTTGGAAAAGTTAGTCAGAGCCAAAAAGTAGTTGAAAGATTATAAATGACAAACTCGTTTACATGTAAAAAAGAAGATGGCGGCAAACGCGGCAAGTTTCGATTTGTTTTTCTTACTATGATGATTTTGTACAGACGCCAGCACATCAAGCTACCCGAAACTGTCAAATTTTCCTAATCAACTTTGAACCTAATGCTTTAGCGATAAAGTTGAAAATCTATTAAAGAAATTTGACAGATTGAAGCAGCTTGATGTGCTTGCGTCTGTACAATAGTGACTATTACTCATACATCAATAAGTTCTTTTTTTGGGCATAGGGTTTGAGCACTGTATTCTACATAGTTTGATGATAAGAAAACTAAATTATTATATCTTTGTTATTCTTTTCTCAGATTACATTCTTATACCAACTGGTCTAAAAAATAAGCTGCTCATGCTTGGAGGTTTCACATTCGCGCAGGTGAACAGCAAACGTCACTGGTACTGCTCTAAGCGAAAGATGGGGTGCAAAGCGAAAATTAAAATGGAGGGAGATGAAGTTACAATTTCGGAAGCTGATAACGTGCATAATCATGAACCTCCACAATATCATGTGACAAGAAATGGCGAGTATGTGCTGCTTAGAACACGTGGGAATGAGAGTTTTCATAAAACACCAATGACAGAAATCTTATAGCCTTAGAATAAAATGGAGTTCTGCCAGTTTTGTACGGGAGAACTTCTTAAAATTTATTAGGCAGGACGAGAAAGATTAGTGTTCATACACACATGCGGAATGCGTCAACGGCAGAGACAACTACAGCTGTCGACACTCGTCTACTCCCGCCGTCGACAACGCGACTCGTGTGACGTAGGGCGCTCAAATACACGAGCGGCTCGTAGTCAACGGCTGCAATTGTCTCTGCCGTTGGCAACGTGCCGCTCGTGTATATCAGCACTTAGGTGACGGACTTGTTTATATTCACCTATGAGGATGGGCCAGATATCATCTGCCTAGCCTTTTCCCAACTATGTTGGGATCGGCTTCCAGTCTAACCGGATGCACCTGAATACCAGTATTTTACATGGAGCGACTGCCTATCTGACCTCCACAACCCAATTACTGGGTAATACGATACGGTAAGACTGGTTGCCAGACTTTCGGGCTTCTGAGGACCCGTAACGACTGTCAAAATTCCACGAATGACAGCTGGGACCAACGGCTTAACATGCTTCCCGAGGCACGGTCAGTTAGGCAGTCGCTTTATGTAAAATACTGGTATTCAGCTGCATCCGGTTAGACAGGAAGCCGACCCCAACATAGTTGGGAAAAGGCTAGGCAGATGATGTCTGGCCCATCCTCTTAGGTAAATATATATAAAAAAAAATATATAATTAGTCAAATATGAACGAGCAAGACTTGTTAAAAAAATAAATTTATTTTAATGTGTACTCGTGTTCTCTGCATGAGCTTTATAATAATTATAATGGAACCCTTAAATCTAGATTACATGGGAAGGTTTATAAACGTGTGTCTGTGGCTGGACCTCACAGATGGTCAGCAACAGGCTGTAGATTTTATATCTAATGGTTTTGGTCAACATTCGTTTTATTGTAATTGATAATTTGTCACATGATTTTAACGGCTACCAGGGGGTCTAAAAAGGCCACTTTAAGCGATACCTCTAAAAGCTATTCATTTCCTGAATTCCCAGCAGATCATTAGCAATTCCTCTAATTTTCGTTAAATGGTTACACGTAATAGTTTAATCACCTACAATTCATTTCATATCAGTCATATTTGGTGTAAACATTGGTGAACCATTTTAAGAATTTACATACAAAACTGTCAAACAGGTAAATTGCGTGATATGAATTGCTCACAGATCATATTATGAATTGTCAGTTTGTGACCATTTTACGATTTTTAATATGATTCATATTGTTATCCTGTTATGATTCTGCCTAAGTGGTCTTTTTAGGCCCCCTGGTACAGATGGGTGGTGTGATTCTAGTTTACCAATACAGTACGGGGATAGGGTCGGCTACGCATAACTAGTTATAAACAAGCCCATCGCTGGTGTGGTCGCTGTAAATGAGTTTTAATATATCTTTGTTTTTTTCTGTAAATGTTTCTGTTTTGGTTTGTACTGCAATCAAGAGACTGCTTGCTATGTAGGTAGATGGATTTTCGTGTTTGAAGGTTTCCTTTGGAACGGATACCTACGCAGTTTTGATTGCTCATATCCTACCTTCGTCTGTAACTAGATAATAGAGCAATTTCTTGCATTACTTGTATAATTATTAAAATTTGTGCTTGACATTTTGGTTACAGACAATACTGTATTCATATTAAAATAGAATTAAATAACGATTGTTAATTTTCTTTTATTCCACAGCTCCCTTATCCGTAAGTCTCTTTCTTTTCAATTTTTTTTTTTGAATATATATTATTTATTACATTGACATCAGCAATCTTCATCATTATTGACAAAGACAAAGACATTTGTTTGTCGGATATGGTAGGTACAAAGATGGTTGGTACATATGGATAAGTTCGACACATCCGCCGCTACTAGCGGAATGCGAATATTTACATTGTGAATCTAATGTATCCGTGGGTATAAACCTAACTTATAATTATACTACTTATACCACTTATACTATGGACATTTGTACTCATTAGAGTACAAATGTTTTTACAATTGTGTTTTTATTTTATTGTATATTAATACAATAAAATAAAAACACAACAATAACAACATTTCTATTATACAGTTTAATAAACCTGCCCTATTATAAAAAAAAATATTATTTACTTATTAACACTTATAATCATTTTGGCAGAATATTGGCAGCCTTGCTCCACCCATTGCTGAATATAGGCCTCCCCCCTTTTGTGCTTCCCTGCGGGGTAATTGCGTAACACACTAACAGAAGAAATGGCTTTCATTTTGACAGTTCAACAACATTCATTGCGTTTTTTACGTTGTTGAGCTGACGAATTTTTCGAACATATGAAGCAATGGATCCTTCAAAATGATCCAGATTGTGATTGAATAGTGTTTTACGCAATTGGGGTGCTGGTTTTCCCTGCGATCTTAAGTAGGTCGTCTACCCACCTGGCTATTGGTTAGCCTGTACCTAGTAATCAATTACATCCATTTACTGTGTTTATATTTTATTCTTTTTTTTCTAGGTTTAAAAATGATGGCACTGGCCAACGGTAAAACATTGGTTATGTATCAAAACTACACGTTTTCCTTCTGTGATAGAACAAGACGGTACCTGCGGTGCTCCGGGCGGCTCACGGGGTGCCGAGCTAAGCTGAAACTAGACAAAGATGGAGGTGTGGTGAATAGTGAAACCAACCATTGCCATCCGCCACCACAGTATATTCAAATGGAAGGTGGAGTATATGTTAAAGTCTAAGAAGATGTAAGAATGAAAAGGAAATTTATGTTATACGAGGTGTCGTTACAGTCGATGTATAAATATCCGTATAAGGTTATCTTTTAAAGCTCGATGTGGAATTTTAACGACCGGCTATTGTACTTACTTCTACTACAGAGTAGTAGAGAGAGAGGGAGAGAGCAGTGGTAGCCCAGTAGTAACTTCCGCGACTTAGCGCTGGCGCTCTGTCTTGCATAGGGTCGCAGCATAATGCTGAGCGATAGCCGTTTTGCGTTGACGTGACGCATGTTTGCCGCACCCATTTTTTTTTTGTGTTTTGTTCTTTTTTGCGTTATGTTTACCGCAAATAAACGTATTTTCTTTATTTTTTTCTTTACTTACGAGTTCTAGGTCGTATATTGTTGATGTTTATTTTTTGAATACTTCTTTGACCTAATCTTTTATTATTTGACATTATATACAGACAATTCTAATTACAACTCTCGTCACTTTAATAGTTTTTTTATATGTTATTTATCCTGCTGAGTTCTGTTGTGTCTTTTCTGTGTGCTTCTTCTTCTTTTATATTTTGTAAATGTGGGGACTTTGTAGGCCTTGTAGACTTGAGATCTGTAGACCATCTTTTATTTTATTAAGTACCTGGTACTTGCTGACAGGCCTACGCTGTCCTCCCATACCTACTGTAATTTGAAAACATTGTAAAAGCCAATTATTTTTAAAAGAGTAGGTATTAACCGTGGTGTTTCTTGCCAGCTCGTCTCCATAGGAAACGACCAATTGGAACCGATCCGTCCAATTGGTCGTTTGGCCCATGTAAGTTTATGTGAAATAAAATATTTTGGTTTTGATATTTGAACCCAGGTAGGTCGCTTTACTTTGTGTAAATAATTTCATCACCACTGCTCTCAAAAGTGTGAAGGAAACATCGCGCAAACCGGCATGTCCTAGAAACAAAAATTCGAAGACATGTGACATCTACCAATGCGCACTGGGCCCGCGTGGTGGATTACAGCCCACTCCCTCGCACTGAGAGGAGGCCTGTATGTGAGAGGCCTACTTTAGTCGCTTAAGCTAGGGTTTCCTAAGACTGCGGTGAACTTTACATCGTACGGAATCGAACGGCGCGTCCGTAATTTACCGGAGAATGCCGCGAATGACTAAATCGCTATTTATGAAAGTAAGTTAGTTTGTTTTCCAAGAGAGCGTATTTTGAAACCGTAAAGTCAAACCCTGGTGCCATCATCATTTTCATAACCACCGTCACTGCGGCCGTTATGTGGCGGCCACCGCTATCCTAGGAAATCGTAGCTTTAAAAGAAAGACAAACTATTTCAGTATTTTTAACCTAATAATCTGTACTATATAAAATGAAAATTAATTGTAATTATTTATAAGTATGATCAGTAAAGTTGGTTTGCATTTAGTTTTGGTTTTAATGGTGATATCAACCACTGAGTGTATAATTGCTTTTGTAGTTTTGAAAAATCCTTAATGTTACTTTCACCTTATTACCACAACATTGTATATTTGGTAGCCGCAACAAGTCTTCTTCCACATATACATACAGCTCTGCCATCATCTCAGTATTCACCCCTTTTGTAACCCCTCATGTACAGATGCCAGCACATCAAGCTACCCGAAACTGTCAAATTTTCCCAATCAACCTTAAACCTAATGCTTTAGGGATAAAGTTGAAAATCTATTAAAGAAATTTGACAGATTGTAGTATCTTGGTGTGCCCGGCGTCTATACCTAATTCCTTTTTTCAAGCCTTGACCGTGCCCGAATCAAAACCTATAATATCTTTACTTTTTCAGGTTACAAATTCATATCAACCGGACAGAAAAATGATTTGATTCTGTATAAAAAATATGCATTTACTCAAGTGAATAGTAGATTTCGATGGTACTGTGCGCAGAGAAGGAAGGGGTGCAAAGCTCGGGTTAGTTTGGATATCCATAACCGAGTGGTGCCGGGCGAAGAAGTTGTACATTGTCATCCTCCACCTAAGTACTTTGTTAATAGTGCTGGGAAGTATGTGTTTAAGAGAACATTGTACAAGTAATTTATTTGAGGTTTTATTAAGACTCTAAACGCAGTAGGACGCAGTATTTTTTTTGCAATAATTTTATTTTTCTTTACTCAAATAAAAACAGACTGGAATAGCTCATGCTGGGCTTAAAGTGTTAACCAGTCAACAAGGTCGTTGTGGGCTGTCTGGTCAAGGATGCGCAAGGCGTAATAGGGTATTTGACTGCATTTTGAAAAAAAATGAGGTATGCACCTGAGCACTCCCACTAACAGCACTGAAACCAAATTTTGTAACGTGCGGTTCCGTGGAACAGTTTAATAATGTTATTTTCAGTCTCCGAACGGCACTTGCAAACAGTCTGTAGTGATGGGATGTATGTATTCTTTGTTCAGAACATTACCAACATATCGATAAAAGGATCTGTTGTCGTCCGTAATGAATATTGGCGACTCAAAAAAAATTGCATAAATATCTCAGAAATTGCGAAGTTTTTGCGTTTTAGAGTCTAGTATATCCAGACAGAGATCGCAGCTGTGTATTGTGCGATCTGACGTCACAACATAGAGACGCTATAGTAACTTTGTGCCATTCAGAACAATGATCGTTTTGCGTGAAAAGGATAGAAAAATAATTTAAAAAACGTGTAAATTCTCCATTTTTCCACCGATTTTAATTACTTTTTCACAAATCTTTCTTAGTAACATCTTTTCATCATCTTTCTTAGTAACAAACATAACATATCATCACGCCTTTATTTCCCGAAGGGTTATGCATAGGTGATGTCTACAATGTACAGACGCCAGCACATCAAACTACCCGAAACTCTAAAATTTCCCCAATCAACCTTGAACCTAATGCTGTACCGATAAATTTGAAAATCTATTAAAGAAATTTGACAGATTGTAGTAGCTTGATGTGCTGGCATCTGTACATCTATAAACTAAGTATTCATTCTTAAATATTTTTGATAGTAGTCAAATACCCTATTAAAGTATCACCACGCGTGGAGACATGTTTTATGACACTTGGAATAGTATATTTTGTTTTTTTTTTCAAGATAATAAAATTTTATGTTTTTTTATTAATTTCATATTTAAAAGAAATATAAGCTGTAGGAAACGTGACTATGTTGTGTGTGTGTGTGTAGTGGTGTGTATGTTGTATGCGTGTATTCGTGTGTATGCTTGAAGCTTTGCGGCCATAGTATGTCCCTAGTGACTCCTTCACAGCTAAGTACTTGTTAAAGAAGTTAGTACTTATTTTAATTATCTATTTCTCATTATACTCGTATTTACGCGAATACGCCATATCGTTATGGTATTAAATTATTTAAGCACCTTTGTAGGCACTTAAGAAATGATGATGTCGTCAATATAAATATATATTCAATGATTATAATTTAATTAGATAATAAATTCTAAGCTTTACTGAACATCTTATTTTGACTGAAATTAAATATAGTTAGACCCGTCCCACATAATATTGTAGCTGAAATACCTACTTTTTTTCTGGTAAAATGATAACAAATCCTTTTTGCTTCAGGATACAAACTGGTGGACACCGGGATGGAAAGGAAATGGCTTTTGTATAAAAATTACGCGTTCTACCCATTAAATAGTTTTCATCGTTGGTGCTGTAATCAGCGAAACAAGGGCTGTACTGCTAAAGTACTTATAAATAACTCTAACCGCCTGGTAGACCTTTCACCCATCCATAACCACGAACCGCCTCGATATTGGATTACTGATACTGGAAAATATGTTTTTATAAGAGCCAAATCTCGATACAATTAATATTTTTGTGGAATAGAATATATTATATGTTTATTTATTTGTTAATTAATGTAGGTACAAAAAGCTGTTGTTACTGTTTGTGAGGAATCCATGTACAGACGCCAGCACATCAAGCTACTACAATCTGTCAAATTTCTTTACTAGACTTTCAACTTTATCACTAGTACTATTAAGGTTCAAGGTTGATTGGGAAAATTTGACAGTTTCGGGTAGCTTGACCTGTTGGCGTATGTACGTTCACCAAAGGAGATAAGTAACTATATACGTCGGATATAGTTGAAGTTTAGCAAGAAACTGATGGATGTATTCGAAACAAATTTAATTGAATTTATAGAAAACAAACAGTTCATTTATCAAATTAAATTGTGCCATCGACACGACTTACCACATGATCATTCCCTAATTTATTCGGGGTCGGCACAACGTGTCTTTTTCTTCGATACTTCTTGTGTCTTCTGTAGAAAAAAAACTACATCATTAATAGAAAATTATATGTGTCCTAATTCTTGATAAATACTCATTGTTTGCGGTTTGATCGCTAATTAGACTTAATATGAGCGTGGTATATTTTTTAGCATGGATTTGATAGGATCTTGTTAAAGCACGATAATTATACCAAACTTTTAACACAGACTTTTCCTTGTCTATGCCTTCTAAGATCTCGAAAACACCAGCCAATCTATTCTGTAAAAATCTCACCGTGAAAACTTAGGCGAAGTCAGTTTGAAATGAGCAGTCAATAGTGTCAATCCCTAATTTCCTAGTATCAGATGGAATGGCAGCCGACTTATAGCTCACTTCACCTTAGTTTTCACGACGTAAGATTTTTGTAGAATACATACAGGTAGCAATTACTTATTCATATTATGTATATTCTTATAAGCGTGTTTCTATATCTATTTCGATTTTCTTTATGAAAATCGTATCATTGCGTGTGCAATATAAAAGTGATTGTAAAACTAAATGTCGTTAAATGTTTTGGTTTTATTTGTACAAATTGGTCTACTTGGAAATGGGTATCTTGCTAACTTTTTTTCTGCCTCTCTGACCGCCACAACCCAATTATAAAAGTCTATCATTGTTTAACCATCGAAAGGTAGGTTTTTCGTACACCTAGGTTACAATCAAAATTAAGTTCTTGTGTAATACCAAGATTCTGTTCCAGATTACTATGTTCCCTCGCTACGAAGACGACATAAGTATCTGCATTGCTTGCATCAATCGGATAAATCTACTCCGTCGACCTCGGGACGAGAGAGTCAACATAAGGAACTCAAAGGATTGACACCCATAAATACTGAAGCCGAATACAGACATGTTCTGGACAGAATTGAGGCAAAACGGTAAGTATTTTTTAATAAAATATGGACATAGCAGAGATATTAGCTCGGTACCGGAACGGCATCCTCTCCTCATGAGGCAATGCCGATCAACCGATCTGTGCTGTAATAAGGTCAGCTTGAAAACTTAAGTGAAGTGAGTTGTCAATAGTGTCAAACCCTAGCATAAGGCGGAATACCAGCTCACTTCACCCAAGTTCTACCAGTGAGGTTTTTACATAATAGACCGGCGGCAGCTCACTTTAAGGTCACTTCACCTAAGTTTTCACGGTGAGACTTTTCAGAATAGATCAGCTGGTCGCGAGCTGATATGTGTGCGTTGTCCTAATGACTGCACCTACAAGCTGTAATACCAACTGTATACAAACATTTATTTTCAGAGCGGATGTTGAAAGAGAAAAGAGGACAAATTATGTGGAAGAAACTTTCTTTTTATTTATTTATATTGTTGTTATTTATTTTGCCTATTTAGTTATTGTTTGGTTCATTAAATTGTAATATTTGGGGCTGCGCAGGAAGGCTGCTAGCTCCGTTAAAAATAGGAGTGTTAAGACTGGCTCGAACAGGTCTTCAACCGTTAACCCTTAACCTAGCTAAAAATATAGCGAAGACTGATGATTACTTTAGAGACTTGTAAATGAAGCCTGCATGAATGAAGCCTGATTGTACATAATGTTGAAGTTTGTTTATTATTATTTAATTAACAGATTGATGGAGTTTATAATCTTCAAGACTGTAAATTCCAGATCGATAACCCGGTGAATTCTCGTGTTTTGCGACTTTGATTTTTATTAGCTACTAGAAATTGTCGCACTGACAGGTGTCAGAATCGCTTTCTCTCAGCGGCCAGACTGTATAATTTGCCTTGTCTTACGAAGAAACAATTAACGACGATTTTCATACTTTAGGAACAATAAATTGAATTATAAATAAAGAAATTTGTTTTTTTATAACCTGTCCAAGGATCTTGAAAAACATTAGCGTCTATGAATATATTACTTCGAATCAAAATTCTCGAAAAATATAAGAAACATAAAATAAGAACGCAATTGTTTTTGTTGGTTGGCATGAGTTCCTGCAATAAGGAAAAAGACGAAATTACCTCTTGAAGGAATTTCGCCAGCTACTTTGGCGCATTCCATATATTTAAAAAAGGTGTAAATTTAGATGACCTACTGACTAGTATGGTCACCAGTGTTCTGAAGACTATTTACAGCCTTATCAAACTTAATGGCGGCTCGGAACATGAGGCGAGTCGGTGCGCAGTAACAAATTCATGTGTCAGCTGGGGTGAGGGGTGAGGTACTGCGCAGCGAGTCACTTCAGAGCCGCCATAATGTTTGAATCGGGCTGTACTCGGCTGTCAATTCTTAGTTGTAAGTGCACTTACTTGAAAACTAGCTTATCCTATTTTCTATTCACAGAAAAAGGCGAAAAAGCTTACTTCTTCACAACGGACCAAGGGAAGACTTTGCTCATGCACCAGGGATACACATTTTCTTTCGTGAGGACCAACGGACGTACACTGAGATGCTCCAAACGGTTTAGAGGCAAATGTGACGCTCTAATAAATATGGATGAAGATGGCAAAATCATGGTTGTGAGACCAGATCATAACCATCCTCCGCCAGTTTATAAGAAATTGCAAAACGGAATGTATACGAAATTGTAATTTCATTAAAAACCAGGGGTCTACTCCGAAGTGTAAAGTGCGAATGTTCGGATCGGACACATGGCCGAACCGAATATTATTGAAAAATGCGAAATAAGTTCGGATCGGCTCAGTTGGGTCGGGACCATAGTCAATATTCGAAAGAGTGTAGGAGTGTAGGATCGGAACCGAACCAAATAGTAACTTCGTAGCAGAAAACGCCCGAACATTCGGCCGGTACTACTTCGGAGTAGACCATAGGTAGGTAAGACACATGGTAGGTAAAACAAAGTACAGTGTTCACAGTTATTTTACCTCTGATTTTGCATCACTGTCCAAATCACAGTGATCTTTATTCTCATTGTAATAAGGTTGGTGTTGGGTGACTGCTGGCAGAGGTAAAATGTGAACGGACTGTAGTTTTTTGTGTCTGTCTGCTTGACCACGGATTTGGATGCGGTTTTCACCATCATTTATAGAATTCATTCCGAAAGGTTTAGTTGTAAAATACATTCAGCTTAGGTAATATATGTATAAATATATAATTAGATAATATATGAATATATTTAGCTTAGATACCTACAGCACAGAAATCTCGATATTTTTATATTTCGTCATTAAGCTCGTGTGAAGCATGGGCGGGTCGCTAGTATTTAATTAATTAGCAGAGGCGGGTGTCGCTAGTATTTCATTAATTTCTTCTTTTATGTTTGTGCTGATTTTATGATAAAAATATTAAATGAAATAATATAATATTTGATGTTTATTTTTTCTTTTACGAACGAACAGCAATTTTTCACGATTCAACCAAACTGATTCACTTTTATGTTTACTTGAGTAAATTTTGTTGCTTCATCCAAACTTTAGCTGTGTAAAAAAACAGACTTCATTAAAAATATTGATGCTGAGAGCTGAGATTGTTACTTATGTTAGGCATGTCACATTAATATATTTATTACAACAATGACCATCAGTCTTGCCAAGTGACCCCCAGTAACTGGGTTCATCATTCACAAAACAAGATGGCGGCATAGTTCGATACTTCGGAGCAAACCGTACTCCCGATTAATTAACTTTTTCTGACGCGCAAAAACACATTGGCAGTAAGGACAGTTGCCAAATCGTGTTGTCTTTCATTCCTAAGGCCAATTCAGATATAAGCGATATCGTTGTCGCGCTCGGCAGTAATACTGGTCCGGCTTTTGGTTTGTCACTTTGGACCAGCACACTAATTGCGTAACACACTATCGATCTCAATTTGAATCAATTTGAAGGATATTGCTAATCCATTGCTTAATATGTTTGAAAAATTTGTCTGCTCAATTACATAAATAACGCAAAAAATTTGTTGAATTGTTTTACACCCTGGTTAGTGCCAACTCTACCCAGCTCGATAAAGTAAATGTATAAATATCCAACACGATCTTCTACTTTCAGGATACAAGCTAATCACAATAACTTCAGGCAAGCAGGTGATACTGTACCAGGAACACACATTTTCGTTCAGAGGGAAGACCCGGGCATGCTGTTCCAGGTATATTCAAAAGAAATGCCCAGCGCGACTCAAACTAGATGGAACTGGTGCCCTCGTGGCTCTCATTAATAAGCATAATCATCCTCCACCAATTTATAAGCAAATGCCAGATGGGAAGTATATGAAAATTGGGCGTTTTGTTCGGACGTTTGACCCACGGCGTACACAAATAAAATAGGTCAGACTGTGCAGGTCTGTCTCATCTATCTCTGAAACACAATGGTAAAGGTCGCATTCTTTTAGACACCGGGAGAGTCTTAGAAAAAAATAAAAAACATTTAAAATAATGTAGAAAATTAAAACTTGTAGGAGGATGCGTCAGGCAGATAAGCACACACAGTAGTGGTGATTGCTAGAGCTGAGGCCTAGGACAGGCTTTATAGAAATCTCTGGAGGCCAAAAACAGCTATTTAATATAGTAAAAAGAGTGTTATAGATATATCGCATATTAAATATATAAAAAATGGAAACGGAAAGGTTTTGACGAATGGTAATGAAATAAAAGAGCGTTGGAAGAGATACTTTGAAAAATGAATGTATGAAGAGAATGCGTGGGATGTATGAGTGCTTTGGTGGGTTGGAGGTTATTCTTATAGATATATTTGACGTTCTTCTGACTATGACGACTAACTGAACGTCAATCCTTCAGTTAGACTTCATAGTCAGAAGTTAAGGAAGATAAAAAATAAAACTAACTCAACTTATTTACCTACATTTTTATTCTGCTTGATCAAAATCAATTGTGAGGTCATCTAAATTCAATCAATTGTGAGCCATAGCTTGCGCCGCAGGATGGCATGGTACACTGCAACTAAAAATCATTTACTTTTGTGTTTTACTATCGAATGAAAGTAACAAACATTTATTATTAAATGTTAAATTTATATATCTTTTCTCCCGGCCATTTAAAAAAAAACTACTTATATAGAATTAAAGGTCATTAATGTAAAACACATTTGGTTTTTGTACACAGCCTTTCATGAACTGAGTCAAGTATGCCCAATGACCTTTATGTTAAATATTTCTCTATCTATTCTACAGGGTCAAATGAAATTAGCTAGCGAAACTTCTCATACGTGATGGGCATCAATATCTAAACGTGACAACAAAAACTACCAGCGGTCGTTGACCCCAACAAAAAAAACCTTTTATTTTATCGAGTTTAGATATCGATAACATAAATATACCCATCACACATCGATCACTGCAGAGTTTCGCTAGCTAATTTAATTTGACCATGTAATAAAATAGTAAGAAGTCAAAACTGTGCATTGAATATTTTTTGTAAAATTGTACTTTGTGTCATTTTTGTATGCAGGAAAAAAATTAAAATGTATTATCAATGAACAATGTTCTATTTGTATGGCTAAATAATGTTGTGTGGTGTTGTTAGGTATACATAATAAAAAGGCATTTATTGATTCATTCATTGAATAAAATCATGAATTATTGTTTACTTATTACTGTTTAAATATGTCAATATATGACTTGAGATCATTGTGCCGATAGCCGTGACAGCCAAAGGCTTAATAGCCTTGGCTATTAAGCCAAGGCTAGGTAGGTTAGGGTGGGGTAGGTTAGAGCCTCGACCAACACCTGAGGAGACTCTCGTTAGGCAGCTGGATCAAGGGCTTGATTCTGGAAGTGGTACTTCTGGATAGGTTCGCATTGTAAGGAGGTTCCTCTCTCTGGAGGCCTGACCTCTCTCTCTGTAGCTTGGACCCGTTCCCGGTACCGGTGGGCTACTACATATTTTTTATATTTTTAAATGTTTTTTTATATTCTAATATTTAAAAATAATTAAGATTAGCACTTTTTATTGTTAATACATACATTCGTATCAGTAGAATTTTTATTTAATTAACGACTTAGTGCTGTAATAGCCTCCTGTATACATAATACGAATTTGAATAATAAGGAGTATTAAGTCGATTATACATATGTGTATAGACGCCAGCACATCAAGCTAGTACAATCTGATTTTCAACTTTATCACTAAAACATTAAGGTTCCAATTTGATTGGGAAAATTTGACAGTTTCGGGTAGCTTGACCTGCTGGCGTCTGTACTAGTTTCGCGATAATTTCTTAGATTATTTACAAAAAATGTCGACTTCAAGATATAAAGAAGAGTTTTTTTTTAGATTCTACACCACCGAATATATTTGCCGAAGCACAAACTGCAAACGAAAGGCTATTACCAAAGTCGAAGGAAAAGTACCTAGTAGCATATGAAAATTTCATTCAGTGGAAGAAAAAGGATGAGTCGTTCACTGAAAATGTATTTTTGGATTACTTCAATGAAATGTCACATAAATACAAGCCTACCACGCTGTGGTGTATATACTCCATGTTAAAAAACACTGTTTGGACTAAACATGGTGTTGATCTCAAAAAGTATTCCACTCTGATTGAGTTTCTGAAGAGACGCTCAGACGGTTTCATAAGACACAAGACGAAAATATTGACACCGAATGACGTTGAAAAGTTTTTAAAAGAAGCTCCGGATGTTCAGTATCTGGCAACAAAGGTTAGTTGAAGTTTTTATCTTTACCTACTACCGATGTTTGAATTGCCCCGTTGGTCTCATGGTCGCAGGCGCGAGTGCTGAACGTGGGGTCCTGGGTCCGATTCTCAGGTCGACCAAAGTGTTTTTCCATTGGAAATTCCTCAATAACAGCTCGGAGTTTGGGAGTTGGCGCTGTAATACGCCCATGCCTCGGAAAGCACGTTAAGCCCTGGTTCTGCGCCTGATCTCTCTCCGGTTGTATCGGATTACCGTCCCATCGGACGCAGAGTGTGAGGGAAGAGAGAGTGCCTGTGCACCGGGAGATATTATAGTGCATACACTTGCTCTTTGCACTATAATATCTCCCGCGCCGAAGGCTACTCTCCGTTGAGATTGGCCGCCGTGGCCGAAATACGGTCGGGAGAACTATATATTTGAATTCAGAATCTCAGATAATTCATAAGTTTTGGAAAGTTGATCACGTGACTCAATTATCAACTTTGACCGTTAATTTAAATTGACGTAAGTATTTTTAGTAGCCATGTTTTTAATCACTGTCTAAACTGTCTATGGAGTATCTTAATTTGACAGGACTAAATATTTATCTTCTGTCCTTTTCTTAATGAAATAAAAAGAAAAAGATGCACTGAACTTAAATTTAGTTTAGTTTGTGAACAAGGGAATTGGCGCTATTATCTCGGATTCGTGACACTTTACTGGGTTTGGTCTTATTATGTTTTCTGGTTTCATTGATGTCAGCTACCTATTCATATAGGTCGCATGCGTGGCCGCCATTTTAAAAATGGCGCGACAGTAGGTATGTCCCGGATCTTCAAAGCTTTTTAAAAAGCGTCTTCACATATTTCCATACATGTACTTCCCTGTGTTATCATGATTCCGTGGACGTCCACGATAATATCGTCACGTTAGAAATTACAAAATCGCACATTCTATTATTATTTTGTACTTAATCACCTGAGTCTAACTACCTATAATGCCTAAGAATTTTTTATCTCTTTCCAGGTTGCGTTAATATTCGCAATTACTGGTGAATGTGGAAATCAGGAACTAATTAATATTACTACAGAAGATATAGAATATCATGGCAAAACACTTCTAGTCAGAGTCACAGACCATAAAAACAATATGGCACGCACATTTACCGTTCAAGGTCCGTTTTTAGAAATAATAAAGAAATACGATGGTCTACGTTCGAAAAAAGCAACGAATCCCCGGTTTTTTCAAAACTACCAAAAGGGTAAATGCACGGCTCAACCTATCGGTAAGAACAAATTTTGTGCCATGCCAAAGGAAATCGCAAGGTTTTTGGAATTACCAGATGCAAACTCGTACACCGGACATAGCTTTAAGAGTACTTCAGCTATGATGCTGGTAGATTCGAGGGCAGATGTAGTGACTTTAAAGCGTCCACGCGTAAGGCAATCTAAGAGACACGCTGAATCTTCTGTCGAGGACTCTATTAACACAAGCCTAAGTGTCAAATTAGCAGAGGCAATCAATTCGGACCCTGGCTTCAAGAACATTTGCCTTCCACCGCGCCCTTCTACTTCTTTTGTCAATAATGTTTTGCCTCCTACTACTACAGAGGAATTAGGACACTCCTATGAAGCTATTTCGTCATCTTCGGCATCCAACGCATCTGAAGGCAATGGAACTGCGTAGCTTTCTCGCGAATTTCCGGAATAATCATCACAGAGCCCAAACAGCTTAGGGTAGAAGTTTGTGTAGTTATCTACTAGGAGAAGGATTTTTCCGAAAATTAACCTATATGGGTTGTGAAAAGGGGAGGTTTTGTTTTTATGAAAAACCTTATTCCTAGCGTAATTACTAATAGGTACGTACCTACCTAATGTAAATCTGATGTTTGTGTGCGTGTGTGTGAGACGTTATTCGTTGTTCAAAACTTCCCCCAAAAGGTTTTTTTTTTTGTTTGATTCGAAGAGGTGGGCGGTCTGATTAACTTAGAACTCGTTATTGATAATCTTGCCAAAAAATAGGAGTAACGTGTTTATAGTTTTTTTCTAAAATCAACCCCTAGTGGGTGAAAAGGATTAACTCGAAAATTGGTATAAATAATCTGTAAAGACAGGCGATGAACTGTGCTAATGATGATATGATTAAAAAGAAGGCGACTACCGAAATGACGACTAATAGGGAAGCATGGAAGCAAAACACATGTTGCGCCGACCCCAAATAAATTGGGATAAAGGCAGGTGAATGATGACGAATCTGTAAGTCAAATAAAGGTCCGTAGAGCACGTTTTATAGGAAAATGCTTAATCATTTGAATTACTTAAAACTTGGCAGGAATACTTAACTAAATAAAACATTGTTTTATCTTAAAGCAGGATACGGGTTAGTAGGACATAAAATCCACGCGTACGTAGTCGCGAACAAAGCGCTCATTTTCGTCGCACAAACTATGAAAATGTCAATATAAACTGTTGCGTATTCGAAGAGCTTAGATATAGCAAGTAGTGGTGTAGTAATTTCTGTGGGGCACCACAACTCAAAACTGGAAAATATATGCAGTTTCAACAATTAAATGTTCTATGAACAAAATAAGTGTATGTTTTAATCATTTTCTTCCTCGCAATTGTGTTGAAAAACGTATTATGCAACGGGTAAGTATTTGTCATTACACTCTCGGTTCCATCACGCCTCTCTCTTTTGGCTTTTTTACATTCAATCCTTTGATTGAAACTGGCCGATGGCTTCAACCAAAGGACTGAAATTCGTTACGAATTAATTGATAATTGAGGTGCATTTCAATGCTAAATTAAACACTCAGCTATTTTATAATGCTAACTTATCACTTACAGATTACGAGATAGTAACCCTCTCTACGGGGAAGAAAATGATCATGTATCAAAACTACACATACTCGTTCAAGGGTTGGAAGAAGACCAACGCGTACTGTTCGAAGTATGCTCACCAGAAATGTCCAGCGAGGCTCAAGTTCGACCGGCAGAGTAACATCATCATGGCTTACACTGAACATAATCATCCAAAACCAATGTTTTATCAGAATCGTTTGGGCCAATATGTCAAGCTTTGAGGCATCCAAGACTCAAGCAAATATATATACCTAGAGATGTCAGCAGATGACGGGGCCCGATAGGGCCGAAGCCTGGCAGGGCGGCAGGATCGTCCGAAAGGGTTACCGCTGCCCTGGAACAGAAAGGGCTAAGGAAGGAACACGGGTGGGTTTTAGTCAGTAAGAGTCTGACACTCCCTTCCGCTCCACCCAGAGCGGGAGGGGCCACATGATGATTTCCCATCCAAAAAAAAAAAAAAAGCAAATATATATTATGTAAGGTTGTAAGATGTGCTGGAATGTTGGAATGTTTGGAATGTTTGTATATCAGCAAATAAATAATATTGCATATTATTA
This sequence comes from Apamea crenata, assembly GCA_949629185.1. Classification (NCBI taxonomy): domain Eukaryota; kingdom Metazoa; phylum Arthropoda; class Insecta; order Lepidoptera; family Noctuidae; genus Apamea; species Apamea crenata. The sequence goes on along the minus strand of OX451363.1, from coordinate 15,423,121 downwards.
ATTATATACTTATAATATTATTATATTATTAATCACCTGTCTTTTATTTCGGTTAAATATACACCCGTGTTCCGGACGATATACATAAACTTCGAACAGATGTTCAGACCATGGGAATAAGCATTTTTCATTATGGGCACATTAATGAATTCTATTTATATTCTCATATTTTTTGTTAATTTTCATACAAACTAAATACCTTGACGTAAATCACCCGATATGCATGCCTCTTTATCTCTTTATCCGAAACATTTGATAGATTCATCATTGTAATTGCACTAAGCGGCAGCATAGGCCAAATTAAGACTCTTTCTTACTGCATAGCTCAATTAAAATTCATTACTTAAATGAAACTATAAATATCTTTGCAACGAAGCCTTTTTAAGTACTACTTCCGTTGTTAGATTTGGTTTGTAAAAGTTATAGAAGCGTTTGCCAAAGTTTATGGATACCGTGAAGAATACGGTGTATATACATGTAATGTAACACACTTGCATTAAGGTTGATTGTTTCAATGGTAGACTTAACCCTCTGCAATTTCTAAAGCGAACTTTTCACTTACAGGCTACAAGATAGTATCTCTCTCTTCTGGGAAGAATATGATCATGTATCAAAACTACACATACTCGTTCAAGGATTTGAAGAAAACCAACGCGTACTGTTCGAAGTATGTTCACCACAAGTGCCCGGCGCGGCTCAAGTTCGACCGGCAGGGCAACATCATCATGGCTTACACCGAACATAATCATCCAGTTCCTAAGTTTTATCAGAATCGTTTGGGTCAATATGTCAAGCTTTAAGGCATCTAAGAGTCAAGCAAATATATACATATTATGTAAGATTGTAAGATGTGCTTACACAAAATTGCGCATTTCTTGGCAATATCTGCCTATACGTTTGTAAAATTGGCCTAATTTGTTTCGTTGAATGTATTTTCTTTCTTTCTTTCTTTTCTTTATTTCCTCATCCTAAGCTACAATTGCCAAGAATTGTGCAATGAAATTGTTTGTATAAGGTGGCTCCTACACCTACAATAAGTTTGCACCATATGATTGAATCTGCTCTTCCACTCAAACGCAATTTTCACGCAATAACATTGACGGCCCATATGTTTCAAAGTTTTCGCGTGAGTAAAACCTGTGCAATACTTATCCTACACGGTGCAATAAAAAATAAGCTCGCTAAAACTTTTGTTCAATCATTGCGCAATTAACTCTAAATGGTCAAAAACATTGCGCAATTCGTGATATTGTGCAACATAGGGCCCGCCGAAATGCAAAATAAGGCTGTGAAGCCATCGAAAGCGTGTTACAATGTTCACATATGGATGAAGTCAAAGGAGTATGAATGGGTATAACGACTGTAAAAATACTCATAACGAAGCCGAAAGTCAGTTGTTCTTCCCGTTATTATGATATTTTTTTGTACTGGACCTTACCTGGGAACCTTCTGGTTACGGAGATATTGAAGGTCAAGTTTCAACTTTTTTAAATACTTTCTTACGAAAAAGAAGTTTCTAGTTTTACAACTTAACTTTTTACACCCTGTATGTAATTTCATTGCGTTTTATTCTGTCATTTCTACCTAATTTCTTATGAAAACTTGGACACCTAGGTTTAATGTTGGAATATAAAATCATAATTATTGTTATGTTCTATCTTTATTGCCTTTCTTAAAACTTTACATAATGCCAGTGATAGCATTATGTAAAGTTTGGAATGTTTGTATATAAGCAAATAAATAATATTGAATATCATCACTTGTCTTTTGTTTCTGTTAAATATACATCCATGTTCCGGACGATATACATAAACTTCGACCAGATGTTCAGACCATGGATAAGCATTTTTCATTATGGGCACATTAATGAATTCTTATTTTTTGTTAATTTTCATACAAACTAAATATCTTGACGTAAATCACCAATCTTATGAATGAAAATACGTTGCCAATTTGACGTTGCGAATTGGCAACGTCGTATTTTCATTCATAAGATTTGGCGGCCTGAAATTTGTCAAAACTAAATTAAATTTCAAATGAATACCCTTTCTTACTGCATAGCTCAATTAAATTTCATTAAATGAAACTACAAATATCTTTGCAGCGAAGCCTTTTGAAGTACTATTTCCGTTGTTAGATTTGATTTGTAAAAGCTATAGAAGCGTTTGCCAAAGTTTATAGATAACATGAAGAATACGGTGTATATACATACAATGTCTTGCATTCAAACTCAAACTCAAATCATTTATTTCAACTAAACCGATTACAGGCACTTTTGAATTGTCATAGGGTCGGTCAGTCAGAAATATGAAGTTAGTTGCCCATTCCAAAGCGTAGGTACCTATGGATAGGAACGGGCAAGAAACTCCACGGACACTCTTTTAAACCATAAAATTGTAACAAAATATTTGATTACATCATTCGTGTTGAAATTAACCACGTGAGAACGATGTAGAAAGACGTGCACGGTAAAAGCGTCCGTTATAGAAAACATAAAAACAATTCAGAAATTAAAATAAGCCGTGGCAGCTAAGAGATGACCAGTCCCTACTGACGGCGCCCGTTCACGTACATGACGTATGGACCAGCACCATTCAGCTCAACCATTTTGAAGGGAACGTAATGATCCAACACACACGCCACCACCAGCGAGACATTAGAGTGAGCATGACATACTCTCAGCCGCCTGGGCACATTCAAGTCAATGAAAGACGTAAATGGTAGCTTTATAGCAAGTACATAGTGCGCACACGTGTGCTATGCAATTATACAATACTAAGAAATTGAATTTATTGCTGATTCTCAGCCTAATTTGTATAAATGACTTTTGATTTTGATTTTATACAATGCAAAGATAGTTTTCTCCAATGTTCAGCAGCTCCAACAATGTTATCGAATGCTAATTAGTTTATGCGCCCCTGTGCAGCAGGACCAGCATTGAGCCAAGCATTTTTGTCAGCGTTGTTATCCCCTAACTCATAATATGCTTGGCTACATAGTGTGCGTTTTAATACAAGATTTAAATATCGTTTCATTCAGTTGGAGTATGTGGGGAGGAATTTTATTTTAAAATTTTAAACAGTACCCCATGAAGGAAGAGTCTATACTTTAGCTAGTCTGAAACCTATAACCATTAAGGTTGATTGTTTCAATGGTAGACTTAACCCTCTGCAATTTCTAAAGCGAACTTATCACTTACAGGCTACAAGATAGTAACTCTCTCTTCAGGGAAGAATATGATCATGTATCAAAACTACACATACTCGTTCAAGGATTTGAAGAAAACCTACGCGTACTGTTCGAAGTATGTTCACCAGAAGTGCCCGGCGCGGCTCAAGTTCGACCGGCAGGGTAATATCACCACGACTTACACTGAACATAATCATCCAGTTCCTGAGTTTTATCAGAATCGTTTGGGCCAATATGTCAAGTTGTAATGCATAGAAGTGTCACGCCAATATACCGGATGACAATACCTTGTGGATAAAAACAGGGTATAAAAGGTGAACGAGTAGAAGTCTAAGGCAAAACGTTAATTGACATTAACCTATCAATAAATACTATTACTTATTTGAAGTAAACTTTTCATACTAAAACAAAAAAAAAAAAAAAATGAAAAATTACACAAACATTCAACTTGTTAGCACCTTACTCTAACTAACTGAAGGCGGAAATTATCAATGAATTGGTAGCACCAATCCTACATCAACGGATGGAATGAAAAAAAAAGAGATTTATTTTTATTTTTTGTGAAAAAAAAAAACTAGCCATACATACACCCATGCCATATATTATTTGACAATTTATTCGTTTTTTGTGAAAACAAAGAGATTTCTGTGCCATAGGCTTCTACTCCGTTCTCCTTTTATACCCTGTTTTTGTCCAGACGGTAAACAAGTCAGCGGGTATATGTAAACTGCGCTTCATCTGATATCAGACCCTTCACTTTTTCTTTCATGTTTGCCTTTTATTTAGCATCTTTTCCTCGATGCGACATGTGATCAAAGGAGCTGTTGAACGTTATATCTTATACAATTTTGTCGTTAGCGAGGAATGAAACCTTCGCTCAAGTGAATCGTCTGATATCGGCTTTGCAATTCTTGGTAATATCTAGGTACCTACATATATATTATTAAAATTGGCCTAAATTGTTTGGTGTTGCCGAGACGTCTAACTACAATTGCCAAGAATTGCGCAATTATGTTGACCGTATAAGTGTGGACCGTATTGGGATGTGAAGCCATAGGAAGATAAAGTTGGCCATATAAACCACGCGCGTGTGTGTTCCAATGCTTAAATGTGGATGAAGTAAAAGGAGTATGATTGGATATAATTTCATTGCGTTCTATTCTGTCAGTTCTACCTAATTACTTATGAAAAGTTTGACACCTAGGTTTATTGATGTTGGAATATAAAATCACCATTATTATCTCCTTTATTTCATTTGAATACTTATAAATTACATTTTTAAATATTTATGTAAAAAAAAGATAAAAAAAACATTTAGTTATAGTAGCCCACCGGTATCGGGAACAGGGTCGGGCACATACCTATAGTACGGCACCTCAGATTCCACAAGGCCGTATTTCACCATTATTGTTATGTTCTGAACAAGGCATATTAGTTAATAGTTATAAAATGATATTTTTGTTGGTTTTACGAAATATTATAATGGATTAAAGTTTTCATAAAATAAAAGGCCCGTTTTGACATTTGAGAATGCGTTCTTGTTTCATACAAACGAATACGTGTTTTGAGAATTTGATCTTTATTAACTTCCAGAACTGTTAATGTCAAAACGGGAGTTTTATTTTTTGACAACTTTTGCTTCTGCCCGCGACATCGTCCACCCTATTCTACGCGCGGAAATAATCAATGAATTCGTTGCGAAATTAAATCCTTTGATTGAATGTAAGAAAAAAAAATTTTTGGTGCCATAGTCTTATACTCCGTTCACCTCTTAAACCCTGTTTTTTCCAGACGGTAAAAAAAGTCAGCCGGTATAATTATTACTATATTCTGAACCATGCGTCTCGGCAGATGATGATTCTGAACCATGCGTGTAGTTAATATAATGGCAACATTATAGCAATTATGTAAAGTTTTAAGATAGGCAACAAAGATGATATCTTTGTCATCATCATCATCAGCCTACAGCAGTCCACTACTGGACATAGGCCTCTCCTATTGTACGCCATTCGACTCGATTTTCGGCAACTCCCATCCAGCTGCTACCAGCCATCCTGCGAAGATCGTCGATCCACCTAGCCTGAGGGTCGTCTTACTAAGTTTCAGCCTGCTTATTCTGTGAGCTATGTCGACAACTTTGGCTTGTTTTTGTATCTTTGTTGCCGATCTCAAAACTTTACATAATTATATCACAATAATAATTATGAATGTTTAGACCATTTTGTAGTCGATCAAAATGTAATATTTGTTTGGAGTGTTTGTATGTGAGCAAATAAATAATAATGCATGTAATCATGTCTTTTATTTCTATAACATAACAGTTATATAACAGCGGAAAAGTTTTCTTATTGTTTGTCTTATTTCTTTTTAGTATATTCGTGTATTTATTTGTGCTTATATTTATAAGTAATTAGGTCTATACAATGTGTAACTGAATTAATACACATTGCGAAAGTAGTTGGTTCAAAATCGTTTACTGAATCGATTTCTGTCATTTTTAATGTCGGTAATTTTTTATCCCAAAAATAATTGAAACTACATAAATTACTGCCCCACTTTCGCTGTACAGTCAAAACTTAAGAAAATGGATGAAGTACCTACTACGCTAGACCCTTATACGTCTGCGACTGTGTGCGTGCGTAAATTTGTAATGTGACCACAATTTTCTCCCACAATCAGTATAACTAATTTAATTAAAAAAAACAATGTTTTATTCATAATAATAAAATTCAGTGAATGTATTATGATTATAACATAATATTCTAATTGGGGTGTTGGGTGGTGTGCGTTAATTCTGCGACATGTTGTACATATATTATATTTATTCCTCAATTTTCATGATTGCACCTACAACTGTTTGTCTCTGCGGCAACCACTCTGATATCGTAACAACGTAAAGCTAAGGTCACCAAAGGTAGTAAATGCCTGTGGCATTAATTCCGCCTTTGTAAATTTGTGTGCTTAAAGTATTAAATAAATAAATATATAGGGGAACGTAGAGGAAGCCAACTCATCTAGTTTAAAAAAAAAAATATGATTGATGTGTTAAAGTGTTTGTACAAACCTACTTACGGAAAATACATCATTTATCACTTATAACCGGATAGAGGGTGGAGGCAGATAATGGCATTGTTATAGTCGTGTGGGGAACAACCATCATCATTTGCCTAGCATTTTCCCAACTATGTTAGGGTCGGTTTTCAGTCTAACCGGATGCAGCTGAATACCAGTATTTTACATGGAGCCACTGCCTATCTGACCTCCCAGACCACAACCCAGTTACTGAGTAATATGATGCCCCTTGGTAAGACTGGTGGGACTGGTGGACTGCTGGTGGTGGTGGTGGGGAATAACCATTAATAGAAAATTAAAAAAAAAAAAACGTTTCAATGACCTCTTTTTTATTTTTTGTCTTATCATCTCACTTACAGATAAGTACGAGATAATCAAAGTCCCTGGTGGAAAAACTGTGATCATGTATCAGAACTACACATATTCGTTTAAAGATATGAGAAAAACTAACGCGTATTGTTCAAAGTATGGGAAACTGAAGTGCCCAGCAAGGATCAAAATAAGTAGAAAAGGTCGTATGTTATCTGCTTATACAGAACATAATCATCCAACTCCTGTGTTTTATCATAATCATTTGGGCCAATATGTCAAGCTGTAAGGCATCTAAGAGTCAAACAAATATGTATTTAAGGTTGTAAGGTGTGCTTACACAAAATTGCGCAGTTCTAGGCAATATCTGCCTATTCGTTTCTACAATTGGCCTAAATTGTTTGATGTCGTCCATCCTAAACTACAATTGCCAAGAATGGCGCAATGAAGTTGTTTTTATAAGGCAGCTACTACACTTACAATATGATTGAATCTGCTCTTGCACTCAAAAGATTCATTATTTTCACGCAATAACACCGACGCGATGGCCCATAAATATCAATGTTTTCGCGTGAGGAAGACCTGTACAATACTTATCCTACACTGTGCAATAACAATTAAACTCGCTCAAACTATTGTTAAATTTAATTTTATGCACCATATTTTTTCATTGGACCGTGTAGGATCAGTATAGGGCAATATTTTTAAGCCTGGCTGAAAACCTGTCATGGTTACGGAACACTAAAGCTGTCTTGCTCACGCTAAAACATTGATGCTTATGAGCCGACAGTGATATTACGTCAATATAATTGTTCGTTGTAGTGCAATTCAATATTTATGCACAATAAAAAGTATTGCTCAATATGATTGTAGGTTTAGTGCCAGCCTAAGTGCAAAATAATGCTGTGAAGCCATCGAAAGCGTGTTGCAATGCTTAAATGTGGATGAAGTAAAACATGTATGTATGGATATAATTTCATTGCGTTCTATTCTAACTTCTTGTAATTAAATTAAAAAACTCAGATCAGTTTTGTTTGTATAGATGTTTTTTTTAATTTTTTAATACAGTATAACTATTAACTATAATAATAGGTACTTATAATGTTATATATTATCTTTGTTGCCTTTCTTAAAACTTTGCATAATGCTATCGTAACATTTGTTTGGAGTTTTTGTTTGTATGTGAGCAAATAAATCATAATTAATGTATTGAATACTTCTTTAATCACCTTTCTTTTATTTCTGTTATATAATAGTTGTAGGGGGAAACCGGATAGGGGGTGGAAGCAGATAATAGCTATTTCACTAGTTCGCGTATCGCTGTCTCGCTCTAGAAGTTTGGACCGTCGACCGATACTCGCCAACGCGCGCTTGCGTTTGCAAATGGCGGAGACGACAGAATCACGGCAAATAATGAACAATTTCCTACTTACAGATTACGAGATAATCACAGTCTCTACTGGAAAAAGTGTGATCATGTACCAGAACTACACATATTCTTTCAAAGGTATGAGAAGAACTAACGCGTATTGTTCCAAGTACGTGAAAATGAAGTGCCCGGCAAGGATCAAAATGAGTAGTAAGGGTTCTATCATATCGGCTATTACGGAGCATAATCATCCTCCTCCCATGTATTATAAACATTCTAGTGGACGATATATGAAGCTGAGTTAAGAGAACCATTTACAGGTATCACAAGAAAAGTACAATACTTATCCTACACGGTGAAATAACAATTAAACTCGCTCAAACTACTGTTAAATTTAATTTTTTGCACCATATTTTTTCATTGGACCGTGTAGGATCAGTATAGGGCAATATTTTTAAGCCTGGCTGAAAGCCTGACATGGTTACGGAAAACTAAAGCTGTCTTGCTCACGCTAAAATATTGATGCTTATGAGCCGACAGTGATATTACGTCAATATAATTGTTCGTTGTAGTGCAATTCAATATTTATGCACAATAAAAAGTATTGCACAATACGATTGTAGGTGTAGTGCCAGCCTAAGTGCAAAATAATGCTGTGAAGCCATCGAAAGCGGGTTGCAATGCTTAAATGTGGATGAAGTAAAAGATGTATGTATGGATATAATTTCATTGCGTTCTATTCTAACTTCTACCTAATTAAATTAAAAAAACTCAGATCAGTTTTGTTTGTATAGGTAGTTTTTTTTTTAAATTCAGTATAACTATTAACTATAATAATACTTATAATGTTATATATTATCTTTGTTGCCTTTCTTAAAACTTTGCATAATGCTATCGTAACATTCAAATCAAATCAAATCACTTTTATTTGTTAACACAGGTAAAGAAATACAGATCTTGAGTTTGGTGAACAGAACGCTATGTTATGCCAGGAGGCGTACAAATATGGTGTGCATCTAGCTCAATATTACGAATTTACATTTCACAATTAAAAAAAAGATGTTTGATAATCATGCCTAGTTAAAATTTCAAAATAAATTATAACAATAATTACATAATATTATTTAAAAAATTGACTGATGTCAGATTTAATATAATAACATTTGTTTGGAGTTTTTGTTTGTATGTGAGCAAATAAATCATAATTAATGTATTGAATATTTCTTTAATCACCTTTCTTTTATTTCTGTTATATAATACACTCGAGAGCAATGAATCCGGGTCACTTGAAGAATCCTAAAAATCTCGGAAACTAAAAATGCTAGGTTAATGCAATAAATTGTATTTAATATACAATGTAATACTCCTTAAATGAAGTTATTAAAACTTCTTAGTTATTGTAAAGTTATATCATAAAAAAATCAAATTTGAAAAAGGGCCACTTTCGAAGATGGAACTACGAAATTACAGCATTTGGTTTTGCTTTTGTTTGTAATCTGTCATTTATGTGGGTACATAAACCATGTTGATAGTGCTCTATATTCATTATTCAAGCTGAAATTATGTCGCTTACGCCTGAAGAATGCACCAGAATACTTACAATGCTGGAAACCGGCCGGAGTCAGCGCGATACAGCCAGGACCGTCGGTGTGTCGCTGTCAACAGTACAAAGAGTTCTCCGACGTTACGAAGAAACTGGTTCTAACCTACGCAGACCAGGAACGGGCAGAACCAGGTGTACCACAGCACGAGAAGACCGATAATTGGTGAACACCATGCTTCGAAATTGCTTTCTCACAGGAACTGAACTCACAAATCAGTTTCGACGCCTCGGAGGAAGTAACCCAAGTGCATGGACAGTAAGACGTCGGCTTGCTGAATCTAACTTAAAACCCCTTAGACCTGCAAACGGCCCTAAACTGGAGCGTGCGCATCGTATTTCAAGACTAAGATATGCCCAGAGCCACGTAAATTGGAGTATTGAAGATTGGTCAAAAGTTATGTTCTCCGACGAATCAAAATTTATGCTCTACAAGCACGATGGAAGACACAGAGTGTATCGAAGACCAGGGGAAAGATTCAAGCAAGCATGCATCGAAGAAAAAGTAGCCTACGGTGGTGGGTCTGTACTTGTGTGGGCCGGAATTTCTTCTGAAAGTCGCACAGAGCTGGTGATCATAGAAAACGGCTCTTTAACTAGCGTAAGATATGTGGAAGAAATCCTCAATGATCACGTTGGTCCATTTATGGTCAATTTAGGTGAGGATGCTATATTTATGCATGACAATGCCCGACCTCATACAGGTAGGATTGCGAATGACTACCTTCAAGAGATGAACATTACTCGTATGGAGTGGCCAGCGCGCAGCCCGGATATCAACCCGATCGAGCATGCTTGGGACGAGCTAGGCAGATGCGTAAAACAACGAAACCCTCCCCCAATCACGCTTCGTGAGCTCAAAATTGCTCTCACAGAGGAATGGGAGAATATTCCCCAAAATCGTATAAGGAACTTGGTGTACAGCATGCCAAACCGCGTAAACGCAGTAATGGAAGCACGAGGAGGTAATACGAAGTATTAAAATTCAAGAAAATCGTAATAAAGTTCAAAAATTTCATGTTTCCTATTTTTGTTTTAAGGAGAGATCAGCAGTTTTTTTCTTTATGTAATTTTGTGTTAATAAAATGTATGGTGACTCATATTTTTTTTACTTTCATTTAAGGAGTATTACATTGTCTATTAAATACAATTTATTGCATTAACCTATCATTTTTAGTTTCCGAGATTTTTAACATTCTTTAAGTGACCCGGATTCATTGCTCTCGAGTGTAGTTAGGTATATAGGGGAATGTAGGGGGAAACCGGATAGGGGGTGGAAGCAGATAATAGCTATTTCACTAGTTCGCGTATCGCTGTCTCGTTCTAGAAGTTTAGACCGTCGACCGATACTCGCCAACGCGCGCTCTGTGTTTGCAAATGGCGGACACGACAGAACCACGGCAAATAATGAACAATTTCCTACTTACAGATTACGAGATAATCACAGTCTCTACTGGAAAAAGTGTGATCATGTACCAGAACTACACATATTCCTTCAAAGGTATGAGAAGAACTAACGCGTATTGTTCCAAGTACGTGAAAATGAAGTGCCCGGCAAGGATCAAAATGAGTAGTAAGGGTTCTATCACATCGGCTATTACGGAGCATAATCATCCTCCTCCCATGTATTATAAACATTCTAGTGGACGATATACAGTATGTTAACTAACAGAGGGCGTTCCCGTTAACCCGCAATAGTATAGCATCCATACATGCTAAAAAAAATATTACCATTCGAAACAAATATTTAATTTTTTTTAATATTAAAATATTCACTAAAAATTGTAATGTTATTGAAACGTGGCTTCGATAGGTCGGTACATGAATTTATGTTTTTTTTATATACTATGTTTGCGAAAGGTCCTTCCAAGCCTAAGGTGCCTCAGTGACGCGTTCCTTTGTCAGCCGGGCATTTGAGACGGGTGGTTAAATAATAAATAAATAATAAATAAATCCCTGGACATTTCACACAGCACCATTTGTCCCAAGCTAAGCAACCTAATGCTTGTGTTATGGTAACAAGATGGCTGATAAACTACTTATATACAATTTTTTTTTTTTTTGTAAATACATACATATTATAGATAGAAAAACACCCAGACTCGGAACAAATACATGTAGGTCATACAAATATTTGTTCCGTGCGGGAAAAAAAATGTTATTGCTAAAACTAAACATACTTACATATTTTTTTAATTTTACTGATAACAACCCAACGACGTGTATTTCTAATTCATTATGGCGCCTTTCTTTGGTTTTTGGTATTTTTTTTTTTTTTTAATGTTTGTTCGGGCATAACTCCGTCGCTTGGCAACCGATTTGAAAAATTCTTTTTTTGTTGGATAGGGTACACTTCCCAAATGGTCCCATAAAAATTTTATCGAAATCGGACAAGCGGTTTTTGAAAAATCAACAAAAATCAAAAAAATGATCACAACAAAAAAGTGAAAAATAAAAACTTTTTTACAAAAAAAAAAACAACCGACTTCCATAAAAACACTACAAAGTAAACAATAACTTTAATTTCGGAAGTCGGTGGCGAAAAACGTAATAAAAAAAACCAAAGACACCGACTTCCGAAATTAAAGTTATTGTTTACTTTGTAGTGTTTTTATGGAAGTCGGTTGTTTTTTTTTTGTAAAAAAGTTTTTTATAAGTCGCCGCTCGCCATTCACCATTTAGCGCGGCGCGGCGCGCGGCGGCCGGCGGCGGGCGGCCGGTTCGCTCGGCTTCGTGAGTATTCGTGAGACGCTCGGCATCGTGTGCGCATTGCGCGACGTTGCCGGTTTGGGCAATGCTAGTACGCTCGGTACTATTCCGCGCTATTTTGATTTTAAACAGGTTTCGAATTTATTGTCAATTAATTATTTTTTTGAATTCGGATTATTTTATGCTTATTTTCCTATGCTGATATTTTTATTTTAATCTATTAATGATATAGATCAACGAGTTTAAGGGAACGCCCTCTGTTATTTAACATACTGTATGAAGCTGAGTTAAGAGAACCATTTACAGGTACCTATCACAAGAAAAGTATGCGCTTCGGGAATCATCGTACTTATAGATATCTTCGGAAATAGGAACGCGCGATGGTGAGATCTAATATAGAGCTGTTATAACTATTGAAATACTCGCCCATTAAATTCATATTACCACCACAACTGCAATTCAGAAAAACTTTTGAGTGACAGATGACGAACTGCGACCGGAGGAGGTAACAAAGTCAAATCATTTATTTCAAATAGGCACTTTGGAACGTCAAAAATTAAATTAAAATAAAATTGATATTTTTCGTATGGAATTGTAGTTTTCGTATGGAGAAGAATGGGCAAGAAACTCCACCAACAGAGGAAAAACTCCATACAAATGTGCAATGATAGGCATGATAGCGCATCACTACAAAGCTCAAAGCTCAACAGTACAAAACTTAGCAGCTAATTCGGAAAAACGAAGATTAAGTACCGAAGCGCATTCTTGTTTTGGTTTAATTGTAGGTATAATTAAAATATGTTCTTGATCTGCCCTGCAACTGATTATGGTATGGGCCAAGGTACAGTCGAACAAGTTGTTTGGTATACAGAAAACTAACTTGCAACTATTTTAAAACCATTTTTTGAGTGCCCTGAGTAGTCAATTCTTTTATAGCGCTCTCTAAAGTCATGAGTTTATTGGCAGTGTAGTGGAAATATGAATATTTTTGCTTGTATACTAAACTAGGTTTCACCCACATAATTCTCGATCCTGAAAATTGGGATGAAAAGTATCGTATGTCCTAATCCAGTTCAACCGGTGTGCCAAATTTCATCCAAATCTGGTCAGCCGTTTTAGCGTGAAACCATAACAAACAAACAGAAAAAAATCACAATCTTTTCTCGTACTAATAATATTAGTTTAGTTAGCTTGTACGGCTGTACATTGAAATTCTGGAAATATGTTTTGCTAAGTTTAAAAATGATTGTTATTAAAAGTACACGTTAGGTAGACAATTAAAAATAAAAAGAATACTTTGTATAGAAAATGAATAAAATATTAAATTTTGTATAAGAATATAAAATTATATTTACGAGTATGTTAAAAGTGTATACCTAATTTTTTTTACACTTGTTTTCTTGTTCTGTTGTGTGTACATTAAGGCCCTTTGTACACGACACGGCATATAAACCACGCAGTAGAAAAAACGTGTTCTGTCAACAAGCCTCCATAGTTATCTATACAACACTGACGACCGTGCCTACACACGGCGAATAAACCGTAGTTTTTCACAGCAAGAAAAACGTGTGTGTACAAAGGGCCTAATAGTTAATAAATAAATAACTTTAAAATCCAGTTACATACTAAGCTTAATATATCAATGTATAAATAAATAAATGTTTTCAATTTCTTTGTCCTCTGTAGCTCACAGATAATCTCATCACCACTATTATATTAACAACACCACATTTTTAGGGTTCCGTAGCCAAATGGCTAAAACGGAACCCTTATGGATACGTCATGTCTGTCTGTCTGTCTGTCCGTTCGTCCACTTTTTTCCGAAACTATAATGACTGTACTGTTGAAACTTGGTAAGTAGATGTATTCTGTGAACCGCATTAAGATTTTCACACAAAAATAGAAAAGAAAACAATAAATTTTGGGGGTTCCCCATACATAGAACTGAAACACAAATTTTTTTTTTTCATTAAACCCATACGTGTGGCGTATCTATGGATACGTCTTCAAAAATGATATTGCGGTTTCTAATATCATTTTTAGGGTTCCGTACCTCAAAAGGTAAAAACGGAACCCTTATAGGATCACTTTGTTGTCCGTCTGTCTGTCTGTCTGTCTGTCTGTCTGTCAAGACCTTTTTTCTCAGGAACGCGTGGAGGTATCAAGCTGAAATTCATATCAAATACTCAAGTCTATGGTCTCTTGGAGCTGTGAAAAAATCAAACTTCTAAGTCAACGCGATCAAAAGATACTCCCGTTTATGCCGCAAATTTTCGACACTCGCAAGGGAATCAAAACCTACAGGGTACTTCCCGTGAACTCAGAATCTTGAAATTTGGTACGAAGCAACGTCTTGTAACACAGATAAAGGAAAAATTGCGAAAAGTATAAATTTTTAGTTACATCATATAATAAAAATATTTTTAATAATTTTAAACTTATTACCCCTTTACTCATGAACGCGTAGTGGTATTATATTGAAATTCTTAACAAATACTCAAATCTATAATATCTTTAAGCTGTAACAAAATCAAACTTCTACGTCAACGCAATCAAAAGATACAGCAATTAAAGCCGCATATTTTGAAACTCGCAACTACTCGCAAGGGAATCAAAACCTAAAGGATACTTCCAGACGACCTGGAATCTTGAAATTTGGCATGAAGCAACGTTATAAAGTACACATATAGGAAAAATTCCGAAAATCTTAAATTTTTAGTTACATCACATAGTATATTTTTTTTAATAATCATAAACTTACTAGCTGACCCAGCAAACGTTGTTCAACGATTAAAAAAAAAAACAGATGTTGGCCGATTCTCAGACCTACCCGATATGCACACAAAATTTCATGCAAATCGGTTCAGCCGTTTCGGAGGAGTTTGGAAACAAACACCGCAACACGAGAATTTTATATATTAGACTTGCTGACCCAGCAAACGTTGTTATGCGATTAAAAAAAAAAATAAAAAAATAGATTTTGGCCGATTCTCAGACCTACCCGATATGCACACAAAATTTCATTTCAATTTCATTTCATTCTATCTCTTCCAAATATAAAATAAAAGAAAACTAATTAGTGGACCCAAGTGGCTGTGACTGTGGAGCAGGACCAGCATTAAGCCAAGCTTTTTTATCAAGGATATAATCCTCTAATTTATAATATGCTTGTCTACATAGTGTGCGTTTTATGCATGTTTTAAATTTTGTCTCGTTCAGTTGTAGAATCCGCAGTGGTATTTTATTATAAAATTTTACACAATTCCCCATAAAAGAATTTCGTACCTTAGCCAATCTAAACCGAGATTGATCCAAATTGTGCCTATTTCTAGTATTAAAATTATGTCTATCACTTCTCTTCTTAAAGAGATGAAGATTTTTCCGAACATACATAATGTTTTCATATATGTATTGACAAGGTACCGTCAGCTTTCCACATTGTTATGTTATGGATTTCATTTAGCAATAAAAATACCATAACTTTTACTTATATACCTACAGGTTTGTACGGAACCCTCGGTGCGCGAGTCTGACTCGCACTTGGCCGGTTTTTTTCTAAACTGAATAGTTTCTATACAGGGTGAAATTGAAATTGAATAGGTGCGACAAATAAAAATATCTAATTCAACGTGTTATAAAGTAAATTTAGAGCGTGTTATTAAGGAAAGGGATACACATAGTACGTGCGCGTAGGCGAGCGATTTGGTAACGTCGTCCCGCGCCCTTTTTTTCGTAGGAACGAGCAAAATTAGGTAAATTGTCAACTTGCTTCATGTTGTAAACTCTGCGATGAATGGATTACTTGATGATCGGGCGCGCGCTCAAATTGAGAACTACTTTAATTTTCTTATTAGTATTGATCATATTAAAAAAATGAATACTGATAAAACCTACTACTTAGTTTGCACGATAATTTCACGATTTTTTTTCGTAAATTTATATTTGTGTCGTGACAATTTATTATGATTATGTAACAGTTACTGCACCTCCTATTTCGATTTGTTGCAAGTTTTCAATTTGATTCTGTATACATTACAATGTTTATGATTTTAAAGAGTGTCTTTTCAGCTTCATCTTTCTGACTAACAGACTTCTTGACAATCCAAAAGTGCCTTTAAGTGGTTTATTTGACATACATAGATGATTTTAATTTGAATTTATGTTGAACCAATAGTCATGATAACATAACGGTATTACCTACCTATACCCTGTCCATTAGGTTACCCGTTTTTGTCAGCTGTTTTAGATACATATTCCAGATTACGTAAAAGTTAACTTTAAAATGCATAGTAAAATAAATATATAAACTGCCTCATCTTATTGAATTATCTTATTTATGGCTTCTTACAGACATTATAATACCGTACGTGTATCAATCAATGTATTGTGTGTTGCTGCAATCACTAGTTCCACCTGTCAAAAAACGGTTTACTTAATGGACAGGGTATAGTAACTTAAACATAGATAAAACTCAAGTGTTGTGAATTGTCGAAAAAAAGAAAGATTACCCGTCGTCGTGATTCAAATGGTATCCTTTGGGCACGGAACCTTAAAAACAAGATGGAGGATGACGAAAAAAAAAAATTCAGTGTGTGTATTTCTCTTGCCGCTATAACAACAAATAAAATTAAAATGAAAGGGAACGTGTTTTATTCTGCGTTTTTTGCTCAATATTGTACGCTGGTACGGACTTTCGGCGGTATCTTCGTGTGCAAGTCCGACTCGCACTTGGACGCTTTTTCGAATACATTTCACCTTACGATTGCACAAACGTTTACCAACTGCGCCGCCCTGTCAACGTCATTCGAGCGCCTAAATATCCCTGTAGCGGTGTACTATCGCCAAAATCTATATCTGACCACCGTAAGGACTATTCCTGCTTGCAGCGCATATTATTAGTCGTCCTAAAAATGATCCTCTTTTGTTTTACTGACGGACGCAGCTGTGGTCACTATGTGCACGGGTTTTTGTTTTCAAAATGGTCAGATATAGGTTTTGGCGATAGTACTTGATTACAACTGTAACATATTGTTTTCTTACCCTTGATTTTCCTAGGTTTTGTGATGAAACTTCAACAAAAGCCACTAATCAAGCGTTCAAGTACGATTGATTCAGGCTATTGTCTAAAAATTGGAAGTTATTTAAATTGTAAGGTATTTTAACCGGTTAAATTCCGTAATTATAGAAACAATTAAAATCTTGTGTCTCGCGTGGATCCACGTTCTAACGAAGGGTTAATATTAAATATTCTTAGATATGACACTTGAACTGAGTATTCATCACCATTTGTTTTGCTACACAGGGGATGGGATCCTTCAATACTTACCTAGCAGACGAGGAAAAGGCGTCATACTTCTGTACAAGAGTTTCACCTACTTCCACATGCATACCCAGACCAGATGGTACTGCTCCAAGAAACTGGCTGGTTGTGATGCCCGAGTCATTACCAATCGAATGGGAGAGTTAGTGCTGGAGATGGGGTGCCACCACCACGAACCGCCCCGTCTAGGTGCATATGCTACCCGATGGAAAAATTTTAATATTTCGTTCTAGGACCTAAAGTACATTAGACATTTGCAGTGTTCCATGAACAAATAGAGATGTCGCAGATGGATTGTCGAATCTGCTGTGTTACAAAACAGTTCCGCTATGTAAAACACAACAACAACAACTGAACGACGCTTAGCGGTTTTTCATAATTTTGTAAAACAGCTTGCGGCTATGCAAAACAGCAGATTCGACAATCCACCTGCGACAGAGATATGTTCAATATATTTTTAAAGTACTTTTACTTAACTTTATTTCATCAAAACTATGACCTAACAGCTGCGTTGTGCTGTTGGCTTGTTGCGCGCTTATGTGTCTACTGTAAGTGCAGCAAGCAATCGATATATAAATAAAAATAAAATAAATAACAGTTTTAAGAGAAAGAAAAAAAAAAGACCTCATACACCCCACTTAGAGTATTGAGTTAGCCATAATACAATGACCAAAACTTTTTTTTTAAAGCTATCTATTATAAAGAAAATGGTGTTCACCCTAGCATTACTTTATGGATTTAAAAGGAGTCTATTGCATTCAAATAAGATTTAATGTTCTTTGAAACAATACCTACATTAAAAGTTACTGAAGTCGATTCAGTAGTAAATTATGAACAAACTATGTACTTTCAGTATTTTCGTTTATTGTTACACCTTGCATAAGTGTTGTATGTGAAACTAATGAAATCAGTGATACACTGTTTACGAATTTAATTCTTTTTTTCTCAATTGAAATATTATTAAATTTAATTATAACCAATAGGTATAATTTACGTCATATTTTATGTAATTTTGAGATGTCTGTAAAACAGAACTCAGAATACGTTATAAGGTAAAAAGTAGATATTAAAATATAGTTTATTTGCAAAATATGTTTTTTAAAGATCTTATTGTTAAATTATTAAAATATATTTTTAGGGTCAAAATAATATCTCTGTGGCTTAGAATTTATTTCTTTAGTGATATTTTTAATTAAGAGCATGGCGGCGAATTAGACGCGATCGTCATGCGGTGCACACGTACAAATAATAAAAATAAAAAAATTGGCTCTAAATGCAAGTTTAACAATTATTGTGTTCTTTTTCCCTTTTACTAGGGTTCAGCAATAGGATGGACCATAATCTTATTACAATCTAGCCTTATAAATATACTAATAAATCATTTAATTATGATTTAAACTATTAAATTGTTTTACTAAGAATATGTCCAATAGAACTTTTTTGTTGTCTTTATTAAGGCGGATACACTTCGTTCTTGTGTTTGTTTGGCACTTTTGTACTTTACACTAAACACTAGCTCGATCGGTTTTGTTCCTTTTAGCCTTCTAACTATGTTTGTGTGTGTGATCGAGAAGCTGGATTGCCTCGACGTTCACATGCCGATGAAGTATCTTTTCGTGAATTATTGTGATTTGACTTAATCAGTGATAATCATTGTAATAATTAGTTTTTGTGGTTAAGTTTGTATTTGGGAGTAAATTAAGTGCGTTATTTTTCGAGTATTATTTTCCAAACACCTGCACGTACACGCCAATGATGGAGGACTAACAGATGATGGATCAGCAGTGACATGTGATGTCTCAGCCGCTCTAACATCCGTCATTTATAAAAAAGAATCCTGAAAATTCTAAAATGTATCCTAACTATGTGTTAAAATACGGTCAGTCAAAGTGATAGCAATTGAAGTTTGTTAATTTTTTATTTAGAGGTACCAATTCTGCGGTTTTTAAGCAGTCAGCGTGGAGGTAAGCTCCTCATCTACAAAGGCATCAAATACAACCGTAAAGGCAGCAATACTGGTAGATGGTACTGCGCCAGGAATGGCAAAGGCTGCAGATCGAGGGTCATACTTACTGAAGACGAGAAGTTTGTCACCGAACTTGGAGAGCACAACCATCAGTTGTATGAAGATTTTGAGGATACTCTTGATATTCTCAAAAGTGAATATTTAAAAAAGAAGTCTGCTTGAGGGGTAAGTGCCAGGATAGACTTGCGATTCATATTTTGTTCAACACACAACCTAACATTGACCTGCGAATTGCAAAAAAGCGTAAGAAATCTTTAATTTCGTGGGCTACCTTGCGCATCCCCCTTAAAAGATTTGTGTGTAGGTTTTATTTTAATATTTTGTTAGTATTATTTTTTTGAGGTTTCCTGTGTCAGTTCTGAATATGAGGGTTGTAAGCTGTTAAAGAATAAATAAATGAGTCTTTACATACCTCTTTTTGCTCGGGATATTCTAGTAAAAATTAGTTGAGGTGAAGCTGATCCGGTGCAGTGCTTACACGTGTCCTATGAGTCAAACCTATATTGAGAATACGTCCAAGACACTGTGGTGAACTATCATA
Source organism: Apamea crenata (assembly GCA_949629185.1). Taxonomy (NCBI): domain Eukaryota; kingdom Metazoa; phylum Arthropoda; class Insecta; order Lepidoptera; family Noctuidae; genus Apamea; species Apamea crenata. Next base: position 15,402,986 of record OX451363.1, on the reverse strand, counting down.
TCTAATTGTTACTTGTTTATTTTTATTTAGAGGTGCCAGTGTTGCAGTTCTTACGCAGTCAGCGTGGAGGTACGATCCTATCCTACAATGAACATAGATACGTCCGGATGTCAAGCAAGACAAGATGGTACTGCTCCAAGAACGCTCTAGGCTGCAAATCGAGGGTGATACTCACGGAGGACGGGGAATTTGTCGACGAGATCGGTGAACATAACCATGAACCCCCGAATGTGTTGCACAGGGTAACAACTGTACTCAGTGATCGTATAGTTAAAATGAAAAGATAATTGGGTAGTTGTTTCATTGTTCCATTCGATTATTTTGATTTTCTAAAGCTAAAAATAATAATTGTACAATATTTTAAGGGGTTATGGTAATCATGCATCTTTAACATATTTTACTATAGAATGAAATCTGGAATATCCTAATGTTTTTTTGTAGAAAGATTAAGACAGACAGAAGAGAATAGTATTGTATTTATTTATTTCCCTTATGGTACATTGAGGTCTTATGTTAAACATTGTTTCACACGTACTACCATTGCTGGTGTAGAAATATTAAAAACTATGTATTTACTACTTTCGTATTCATTTACTTCAAATAAAAACAAAAGTAGGCTTTTATATCTGTTATACACTATATCTATCTATTAGTTTTTCTGGATGTATGTATGTTAGTCTTTTGTGTTTTTTTAGTATAGAAGTTTGATACTACACCAGCCGATCGGTTCTGTAAAAATCTCACTGTGAAAAGTTAGGTGTAGTGAGCTTAGAGTGAGCTGTCAATAGTGTCAATCTCTAGCATTAGTTGGAATGACAGCTCACGCTCACTTCACCCAAGTTTTCACGGTGAGATAGTTACAGAATCGCACTGCTGTAAGATTAGTCTCTGGGATTAAGTCTTGGGTTCCTAATGTATCTATTTAAGATTGTCCCGTATTTATAAACGTTGCTTAAAGTTAATTAATGATTAGCGACTGTTTAACCATACATTTTTGACGTTTAAACGTCTCTTTGAACTTTTATCAACGTTTATAAATAGACCTCTTAATATGTCTATTTTCGAAATGAGAATTGCCTGTTTATAAATTAACTAATAAATGAACCCAAACTGTATTACCTGGATCTTATTTTATAGTATATAAACCCGTTGAATCTCAAGTTACAGCCCGATTCGAACGTTATGGCGGCTCTGAAGTGCGCAACTCGCTGCGCAGTACCCCAACCCTCACCCCCGCTGACAGGTGAATTTCTTACTGCACAGCGACTCGCCTCGTGTTCCGAGCTGTGATAAAGTTTGAATCGGGTTGAACCACTTATTCATCTTTGGTAAAGACTTTCCTCCTTTGAACCAGCTGAACTATTTCCAATTCATTATTCAGATCAATCTGTTTCTTGTATTTCAAGTACCGATCCTGGAATTTGTGCCCAGCAAACGCGGAGGCACAATCCTCATCTACAAGAACAACACCTACGTGCAGATGGTCAGTAAGACTCGATGGTACTGCTCCAAGAAGTTCCGAGGTTGCAAGTCCCGTGTGGTTGTGACCGAAGATAGGGAGTTTGTCTCAGAAATAGGTGATCACAATCACCAACCTGCGGTGATTCAGCAGTAACTATAAGATGAAAGGATTTTTGATGAAGCTGCTTATCGTATGGTACTCTGCACACTTGGCGAATGAGTGCTAGACCGAAAGAAGAGCACGCACTAACAGCTGGCTTGCTTAGCGCCTAGAGCCTAGCGAGTCCCCTTGCGAGTAGCGAAGTGAAACGAACGCTCTAGAATTTTTGCATCCGACCGCACTGCGCGCTTGGCGCCTGCGCTAGTCTCTAGGCAAGCCACCTGTCAGAGCGTACTACCCTAATATCATGACCGTCTCTTTTGGTACGTAACAAAAGTATCGTCAAGGAGATAGACCGAAAAAAAAGTGACACTGTGTCAAGCTGTCAGACGCCAAGTGTGCAGAAGCGTTCCAACCGGGTGTCCCACGACACCTCTACTTTTTTGTTCGTTTTTTTTTTTTAAGTTAGTACAGTCTGTAGGTAGCGCGTAAGTGAGATCAGCTGGACCCTGAACCGATCTAGCGTAGTCAATCAAGGATTCTTGATTCTTGCATGAATATGAATATTTTTTTAACTTTTTGAAGGCCTTATTTGTTTGGTTTTGTTTTTTTGGGATTAAGTTTATTACTTTGTATATTTCAGTAAAGAATTTGAGTAGATATTGATATATATATTGATAGATATATTTGGTTTATGATTATTTTGGCCTTATCTTATCTTATGGTTTTGTCTATTATAATTTAATTTTAATGTGTTATTTATTTCAATAAAGAATTGGATTAGATATGGTTTTTGAAAAGTAAAGCTTTCCGCGGATTCATTCTTTGTAGAATAGAATAGAATACTGTTTATTATGTACACCATATAAATTACAGAACATAAGCATAGTATTTCTTGATCAAGATCTTCTGATGTTACCCACTGGTTAATCTAAATCTGGTAATTTATTAAAAAAGTTAAGTTCGTAATATTACTTTTTCAGATAAAAAACCAGAATTTCTCCGATGTCATCAACGGTATCGACGTGCGAATCCTGCTGGCAGAGTCAGCGATATTCTGAAATCAATTATTAATAAAAATATTCGTCTAGAATAGTCCGAGTATTCTACATGAAAACTTTACTACACGAAGTTAAAGGCACATCGAGTTTTAGAAAAAGTATCAATCAACTCAGCCTATCGCAGTCCACTGCTGGACATAGGCCTCACACAGGCGGCGCCACAACACCTGTTCTCTGCGTTCCGCATCTAGTCTGCCCTAGTCACCTTTTTAAGATCGGTGGTTCGTCTAGCTGGGAGCGTCCGACACCACCCTTGCCGATACGCGGTCCCACGTCAGGACTCGTTTGCTCCACTGGCCATAGATCCTTCGACAAACATGACCTGCCCTGGTGAGCTTGCTTACTCTTAAAGCGGTTACTCCGGTTCTTTTCCGGATTACTTCATTATTGATTTAACCTTCAAAGAGTAAAAAAATAAATAAGTATGTCACACAGTTAATAGTGGCAGAAAAGGCTATACATAGCCGAACTTTTCCTAAAATCCGATGTGCCTTTTAAACTGCCATGTGCTTTATGATGCATGAGGAAAAGGGTAGAGAGATCCTCATCCTGCATAGGAAAGGGAGGATCCTCCGACCAGGCGGGTGTTGTGTCTGGTGGACTATATTTTAATTCTACATTATACAGGGTGGAATTTTGTAATGCCACCTGAAGGGAAAGTACTCTTAATACTGTAGATAGACAATTTTACTCAAAGAAAACATTCCTTTATTTTTTAACAGAAAGAAAACTGCATTCAAAGATTTTCAAAAATTCGCTTGCCACAGCCGGGAATCGAACCGACTAAAATCTGTAAAAATTACACCCTGTACTTTTATTGCATTGATCGTTAGGATCAATTATAAGGATGAAATCTCTCTAACAAACTTGATAAATAAAATGATAGGAAAACTATAAAATCTTAAATTATTTGCACGAAATGGGCTCCATTTTCTTGGATACTTTCCCTTCAGGTGGCATTACAAAATTCCACCCTGTATGCCAATCAATGCATCCGGTTAGACTGGAAGCCGAACCCAACATAGTTGGTAAAAGGCTAGGCAGATGATGATGATTATATGCCCATCGCGCGGATAACTTAGCTTGCGCCATGTAGGATTTTGCGTGACGTCAAAAGTGATGCGTAGTTCACACGTGGCGTTGTAGATGCCGCCACATACCTACCTACTGTACTCTATGATTGTTTTTGTATTATTTACACTAGAGACGCCATGTAGTGTACGTAATCAATAGTGAGAATTGCTTAACCATGTACTTAATATTATTAATTATACCTACTCTATTTTTCTATTACATTTTACCTAATTGTCCAAACTTTTTTATTTCACTATTTTATATCGATTGTATATTGCCGTTTATACAGGATGGAAAAAGAAATATAAACAACACAAATTGCATTTGATTTTTCCATCGCCAGATAACTTTTATTTGAGGAATAAAATTGACGTTTGACTGTTTTTGTATGAAATAACTGTCAAAATTTCAAAATTATTCCTCTAATAAAGTTATCAGATGATACTAAAATCAGCCCTCCATCCGTTTTTATTTTAAATAATTATTACATCGATCATCGTCTTAGCTTGATACAAATCAAAGGGTATTGAAAATTTTATATGGAGCCTGGCATACCTACCTGTCCACCATTTTGTTTTTTTTTCCAAAGTTGCGGCAACGCCTGAATCCTATATATAAAATAGATAGCTGACATCAATGCAAACAGAAAACATCATAAGACCAAACCAAAAAAAAATGGCAAAAATTATAAAAAAAAACAAAATGGCCGGCAGGTATGTATGCCACGGACCTTCAAAGCTCTTTAATGGATTCCTAAATCGATTGGGAAGATTAAACTACTCACCATGTATATTTTTTATCTCCCGTTTATGATCTACCGTGTACCTACGAGTACCTATTGTATAAAATGTGCTAATTTTTTCAGGTCAAAACCAAGGATACGAAATAATACATCTCGTGAACGGAAAATCCCTTATAATGTACCAAGACTTCACATTCTCCTACCAAGGACCTAAAAACGTGAAGCTATACCCTTACTGCTCCCGGAGGTCTTCTACAAAGTGCACTGCAAGGCTGAAACTGGATAAAGACGGGAATTTAGTGCAAGCGTATACAGATCATAACCATCCACCACCGAATTACACCAAGTTGAGCAATGGAATGTATTTGAAAATTGATTAATGGCTGATTTTACCAAAGTCAGATATCTTTTATCCGTGGAATAAAATTGACTTCTGACAGTTCTAGCATGGAAGATTAACCATGGAGTTTTTGCCGGCTCTTCTCGATAGGAAACGACCAATTGGAACCGTGCACCTAGCTTCTGACCCTACTACATAAGTGCCCATTTAGGTTTATGTGAAATAAAATATTTTTATTTTTGATTTTCGCTAAAGGTATTTTTACACCCGTTGTATCATCACTTAACTTTGTGTAAATTATTGTATCACCACTGCACAACTGAAAGTTGGCAACGTCGCAAATGGCTGCCAAATATTTCACTATTTTCGTTAATATGTCAATATTACTAAATTAAATGATGAAATATCGATCTGTAATAGTGTACTGCACTAAAATATTGATTAGGTACTTAGAATAGCATTATTTAATATAATAACTTACAGTAAATAATTTGTTTTTTTTTTCTTTACTTTTTTAAAGTTTTTACGTTTTTTACATAGCATAAACATTTTAATCATACTTCTTTCTCTTACAAGAAAGAAAATTATAATTAAGTAGTGTAGTTGTAGTTTAGTATTTAAGTATAGTAGTGTACTTGCTGACAACAACGAGCTTATGTAGTACTGCCATCGAAATCAGTCAATCCGTTCTCGAGATATCATCAAAAAAGCCGTTCCATACAAAATGTATGAGAAAATGAATTATCTTGTTTTTTGTCGTGAATTTTTCCATGTTTTTAGTTATTTTTCTATTCGGGGCAGAGACGAATCCAACAAATCAAAGATCATAAAAATTCGAACAATCTGCTTACCTACTTTTTTATCTTGTTTGTAGAATCATATCGTCTGAAAAATAGGAAGTTAGTGGATTCAAAGAAGAATGCTTTAAAATATACTTTTAACTATGACGCCCCACTCAACAATGAGCATGTTCTGTATAAAGTTTTAAATTTGACTGAACCTGATGAAGATAGCTGTAATGGTTCTACACAGGAAACAGATTGCGAGTCATGTGACACATCTGAAGCTTTATCTCGAAATGCTTTAAATAGTCACAAAAAGAAAAACAACTCTAGATGGAGCCGTGAAGATTACGAAAGGACAGTCTTGATACAAAGATACGTTAGCAAAAATGGCGTTGTCCGAGATGCTAGGAAAGTAGGCCCGATATGCCCAGATACGTGCAGATTGAAATGTTATACGAAGTTTGACAACGATACTCGTCAAATGATTCATAACACTTTTTGGGGACTTGGTGATCGCAGTAAACAATGGAAGTTTCTTGTAAAGTTTACGGAGCAATTAAAAAAAAAGTCTTTTAGTACTCCAGGTCCTTCCCGTCGGCAATATACGATGCAGTATTTTTTGCCTTCGGAACACACGTCTGAGGGACGTCAAAGGGTTTGTAAGACAACATTTATGCAAACTCTCAGTATTTCGGATTATTTTCTACAAACAGCTTACACGAAACGAGACCTACAGAAAAGGTTTTCTGATAACAGAGGACTGGCCAATCAAGTCAAAATGGATTAAAAAATGGATAAATGGATTGTTAAAGTATTCGCGACCACGTGCTTTTTCATTTTACAAGGTGAAGGAAAAGAAATACTCCTCTTAGATAGTAATTTAAGTATTCCCAAAATGTATTCCTTGTACGCTGAATGGGGCGATCTTCAAAAATATAGAAACAGAGCGAGAAATTGTCATCAGTACCGACAAATCATAAAAAAGTACATCAACTTGAATTTCTTGTAATCATATGACGTTGGTCCAGTTCCGAAGCACGACTGTAACAAATCATTTACCATCCAGATTTAAAGATATATTATCATAGTTATAGGATTATTGAGCAGTGGTGGCCCAGTGATAACTGCCTCGACTTACGAGGTGTAGGTCTTGGTTCGAACCCAGACAGGCAATTTACTTTGTGTAAATTATTTCATCACCACTGCTCTCAAAACGGGGAAGGAAAACATCGTGAGGAAATCGGCATGAAAATTCGACAACAACCTGCACTGGGCCCGCGTGGTGGATTACAGCCCACTCCCTCTCACAAACAGGAGGCCTGTGTCCCAGCAGCGGGAACATTATAGGCTGATTGATTTATATGATTAATTATTATTTTTTTATTTCTTTATGTATGTGACGGCTCTGGCGGCAAATACTTCCTCCGCTATAATAAGGCAATTGGTGCCCTTGTTTCCTTTTCTTGTGTCTAGTTGTTGGGTGGTCATTAATTAGTTTTAAGTTTAATTTAGATCCTAATAATAGTATTTTAAGTGCAAATCTGTTACTAACTGTTAAAATTTATGGACCTTTTAGTTATTTGAAATAAAATAGCATAACAAAAACGCTGAAATACTAGTTTTATTTATTTTTATATATACTATAATGGGTTAAATTACAAATAATATTTACGTAATATACAGGTTGGCAGGGACATCGACGTGCAAACTGTAACCATGGATTCAGCACATGAGTTTAAACCCCATAGCGTCGAAATTTTTCGTCGGTTATTAAAAAAAAATATTGCTGTTCCATACATTTTGACCGCGTAGGTATTGCACTTTTCTATGAAACGGAAGATTTTTTTGTTACATTCTTAAAATAATATATGTATATAAAAAAAGGGGAAAGAATCATAGGGCACAAAAAATTCGTCTACATCGCTGTCAACAGGAAAAGGCTCCAGACATTGCCATATTGAATGGTTATGCTGATGATTTGGCCAAATAAAAGAAGGTTATCCGCACCTTCAGCAGTCGCTTCAGCACAGCCCGTCGCGCTAGGTAGATGGGCAATGGCGATAGCACAAGAGTGTCGTGTCGAAACATGTTGAATTCTACTCCAAAGACCTATCTAACTTCCAATGCATCATAGTCATTCGAGTGCCAAGCCTTTTGGTTTTAAAATAGCCGGCACCCCGAAGGTGACAAGAGCACGATAAATGATAACATAAAAGGCGTGTCGTGCCACCCGACCTGCGCTCGTACTGCAGAACAGGTCAGGACAGTCGACAGCGAAAATGTCATTAAACGCTTTCTATGAAAAATGCTATCCGTTTTTTCTTTATACCACTCTTTATTCGACTTTTAATCCAATATTATCTACTTGAATTTCACACTTTTATTAACACACAAATTCGCTTACTTCTGAACCAAAAAACCTTTTTTCTTACAGGTTGCATTCAACATTTACCAACTCCTAGAGGTCGAATCATTATGTACAAAAACTATACATTCTCATATCGAAATGGCACCAGTTTTCTTTATTGTTCGAGGTATCTGCGAGGAAAATGTCAGGCAAAATTGAAGGTTGATAAAAGTGGAAATATCTTGCACGCGAACACTGATCATAATCATGCTCCTCCAAAGTATCAAAAAGCTAAAGGTGTGTATTTTTTAGTTGGGTACGAGTAGGTGAGGCGAGATCCGTAGTTTAATGTTTAGCTCATTTTAGTTACATAATCAACTTCCAAACAATGTAAAAGAAGTGACTTCACTAATTATTTTAAAAAGTAAATGATTCACTCATATGTACAGATGCCAGCAGGTCAAGCTACCCGTAACTGTCAAATTTTCCCAATCAACCTTGAACCTTGATGCTTTAGCGATAAAGTTGAAAATCTATTAAAGAAATTTGACAGATTGTAGTAGCTTGATGTGCTGGCGTCTGTACAATAACGAAGCACACTTTTTTGCTTATAGTTTAATTTTATTTCTCTAACTGTAACGCCGACATTTTTTTACTTGGGTCACCGATTTTTCGCAAAAATACGGTAAATTGGCTTCCAACTTGGTGACTACACCATTTTATTTTTCTAGTACCAGCACTAGGATAATATTAAAAATGTTTTATAATTATTGTTCTCATATAACTGACGATTCTCTTTATGGGAATAAAATTATTTTAACCGAATGTATTACCTTTCTACAGATTGTTTAAAATTTTCGATGATTAAATAAACTACAGTACTAAAAATTAATTTCGTGTTTGTGGTGCTGGTGACCTTCCTGCGTTTAGATCCCACAAATCTGAAAAACTCCAAAGCGTAATAGCAAGTTTTATGAATCTTGTCTTCCATTCACCGCTGTACGTCGGTAAAAGGTTAATAGTTAAGTAAATCAGCATGGTCATACATTACTAGCTACATATGTGAGTGCTTTTAAAAATCTTCACATTCTCCATGCGCCATCCAAAACCCGTAGTCATCTGCCTAGCCTTTTCCCAACTATTTCGTAGTCAGCTTCCAGTCTAACCAGATGCAGCTGAATACCAGTATTTTATATGGGGCGACTACTTATCTGACCTCCACAACCCAGTTACTGGGTAACACTATACCCCTTGGTAAGACTGGTTCTAAGATTTTTTAGGCTTCTAACTACCGACGGTCAAATATCTATGAATGAAAGCCGGGACCACTACGGCTTAACGTATGTACAGATGCCAGCAGGTCAAGCTACCCGAAACTGTCAAATTTTCCCAATCAACCTTGAACCTTATTGCTATAACGATAAAGTTGAAAATCTATTAAAGAATTTTGACAGCTTGTAGTAGCTTGATGTGCTGGCGTCTGTACTATCCGCGGAATATAAGGATATTATTTTCTTACGCACATAACACGCGCATCAACCAGCTCAATTACGAGTATATATCTCTTATTATTAGTATTAAGTTTAAAACTTCAAAATCTTTCTATCTGCCGGTTTTGAAATGAATAAAGATGCGGGTACTTACAAACTCACAGTATACGCGCCGCACTATGTACCTACCCATTTTGTTTGAAATCAGATGCGTCTTCTCGACATCCGTGTGTCACTAACGGGATATAGCAGAATACCGGCGTCAGGTATTGTACCTGGCATATGCTGAGCTGGACTCCCATTTGGTGCAACCATGGGACACACACCGCCCAGTAGTGATCGACCGTTGTGGACATAGACTACTATTTTATACTAGAGGTTGTGGATTTGCGAGGTGTCTATGGGTCGATTTATCTTTTTAATCTTTGTTTTTTTTTCACTTTTTTTTTATTGTTCTATTTTTATTACTTGTATTGTGTGTCTTTAGTTGCATTAAATAAACGTTTTTATCTATCTATCTATCTTATTGAATTTAGAGTAAAATGCTTGCTATGTGAGTGTTGGTATACAGGTGCCAGCAGGTCAGGGTACCCGAAACTGTCAAATTGTCCCAATCAAATTTAGCGATAAAGTTGAAAATCTATTAAATAAATTTGGCAGATGGTAGCAGCTTGATGTGCTGGCGTCTTTATAGTTTATTTTGTTTATCATTATAAAATCATTATTTATTTAGTATATTAATATTTACAGAATATGAAACACTGACGTACATCGAAACTACACAAAACAATGGCTTAGTGATGTATCAAAACTACACGTTTTCGTTCATCGACAAAACTAAGAAATACTTACGTTGTTCCAAGAGGACTCGGGGGAAGTGCGACGCGAGGATACAACTGGATAAGGATGGAGATATCATATCAGCTGATACTGCCCATAATCATCCACCTCCGAAGTATTTAAGGGCAAATAATGGAAAGTACATAAAAATTTTTTGATGCTACAGGAAATTGTTTTCAAATCTTTGTGAAATATGGTTAAGGGAGATGCGATAAGGTAGCCCGCGAAATTCAAATTACATAACGTTTTTTTGCAATTCGCAGCATAATGCTGAGCGATAGCCGTTTTACGTGGATGTGACGCATGTTTCCCCCAACCCTTTCTTGTATTTCTTTTTGTGTTTCATGTTCTATTTTGCGTCATGTTTACCGCAAATAAAAAAAAAACGTATTTTCTTTCTTGATTTTCTTTAAAGTTTTTCTGTGTCTGGTTGTATGTTCATTATATTATAAGATGATTAGCGACCGTCAAATACGACTTTACAGAATTATAATCATTAGAATCAGCAATACAATTCGTTGAGTTAGAATTGGTCTCAAATGTCATGATAGCATGAAATAGTCATTCAATATGGTAATATGAACTTAGAGATTTTCTTGATGATTTTTATGATTATAGTTCTAAAAATAAATATTTGATACAGCCGCGAATCATATTAAGATCAACATACAACCTGATACTGAAACGTAAGTAAATTGGAATTTTGTGGGTTACCCTGCCGCTTTTGCCTTGAAGAATTCATGAGTGAGTTTCTTAGTATAATACTCGTAGTAATTTTAAGGACGAGTCATGTTCTCTATGTCATTTTTAGGTGTAAAACTGAAGTTGTAAAATAAAATCCCTTACCGACCTAAATATTTGTAAAGGATGATGCACAAAAGCGAATCATTTCTAGATGCGATTCTGAAACACCCCGTGAGAATCGCGTAGGTAAGTTGTCTGTGACGTCATAGAAAATGTAGTTACTAAGGATAGTGATGATGTGGATCACCAGAGGGATGTAATTACAAAACAAAACATAACACCTATAATTACCGTAGGGCTAGGCAGAAGTTTACCTAATAGAATAGTAAAGCCACATTTCGCCAGGTATAGGTAAGTTCCATGTAATAGGGGCGAACCTACATATTACCATCGACCGGGCACAAATCCACCAGACTCCGATTTGCGGCTGAGAAATTCCTGGTGAAAAAATTCAATAACACTTTGCCGGGCCTGGGAATTGAACCCAGGCCCTCATGCTCAGCAGTTGCGCTTGCGACCACAAGGGTAACTAGACAGCCAGGGGGATACGCAATTATGTATCGCAAATTCATGTTACCAAGGCGTGTCGCTCATATTTAGGAAACGCTTAAAACTAGAAAAGGCTTATTTGAATAGCGCTACCGATTAATAATTATGTCATTATGTTATGTCATTATGTCATTGTGTTATGTGTGTTATGTTATGTTGTTATGTATTGTGTTATGTTATCATGTTATATATTTTCTTCTAATTTAATTGTCTTGTATATGTGTATATGTTTTTTAATTTACTCAATTATTTATAGAAATAAATTTAGTTGAACACCGATGTTTTTTTCTTTACCGCCATAAATCACTTTACTAACTAGCTTAACTATCTCGAGGTCGGCTTCCTGTCTAACTAGATGCAGCTGAATACCAGTACCTTTTTTACATGGAGCGACTGCTTATCTGAATGCAATGCAATGAGTACGGTGCTCAAATACACGAGACGAGGGGCATGATGTCGACGGCAGCCGCCGATGCGTCTCACTCGTGTGTATGCACACTTCTTCTATTTTTTAGGTCCACCCAATCACTGTTCATTCCAAGGTTACCTAGAAAACATCGCAGACAGCGATAAGGCCGCCCATTGTATGTTTTATAGTATTAAATGTATTTTTTTCGTTATGTTTTTTCTAGTGTACAATAAAGTTTAAATAAATAAATACATTCTCTTATTTTACATTATTTCTCTTTGATTTAGTTCATTCGATGACAATTTGAACAGTTATTTTCATGTTTTCAGGTCGTCCCCACATAATACCACTGATGGGTTCAAAATCGGTTATTATGTATAAGAACTATACGTTCTCTGCTCTAGCTGGAAAGGGCAACCTGGCTTGTTCCAAGAAACGAAGGGGGAAATGCCCTGCTCGGATCAAGTTGGATGAAGATGGAAGCGTGCTTTTTGAAGACGGAGACCACAATCATCCACCCCCGGTGTACCATAAAATCGCTACTGGGGAATATATTAGGGTAGAATAGCCTAGGGTTTAGTGCTCATAAACACGTGCGACACGCGTTGACGACAGAGGCCACTGCATCCGTTGACACGCGTCAGCGGCTGTCGTGGTCAGCGTGTCGCTCGTGTGTTTGAGTACGGTGCTGAAATACACGAGCGGCGTGTTGTCGACGGCTGCAGTTGCCTCTGTTGTCGACGCGTGGCACTCGTGTGTATGCGCACTTAGTGTCGACATCCGACCTTTTGGATTTATAGTAAATGTGAGATTAATACATAAATTATCGTATGATCCTTACAGAAGTACAACACTGATCAAAATGTATGGAAAGCTGTTTCTTGTTTATTTCTTTACTAGCTTTTGCCCGTAGTTTCGCCGGCGTGGATGTCGGAAAATACCTCACGGGAACGTACTACCCGGTCTACCGGGATTTTGACCGGGGTTTTCATATAACTCTATTGGTTTACACGGCGCTCGCCATTAAAGCACCCAGTCGGCATGCATTTCTTTTTGGCATTGGCATTTCTCCGACATCTTCAACAATCATCGTCATCTTTCAGACAATTTACACAAAACCTCTAATGAATTACACCTAAATCTTCCTCATGAATCACTCCGTCCATTGGTGTTTTCACCAATGGACGGAGTGATTCATGAGGAACAAACTGTATGATAATCCGTTTGGTAGTTTATGAGTTGGTCTGTCATATTATAATATGTAGTGATGTAGTAATTACATTACGAGATTAGGCTCTTCAACAATGAGTACACTATTACTTTACAATTTGTACATCGCAAACTTAAATCTAAGCGGCCCATTACTTAAACAATTAAACATATAGTTTGAATATGACTATAAGCTAAATTGATTACAAAAAATTCCATAGGTTAAAATCAATTCGATTAGGTTTTATTTTGGTGGGTGTAGTATAGATACAGCTCTGCTCAACCCTTCGGGGAAACAAGACGTGTTGTTATGTTATGTTAGAATCTATTTTTGTTTCTTTCAATTTTAGTGGTGGTTGTTTCAATTTGTCTTTTCATTTTGTACGATTCTTATAATACGTGTATAATTAAGTTATTTCTTTCTATTATGTATTTCTTTAAGATAAAGATACTTTATTTGTTCAACATGCGTTTACATACAAATCAAGCATGCAAGATCTTAAATATAGGTTAAAAGTCCTTACATGTTTTTTGCCCGACCAGTCGTACAAAATGTTTTTTATAAAACAACAATATAATTAATTCAATGAACCAAAGACTAAAGACAGGTTCACTAACATTCATTATTAAATTTTTATGCGAATATAAATAATAATACTATAGAAATAATAATATAAAATTTCAAGCATGTCAAAAGGTATCTGTCAAAAAGTCATTTATATTATAATAACACTTACTTGTCTGTTAATAGATTTCGAATCTTATCTTTCTTTTTATTACCTACCTATTACTATTACGGGTCTACAAATGTCTTATTTTTTGGGTTGGTTATTATTAATATATTTTTGTATAACCGTTGTTTTATTTAGAAATTATTTATTTTGTTCTTCCCACCAGTTATATTGCAAAGCATTATAGTAGCAAAAAAAACTATTTACGTCTTTGCTTCGCAAGCTATACAGGATGGCAGGGACATCGACGGGCAAACTATAACCATAAATTCAGCACATGATGCTAGATCAGATACAGAATAACTCCTAGCGTAGAAATTTTTCGTCGGTTATAAAAAAAAAACTATAATTTCATAGAAAAGTGCAATATATACGTAGTCAAATGTAATGTAGTAAACAGCATTTTTTAAATAACCGACTAAAAATTTCACCGCTGGGGGTTTAGACTTATGTACTGAATCCATGCTAACATGTTGTGCGTCCCTGCCACCCTCTATAATGTAAGCTAATTAATTGTAGAAACACAACTAACGTGGTGGTTGATTACAGCAAATATTAAATTTTATGAAGAGAATATGGAGAGATGTAGTTTGGCTTATTTACATCACAGAGAAAGCTATATTAAAAGAAAAAAAGAAAATAAAATGTCTCCTGAACAGAAGGAAATTAAAAGGGCTAAAGACAGGGAATACGAAGATAGAAAAATAACAGATAAAAGGCGAAATGCAATTGAAGAAACGGACCTGAAAATCGAAAGTAAAAGAAACCTTAAAAGATTGTAAAATGAAGAAGAAATTGGCAAAGGATTCATCAGCATTTTCTTCATTGGATCGGAAGTTCAAGACTGTCAAAAAGAAATCCTATAAGAAAGAGAAACAATGGAACTGAAAGGGATTGAAGATTTTTATATGGAGCCTTGACATATCTACTGTTGCGCCATTTTGTTTTTTTTTCAAAATGGCGGCCACGCGTGTCACGAGAACATGCGCGAAAGTTCGGAGAGCCTATGTTCAGACCGGCCATGTTTTATCAGCCGTATAGTGTCTTGATGTGATTTATTATACCTACTATAATTCTATCTATTCCCTAAATAATCATTAAGTAGGAAACTCGTTATATTTGTCATTTAATTAAAAAAAAAAGGTTGTAAAACTACCACTCTTATTAATGGAATATTAAAAGTACTTATCATAATATTTAAAAAACTATACATAATATTAAACCTACTGTGTAAACTTTTTGATTTAAGTATTTATTATCAAATACCTTGTTGTTTAGCTTAAATTAGGTTATGTGAACAATTCGTATTTAAATTATTACTTTGTTACTTAATTTTATATCTACATATTATTTGGTGTTAAACTTTTAATTATTGCCATTCCAGCAGCCTTCTTGCGTAACACACTCTTAATAACAATCACGTTCATTTTGAAAAATAAACAATATTCATTGCGTCCGATGTTTAGAAATCAATGTTCACTTCACCTATCAAAATGAATGCGATTGTCATTGAATGTTCACTCAAAAATTGGGTACTGTGCAGTTATAATGTGCAACATGCATTTACTGGTTTGGTCAAACCGACCTTTCAGCGACGAGGCTGCTGTTTTTATACTAGTTAAGAAACCGCAAAATAAATTATAATCATCGTTACAATATCCTCTTATTTATATTCTTGTTTTTTTTTAGGTTATGTCTATTTGTTTTACATTTCCTTTATTTATACAGTTTATTCTATATACATATATAATATCCTTATATGTCCCGCAGAATACGTTACATCAGTTTACGGAAAAGATCGGAAGAAAACCGTTTGGTACCAAGAAAATTTGAAAATTGCTGTGGAAAAAATATTTTTCAAAGAAATCAGCCTAAGACAAGCTTCAATTTTGTATGATATACCAAAGAGTACTTTGTATGACAGGCTTAAAGCTTTACGAAGTAAAACGCGACTAAAGAACAAATAGCTTTTAATATAGCAATTCAATATGTTTGCCGTCGCATCATCCTCTTGCCCCTTTTCCAATGTATTTAGGACTAATACAGCGTTTCATCATCTTCCGTATCTTTATCAGCTGTTATCTCCGTAATCAGGCTTTTTCTAACTATATTATCTTTCACATAATCCATATATCATTTCTTTGATCTTCCTCTATAACGAACCACATTAATTCTCAAAACTACCCTCACGACATGGTTTGTCTCTTCCGCATCACATGCTGTGACGACCGATATCCACATAACTTCTCGATCAAAAGCGAGGCTGCACCATCATTTACCGCATCATCGCTTACCATCAATTGAAAACGCGGGCATATCCATCTTCTTCTATATAAATAAAAATGAAATGCTGTTCGTTGGTAAGCGCATCATTTAAGAACGGCTGGACCGATTTGGCTATTTTTTAAGTTTCGTAATAGTCCGAATTAGGTTTTTAAAGGGAAAGAAAACTTTTAAAAGGTTCCGTCCTTTTTTCTATGATTTTTGTTTGAACTCAAGACGATGGATATGCATGAACGGTTTTGTTTTGGTCACGGAAAAGTTTACAAGAATTAAAAAAATCGGGAGAATAGGAACAAAACTAATTTCACGATTACAAATAAATTTATTGAAATTAAGACAGGACAGTTCGGTACCTCGGGTCGCTTGTCCAAGGAGATGGCGAAGTAGACCGAGACGTAACGCATCGGATCAACTCAGGATGGATGAAATGGCGACAGGTCACAGGAACAACTTGCGACCTACGGATGCCCCTCAAGTTAAAGGGGAAAATTTATAAGTCTGTGATAAGGCCTGTCGTACTTTATGGGTCTGAATGCTGGGCTGTGAAGAAGACGGATGAAAGAAGATTGCATGCAGCAGAGATGAGAATGTTGAGATGGATGTGTGGAGTGACGAGAATGGATAAAGTAAGAAATGAGTATATAAGAGGAAGTTTGAAAGTGGCGCCAGCGACAGAAAAGTTGAAAGGAAATCGTTTAGCTTGGTATGGGCATGTGATGAGAAGGGACGAAACGCATGTGACTAAAAGAGTGATGAATATACATGTTGATGGATGGAGAGGGAGAGGAAGGCCGAAGAAAAGATGGATGGATTGTGTGAGGAATGATATGAAAGAGAAGGGAGTGAATGATAGCGTGACGGTTGACAGGGGAGAATGGAAGAAGAAAACGTGTTGCGCCGACCCCAAGTAACATGGGATAAGGGCAGGAAAATGATGATGAACCTCTGTCGGGTCAGCAAGTAGTGTATAAAAGGTTGGCTGGTGTGAAAGATGATATGACTACAGAGGAGTTAATACTAAAATGACGAATGATAGAGATGGGTGGAAGAAGAAGCCATGCTGCGTTCACCCTAAATAAATAAGGGCATAGAAGACGATGGTGATGACAATTAAGTTAATATTAACCAAATTATGCTAGATAATACACTTGTCTGGGTGGATATATGTTTTCCAAAGACTGTGTTAGCTGGTCAAAACCTAAGTGTAAAACTTAAGATTAAGAAAGTTTCAAACTAAGGGCGACTTTTAACAATCTAACTGGACGCGATCTGCAGGTCTTAACACGTTAACGAGCTGTCAGTGTCATCATTTTTGTGGTATATATGTCACAGTAAGATGGTTGATGGATGGGATGGTTGAAGTTATATTACTAGATCGGGCTTGTATAGTTATATTCCTGGTAAAATAGTTATGAATCGCTTTCATTTAACTATATTACGGTATATAGCTATATCCCTAGGGATATAATATATCTACTTTACGGGTTTAACCATCTTACTGCGACATACTCTCGAACGTGGTTTAGATGTACCGATCGCGTCAGTCAGTCATGATTTTCCTTGGTGAAATTCGCTCTAAATCATGTATTTTTGTACTTATCGGCTCCTAATAGCCAGAATTTAAATATTAGAAATATATTTGTTTTAATTTAAAAAGCAAAGCACGTATACGTATATGCAATTTTATGTACTGTTAATACATATTAATTTAAATAAAACTACGATTTTATTGTCTTCACGATTTTATTAATTTCTATTTGTTTTGTTTGTTGACTAAAAATTGAGATGTATTGAAATATATTGTTGATCTACGTTTGCTTATCATTTTTCCAACTAAGTGTGTCTGATACTAACAGAATGTCAAAATACCTGGAGATTTCTAAAAGAAAATGCACAAATTCTATCATATTCCACTTATACTTAATAGTCGTTTGTGTCCCACTGCAGGACAAATGCCTTTTGACAATCCGTGTGAAAAAAGCAGAGATCGTCCCGCCATTTCCTCCTGGCCCAGAAGGAACTGGCGGGACGATCTCTGCTTTGCAGCGGTTATTTTAGCCCATAGCTCCGCTACAGATGTGGCCAGCATAGTTCCATTTAAGCTTCCTATCGCCTTATTTTATGTACGTTATTCTTGTACATATTCGAGTGACATAACCTACTTGGGAAGGCACATTGTGATAAAATTGAGATAAATAAGTTGCAGAATATAGGATCTGCGGTAAGCCTTTGAGAGCAGAAATTCGTAGCCAGTAATAACTAGGACCTCTTCAGGCAGACGCGGTCCGAGGGGGGAGGGGGGTCGTGTGAGTCATGACCCCCCCCCCACAAATCCTTCAAGCTGTTGAGAGTCTGCATGATTTACTTGCCTTACTACCCCCAAAATCTTAGGCTGCGACCGCGCCTGTCTTCAGGACGGGGTAAACTGGGGTCGTGAGTTGGGTAGTTTGATTGTCAGATTATCAGTACTTCTCTCAATAATTTTAGCTCTATCTCCGTGCTTAACAGTTACACCAACACCGTAGTTGTCTTTCAAATGAGTGATGAAAACTTCCTAAAAGATTAAAATGTAATCACAATTTATTTTTTGCAGCCCATTACCAAATACTGCCTCTAGCTGGTGGTAAAGAGGTAATTTTATTCCAGAACTACACGTTTTCATATCATGTGCGAGGAAAGCCCCGACTGCAGTGTTCCCAGAAACTAAGTGAGAAGTGCAGCGCGTTTTTGAGAATGGACAAATTTGGGAACATAGTTTACTATGACGCAATCCACAATCATCTACCCCCGAGATGTATTTTGACATCAAGAGGTTTCTATGCGGTTTCCAAAGCAATGAACAACATACTGTAAGGATTTAGGAGAAACTTGAGAGCAATCTAATGAAATGAAAGAATCATAATGTCACTTGGAAATCAATCTCATATTTGTTTGCTGTTTTATAAAGGACCAATGAAATGGATGGTGGTTTTAAGAGATTGAAATAGGTAACGAATTATAAATATCACGCCTCTTTCCCCCGAAGGGATAGGCAGAAGTAGTAGTAACAAATTAGTGTAAAAAATAAACTAAGCTTTTGTTTGTTAGTTATTGTACCGTGTTGTTTTTTACGTCTTTGTGAATTTTCTTAATAAACCATTTGTTTTTTTGTGGGGTTAACGGTTTTTTTTATTTCATGGACTTTACCAAATCTCAATATTAATGAATATCCCACTTCTCACACGTCTTCATATTCATAATTACGTCATGTCTTCATTATACCAGGGTTATATAGATGCTCTTTTTTTTGTATGTAGGTACCTACCCGGTCAAATAGTCCTTCTTATTAAC
Source organism: Apamea crenata (assembly GCA_949629185.1). Lineage (NCBI taxonomy): Eukaryota > Metazoa > Arthropoda > Insecta > Lepidoptera > Noctuidae > Apamea > Apamea crenata. The sequence goes on along the minus strand of OX451363.1, from coordinate 15,383,491 downwards.
AAAACTGTTTTTTTTTTCAGCCAACTACCATGTTCTCCCTCTAGCAAAAGGAAAGTCGGTGATACGGTACCATAATTACACATATTCCTACCACGTGAGAGGCAAATCCTTGCTCCGATGTTCGCAGAAGACCAGTGAAAAGTGCCGCGCGTTCATAAAGCTGGGCAAATGTGGCAATATTGTAACTGCTGTGACGAACCACACGCATCTCCCCCCAAGATGCGAGAGGACCTCCGATGGCACATACAAGTTTACGAAGCTAAGAAATATATATAAGATGTTGTGAAGAAAATCTGTGTTGAATATTCTAAAATTCTAAATGAAAGTGTTTTTATGTTAGACTATTAATAACATTAGTATAAAAACCTGAATTATTGGATATTATTAGGGAACTCTTACATCAGAGGGGCAATTCTTCTAATTTTGAACATTTAAGAACGTTCAAAGTCTGGTCTCATTCTCAATCTGTCAAAAATTCCTTTACCTTTTTGACAAGTTTTTGACACAGTCAAACAGTCAGTCAGACAGTTTTTGTTATTGATTGACGCTGAGATGAGATTGCGACTAGATGAGAACCTTTTTCATTACGGGAATTGTCCTTGCGGTTTCTGATTTGAGGATTCGAAGTTGAAAACTTGTTGTTGTGTTGTTGTCAAATTCTACTTTGGCATTAATAAATCTGCCTAACCTTTTTCCAACTATGTTAGGGTCGGCTTCCAGTCTAACCAGATGCAGCTGAATACCTGTATTTTACATGGAGCGACTGCCTATCTGACCTCCACAACTCAGTTACTGGGTAACATGATACCCCTTGGTAAGCCTGGCTGTCAGACTTTTGGGCTCCTGACTATGTAACGACTGTCAAAGATCTACAAATGACAGCCGGAACCGGACACGACTTAACGTGCTTTCTGAGACACAGAGGGTGTTCTATATGTAATGGATGGTATCCCATCCACGAACAGACTGCAGCAAGCGTAGCTTAAGATTTGAGAAGCCGCGAGCCCCTCTAAATCTACTTTGGCATTATTAGGGTGATATTTCGCGGGCTACATTGAAGGAATCACCATATGTAGGGAATGCTAAAATCTGAATTCATAAACCAGGACCCTAATTATGTAACACACTATCAATCACAATCTGGATCATTTTGATATCCATTGCTCTGCAACGCTCTCTGCTCTCAACAACGTAAATAACGCAATGAATGTTGTTGAATTGTCAAAAAACATTGTTACTGATGCTGTAGGTATTACGCAATAACCCCGCGGTAATAGTGAGTTTCCTTTCACGGCTCTACTAAAATTGTGCCAAAATGATGAAAAAATACTTCGTCTCCTGTACTCGACGTCTTTCTGACTGATTATTTACTCGATGTGTAGGTCTTCGAGAAGATTGTATTGTGAATTAGTATTAATTAGGATCTCCTCATCGTTCATAAGTGAAGAATATGTAGAAATAAAAGAAACTAAAAAAAACACGCTTTTAAACACACTCAAAATTATAAAATAATTAAATTGAATTCTTCGAGGGGTTTACTAGTAGCCACTTAACGAGTTCCAGTATCCGTCTCCTGGCTCCATCTTTAGACCCTCGACACCAAATGTAATCTATTGGGCTCGTCAATACAAATCATAATTATGAGCCCAAACTCGAAGGGTTTACTAGCCACTAAAGAGTTCCACTATCCGCCTCCTAGCTCCATCTTCAGATCAGCTCCAAAATACCAAATTATAGTTTTGTCATCCGAACTACACATACTTACCTACATACAAAGTTTCATTTCGATGCGACAATTAGAAGTAGGTTAAAATTGACTTCTAAGATTTTGTTACATTGTTAGTTAGTTAGTTACAAGTCAAGCTAATAAAACGTGTTAAAAATAAAATATATTCAGATTTATACAAAAAAGAAGGCGTATTTTAGTGTAGTTAGGTATAGGTACTTATTCGAATAGTATTCTTGTTATTTGATTTATTGTTCTCGTTATATATGTTAGTGTTAAAGGAAATATTTGCCAAACTAGGTGTTTCTATTAAAACATTATTATGAGCAAGTTATTATTACCTACTGCAATAGTTACAATTCTCCAATCAGTGTCAAATTATTATTTTTAAATTCTCTTTAAGTGCTTTTAGCACATAGCATTTTCTAGCTGTTTATTTGGTATGCTTGTAAATGATTTTGAAGAAATAAATACTTTTCTAGAGTTTTGTAAAACAAGTAGGTAGGTACACACGGCTACACATCAAGCTATACATAACCAGTATAAGCTGACCTGCTGAGTGTACGAAAAACCTATACAATGCGAGGTCAGCTAAAACTGGAAATGCATAGCTTGATGTGTAGCCGTGTGTATCTATGTATTTGTGCAAAATCATAATTCACGAAAAACATAAAATATTAAAACTAGTTCAGATTTTTACTGCTGGAAATGTATCCTAAATATAGTATTGAAGCCATTTTTTAAATGAAATATTTTTATTGTTGTTAAAATCAGTTTAATTGTTAAATTAAGTTAAAATATTAAAGGTTAAATATTTTGTGCACCTTTTATATTTTATTTTACTAACAATTTTATGAATGCAATAATATTGTCGCCTTCATCTTTATTGCATTGAAGTATTAAATAAATTGTAAGTATTTACCTGAAACTGATTGTTTTTCTCTATTTGACGAGTAGGTGGTGGAACACCCGGATCACAAAAATCCAATATTCATTATTTTATTTAATATATTTTTTTCAATTTATATTCAAATAGCCTTTATTAAGTGTCAGACTTTTACTGACTAAAACCCACCCGTGTTCCTTCAGTTGCCTGTGCCAGGGGCCACGGTATCTCTTTCGAACAACCCGCAGCCCCGGCGGCATCGGCCCTGGCAGACCCCGTCAGATCGTGCTGACATCTCTTTGAGGCGCGCGTGGAACACAACGCGCCGTCAACCCGGGCCTGCACTCCAATTGTGTAACACACAATCAATCGGAATCTGAATCATTTTGAAGCAAATTGCTAATCCATTGCTTCATAAGTTCGACAAATTTTTTTGCTCAACACGTAAATAACGCAATGAATGTTTTTGAACTGTCAAAATGAAACCGATTCCGATGAATCGTGTGTTACGCAATTAGGGTGCTGGTCCTTACCGGGCGGCGAGCTGCCCATTGCTCGCCGTCCGCAAGCCCGCGTCTACGGTGGACGGGAGTCGGCTGTTGACTCCCGTCCAGAAGTATTGACTACTTTACAATACATTTTGTACATATATAAGACATCGGTAAGTTTTTTTATAGCACTGTGACCTAAACCCACACTTATGTCACGCTTTTCTGTGACTTAAGTAGTCCATTTTATATAGAAAAGCGGGACCAAGTGTCCGGTTAGGTCAGACGAGCTATAAAATAGTACCTATATACGTGTGACTTAAATAGCCCATTATTGCACGCCGTGCATTAATAGACTACTTAAGTCACACGTATCGTAATGTAGTACTTGCTTTTCAGCATAAGCCTCTGTCAGACCTTTCCCTAGTTTTCGATCGTGAGCTTTCCTTGTCCATGTTGCACCTGCTATCGATCTAATATTTTTTATAGATACTTCATTCATTCTTCAATTCACAGGTAAATCATACGAAATAGTGAGTCTGAACGGGAAAACAGCTGTTCTTTACCAGAATTATACCTTTTCGAAGAATGGTCCATCGTTTCGTAACCAGTCATGTTCCAAGAAAATGAAGAATTGTCGCGCCAAGCTCATTCTGAACGTGGATGGGACGATAAAGAGTGCGGTGACAGAACATAATCACCCGCCTCCGAAAATAATTAAAACTTCGGATGGAAAGTACTTTAGAATTTAAAAATCTCTATTTCTATAAACTAGAATTTTAGTTTTCTTGAAACTAGCTGCCTTGCCTTGACCTGCTTTGTATGGATCAGAAAGTTACGCCACGAAAAGGAAGGCAATTGCAGCTGAGATGAGAATGCTAAGAACGATTTGTGTGGTGTGACGTGAATGCATAGAATAAGAAATGATTACGTGAGAGTAAGTCTGACATGGGATCGTTTGTCATAGTATGGTCATGAAAACGGAGGAGTGAGGAAAATAACATAACATCACGCCTTGTTCTCCCAAAGCGTTGGGCAGAGGTATACTTTTAAAATACCCACATTTCGCCAGTTAAGTTTAAGTCCCATGTGATAGTTTTAACATCAGCGACAGTTTTTAGAATGTTGAGAATTGTATAAACGTCTCTTAAGTATAGTATTATTAGGATAAACGTCTCAAAAATATAGTATTTAAAGCCTCTTAAAATGTTTTTTTTTTTAAAACTTTTCATTGTACCGAATCTTGTTTCCACAATAAATTAAAAATTGTTATGTTAAACATATTGTGTATTATAATTTGTTGTACTAACAATTTTATGAACGCAAAAATGATTTCTCCTTCATTTTATTGCATTGAAGTATTGAATAAATAGTCGGTATTTACCTGAAACTGATGGTTTTGCGTTATTTGTGAGATACAATAAACATCCAATATCAAGCCTTTATTAACAAAGTATTTACTATTGTACAATAAATTTTGTACACACCACATGAAGCTACTACAATCTGTCAAATATCTTTAATAGATTTTCAACTTTAATCGCTAAAGCATTAGATTCAAGGTTGATTGGGAAAATTTGACAGTTTCGGGTAGCTTGGTGTGCTGGCGTCTGTACATATATTAGACATCGGTAGGTTTTTTTTTTGTTTTTCAGCATAGACCTCTCTCAGATCCTTCCCTAGTTTTGGATCGTAAACTTTTCTCGTCCATATCGCACCTGCTGTCGATCTTTCGTCTAATCTAATCTATTTAATAGATACTTAATTCATTCTTCAATTTACAGGTAGACCATACGAAGTAGTGAGTCTGAACGGGAAGACAGTCGTTCTGTATCATAATTATACCTTTTCAATATGTGGTCCTTCGCCTCGTTACCAGGCCTGCTCCTCCAAGAAAAGGGGGCATTGTCGCGCGAAGCTCACTCTTAACGACGATGGGACGATAAAGAGTGCGATGACGGAACATAATCACCCCCCTCCGAACATCATTCAAACTTCTAATGGAAAGTACTTTAGAGTATAGAAATAGAGTGTACTAGAATCTAAATATACTAAGAGGATCTTAGCAAAAATATTGCAATGTTGCTAATTTTAGCAGGCAATAAAAATAAAAAGCTTGTAATAAAAAAACACCATGCTGCATCATCCACAAATGATAAATGATATTATTTTGTAAGTAGCTTTTGTAGAAACACTTTTACACGTCAATCATATTTTAAAACTAGATGAGGTCGGCGTTTCCTATCTGACTAGTCTGAGAAGAAAGGCCGAAACAAACTCAGAGGTCACAGTCTCTTTTAAAGTCCAGACATAATCTTGACTTCTCCTTCTTGATCACATCTCGACTTCTTCCACTTCTGGGCATAGGTATATGTTTTCTTGTGCCAATCGTCACGCTCCTGTACCAGCCGCATCCAGATTTTACCGGCGATGGGAACTATGTCGTAAAAAACATAATTAATTGCAATTAATGTGTTTAAGGGCTTAGTCTTCTACTGCACAATATAAGAATCGCGTGCGGCGAGTCCACGCGCCGAGCGTCTGCACCCGGGCTCTCCGCAGTCCCCGCATTCATCCTACCTAGCGTAATTATTAAACAAAATTTGAGACGGTCGGAAAGTTGCTCTACTAAATATTATTCAATATTTATTTATATTTGATGGTACTGGTATGGTATTTGGTACCTTGGGTCTGGGTGTTAGTTGTCCGTGTTTTTGTGTGTTCCGTAGTATCCCTAAAATAGAAAATTATAGTGGGGGCAGCCAATGAGTGGAAGTGTGTAGTGTTATTTTTAAAGTTAAAAGAATACGCCATATTTTTATGTAAAGCAAGTTTATTATAATTTCTTATGAAGTACCTAGTTATTAAACACAAAATTGTTGTTTCTTGTTTTTCAAATTATACGTAGCTCTGTGCACTGTGTAACGATTACTCTTTTTCTTTGTTACTTTTTTTATATAATTTGTTTTTTTTTTACTCTTGATCTTCCTGTACGAGTCGCAATAACTACTTTTTCTTTCTTTCTTTTCTTTCAGGAATTAATTTTCCTGAACGACAGCGTCTGCGGTAGAAGACGTGGACGCGTTATTATTTTTTTTAACTTTTTTCTCAATAGCTTGAATGATATATGGCGGGTCTTTTATTGGCATCGAGCGTTCAAGGCGGGAATCAATTAGCTCAGGAAGCAGACAATGCAAATAAAATTTAGACAATGGGCCTACCATTTTGTCGTGCCAGAACGTAGGGTCTCTTTTTATATAATCGACTTTCATTGAGTACTCCTCTCCAGTCCATACGGCAAATAAGCACATATCCATCTCCGTAATGTTTAATTGGCCCTGAATTTGAAAATAATAATCGTGGTTTTTGTCAATCACAATCGTATTTTTCCTAGTGTTACATTTCCAAAATTTTATTTTTTTTGATTTTATAGCTTCTTCAGCTTGCATATTTTTTGCAGAAAACGGGCATTTTACTTCTACCAGTCCTGTTTTTCCATCTTTGTCTTTATAAATACCATCAGGACTTGCTCCTAAATATTGGAGTGTTTTATGAATATAAAGACCGCAGCGAGCAATTGTGACGTTTTCCTGCAGAGATAATTGGGTTAATGCTGTTTGTTCATTATCTCTACCATATGTGATCGATGGGACATTTGACAACTTTTGCGGTTTCACAATAGCTTTCACTAAAGGAGCGCAGCTAATGTTTTCCTTCCGTTTACATATTTTTCCAAACATAGACGCGGTTAATCTAATTTTTCTGTTTTCTAACCATTCTTGACTGGAACTTTGATCTATCGTCTGTTTCTGTAGTTCGTCTCTTTGTTGGTCAGAAAGCTCCATTTGTTTAAGAAATTCATCTTTTGTCAACTGAAAATCTTCATCGGTCATATCTGGTCTTTGAGCTTTCTGTCCATAATCTGGATCGTTCACGGACTTTTTTTCGAAATAATCTTTTGTAAATTTTTCTTTTCGCTTTTTGTGCCTCATATATATTTGTGTATTTGCCAGTAGGTTTACCAAATATGCATTTATGGATAGCGTTTATTGGTCGCTTGGTGTTAAAGGAAATAACTGAAGCGGAACACCTTTCCTGGTATGAATTCTTAAGTGTGTAATTAATTCGTTTCCCCCCCACATATTTGGCAATCACTGAATTAAATGTCTCAGCAGGATTGCTATCAACGTCAAAAATTAGACTTTTAGCGTTTGCAGCCAAAAACAAGACAATTTGACTCATTTTCCTCCACAAAACTGTGTTAGCTACATCAAGTGCCGTATTTCGGTCAGTTTTGTCAGTTGCTGGGCATATAGCGTCATCGCAATCAGAGTGACTACCAAAAGAATGGTGTAATGCATTCAAAATATCTGCACGAAGCTTAACCATTTTTTGACTGTCAGAAATGTCTTCGTGTTTCCTTAACTTTATAGCCCTCACTGTGTATCTGCGTAACTTCATGATTTTGAAGTCAGTCAAAAGTTTCCTTAATTGAATAGGAATGTGAGTATCTTTAGTAAGTGCTCTCAGTTTGTTACATAGATTTCTTAGCAGATGGTTTCTGCACTCGATTTTCTGAACCTTGCAGTTTTTATATGGATTGCTTTCTAATATTTTTTTATGAGTACTTGAATCGCCATCTGATATTAGTCTAGCATATATTAAACCATGAGTTTCAAGAGAGTTACCAAATCCTTCAACAAGCGCCGTTGACTCCATACTGGAAGAGCTACCAGAAAAGTTCTTATAGCATATATGATTTGCAGGTTCAATTTTTTTATTTTCAGCTTTTGCACATACTATACAGTATTTATTTTTTACACCAAGATATAAAATTTTACCACTGTATGCACCGATTATTGCTGCTGCACCTGATGATGCTGAATAGTTATTACGGAAAGATCTTTTGGACCAACACCCGTCCGCTATTACATCAATCATTGGTGTACCTTCACAATCGACACTGCCAATTTCTGTCGCATGTTCTGCCTCTTCGATGCCTGCCTTGGCCATTTCTTCTACTGCCGTCTTATGGAACCATTCGTAAACTCTTTTGCTTGTTTGAGCGTATAAATTTTTTGACATGCCAGGTATATCAGTATTACCTGCCAATTCATTTAAATTTCCCAACCCACAGCCAATACTAATAATACCTGCAACTATACCGTGGTTCACATCATACGTGTTAGACGGATCTTCAGTGCTTATGTCAAATTCGGAATTACAGAGTTCACACTTGAAATGCAGTTTTGATATAAAACCTTTACGTCGTTCACCGATACATTTCAGATTTCTATACCTGCATCCAAAAGATTTTTCGTTGTGATCAGCAATCTTCCCCAAAATTTCTAAAAAATATTTGATCGATACGATTCTACGCCCTTCTAGGCAAAACAGTTCGTCATCATTGGTAATTTCTGTTTCATTTTCAATTTGTAGCTGTTGGTCGTCGCGAATAATTACAGGTTGTTGACGTTTTCTTACGGAAATTCGGCGAAAAGGAAAAGCCTCATCAAATGTTCGCTTACGGTTCATTTTCTTGTTTGAGTTTGTTACATTTTCAGTTCTGTCAAGATTTTCAATCATCACTGGTATTCCTATAGTAGAAGAGGTAGGATTAATATTTCGAGCTACTGACAGGTTGGTAACATCTGAGAATGGTTGACGAGAGCCAGCAGCGGACCTGTGAAAATAAATAAGCCATATTATTAATTAATTTTATGCCACGGTTAAAAGATATCCGACTTTGGTCAAATTAGCCCTAAAGTATATTAGACTAGCGACCCATACATACATAAACACTAAATACACACACACACACTCACAAACACATTCACGCCCCCACAAACACTCACGCCCTCCCCAACCACACTCTTTTACACCTTCTGACAGCATGCATGAACATCATATAGTTAATTAATTTTTGTTTTATCATATTTAGATAAGTATCGATACCCATCACTTTTGCGGAGTTTCGCTACCAAATTTAATTTGACCCTGTATACGATATTATCTAAACACGACGAAATAAAAACAATAAAGCTTTGAGGATTTGTTTGGGGTCAATGACCGCTGGTAGTATTGTTACTTGAAGTGTGAGTTGATAAAATCGTATACTCATCACGTCTGTGGAGTCTCGCTAGCTAATTTAATTTGACCTTGTAGTTAGGCCCTAAACATGAATACTGTAAACAGTTCTACTTACCTTTGGATTCTATTTCTCTTCATCACTTCTACGTTGGAGCCCAATTTTTTTTTTTTCGTACATGCATATTTTTTTTTACGTTTACGATCCATATTGAAATCAAAAATTTACAAAACTATTACTAAAACACAAATATTTACAAAACACTCGAAAATTTATATACAAAAAATAATAAAGTAGAGCAACTTTACATACACAACAGTGCGCAACCTACGTTAGAGCAGGAGCAATGTTAGAGCGAGAGGGAACAGTTAAAATTTGGCGTGGACCACACGTCCGAACGCTCCGGCCGTGCAGCGGCCACTAAGGAATTTCTCTCTCAATTCTTGTTTAGAAACTCGTTTTTTGGAGGTCTTTTGAGATTATTAATATTGTTAGGGTAATGTGATTTAGGTGCTAATTTTTTTAGTATTTGCTTAATGAACTCTTGGCATTAAAATAATCTAATTATTACATACATACGATGCATAGTTATTATGGAATAAACCGTTTATTAAGAGATAAAAACAGAGAATTTTGATGAAATTGTGACCTCTGAATTAAGAAAATGAAACATAATTAGAAAAAACTATTTAGCGCATTTTGAAGACGAGAATGTTGAGCTAATTATGCGCTGAACAGATTTGTAAATTAATTCTTCATTGCCATAAACTAAGAGCACAAACAGAACTCGAAATGATGTTGGGCGCGAGAGAGCTGTATTTAACACTTGATTTACCTAAAATAATCCACCTAGATGAACTTAAAAAAAATAACTAGCTATTACTTATATTATGGTTATTTATTTGCAATAAAAATATTTCATGTTATTTCATGGTTTTGTCAAGAAAAACGATACAAAGTTGCGCAAATAATTCGCCGCGACTGAATTTTGCAAGACTGCAGCCTTAAGTATCTAGATGTTTGTACAAAAAGTTTTGTGGCAATTCTTTTTATCAATAACAATCATGCATAATAATAATATGAACAGATATCATCCACCTCTTATACTCTGATGAGAAGTAGGTATGATTAGTGCGCACAATGTCACTGTCTGGAATAGTATGGATAGGATCTAACTGGCTGGCCTCTTGTTTGGGGAGAAACAAATAAAATAAAATTAGTCTTAATGAGTGTTATTATGGGTTAAAAGGTTTGCTATCTCAGTTAGACCCTCTTCAGTGATACTTTGTACAATGTTTTAAATGGTCCGATAAATTTATCTCAAACATACCATTGAAGCCTCTTTAAATCCTTTTTTGTATTAATTAAAATGATTTTATTCTTGTTGTAAGCAGTTTAATTGTTTCAAAACCTGCTAACACAATTAAGTTAAAACAAATTAAGCTAAATATTAATTACCACAATTAAGTTAAAAATTGTTAGGTTAAATGTTAATTGTACCAAAACTTGTTTCCAAAATTAAGTGAAACATTGTTATTATAATTTATTTTACTAACAATTTTACGAATGCAGAAAAATCATGTCTTCTTCATTTGTACTGCACTGAAATATTGAATAAATTGGTATTTATCTGAAACTGATTGTTTTGCTTTATTTGAGTTGGTGAAGTACTATACCACCCAATATTAATTCATTTATTTTATCTATTTTAGGTATACATACTTAATTATTATTTTTTTATTTACAGGTAAACCATACCAAGTAGTGAGTCTGAACGGGAAAACAGTAGTTTTGTACCAGAATTATTCCTTTTCGATATGTGGTCCTTCGTTTCGTTACCAGGCCTGTTCCTCCAAAAGAATGAAGAATTGTCGCGCCAAGCTGACTCTGAAAGAGGATGGGACGATAAAGAGTGCGGTGACAGAACATAATCACCCGCCTCCAAAAATATTTCGAAGTTCTGATGGGAAGTACTTTAGAATATAGAAATAGAGAGGGTACTAGAATCTATAAAATTTCGCGTTTTAGCATGGCAATAGCGATCCCTACCTACATATTCTGACATTTTATTTCAAAAGCTGATTATAAAGTCAAGAATCATGTTACTAAAAATAAAACCTTGATTTCAACATTTTTTTCTAAAATATTATTATTTGGTTTCAACCATTTTTTTTTAATATTATTATTTTTTTGGTTTCAACTATTTTTTTATAAAATATTTTTGTAAAAATGTGAATTAAGGGGTCTAACCTAATGATTAAAATCTGCGGAACGATTTTTTTTTGACGTTTAAACTTTTATTATTGATTATAAATAAAGGAATGATAATGAAAGATGTAGGTGCTGGAGCCATCCTCTAGGACTAACCTGAACAAGTTTGCCCCCTTGTCACGCGTAAGATTATTAAATTTAATTTCATTTGTGGTAGATATATTTCACAGCAGCCTGATGAAGTTCACAGGAGTAGCTTGGAAGTGCATTGGAAATGTTGAGAAGTTCTATTAATTGTACGAGTATTTAATACATTTAATGGTATTTGTAATTGTATTTTTTAATTGTAATTTTGATTGTATTTTTAATTGTGTTAATTTATTTAGGATTGTATTTTTAATTGTAATTATGATGGTTGTTTTTTATTGAATTCTTTGGGTAGTAACATCGCATTGGCGTTATAGCTGTTAAGGTGTTATTTACGAAATTTGGTAATAAATAAATAAATAAAAATGTAGTTTTTTTTCATTAAAAAATATATAATCTAAAGTCTCTTCATGCCTATTGTTAAAAAAAAATTCCAGTCTATTATTGTCTGAAGGGCCTCTCCTCATACAGAGAAAGCACGAGCATTGATCACAAGCTAGTTCAAGACGGGTTCCACCAACCCATCTTGAGCAAGCCTGGTAATCAATGCGACTTATATGAACTATAAGTCCAGGTTTCCTCACGATGTGTGTCCATTAGCATAATATGATAACCAATTATTTTTTGCAGTACCATTCAAACCGTATGAGATGATAGTCCTCAATGGCAGGACCGTGGTTCTGTACAAGCAGCATACATTTTCCAAGCGAGGGCCTCCGTATCGTCTCCACTTTTGTTCTAAGAAAGTTACCAACAAGTGCAAAGCTAAGTTAGTACTGGATGTGGATGGAGAGATAGAGTACGCTAGAACGGACCATAATCATCCCCCTCCTAGACTTGTGCGTACGTCTGATGGTAAATATTGCAGAGTATAAAATGCAGCGTTGTTAATTATTTGTTGAGGAAATTCGAAAACTGCACCCAAGATATTTCGTTCAAAACGGCCCAAACCTTATTATGGTTTAAGATATTTTATTTCTCAAAAACAGAATTTTTCACAAAAAAATTTATTCATTTAGGGCTGATTTTTCCAACGACAGATAATTTTATCAGAAGAATAATTTTGAAGTTTTGACAGTTCTTCCATACAAAATCTATCAGACGCCATTTTTTTTTCAACGATAAAAATTATCTGTCGATTGAAAAATCAGCCCTTAGAATGAGAAACACTGGTTGAATACATATAAACTTTTGAAGTAGGAACAATATTGTTAGTTATTGACTTAATTTTATGTTCGTAAAATAAAGTATTTGCGCTGAAGTAGCGCACGAAATTAAAATTTACTCACGTTTTTTGCGATTTTCAGGTCAGTGTCAGATTGTATGTTGATTAAAGTAAGATTCGTGACCGTAACAAATGCGAAGAAACACAAACAAGATACACCTTTCGAAACAACAAAAACAAAACAAACATACCTCAATCCCGACTCAAAATGCACTCAACCAGCCCTTTAGTTATGTCCATAAAAAGTTATAATAAATTGCCAAATGTCATTAGAGAAGTAAACAAAACAAATACATTTATTAATAAATTGAAATAGATGACAAATCGATTGCAAAATAAAATTATCTATGTGTATCCCTTATACACCAAAATTTATGAAATATATACATAAATATATAATATAATATGGAATATAGAAAATCTAATATATGTAGATATGAATACATAAATAACGTAATTTAATAACAATGAAAACACTTTTAAGAATTATTCACCCAATTAAGCACATCTAATAATATTTAATTGTTTGAATTGCCACTTAGCTCTCTTCCTCTCTCCTAATTTTTGCTGTACCCGACAGGGTCCATATTGATCTTTTACCTTGTAAATACCATCTATGTAACACATAATTATGGAATGCAATACAGATTTGAGTATATGACTTTACAGAATTATAATCATTAGAATCAGCAATCTCCTTGAGTTGGAATTGGTATCAAATGTCATGATTTCATGATATAGTTATTGTAGTCATTGTTGGGTTGTATTGTATTGTAGGGTAATATGAACTTAGATAATTGTATTGATGGCTTATGATTATAATTCTAAAAATAAATATTTGTTACGGTCGCGTTCATATTTAGAGCAACATACAACCAGGAGGCCAATTCCCGTAATTAAATACGTTCAAGATCTAGTCGCAATCAATGTTAAAAACTTGTCAAAATTGTAGGGAAATTAGACGTATTTTTGACAGATTGAGACTGAGATCAGACTGTGAACGTTCTTAAAATTACGAGAATTGCCCTTCTGATACTGACCTGCAAAGTACAAAAGACGTAAGAAAATTTTAATTTCGCGGGTTACCCTGACGCTTTTGCCTTAAATTGAAAGAGCCCTTAACGGTTTTTTGAATATTTTTACTTGATGTTATATAATTAGGTATATTACGTATCGAAACACATAGTTGCTAATCAAATTAAATTTGTTTTTATATAAACTTATTTGGTATTATGTATTTGTTTTATTTTATTTGTAAAACGAATATACATAAATGTATGTAGGTCTTTATTATGAATATTAAAGTTTACGTAAATGTACCTACGTATAAAATATTAGGTGCTTTATACATAATAGTCCAAATTATGTGTTTTTTAACCTACTTCATAACACGGAGGAGTGTTATGGTTATGGTATACATTGTAATGTATACCGATTTTTCTGTTGTTACTGGGCCGATACGTGATTCTTTTTTCGATAGAGAAAGCTCGCCGGGAGTCATAAACAGGGTTATTGGTAAAACACTAACAAACTTGCAGGAATGGATTACTAACCTCATAAACAACAACTTTTGTTCTATGACTTTTTACAAAACATAATACATTTACCAAAAACAAACCTTTAAGGTTTCGGTGTTCTAGCTAATCCCCCCCCCCCCCTTCTCCACTGAATTTTGTACTAAACACGGCAGTTTGTTTACCTAACTAGCGCTTTCTTTAGCTTCGCGTAGAGTTCGGAACAGAAAATCGATTATCTCAATTGGTAGAATTGAAATACGACGAATTTGACGACACGGTTGACGCAGTGGCTGAGTGATCAACTGCTGCCCTGCGTGTCGCAGGTTTGATTCCCGCACTGAACAAATATTTGTAATGCCTACAGGTAGTTGTTCCGGGTCTGGCAGTTTGTGTGTGTGAGTTTAAATGTTTGTGAACGCACCCACGATACAGGAGTAATTCCTAGTGTGGAGCAAGGTTTAAAAAAAAAAAAAGAAAAAATATTTTTATTTTTGTATGAAAGTCTGATTAATTAAAATCAGCTGAATTCATAAAAGTCATAGAACAAAAGTTGTAGCTTATGATGTGAGTTATTAAGTTGTAGTTTATGATGTTAGTTGTTGTTGTTTTTAGTTGTTGTTTTGTTAGTCCTGAGAGGTTGTTAATGTTTTCCCAATAACCCTGTATACATTTTATTAACTTTGTTTGAGTAGTTTTAGGGAGAGCTTCATTAATATGTATTTAATCTAGTAACATACCTAATGTTAATGATGTTATAACTCCCTGTCAATACTGTTTACATAGGCGTAAGTGTTATACGAATTTATGTGGGGTAGGTTCCATAGCTATAAAGTAAAAAATAAAATACTTTTTTATAAATAAAAAACAACCTATTTCTAAAAAGAATACCTATTACGAAGTGAAAAATTACTTTAATTTCGGAAGTCAAGGTATAATTAGGTTATTTGCCTCCAAATCCCGAATTTAAAGTTATGGTACACTTTTTAACTGTCCCTAACCTTCCCCATAAAAGTTTTTTTTTTACAAAGGAATGCTGTTTAGGATAGTAAAATAAAGAATCCAATATACAATAAGGAAACTTACCAAATGCTTCGATCGACATGCAAAGGACATAGCTAAAAAGTAACTGTCTGAAAATATGTACAGACGCCAGCAGGTCAAGCTACCCGAACCTGTCAAATTTTCCCAATCGACCTTGAACCTGATGCTTTAGCGATAAAGTTGAAAATCTATTAAAGTTTGACAGATTGTAGTAGCTTATGTGCTGGCTTCTGTACCTAACAATTTTAGTAATAAACAGTCTTTTATTAATAATCAATTTATATCTGCCCAATGTATATACTAACAATAGTTTTTAAATTAAATAGTTGTTCATGTGCCTACGTACTAACAAAAATGGATTGTCTGATCTGTAATAAATGAATTTTGCAAAATAACGTAAATAAATTTGAATTTCGCTGGCTACCTTAGGGCATCCCACCCACTCAAATAACACAACATTATATAGAAGTCACTCACCCGTTTGACAAGCGTAAGCTGTGTCGATTGTTACGACCTGAATACCTCGTTGTATACAGCTGCAGTCGGTTAGACTGGAAGTCCACCCCGACCTATACACATATTATGCATAGGTCTGATCGGAAGGGTTTGTTCAAGTAATTAATATTACTAGCTACTCTAACAATAACTGATTATTCCTTTAAATGTTCTCATTCTAGGTTCTTCGAGATCTTATCAGCGGTTTTCATTGCGCAGCTCAGCCATTAAAAGAGAAATGGAAGCTCCAAAAACCAATAATAATTTGATTTTCATCTTAGACCCTGAACAGTTTTTTCATGAAGATCTAAAATCTGATGAAGTCCCTGTAGACAGCTTTTCAGACGATGACGGCGTTATTAATGATGGTTTATCACAAAGAGCTAACAGCAAGAAAACTCATTTAGTGGAACCTGAACTCCGCGCATCATCGACTGCGTCTAAACAAAAATATGCAAAAACAGGAAAATTGAATAAAAGAGGAAAGGCTGGCTTTAAAAAATCAATGGGACCTAGTTGCACTTGTAAGCTTAAGTGCTACGAAAATGTAAATGACGAAGCCAGGAGAAGTATCTTTAAGAAATATAATGGTATGAACAAGACTTCACAGAAACAGTTTCTTGTATCAAGAGTGTCCGCAGGGCCAGTTCGTAGACGCCGAGTTTTTGGAAAGCCACTTAAAAGAGAGTTTACATTGAACTATACTTTTTTGGTGAACGAAGAACCCGTTAGAGTTTGCAAAACCTTCTTTGACAACACTCTAGCTATATCTGGAAATGCAGTATCAACAGTACTTAGAAACGTTAAGAATGGCATAACACACGGAGACAGACGGGGGAAATTGCCACCGGCTAACAAAACACCAAGAGAAATAAAAGAGACGGTTCGTAAACACATCGATTTCATGTTTGAAAATGTGACTCGTTCTGAGCAAAATATTGAGCGGGAACTTCACTTCGGCAATCACTTAAAAATAAGCAAATTTTACTCTTTGTATCTAGAATACTGTGCCAAAGAGGATATACCAAAAAATAGCGTTGCGAAGAAATGGCTATACGGTACCGACGTATCTTGAAAACCGAGTACAATTTACAGTTCAAACCATTGGCAAGTGACGCAAGCGACGGTAATATGTAAATAATATTGTAACGATGCTAGTTGTGCCCTGTGGTTGCACCCCCTTAATAATTCCCATAGAAACCGTCCATTTCTCTGACATACAAATTTCCTTTGTTACTCAAGTGTATTTGTATCCCACTGCAGACCCACCGTACCCCGTGGCCGTACCCCTGGCGGTACGTTGGGTGTTTTTTAAGTTAAACGATACCACCAGGTAATAGTGTTGTAACACTAGATAAAACCACTTCTGACAACAACAATTTTATTCATAATTTTTTACAGAAAAATATATTTTAAATACTTACAGTATACAGAGATAAAAAAAATGTACAAAAAAAAGTTATAGAAGAGATAAGAGAGAATATAAAAGGAAGTTTATACGTTTTGTTTTTGGAAGGATATGTAATAATTGATAAGTACAGATAATTTCGGAGCCCCAAGGTACAGACTGTCTAGTTTGGGGCTCACTAGCAAATAATACCTATATACTTGTAATTGGGTTTCTGTCGACTATTGTTTCCTTTTTTTGTTGGTTTTTTTTAGCTGTAAGTCTTCCATGCTGTAATAAATAAAAATTGTAACCTAGCTGTAGGCAGTATTTTAAGCTACTCATGTCAACTTAACTTGCTGTTAACCAGTGAACCTGCTTACTGTATTACCTGGACAGTAAATATTTTCTTTTTCTATTTTCTAATTCTCGAAATAAATTCATTTTCATTAACTTTTAAATATATTTTATTTTAACTTAAAAAAATATTAGGTAGGTACTGTATGGTTTCTGGAAAAACAAAGAGAGCAATCCGTTTGACAAGCGTGGTTATTATAGCAATATCGATAGGTGAACTTTTCGTAAAGGGTAATGTATATGATAAACTTCATTTGCATGGTTCTTTCAAACTTAATAAATAACTTCAGCCTCTGAAACAAATACTGATTCTTTCAATTGTTTTAGTTCTAGGATCATCCACTTCAGCTCAGCTGTGCTCACTGCCCAGCTCAAGCAATAACCATGAAATGGAATCTCAACACGATAATAAGAAAACATCATTTTTCATAGAATCTGAACAAGTTTCTGAAATAGATCGCGACACTGACAAAGTTTCTGTATATAGATGTATATATTCAGACGATTCAGATGATGAAGAGGTCAATAATGCAGGTCTAAATGAAATGACCCCAAGAACACATCCTTCCTCGACTGTTTCTGTACAAAATTATGCAAAAGCCGCACAAAAAACAATGGGCCCAGTGTGCTCTTGCCAACTTAAATGCTATGAAAATGTAAATGCAGAAGCCAGGATAAGTATCTTCAAGAAATATCATGGTCAAGATATGACACCAATTTCACAAAGGCAGTTTATTTTGTCAAGAGTGTCTGAGGTACCAGTTGTTAGACGCGACCCGAGCTGCGATGAGGGATATCCATCAAGAGAAGTGACCTTTAACTACACCTTTTTGGTAAACGATAAACCTGTCGAAGTATGCGAGACTTTCTTTTTAAATACGTTGGCTTTATCCAAAGTTTCAGTATGTACAGCAGTAAAAAAAAGTGCAAATGAAATAAAAGACAAACCCCTCTTAGCACAAGTGGAGAGACGACCGTGGGAAGAAATGAGAAACACGATCCGTAAACACATTGAAATGATGTATGAATTTGTTGCTCAAAGCAAGCAAAATGAGAAACAAGAACTGTTTCGTGAAGTACGCTTGAATATCGATAAATGTTACTCTTTATACCTAAAATACTGTACCAAAGAAAACATACCAGAAGAAATTATTGCGAGGGAGTCGCTATACCGACGTATCGCGAAAGTAGAGTATAATATAAAAATGTTCAAAGAAAGATAGAAGAAAGAAAGGTCGATAGCTTGCTCAGCAATTGTATCCAGTTCATATTCAACCTCAGGCAATATGACCATGTGTCGACCTTAAATGAATGTCCATCGCCCAAAAAGAAGTTCGCGCGCTTTCACCACGCTTTTCTATCTCTCATTCCTCCTTCTTATCTGGTGTATCACTTCCAATATTTCCAATCCAATACTTCCAATATTTATATTCTTCTCACGCTAAAAATCTGCGTTTTTCTAACAATCTTCTACTCCGTCCTTCTCATTCTTCTAACTTTCTTCATTCTTCCTCTCATATTTAGTCAATTCTTCTTTGGAATGCGCTTTCTCTTGATATCAGGACGGCTACTAGTCATTTAAACGGAAATTGCAGAGTTATTTGTAAAACAAATAGCATAGAGTCATCAGAACACCTATCTCCCTTGAATTTGTATAATAATTAACTTATAATATTTTATTTATATATTTTACTTACGAAAATACATATAACTTAAGAGTCAATGACAGCCGCCTCCTAAAAACTAGTCGAAAACTTGATAATTATTTGGATCATTTTTTTATATCCTATAAGCTTTTTCTTATTAGCCTACCTACTAATATTTAAGACAATTAGTTTGTGTAATGTAAACATTATTAGTGAATAAAATGGTAATTTATTTCTTTGATAAATAAATTGATTGTCAAAAAACATTTTCTAGCTTTAGGGTATACTCGCTGTTGACAGCTATGCTATAGGTAAGCATTTTCTTATTTTTTTTATGTTTGTACTTAATAATATTTAAGACTATGACGAGTACTTAGTTCGTATAATGTACACATTATGTAGTTTATAAAATGCTGCACCAAAGAAAACATTCCAGAAACAAATATTGTGTAGGAGCGGCTGTAAAATTTGAAATAAGTGGTTAGTAATTTGGCCAACTGGTGAATTGATAAAATATTTTACTTGCATAATCATACGAAAATACATAAAACTTAATACCTTAGTATAAACGGCAACCTTTGAGCTAAGAGTCAATGCCAACCGCCTCCTGGAAACTAGTCAAAAACTTGATAATTATGTGGATTATTTTTTTGTGTATCCTATAAGCTTTTCTTATTAGCCTACATACTAATATTTAAGACAATTAGTTTGTGTAATGTTTACATTGTGTAGTGAATAAGATGGTAATTTATTTCTTTAATCTACTCTGGCTGTTGACAGATACTATCCTACATATATGTTGACATGACACCAAAAAAAATGTTCGAAATGAACGTTCATCATTTAATTTTTGGATTATCCGGAGATTGATTTTGTAGCAATATTGGTAGATGACCTTTTCGTAAAGGGTTAATGAATGCGAAAAACTTTATTTGCATAGTTCTCTCAAACTTAATAAATAACATCAGCTTCTGCAACAAATACTGATTCTTGCAATTGTTGTGATTCTAGAATCATCCAGTTCAGCTCAGCTGTGCTCACTGCCCAGCTCAAGCAATAAAAGTGAAATGGAATCTCGATACGATAATAAGAAAATGTTCTTTTGCATAGAACCTGGACAGGTTTCTGCAACAGATCGCGACGCCGACGAAGTATCCATATATAGATGTATATATTCAGATGATTCAGACGATGAAGATGTCAATAATTCAGGTTTGCACGGATTGGCCCCAACAACACATCCTTCTTCGACTGTTTCTGTACAAAATAATGCAAATGCCGCGAATAAAACAATGGACCCAGTATGCTCTTGCAAACTTAAGTGCTACGAAAATGTAAATGAAGACGTCAGGATAAGTATCTTCAAGAAATATCACAGACAAGATATGACACGAATTTCACAGAGGCAGTTTATTTTATCAAGAGTGTCTATGGTACCGGGTGCCAGTGGCCACCCTTTTTACGATGAGTTTGGATTGCCATCAAAACAAGTTGCCTTCAACTACACCTTTTTGGTGAACGAAAAACCTGTTAAAGTATGCGAGACTTTCTTTATAAATACCTTGGGTTTATCCAGAGCCTCAGTATGTAAAGCAGTAAGAGAAGGCGCTTATGAAGTAAAAGCCAAACCTGTCTTATCACATGTGGAGAAACGACCAGATGAAACAAAAGACACGATCCGTAAACACATTGAAATAATGTGTGAATCTGTGGCTCAATGTAAAGAAATTGAGAAACAAGAACTGTCTCGTGATGTACGCCTGAATCTCGAAAAATGTTACTCTTCATACCTAAAATACTGTAGCAAAGGGAACATACCAGAAGAAAATGTTGCGAAGAAGTCACTATACCGACGTGTCGCGAAGGCAGAGTATAATATAATAATGTTTAAAGAAAGATAAACAGCCGTCTCCTGGAAACTAGTCAAAAACTTGATAATTATGTGGATTAATTTTTTGATGTCCTATTTCCTTTTTTTTATTTATGTTCGTGCTCAATAATATGTAAGATAAAAAAAAATGCGGCACCAAAGACAACATTCCAGAAAAAAATATTGCGTAGAAGTCGCCGTACCGACGACGCGACGTGTCGTAAAAGGAGAGAATAAAAAATAACAATGTTTAAGTGAATATTAATAAATTATCAATTTGCAGGTAATCAATTTGATGTAAGTGTTTAGTAATAAGGCCAACTGGCGAATTTATATAATATTTTACTTGCATAGCCATACAAAAATACATAGTAACTTAGTATAAACTATGAGCTAAGAGTCAGTGCCAGCCGCCTCCTGGAAACTAGTCAAAAACTTGATAATTATGTGGATTATTTTTTTGATGTCCTATAATCTTTGTCTTATTAGCCTACATATAAATATTTAAGAATATTAGTTTTGTGTAATGTAAACATTGTATGTATACTTAATAAAATAGTAATTTATTTATTTCGTATATAAATAATTAATTGTCAAAAAACATTTTCGAGTTTAAGGGTTTACTAGCTGTTGCCATTACCAACCGAACTAAATGGTCGCGGGGATACTTAATACATATGCCTATGCGATAATTTAACACAACTATGAAGCACGGATTGTTTTTTCCAGATAAATATGAAACAATAAAATTTCGCAACAAGAATCTTATACTTTACCAAATGCATACATACTCGAAATCGGGCTCAAACTTTAGATTCCGGTATTGCTCTAAGAAGTCTTCTACGGGATGTAAAGCAAAGATCGCTTTTGACGAAGATGGCAGTATTCTCCAAGTTGTCACCGACCACAATCATCCGCCGCCAAAACTTTACAAAGCTCTTGATGGAAACTATTGCAGACTTTGAAGCATCTACTTATATTCTATTTCAAAACCGCGGGGTAGTTGCGTAACACACTATCAGTAGCAACGGGTTTAATTTTGACAGTTCAACAACATTCATTGCGTTATTTACGTTGTTGAACAGACACATTTTTCGAACACATGAAGCAATGGACTAGCAATATACTTCAAAATGATTCAGATTGAGTTTGATAGTGTGTAACGCAATCAGGGTGCTGTTTTTTTGAGAAACGTGGCTTTCAACGTCGCGTAGTGTAGTCTAAGATGATATCAGACGCTACACTCAAGTGAATGGATCATTCAAGTGAATGTTCAATTGTTTAATTCCACGTTCACTCGACACCTACAATATGCTTATTAGTCGATTCGCATGAATTTAGGGACTCGCCCGAAGTGGCAGAATCGACATTTTTAAATTATTTTAGTTTTTCTATTGCTGACTCGCACGACTTAATTAATTTGTGGGCGGGTTGCAATTGGCACATTTAGAATTGTATGCAATAAAGTATACAAACATAATGACACTAGCGTACAAAAGTGATAAGGGAAAATATTTAGAAGCCTGTACTTTTTTAACTTCATGGCATAGAATTCAAATAAATTAATTATTTCCTTTCTTTTTTCAATCTATACTACTAAAAACTTTACTTGCTCATTTCATTTTTACTGACTGTCCCAGATCCACTCAAATCTGAATGGTTCTTTCCATGAATCACCATCTCAAACAATAACCTGCATGGTCCTCCTGACCAAGGTTGTCTGGACTTTAAAAGAGACTGTGACCTCTGAGTTCGTTTCGGTCTTTCTTCTCAGAGTAGACAGTTATGATTAAATCGGCGTTTAAAAACAGTATTAAAAACATAATTTAATTTTTACGTGTAAAAGTGTTTTTTGAACCAATTTACAGAAATAAATATCAACATCATTGAATCGTGTCACTAGTGAATTTTATTTTTCACTTTTTATTCATTTTGCGTTCAGACGTTTCCCTTTGAGTGGACTGCCGAATTACAGATAAAAAAAAAATAAGCGTTTGATATCAGCTTTAGATAGTATCGGAATTTTAAATTGTTTTAGATTATAAGTAAACTTAGGGCTTATTTTTCCATCGCCAAATAACTTTTACTCGAGGAATAAAATTGACGTTTGACAGTTTTTGTATCAAATAACTGTCAAAATTTCAAAATTATTCCTCGGAAGTTATCAGATGATTGAAAAATCAGCTCTTAAGAAAATATAATAGAAAATTACTTATTTGACCGTAAGAGTTCAAATTGTTATTAATGTTTGATGTCAAGCACCAAAACTAGTCATAAGCACTAACAAATAATTAAAAATAAGATTAAATAATTAATAAGCAACATGAATCTTTGTTTTTCTGACCTTATTACCTTATATTTGTTGCCGTGTGAGTCTCATACCTAATGTATCTTTCGGATTGGCGCAAAAACAGCTGAACGGATTCGGGTGAAATTTTGCATGCAGACAGCTTATAACCTGGATGAACACACAGGGTACTTTTAATCCCGGTAGTACGTTCCCGTGGGACATTTTCCGACATCGTCGCGGGCGAAGACACGGACAAAAGCTAGTACGAAATAAAGTACTACGGATTATTGAAGTAGGTATTAACTTACCGTTTACCGTAACGTAGTCAAACTTCTTAAACCCTACACATATTTCAGGTCAATATACAATCATCACAATAAACGGAAAGAAATTGATTTTATATGAAAATTACACGTTTGCCCAACAAGGCCGGTCGTGGTGGAATCACTATTGTTCCCAAAAGATAAGTAAGGATTGCAGAGCAAAGCTGAAGCTCAACAAAGATGGCAGTCTTGCAAGCGTCTCCGCGTCACACAACCATCCCCCCGCCAAAATATTTATGTCAGCCGATGGAATATATCATAGACTCAAATTATAATTGTTATTTATATGTACACCGTGTTCCGGACGATATACATAAACTTCGACCAGATGTTCATACCATGGAAATAAGCATTTTTCATTATGTATACATTAATGAATTTTTATTTTTTTATTAATTTTTTTAACCCTTGATGTAAATCACCCGATATGCATACCCCTTTATTCGAAGCATTTGATAGATTTTTCATTTTAATTGCACTAAGCGGCAACATAGGCCGAAATTTAATTTAGCTTTAATATCTTTGTGACGAAGCCTTTTTAAGTACTACTTCCTTTGTGGAGAATTGATTTATAAATGCTTTAGGTAGAAAGAAAGATTTACCAAAGTTTATGGATAACGTGAGGAACATGTAGTATAATAAAACTAGCTATTTTTAGCTTGTTTTGTTTTTGTGATTGTGTTTTTCCTTAATGCAAATAAAGCGTTTTCTACATTTTTAACATTTTATTATGCTACGGCTACGGCGCCCTCAGTGTTGTACAGCAAGACGTCGAGCGGTGCGCGAGAGAGGGCTCGTATAGTGTATTTCGCACTATCACGACAATGTAGCCATATCATTAGTGAAGGATTTTGTTTTGATGGTATTTTCTTAAAGAATTAGGTCACGAGGTCCTGTCTGCGATCCCAAGTTTGGGTAAAGTATCTTTGGCCTTTCCGTCAGGAACTTCTCAGCAGTGGTCCGGAGTTACATGGGACTTGCATAGCTGGTGAAACGTTGGTGGTATGTATGACATGTATGTACAATTCTGCCTTACCCTTCAGGTAAAATAGGCATGATGTTTGATTTGTAAAATAATTTTGAAAGAATGACCTGCAAAAATATAACTTTCTTCTAGTTTATGTAAGTAACAAAATGTACTTGTCTTCCTTATTGCATAAATTTAATGCCAAAAATGTAATGCAAACTATTATGTATTGTCTTACTAATATATTTTACATTTTCAGGTAAAATCATAGAAATTAATGGAAAAGCATTATTTCTGTACCAAAACTACACATTTTCAAGACAAAGTTCATCTGCCCGACACAGGTACTGTTCGCAAAGGGCGCGCCAGAAGTGTGGAGCCAAGTTGGTTCTGAACGAAGATGGAACTATTGCAGTGCCCTCCACACCTCATAATCACCCTGCTCCGAAACTAGTACACTCCAATGGGAAATATTATAGAGTAGGATAGATTCTTAAAAGGAAAATAGTCATTTGACAATTGAAAATAAGCCCTATGTAATATGATGATCATACAACGGCATATTTTGATGGATGTAGAATATTGCGAAGACAATTTTATTGTTTTATGTGACCCTTTTGAGTAATTTTAGGTTTAACGTTTCCTGTATATTAGTAATTCTTCATTCCTGTGTATTTATAATTAATAAATGAGAATAAGTTACCTGCTATTGCCCGCGGTTTCACTTGAATCTTAAAGAAACTACAACGAAGATAGTATTTTTATCACACGTGCTTTACTTGCGATAACTAAGTATACAAACACGCTGTGAACGTGTGATGTAATGTTTCATCAGCTTAACGGTTATCGGTGAAGACTCAATAGAAGTTTTTGTTAATACGTCTGGAAGCGTTTAGTGTCCCGGAAAGCGTTCAATAAATTCAGGATGATTATATAAGTACTATCGCCAAAACCTTTGTTTTCTTCAAAAGGCGTTTGGGGAAAAAGACCATGGAGTGTTCTTACCTCACTAAAACCACCCCGGTGATCACCATCAGAACATGGTGGAGGTCCCTTTATCTCTTAATATACCAAACCGGGCGGCGTTGCACTGAGAGGGTTCCGGATTGGTCTATCGCCAAAACCTATATCTGACAATTTTGAAAACAAAATCCTGCGTCCGAAAGTAAAACAAAAGAGAATTATTTTTAGGTCGACTAATAATATGCGCTGCAAACAGGAATAGTCCTTACGGTGTGGTCAGATATAGATTTTGGCGATAGTACCTAGTCTGAAGCACAGGTTCAACCTAGTTCAGTCAAATAAGCAACTGTGCCCTATTTTAATTGTTAATTTACTTATTGTAAATCTGCCCCTTTTTATAAATAAACGATTATTTATTTTAATTATACTTTCAGATGAATGTAAAGTCATTATATTAAATAGGAAGAGGACCGTTTTATATAAAAACTTTACGTTTTCACGTCAAGGAGCGTCGTATTGCAACCAGTACTGCTCTCAGAAGCTGAGCAAGGATTGCAAAGCAAAACTCAAGCTGAACAAGGATGGAACTCTTGCGCTTGCTTACAACATTCACACTCATCCGCCACCCAAACTTTTTGAAGGGGCTTTTGGCCAATATTTTAGGTTATAAGTAGATTTAAATAAGAATGCGCAGTGGCAGACCATCAGCATATTTTTTGATGATAAGTTAGATTGTAGCCTAGAAAGAAGGAATACGTTCTATAATATAAAGGAGAACTAATTGCGTTTGTTTTGCGTGAATGTGACGCATGTTTACCCCCAACTTGTTATTTTTTTTTGTGTGTTTGTTCTTTTATGCGTCATGTTTGCCGCAAATAAATGTATTTTCTTTCTTTCTTAATAATTCCGGGTTTTCCTGGAAGAGATCGCAAAAAGCGATAAGGCCGCCCGTTGTATGTTTTGTTTGAAAACTTGTTTTTGTTATGTATTTTCTGGTGTACAATAAAGTATATATAAATATAAATAAATAAATACCAGCATAGCTATTCGCAACCATTCGACTGGCCTCCGAGTCGAATATGACACATTTTCGGCAACCTGATTTGTCTAGTCCCCGACCTGCAACCGAATTGGGTAACGCACTATCAATAACAATTTGAATCATTTTGAAGGACATTGCTAATACATTGCTTCTTATGTTCCAAAAAAAAATCCGCTCAACAACGTAAATAACGCAATGAATGTTGCTGAACTGTCAAATTGAAAGCTATTCTTACTGTTGGTGTAATACGCAATTACCCCGTTAAATAGCTGTCGGAATTATTATGGTCGTCTGGTTTAAACTGTCCACATTTTCGGGTTTTGGATTTGTGAACAGCGTTTAGGAACTCTTTCGGTAACATTGTGTCAAATTGTTGTGAATAGCTATGCCGAAGTCCTAGACATTATGGCATTCTATCAACGATAACAATGATGGGAAAGCCGAAAATGTGTTAGTTTGAGATAAGCTACAGAAAATCTACAGTATCGTACCGGAAGACGTAGCGTTGGAAGGCCTCCCACAAGGTGGGACCTTGGACCGTGGACCTTGTTAAAGCCGCAGGAACCCGTTAGATGCGAGAAGCACGGAACCGGTCGAAGTGGAGGTGCTTGGGGGAGGCCTATGTCCAGTAGTGGACGTCTTTCGGCTGAAATGATGATGATGATGACAGAAAATCTCGTTGTAGAAATACGAAACGCTTTGAAAGCGATTGTCACCGGTCTAATGTTCGGAACATTAAGCCCGTAATACACATACCTGTAACTTGCACAAAAGTCTGCAAGTAGCATTAGTGCAAGCGCTCATAATACTGCTTACCCTTTTGATGTATAAGTATTGATTTTGTTGAAATTTAATATTATTCATATTTTTCCTGTTTTTTACTCAGTGCACACACGAGCGACATGCGTCGACCGCCGTCGACAACATGCCGCTCGTGTATTTGAGCACCGTTCTCAAATACACGAGTGGCACGGTTGCCAATGCCGCGTGTGCGCATGCACAGTTGTACGAAAACACAAACTTGTATACCTCAGTAAGCCGCAGCAGTATATGTATGTGTAGTCCGCGGTCCATCATCATCATATCGCCTATGACTTTGTTGGAAGGTCTTTAGGAATATGTAGAACATTTATATGTAAAACCTTAATTAGTTGAAATATTAAAATAGTTGATTAATATACCAGTTTTTTCTTAAATACTTTTTTACGCACCCATTTTTTTCCTTATTTTCACTTCAAGACACAAACATCAGTGTAACCCTGACTCTTGTAGTAGGAGTTCATGTACCACAAGAGCCAGACCTCTCAATTTACAGAGATTATGATAAAGAAGCGTACTTATGGATTTTAAATATTATTATTTAAGGTAACAATAACAACAACAAAACAACAACAACAACAATTGGTGTTAACAATTTACATTCAAAGAGGTTTTATATTTTGTTCCAGAAGACGATCCATCCATTGCTATGGTGGTAGAACTTGATGAGGCGGCATCTACAAATGGACAGCATTCTTTGATTGGTACCTTTTTATATTTTTACTTTTTGTCTTTGAAGCTAATCGAATCTAATTAATAAACTTATACATACAGTACATCTCGCCTGTATACCCCGAAGGGTTATGCATAGTTGTACCTTAAGGCAGGTGTCACTCCTCTGTCACGAAACCGCAGTAGTACTACCATAATTTGTATGTTGTACGACAAGCGAAAGAGAAGCGAACTGTTCCAACGTACTGATTTGATTATGATTCCATCTCTTTCCCACGTGATTTCGCTGATCTGCTCGGAAGCCACTTTTTTGCGGAGCCGAGTTTGTTTGCACCTGCACGACTGCCACAGATGGTGCAACCATCTGTGGCAGTCGACAAGTTAAACGAAACTGCGAAACTTCTTTTTTTTTGTAACATGGATGTTGCTTTTACGGAAAACATAATCCAAGAGGTCCGAAGTAGCCTTACTGTATTTATTAAGTCGAATGCGACGAAATTTTGGTCCGTTTGCTACAATTTATCTGTGGTTCGAAGATGATCCGCTACTCGAGTCGCGACATAATATGTATAGTAATGTTTCGCAGCGAAATTCGTTTAGCGGTTTCGCATAATTATTTTCGCGACGGAGGTTTGCTAAGGTCCAAAGAACACTTACATTTCGCCAACATTATCTTAAATTATTATATTTTTCAGGTGTTGATGACCAGGGCTTTCTTTGGGCCATCGATAACGGACCGAAACTAATTGAAAATGACAGTGACGATGACGAAGACAATGATGATGACCCGACACCAACTCTTATCGTTGCGGCAGACCCTCAAGAAATGGAGAACCAAGCTGCAGATGTCCTACCTGAGGACCAAGTAAATGATATTGTTGTAACTGACATAGCGCCACAATACTGTTTGGATTTCACTTGGAATCAGGACCAAGGCATATTTCCAGGGCAACATGAACCATTTCCCGGGACGCCAGGACCGTCGTTTCCAGTTACTGAACCGATACAAATTATTGACATCTTTATACCGACACCGACACCAACTTTTTTGACGTATTAGTTACAATATACTAATCGATAGGCCACACAGAAAATCTTATTATAAGGGCCAAAAACAAATAATCAGCTGGTTCCCCATTCAATCATTGGACATCGACGATGAGATGATTATTTTTCTGGCAATATCTATTCTCCAAGGACTATACCCTGCCTAATGAGGAAGTATTTCTCATTTAACGGTTTCAGCACCATGCCCTGCTTTAGCAAAATTATATCTTACGACGTGTTTGCAATAGTAAAATGGATGCTACATTTCGTTGACAATTCTACATCTGCGAAATCGGATCTATGCAAAATACAGAATATTATTGATAAACATTTTAGTAGGTAGTTAATACTATATTATCCTTCAAGAAAAAACTTGAAACTGAAAAATCTCATTTCTCGTGCCATTTACGAGTAACTGCTAGTTCGTAAGACCTCTTTCATATTTAAAATTTCAGATCTAGTCTAAAATCAGAGAAAATTTCATCATTTCGAGTCTCCATCTCTGTGAACATTCTTAAAAGTAGGTTAATATTGTAAATCAGTTAAGAAATAATAAAAATAGTTGTTTCTTCGATAGATAGGAAGACAAATTGTTTATTAGGTACTTACTTTCATTCAATTGGATTAAGAGACGCAAAGATATGACCGACATTATATGATTGTTATTTATTTTGGAAATGCTAGGATATTATATGTATATTAGAGTTTATGCGTGAACTAGTACTAGCCACATACTTGTTCAAAGTAAAAAGAAAAAAAAAATGAAATTTTGCCATACTACGGTGAATTCGGCTGTGCGTACCAAATGAGTTGAGCAGGCGGCGGCGACTGTGGCTGCTGGTGATGCCGACCGCGCGCACCAATCTGTTTCAGCGCGTACCGCTGACGCTTAACACCTGTACCTGATAAAATTGACTTGTTTTCTTGTTCTCTGAACGACTTTACTCTAGAGTCTAGAGTGTTATGTTATAATTAAGTTAAATTTTAGTGTTTTGTTTGTTTAAGTTTATTGTGAATTTAGTTTCTAATAGGTATAGTATATTTAATAACTAGAAAGTAAGGAGTCATATAGATTTAACTTATCGCATGCGGGCAACCTGCGAAGATAGTTTGATTGTAAGGTGTTATAATACATAAGTAAAATAAATAAAGAATGTTTGCCAGATTTGATTTGGGTGCTTCGTCTACCTTAATTGAAAATACATGAAATGTGTACAATAACCATAATTAGCCAAACCCGCGGTTGTCTAGAAGAGCGTTTCCGTCATATTTATGAATGACGTCATGAAAATCTGTAATTTTCACCAGTATTTGACATTCAGAGGTGTCAAAAAACGCTCTGTATTTGGGACTAGCTGCGCCCCGCGATTCACCCGCATAAGTTTCGATGCCGTGGGATAAAAAATATCGTATTTGTTAATCCTGGTTATACCTGTGTGCCAAATTTCATCCAAATCCGGTCAGTAGTTTTTGCGTGAAAGAGTAACAAACATCTATCCATCCATCTAACCTTTCACGTTTATAATATAAGTAGGACATTATGGCCGCATGTGGCGGTCAACCCTCTTTTAAGAAACCGTTGTTTGCAGGATTTAATTTGGTTTTCAATTTAGGTGAAACGTGAAACTTGTGCCCGCAACCATAATGAGTCTAACACGTTAAGTCTGGTGTAGTGTTAAATTGGTTATAACTTTGAAATAAATACGTGAATCAATATGTTGCAGTTTCTCTATGGATATGGCTACTGTAATCCTTTGTCTTATGATCCATTCATATTTACACTGATATCGTCATCATCTGCCTAGCCTTTTCCCAACTATGTCGGAGTCGGCTTCCAATCTAACCGGATGCAGCTGAATATATAAACTGCTGTTGCTGCTATATTTGCACGGATATATCCTTTTGAAAACCGATGGTTCATTCACTTTTTTTCTTCTTTTTTTTTATAAAAACTATTCTTATCTTTTTAGGGTCTTTGTAGGTACCTTCTGAGGCAGTCGGGAACCTAAGAAAAAAAAAACATCTTGGAACGTGATACTTACTCAAATTATGTTTCCAGGTCCGAGTTTCACTCACCAAGAACACAGCACTGAGAACGACTCAACCAGGTGTTCCTACCTAGACGAGGATATCCTACGGCAGACAGGCGAGGAAGTAAGAAGAAAGCTTATCGACTATTTGTGGGCAAACCGGCCAAAAGAAGCCAAATAAAACTAGCGGCAGGTGCAGTCACAAAAATAAATACCGTAGTGCCTCTTACACACGAGCGACACGTGTGAACGACAGAAACAACTGCCGCCAACACGCGTTGACGGCTGCAGTTGTCTCCGCCGTTGACACGTGTCGCTTGTGTGTATGAGCACTTACACATACGCAAAATTCATAAGCGATTTTCTCATAACATAACCATTGCAACTCTGGAAAAAGACATATTTCATAATAGTCAACTCAGCCTATCACAGTCCACAGCTGGACATAAGCCTCCCCCAGGCTGCGCAACAACACCCTGTCCTCGGCCTTCCGCATCCAGTCTGTTCCAGCCACTTTCGGAATCGTCCCGACTACGCTTACCGATATGCGGTCTCTACTCTAGGACTCGTCTGCTCCATCGGCTATCGGTCTCTCGACAAATATGGGTAGCCCAATGCCACTTCAGCACAGACGCGGTCGCAGCCCGCTTTCACCAAATAGTAAGTTAGTAACATTGCGCAATATTATTGTAGGTGTATGGGTCGCCTTAGTAAGGCAAGTAAATCATTCAGACTCTCGACAGCTTGAATTATTTCGGGGTGGGGGGGGGGGTCATGCCCCCCCCCCCCTCGGACTGCGCCTGCTTCAGCATGCTTACTCTGCAAACTATGTCGGTAACTCCGGTTCTTTTCCGGATAATTCTTTTCATAATAGCATGGTATCTAAAACATTATATTCGTAACATCATACAATTTCTATCAATAATTCAGAAGAAAATCCCTTTTGGATCTTGCGTGAGTGTAACGTATAAATTATGCTCGTGACTGTACTTGTGTTGAAATTGGTAATAGTTACATATCACGTGCTTCGGCTTATGTTACCATCTCTATCTTGCTCTTATATTCTTAACCGTTCGATATACCTCTTTGCCGCATCAAACATCAGTCAATGTTATCGAAGGAGTCCTCTAAACGCTGTTCACTAATGGTTGGAACACTGTGTCGAATGGTTACGAATAACTATGCGGGTTTTTTCTTATTATGTTTTAAGGGTTCAGTAGGTGTCTGAAAAGCAAGAACTGAACCTTTATAGCAAATGATAAACATATTTCTGATCATGAAAAGTAATCTTAGGTTTACTTTTTATGATCAGGAATAAATGTTTTTATTTGCTTTTAATATAGTTTTAATTAGTACCATTTTTCTTTAGTGGTGAGCTAACGAAGCTTAGAAGCTTCGTCGAAACAAAAGTAGCGCAGCATTGCTGAGTTGACCGATTCAAAACATTCATTAGGTCAACTCATCCCGCGGGATAAGTTCGAGCGGGCTCTGGGGGGTGACCACCACCTCTTAAAGCAGTATTATTTTAATCTTACTTCGTGTGGGAAAAGGATGGAGCTATACGGAATGTATAGCTCCATCTCTTTCACACACGGAAGTAAGGTTATAATAATACTGCTGTAAGAGGTGGTGGTCACCCCCCTGTTGACTAAAGAGCCGCTGCAACAATGTGATTTGTATTTGAAACAAGTTGCACACACATTCTTTCATGCTATGTGGCTAACAACACGTTTACAGCTACATAAAATCATGTTGTTGTAGCTAAACAATCAACAAGTTACCTACTACTACTTCCAAATTTATTAGACGGTAATGCGCGACACCTTAGTTTCTGAGGCACCAATATACAAGGTAATTGTAATAACTGAATACCTGAAAAAAGGTCATTGTACCAAACCTACTCATCATTATGAACTACTTTTACTATGGGACCAACCAATTAATGACTAAATCACACGTTTCCAATATTTTCTCGTGCTATGTGATGTAGTGTAAACTTAATTACCTACAAGTTAGTAATAAACATGTGAACTAAAAATGCTGTTTTTTTATGATTTCTAAATTCCTTGGTCTTAGTTCCGTTTGTGTATCTAACTCATTTAACCCTTTCATGTTGGTAAAGATTCATGTAATTCGTATGATGTACATAGTAAAGAGTAACATTCGTACTTAACATAATCAGCTTATAATGTTCCCTCTTCTGGGGCACAGGCCTCCTCTTGGTGAGAGGGAGTGGGCTATAATCGACCACGCGGGCTCGCCACCGCGCTTCCAATTATAGGATACCATATCGTTCACTTATAATCTAGTTATACGAGTAGATGAAAAAAAAAATGACAAGGAAAAATGTATTAATAATAAAAAATCTGTTATCTCTTTTAGTTTTGGAAAGCTAAGAATTAAAATGACATAATACCTACCCTATGTGAGCTGGCCATCCTTGTCGAAGGACCAATGGCCGGTGGAGCAGACGAGTCCTGGAGTTGACACGGCGTATTGGCAAGCGTAGTGTGGGACGCCCCCCAGCCAGATTGACAGACGACCTAAAGTGGTGACTGGGACAGACTGGATGCGGAAGGCGGAGGACAGGGTGTGGTGGCGCAGCCTGGGAGAGGCCTATGTCCAGCAGTTGACTGCAATAGGCTGAGTGGAAAGAATACCTTATGCACCCAAATTATTTTAATTAACTTAAAACTTCAAGAACCGTTCTTTAACTTTTCAGATGAATACGAAATCATCAACGTGAAGGGAAAGCCGATACTTTATTACCAAAGTTTCACGTACTCCAGAAAGGGCAGGTCTGTCCGGAATCAGTACTGTACAAAAAAGGGCTCCATGGATTGCCAAGCGAAAGTGACCTTAAGGAAGGATGGTACCATTGAAAGCTATCGGAACTGTCACAACCATCCGGCACCGAAGGTTTTCATGGCTCCCGATGGGACTTGTTACATTTATTAGCTTGGCAGAAGCAAAGCTGCTGTTGGAAAAATGGTTTCTTAAAAGAGCGGTGGCCGCTACATAACAGCCGCAGTGACGGCTGTCATGAAACTGATTGCAGCGAAAAACGCTGTCTTGGAAAACTACAACTTACTTTCATAAATAAGGTTTCAGTGACGTCATTCACCGGTCATAAGTCACAAGTTATATGTATATTTCATAACAAAATACATTGTGTTGAAAATATTACGAGTACAGTGATGATAAATAAAATGATATTAACAAACAAAAAAAAAAACATGAAGTACCTACGTTCATATTTAAAATTCATTACGCTTTCAAAATGGAACAAAATAAATAATTATATGTCAATAATTCAGTAACAGAAAATTATTTAAATTGTTTATACTTTTAAATTATATTGGCTACTTGTTGCGCTAAAAGACAGATTGAACTCTAGCACTGTGATGAACCAAGTTCAATTTCGGTGGCATACGCTAATTATGTGGCGGCCACAGCTCTTCTAGAAAACCGTAACTTAGGCTCAATTTACACTGCCGTGGAACGGAATGGAAGCGATTTTTTTTGTACAAATCATAATAAACTTTATGTCAAAACTGTAACGCACAAATTAGATACATACATACGAACAGGTCGCGCATCTTCTGGAGAATTCTCGCGCATTCTCGGGAATCCCCGCAGTAATAAGCTCGTACCTAGTTTGTACGTTGGACCATTGACATAAAGTTCATTTTGCTATGTAGGTACGAAAACTCGATTCCACTCCGTTCCGCGGCGGTGTAAATTGAGCCTTAAGCAAGATGTTGTAATAAATTCTGTTTGTAAAGAAACGTCATCATATTTTGTTTGAAATCATTCTCTTTCTTCTTCATGTCTCTGGCACGACTGAATTTTATATCTTGTTGGCCCAAAACCATTTTGAAATAATTATAATTTGAATGTCATCACAACTCAGAAGTCCAATTCTCGTAATTTAAAACGTTCAAAATCTAGTCGCAGTCTCATCTCGGCGACAAACAAATGTCAAAATGTAGGGAAATGAGCAGTATTTTTTGACAGAATGGGACTGAGATCAGACTGTGAACGTTCTTAAAATGACGAGAATTGCCCTTCAGGTCTCAAAGATATAGGTAGTAGTGCTATTCTGTAAAAATCTTACCGTGAAAACTTAGGTGAAGTAAGCTGTCAATCCTATCCGGTGGTATGACAGCTCACTTCACCTAAGTTCTCACGGTAAGGTTTTTACACAATAGATTAGTAGGCAACTAACTTCTTTTTGGACCATCATTGAAAAAAACTGATTATTGATATAATTACAGAAATACCACTTTATTTATAAACGTTGCTTAAAGTTAAGGCAGGTCTTAATTTAAAAAATGTATGGTTAAACAGTTGTTAATCATTAGTTCATAACTTATCTTTTTACTTAGTTACCTATTATTTAGTTATAAGAAAATCATTGTAACAATGAACAAATAAATTGATTTTTATTCTTATTAAATGTTATCAATCTGCCTAGCCTAGGGGTCAGCTTCCAGTCTAACCGGATACAGCTGATTACCAGTATTTTATATGGAGCGACTGCCTATCTGACCTTCACAACCCAGTTACTGGGAAACGGTATCCCATGATAAGACTGGTAGTCAGACTTTAATTTATATTTATATAAATTTTGCATGTGTACAAGTAGATACCTGCTTTAATAAGGTTAACTTCAAAGAGACTAAAGAATACAGTGATTCTAATTAACATGATTTAGTTTCAGCTCCGAAGATGCGTGCGCCCGTCCGTTCTGTGCGTCCTGTGCGTCCACTGCCAGTAGAGAACATAAGAATAATCCAAGTCGACGAATTCAGATTTACAGCAGAGACTGGAGACTCTTCAACGTACTACTGTTCTGGAAGGGCCAGGTGCAGGTGTAAAGCGACACTCTGTCTAAACCAAGAAAATTATGTCGTGTCTGTAGACCTGACGCACAACCACCCCCCACCGTCACCACTACCAATGTTTCCAGATGTTTCAAAGAGAATGTTGAAGACTAACAGTGTTAGTTTGCTAGCTGCTTCACTTGCGAATCCGAATAATAAAATGCAATAAAAACTGTTTAACCCAACCTCCGTTTTTATGGGAAATAAACGTTGCAGTGCTGGTAACGTGTTTCTAATTGAAACTTTATGAAATGTTGCCAGCAACATTTGCAACATTAAACATTCTGCTGAAACAATGTCTTGCAACTTTTGATTTCTATGAATATGGGGTTTTACATTTTTGTGACATTAAGGTCAAATCTAAATGTATAGTGGTGGCAGGGACATAGACGCGCAAACTTATGAATTCAGCACACGATAATAGCGTAAAAAAAAAACTTTGCTGTTTCATGGAAAAGTGCAATACCTACCAATGTATGGAACAGCATTTTTTTTTTTCATTCAGCATTCGTTCAGAATCATGTACTGAATCCATGGTAACAGGTTACGCGTCATTGTCCCAGCCACCCTGTATAACTTAATTCTTAATTTAGTATATTTACATGTCTACTTAATACCTACATACCATTACTACGTAAGAGCACTGATTTCCAAGATACAGATTACTTCCTAGGAGTTCACATAGTTTTAGCAGTCTAAATACTCACTTACATTATTAATTGTATCCCAGTTCTTAGAATTATAACTGTATTGGGTTATTAGCCTTTTTATTATTAAGTCCAAATAAACGTTATTATTATTACATTCCTATAGTTAAATACCTACAAATTAATAATTGCGATATTACACAGTTCAACCAAATTGATTAATTTTGGTTGAAAGAATTAAAATTCAAGATAAATCCAACATTTTTAACGCGATTGCTCAATGATATTGATTGATTCACTTTCACGTTTATTTCAGTCAATTTAGTTGCTTCATCCAATTTCAATGTCAAGTGACACGTGTTATATCGCACTTATTCTACGAATAACTCATTTTATAATAGGTATCTAATGTTCAAAATGTATGTGATATGAATAATCTTAATATAGGATCTCAATATATGTATTTTGTGGAAATCCAACTATTATTTATTTATTTATTTTACTTTAACATAAAAACGGCCCTTGGCCAATTACATTAGTTAAAGATATAAAAATTTTTACAATAAAAAAAATATAATAAAGAACAGACGTACTTATAACATAAATTACTAACAATAAATTAAATACTATTATTTTCACAAAAATTCAGGCACATTACCATTAGGGCAACAAACTTGTCTGCGAATAAATCGCAGTCCAGGTTGGCTTCCACACGCTTATTTAACGCGGTCAATACGCGCAGTACGGGAGACGCAGCACGGGCTGCAGTCCGGCGCGACAGTAAGCTTAGCAGCTGATGCTTTCTGCTACGGAGATAATTATCCGGTGTGTGGAGTCGAATCAGCTCATTATGGATGTCAGGAGCATCCGTTATCCCTCTGCAAATTTTAAGCATTACGCCTACCTGGTCGCATGCCCTTCTGGTCTCGAGCATATGATATCCCAGACATCCTAGGAGGAACTTGGTAGGATATAGATAGGGATATATGCCGGTTATATATATATATAACCGGCATTTCCTAAAACCAAAAACTCAAATACATGTGACATCTACCAACCCGCACTGGGCTCACGTGGTTGATTACGGCCCACTCCCTCGCACAGAGAGGAGGCCTGTGTCCCAACAGTGGGGACACTATAGCCAGATTATGCTTTTGCTTATGTAACTATTCGTGTTAAGACAGGAATAGTTGAATTTCCACAAAATAAATCCGGTATAATTAGATCAGAGTATTTTACGTATAGCATGTATGTAATGGCGATATTATTACTCGGTTCAACCAAATTGTTTCATTTTGGTTGAAAGAATCAAAATTCAAGGTAAATCCAACATTTTTAACGCGATTACCCAAATTATTGATTCACTTTCATGTTTATTTCAGTCAATTTGATTGCTTCATCCAAATTGAAAGTTAAGTGACACGCTTTACATCGCTATTTTTGTACAAATGACGTATTTTAATATTTTTACAATTTCAAAATATAAGATTCATGTTTTATGAATAATCTTAATATAATATTAATCTAGGCTCTCAATATATTTTGTATCCTATCCTAAAATATGGTTAATAGGTTAGCTTGACAATGGAATACTTAGTACATAATATGCCTATTCATTAGCGTTTCTAGTCGTTAGTGCACTGTGGCTGTGTGTATTGTAGTGTGTAGTTTGAACTCTATATTAATATAATCAATATAATATAATAATATCTCTATATTAATATATTTATAGTTTTTCGAGCCATGGCATTTAATAAATCAATTTAAACATTTTTGTACGTACACATAAAAAAATAACAGAAAAGTAAATTATAAAGTTAAGGTCGTAATTATAAATAAAAAAAATAAAAAAAAATAAAATAAATAAATTAATAATTAAAGTACTTACCTAGTTTCTGCTTAAAATTCTAAATTAAGAAACATTATAATAAAGTATAAGTCCCGATCCCGTGGGAATAACGGGATAAAAAGTATCCTATGTCCTAATCCAAGTCATGCCAAATGCCAAATTTCATCTAAATCCGTGGAGCCGTTTTAGCGTGAAAGCGTAACAAACAAATATATAAAAAATCAAATCTTTTCTCTTTATTTTTATAATAAGTATTAGATTAATTACATACATAAACTAACGTCTTCTTCCCATAGTAGGCAGAAACTGCAGAACACCAGCCTGCTACGATCCGTACATACTCCTAATCATGAATTTATGACTTCATTAATCATTTTCGGAACTACAAAGTTGTGATAAGATTCACGGTTGGTACAACGTATAATATTTTTAATATTTTAAGCCAATATTATAAAAAAATAATAAGATTTCTTCTCTAGTCACTATTTATATATAATAATGTATGCATTTTAATTAGGATCTCATAGTCTTTTGTGTAATGTTAGTAGTGTATCCGTATTAATTAAATGGTTGTATGACTTAACGATGTTCTTAATGTAATATCCGTACCTATCTAGCGTGAATATGTTGTAAATCAACATGTCAATCAACCAACTCAGCCTGTCGCAGTCCACTCCTGGACATAGGCCTCTCCCAGCCTGCGCCACAAGAATACCAGAATAAGCAAGCTGAAGTGGCAAGGGGCCGGCCATATTAGCTGTAGAACCGATGACCGTTGGGGTAGACGTGTTCTTGAGTGAAGACCGCGAATCGGTAAACGTAAGGAGGGACGCCCTCAGGATGGGTGGAGCAACGATCTTCGCAGGATGGCTGGTCGCAGATGGATGAGAGTTGCCGAAAATCGAGTTGAATGGCGTTCAATAGGAGATGTCTATGTCCAGGGGGTCTACTCCAAAGTGCAAAGTGCGAATGTTCAGATCGGACCGACACATGGCCGAACCGAATATTATTAAAAAATGCGAAAAAAGTTCAGATCGGCTCAGTTGGGTCGGGACCATAGTCAATATTCGAAAGAGTGTAGGAGCAGAACCGACCGAACCAAATAGTAACTTCGTACCTGAAACGGCCGAACATTCGGCCGATACTACTTCGGAGTAGACCCCCAGCAGTGGACTGCTATAGGCTAAAGATGAGGCTGCGCCACAACACCCTGTCCTCCGCCTTCCTCATCCAGCCGTCGACATATACGCTTTTTTATGTATTCATATTAGTATCGAGGTTGCCCAATTTACCTCCTTGGTGAAATAAATCACTATCAATATCTTTAAGTATTTTTGATACCTACACTGAACCTTTTAAATTTTAAAGAACTCTTCTAAACGACTAAATGTGACGTCTGCAGAAAAAAAAATGTTTGTTTTGTTACCTACGTATTTTTTTACTATCGATACGAGCGTATCAATAATAAAAAAGTATAGTACACATAAGTACTATTTCACCTGAGGGTAAACGAATAACTGGTAACTCCTGGTACAGCCGTATGCAAACTTTATGGCTCGGAACATGAGGCGAGTCGCTGCGCTGTAACAAATTCGCTATCAGCGGGGGTGAGGGGTGCGATACTGCGCAGCCAGTACTCACTTCAGTGTCGCCATAAAGTTTGACGCTTACCTATTATACTTACTTACCTTTTTCCAGCCTTCAAAATAGTTTAGTCGTCGCGAGGCGGCCAACTGCTGTTGTTTGACAACCACACGTTCTCAAGAAATAACAAAACCTCATACGTCTGGTACTGTTCAAGGCGACAGTCAAGGCAGTGTCACGCTAAACTGAAATATAGACTAGACAGTGTGTATATACCGCAGGACCTTGAACACAATCACCCTTCACCTAGATTTTATTAACCTGCTTAAACTACAAAATACTCTTTTGTGTTTTTTTATTATTTCATCTATGCTGACATTTTGTATTTCCTGTTAGCTGCCTGATTCGTAGGTAGGCCGTTCACAGTTATTTTACCTCTGATTTTGCATCACTGTCCAAATTACAGTGATCTTTATTGACGTGGTAATTAGGTTGCTATTGGATTGCAGCTGGCAGAGGGAAAGTAAATGTGAAAGGGCTGTACGTTTATTCCAGAGAGAAAAGTGCGTTCGTGCGAGTAGCAGACAATTGGTCTGTGAGACACTAAGGCGTTGCTGGCGTTCCTGGAAAACCTGGGGTGGAGTGAATAATCGACTTTCCCACCTGTACGGAAAATACGCGCTTTGCCGTAGAGTTGTGGACACCAGCTCGTCTTACTAATATCTATTTCCCTCTCACACTATCGTGAGGCAGGGCAATACTGCATAGCTATTCACAACCACTCGATACGCTTCCGTACCGTATCGAACATCAATCAATGTTATCGTAGAAGTCCTCTAAACGCTATTCACAAGTCAAAAACCTGAAAATTTTGTCAGTTTCATTAAATCAAATCGACAATCGCTATTCTTCATACAGCTGTTTGCTGTTGGGAGTAAGGGAAATCGACAGGTTAACGACATGTGTCACTTTCGATACGATAGCCTGTCGGATGGTTGCGAATAGCTACGCTGCACCCTAATAAATAAAATAAAAAATAAAATAAAATCCATTTATTTCAGGTTCTCCCATATTACAATCAAGTCACGAAACACGAGATATATACCATCACAATATAAAAATAAATACAATGTCAACAACTCATAAATACAATGTCAAATAAAAATAAAAATTTAAAATTAATCGGAAATTAATAATATAAACTACAAATAAAACAGAAGTTCAGCATATTATGGACGAAACACGAGATATATACAATCACAATATAAAAATAAATACAATGTCAACAAATCATAAATACAATGTCAAATAAAAATAAGCAACTCAATGTCAAATAAAAATGAATATTTAAAATTAATTATTAATATAAAATTTAATACAATAGAAGTTTAGCAAATTTCGGATAAAAATAATAACATAAATGAATAAAACACAGCACATCACGTCGCTCATTAACACATACTCAGCCTATAATGCTCCCACTGCTGGGACACAATCAATCAATAATGGCGTAACACACTATCAATCTCAATCTGAATAATTTTAAAGGATATTGCTAATAATCCATTGCTTCATATGTTCGAAAAAATTGCCGGCTCAACAACGTAAATAACGCAATGAATGTTCTTGACCTGACAAAATGAAACTCATTGCTACTGATGGTGTGTTACGCAATTACCCCACAGGCCTGATACGTAAAAAGATGCTGGCCATTAATATCACTCCTTCCTTACCTATTTTTCAGCCAGAATAGTACATACTTCCCGAGGAGCCAAGCTGCTGCTGTTTCACAACCACACGTTCTCAAGATCCAACAAGTGCTCATACGTCTGGTACTGTTCAAGTCGAGTGTCCAAGAGATGTCCAGCCAAAGTGACTTATAAACTGGGCGTAATATTTGCTCATGATTTTGAACACAGTCACCCTCCGCCATCAACCTGAATGGGGTAATTACACTCCCGGACTCCTACATCGAGCCACAGTTTAAAGGGCAACATTTCAAAATAATATTTTGACAAAACAAAGTTATAATCCGGTTCTGAAGCTAAATAATAACAGACGCACAGGTCGATCGATCAGGTTAAGCTACGCTTGCCGCGATTGGTCTGTCGATGGGTGACCATCTTTAAGGTAGTTTCCTGGGTAACAAAATAATAATTAGGTGTATTTAGTCCATCAGTTAGATTATCGAAAAATAATGGATACTTACGTACATATTTTTTCTTTTGTCAATCAAACAAAATATGACAAAGATAAAGCGCGTTAAAATTTGGGAGGGGGGTCGTGACGTCACTTGCTTGCAAAAGTGTCGCAAGCAAGTGACGTCACGCGGAACTTTAACGGGCGATATCTTCATCATTTTTTATATAATTGACAAAAGAAAAAATACGGGTTCAATATTTTTTGATAATCTAACTGACGGACTAATTAGATTTTTTTAGGAAACTAGCCTATTAGAGCAGAGCCAGCAGTGGCCCAGTGTTACATAAAGACCGTGACTTATCA
Source organism: Apamea crenata (assembly GCA_949629185.1). Classification (NCBI taxonomy): domain Eukaryota; kingdom Metazoa; phylum Arthropoda; class Insecta; order Lepidoptera; family Noctuidae; genus Apamea; species Apamea crenata. The sequence goes on along the minus strand of OX451363.1, from coordinate 15,340,783 downwards.
GGTCATTGTTTGAACCCAGGGGCCTACTCTCTTAGTCCGTCAAGACCTCGTCTGAAAGTAGTTCGAGCCTTTGAAATGAACCTTACTCCGATTAATTAACTTTATCAGACGGGTAAAAACACAGCGGGAGTAAGAACTGTCAAATCGTGTTGTCATTCAAACTAATCGTACGTCCGTAGGTAATAAAGAGTAGGAAATGGCCGTAACTTCGCCCGAAACTACGGATTTCGAGCTTTGAGAGTAAGCCCCCAGACAGGCATCCACTTTACATTGTGCAATTTATTTCATCACCACTGCTCTCTGAGAAAGTGGGCAAGAAGTTTTTAAGTTTTATACAGGCTGTTCGATCGTCATGCCACCTGTAAGAAAAGTCAAAATAAATATAAATTGTTTCCCTCTTTTGGCATGGGAATCGAACGGCCTGTGCACTGTTAGAAACGTATACAGAGGCTATTTCTTTCCTATTCCTAACAGCTTCAGATAATATCTTAATAACCTACTTCCAAATTGTAAATTCTACCAAAAAATAATTAGTAATAGGTAGCTAGGTAGGTACAATATTCTAATATTAGGAACAGTGTCATGATTAACATTCGTCAAACTTTTGTTATAATTTAATAAATAAATGAAAAGATACCTATTCCAGTGTTTCATTCTAATAAAAATGTTAAAATAATTAACTTTCAGATTCCATTTTATGGGTTTTAAAAGCGAGATATGTAGGTTACCCTTTTTAAGGCAAAGGGTATACAAACATCAATTTTAAAAAAACCTTACCATAGATATCAGCTTTTGTAATTTGACCATTTCCGTTTTATATTAAAGTAAAATAAAAATCAAGTTCTAAGCACACATCATTTCCAGGGTTCCATATCGAAAGGATTCAGGTCGGTAAACGAAAGAGAACTTTGCTAATGATCCAGGAATATATCTTTGCCCAAACAACGAGTGACCATAGATATTGGAACTGCAGCAGTAAGTACTCGGCCAAGTGTCCAGCGAAACTGCGGTTCAACGACTCTGGAAAGTTGATTTTCCATGAACTGGAGCATAACCATGAACCGCCAGCGTTATTTAAGACTAAAGATGGAAGCTACGTGAAGCTGTAGTATTAGTGTAGTTAATAATAACTTAAAGGCTAAAAAAGAGTACAATTATTGTCCGCTCTCTTTTTTTAATATTATTTGTATTTGTGGTCTGTTCATTTTATGAATAGTGAATGACGTATGTAAAGGTGCATTTTTTTTTTATTTAGGACTGTCCCCGTGTCCTAACGAAAAGCGATTGTCGCGTTCATCATTATTATAACAATGACAACAACAACAACGTCATTATTACAACATTTGTTCTGGTTTATATGTCTGTGAACGCTCCCACGACACAGGAGAAATTCCTAGTGTGGGGCAACGTTTAGTAAAAAATAAAAAGAAATAAAGAAAAGAAAGAAAAGAACACTTTTTGTTCGGTTCGCGTGGTCGTGCCGAAAGAGCGACTTCCGATTGTCCGAACAAAAAGTTACTTATTGTTTTTTATTATTGATTTGACTTTGTAGGTCAGGCAGTCAGGAAAATTTATATTATAATTAGTTCATGAAATTGACACACTATGCCAGTTTTCCATTTCCTACATGTCGAAGATTGACTGTAAATCTTTCTTTATGTCTGTTCAGATTTAAATAGACGGACAATTTAAGATGGTAGTCAATTTGTTAAACAATTAATTTCCTTGACTTTACCTATTCTGTGTACAAAGTAGGTATAGGTAATAATTTTTTTAGAGCTTAGTCCTAAGTATAGATAATATTTATAATATAGTAATATAATATATACAATGAGATTTTATTGAGTATTTCGCGGTCGGATTTTGTTTTCTTGTTTTTATACATTGCAATCTAGTCTAAGAAAATTAGCAATATCTTACTTAAATTAGTTTAATAGCAATTTTATTAGTGGGTTAGCTTTAAACCCACCCATAGATCTATTTATGTCTGTACATAAATAGATCTATAAAATTGACAGTTTCGGGTAGCTTGACCTGCTGGCGTCTGTACGGCAGCAGGTCAAGCTACCCGAAACGTTATTTCTTGTGTATTGTCTATTGTTATGGTACTTATAATTTGATAAATTTCGCTTCTTGTCCGAAGTTGAAAATAAAATCTTGCCGTTAAGGCTTAATTATTTTAATTGCAATTTATTGGCAGCTATGTACAGTCAGAGAAATTGAAACACTGAGTCAGTTTGCCGTGTTATAATTAGAGTCCGACCGAAACTGGTTTTCCGGCCGAAACCGAAACCGAAACCAAATATTCGGTCGTGGCTTCAGTTTCGGCCGAAACCGAAACCGAAACCGAAACTCACGTGGTTAAGTATAAAATTACTTAAAATACTGAAATTTGGTGCATTTTACCTATTATTCTGCATTAATTAGGACATAAAATGGAAACACAGTATATTAATTTTGTTGTAATAATTTATTTAATATAATAAAAAAAAAATATTAATAATATTTTTTTTATTTTTTCAAATTAAGTTTCATAGCAAATCATCAAATCACTAATTGTTACTGTTTCGGATTCGGCAAAAGTTTCGGCCAATTGGCCGAAACCGAAACTGCCGCCGAAACTTGATTTTTGGCCGATACTCGGCCGAAACCGAAACCGAAACCGAACTTTCGGTCGGACACTAGTTATAATCATACAACTGTCAAAGAATGACAGTTGTAATTTAATTTGATAGTCAATTTGTTAAACAATTAATTTCCCTGTCTTTACCTAAAATGTGTTTGCTGTTCCTAATGTTGACATTATAACGTGTGTTAAATAAATTAAATTCCTTTTATTATTTTGAATGTACTATTTATTTAAGGGCTGATAGTTCCATCGCCAGATAACTTTTATTCGAGCAATAAAATTGACGTTTGACAATTTTTGTATGAAATAACTGTCAAAATTTCAAAATTATTCCTCGAATAAAGTTATCAGATGATTGAAAAATCAGCCCTTAGTCTGGTAAAAGTATGAATGCCTATCCACAGAACCAGGTCGTATTTTCCTCTGTGTATGTCATATCAACAACTCAAGTACAAAGTACAAGTACCTGTGTAAGTATCTACTTTATCATCATCATCATCATGGCCACTGGTTTAATCTACTTACTTAAGTGCAAATATTCAGTAAGTATAGATATTTATACAAGTAGGTGGGTGTTCAACATTTTGCTTTGGCAAATAGTACAGACGCCAGTAGACCAAGCTACCCGAAACTGTTAAATTTTCCCAATCAACCTTGAACCTAATGCTTTAGCGATAAAGTTGAAAATCTAATAAAGAAATTTGACAGATTGTAGTAGCTTGATGTGGTGGCGTCTGTACCCAGATACCACTAGGTGACTCTCCTAATCCAACTGTGCTGATGCACTCAACATATTAAAGGTATATGACCGACTCCACTCAGTCCCACAAAATCAGTCAGAATCAGCCCACACAGTCAGTCATGCCTGTCTTGGAGCGTAATGTTGGGATCATCCAACAGATTTTCTGAAAGAATTCTACGCTCCATCGCTCTGTGTAAAATCCTTAATTCTGCCCCGGTCAAAGATCAAAAATTAAAGAAAAAATATATTTAATAAAAATGTAACGCCTTTTTCTTTCAGATTTACATTATGAGATCCTGCATACGCCTGGTGGCAGAACCATTATGGTCTTCCAAGATTACACCTTCTCAAATAGCTGGAAGTCCAGGTGCTGGTACTGCTCTAAACGGAAGACGCTCAAGTGTCCGGCAAGGGTCTTCATTGACATTTATGGCAATATCAGAAAATATATCACTGATCATAATCATTAGAGGAAGTCATGTCAGTCAGACTATATTTTCTCGTAGATCGCCCGGGCTTACTGCCGCTCTCAGACACGATACGACACATAAAAATAATCTATCAAATTAGCTAATATTATATATTTTAGCCTGATTTTTGACTGACAGCGTCACGGCAATTGACGTCTGTGAGTAGGTATGGCAATAAGTTTATTTTTGTGGATTTTCTATTATTTTTTGTGTGAGTAGGTAGTGTAAATGAATTTTATTTTAATTTCGATACCTAATATTACGCGTCTGCTTAATCGATAGATGCTACCTACTTCATATTTTAAAGCAGGTACTTTAAACGTCTAGGTAGGTAAATAATTGTAGAAATCGCTACCGCTAGTGTCGGTAGTTAAAAAGTCAACCTATTGCTCAATGTCAACGAAGGTTACGGTAGCTATTGATTTTTTATCACTTGATTCCTTTGTACTTATGCGGTCTGAATAACATCTTAGATAATATAGATATATTTTTGTACCTATTCCCGAGTTCTGCAGTCAAATAACATTCATTCATTCACATTGCTTAAATGTTTTGTTACTTGCCGTCGTTTATTTCGGGTGGCGCCACTGTCAACGCGCCGAAGAAAGCCATCAAATTATTCCGTGAATCGTGACTTCGCTTGAATCGAAACGCAACGAAATGACAGTCGTGTCAGATTGACGGATGACGGGTAATTAAAATAACAAAAATAAACACTGGGATTTATTGTAAATTCCCCAAATGAACCTAATTCTAGTGCTAATGGTATAATTTTGTGAAAATCATACCCAAATATAAGCGGGAACAATATAATGTGTCAGTGTATTTAACATAACCTAAAATTGTGCGCGGAGTTTCAAATTTTTCTAATGTAAAGTGTTTTACAGTCCTATTTTATCACAATAATACTAATTTGTAACATTTAAAGTGTGCTGGTATTCGCTCTTTACTTGATTTCCCTTTGGTTTTGCGGAATATCGCTGTATCAACATGTTTTGGTGAGTGAATTAGTTATAAATTTCCCTATTATACATTCTATGGTTTTATCGTCATTTAAAAGGAATTTAAACAATGTACCATGCCTTATTAAATCCTTATGTTCCTATAGGACAATTGTTTGTTGTAACTTACTGTTTTATTTAGGAATGATTAAGTAGGGCAGTGATGACCTACTTTTTATCATCGGTGGGTATCTTTTTTGTTCTTGTAAAGATTTATACGAAATAATTGAACATTATCGGAATATATTTAATATTGAGATTGCTTTGTTTTGCTAAAGCAAATATGGACTATTTGTTTGGTAGGTGCGTTCCATTCTTGCATCCCCATTGTCAAAGGATGCTACGCTTTTGTACATAAGTTAGCTAAACTTGGATTTAGATAATTGTAGTAATAAGGGTGACATACTCAGTTTGTTATTAATCAGTCTCTACAAAAATTCTTTATAAAAAAAATTAGATCCCTATTATTAATTAATTTAATTAATAAAAAAATACTCTAATGAAGATTTGAATAATGTTGTTTATAGATATATCAAGAGTGTAATAAAATAAAATAAGAGCAATTGTATGTGCCTTCCAAAAAATATATATAATATTCTTTAAATCCTTGAAGTAATAAATATCAAGTAGTACTTAACTTGTTCAAAAAAATAAAATAAATGATATTACATTGTTTTTGATAACAAATGATTTTTAAGTAAATAAATACTAAATGAATATGTTATGTATTGTGTTGTTTAAATAAAATATACTTTGGATTTTTATTGTTTTTATTTACTTTTTCATTATAATTGCCCTTTTCACCTTTCCTGTCTGCCTGAGCAAATGTATATTGCAAAAAACTATCCACCCTGAGCAAATATTTATTGCACCTAAAAATGTAAAAAAAAAATGTCTTTTAATTACAGTATTAGACCAATTTTCTGTAAACCATGTCATACCAATGAAAGAAGAATTCAATAATAAACTACAAAACCTTGTTGGTCGCAAGAAAAGCAACAGCTTGTACTTCATCAACACGGCAAGGTACCAGGACTTCATAAAAGAGGTGAAGGAAATGAAAAGCAAACGGAATAAAAACTTTGAAGACTACAAAATGCTCGCAAGCTATGACTTCATAGATGTGAATGGTAGGGAGCGGTTGATACAGCCTAGGACTGAAGTTAATTCTAGTATTAAGTTTTATGTGCCCATAGAAGACTTATTCAGTGTTTTACACACCATGCATTTACTGTTTAAACATGCAGATAAAGATGTAATGGATGCAGAATTGAAAACTAAATTTTGTAATGTTTCCAAAGAAGTTATAAAAATATATTTAACTTGTTGTAAGACTTGTAAGGAGAATAAATGAAATTCTTATTTTATGTATATATAATATATAATTTAACTCAATTAAGTGACTGTAAGAACTGTTTTAAATAATCAATTTCTTTCTTTAATATTAGGGAATATATTATACATTTTTTTTATGGAACTTGGAACCAATCGAGTTTTATTTTGCTTGCTCTCATATACGCACAGATATTCACACTCGAATAGTTTTATTACTAACATCCTTATTTATATCTGATATTTATTTATATATGTACCGTTTTGTTATTAGATTAAGTAATTATGCCATAAGTACCTTGGAGGAGTCTAAGAGACACCGCTCTTCCACATAGGCATTGTTTGCCCTTTTTGTAAACCGGAGCATAAATATAAACTTTATTCATTTATTGTAAATATTTATTGTGTTATGGTTGTAAGTTAAGTCCAGGGCGGCGGGATCGTCCGAAAGGGTTACCGCTGCCCTGGAACAGAAAGGGCTAAGGAAGGAACACGGGTGGGTTTTAGTCAGTAAGAGTCTGACACTCCCTTCCGCTCCACCCAGAGCGGGAGGGGTCATTTGATGATTTCCCATCCATGTTATTTCCATTTAAACAGATATCAACTTATGCTAGTATAAATTAAATTGATTGCAGAATGACTAGTGCTATTTAAAAAGTCATCAAAATTATTGAAGTTGTACAGTACAAACCGAACTTTATGTGTGGGTATTAAAGTTGCTTTTCAAACTAATATTAGTTTACATGTTTGGAAACTAAATCGCGAACGTAGTATAGACCCTATATTTTATCCTACCTTTTACTGAGGACAAATGACGCTGCGCTTCTAAAGTGCGTTACATCTCTGTGCAAATGCAAACTTAAACTCAAGCGCAGGGTCATTTGGAAGCGCAGCGTTATTTGTTCACCAACCCCACATCCCTACGTGACTGTGGGCAGCAGAAGATGATCCTAACGGCCGATTAGGACTTATATTTACCATCGTGGTGCAAGAATTAGCCAATTGATAGAAGTCGATTACCTAGGGTGCGCCAGATGTAACAGAAGATCGGAGGGTACGTCGCTCGGAGAGGCTCCTTTCGTGCATCCCGATGTCGCCTAAATAGAACTGTGCCTATATTGTCTTGTGGTCGCAACTTTGCAAGTGCAGCACACATGCAGATAGACACAACACAAGATACTTCTGTTTTGAATGACAACGTACCTTCGATGCTTCTGGTAGGTGTAGCAATGTCGATCGGCTTCAGTAATCATTAATCATTACGTTCCCTTCTTGTTTTTCATCTCATGGCATAAAAACGAATACTGACATAACTTGATGACATAATAAGTCTTCGTTTCTGCATTTGACTGAGAGCTGGGAGCATACTGTCCAATAGGCAAACTTAACTGTTGATAAAATATCCTCATACTACGTTTATTTTCCAGTAAAGTTTATGATCTCAAGAGGAGGGGACCGACTGATGAAGCTGGGAGACTTCACATTCACCAGGGTGCATTACCAAGGAGACCATTGCTATTGGTCATGTTACACCCACAATACTCACGGTTGTCCTGCCAAAGTGTATACCGAACGAAATAGATTGATGTATGCAAAAAATCTTCATAATCATCCACCTACGGAGTTTTTTGTTTGACATCGTCTTCGTTTTGCTACGGCTACATTGTCGCGATAAGGCGAACTACACTTGGCACGCTCTCTCTTGCACATCGCTCGACGTCTCGCTGGAAACAGAGAGCGCGCGAACTGTAATTCAATTTATCGCGACAATGTAGCCATAGCATTAGGCCCTTTGTACACACACGATTTTCTTGCCGTGACAAACTACGGCTTTTTCGCCGTGTTTAGGCACGGTCATCAGTGTTGTATCTCTATGGAAGCTTGTTCACGATACGGCGTGGTACAGAACACCGTATCGTACAGAAACCGTGCCGTGTACAAAGGGCATTAGGATCAGCATAATAATATATATAATGTTACCATCTTTTCTGATTCGAGAATTACGAGAATTGCCCCTCTGATCTAAAGAAAACCCTTGTTTCATTATATGGGGGTACGGGGTTGGCGTTTGTTTCGATAACCCGAGTCAGTTAAGATGGCGGCAATATAGTAATGTCTTCCCCATTTTCCTAGTGTCATATTATGTAATTTACCTCCTGTTCATTATGTGTTAAAATAAAGTTCATTGTGTACAAGATTGAATTCTTTCATGTATTGGGTGTAATGACTGACAATGCCACTGAATGAATGGCTCAATACAGTGAAGGAATAATTCGATCGCTATGTCATATTTTCAGTCAGGCATTAGCCAAAGAGAACAAATCTAGCCATTGCTTTTCTTTTATGTAGGTAGTATTCTTGAGGCTTTGGACAGATTTAGGTGGATTAGACAAGGTGCTCAAATACAGGGTGGCAAGGACATCAACGCGCAACCCATGGATTCAGAACGAACGTTTTAAAAAAAAGGAAAAGGAAAGGAAAGGAGTACATGATTATCAACCATCGCGTTAAAAATATTCTTCGGTTACTGTTAGCCTGCATGACTCTCAGTTCTTTCGGTCCAGGGCTAAAGTAAACTACTGGTCGTTGGTTTTCTCCAGCTCGTTCCGCCATCTTCTACGGGTTCTGCCGCGACACACATTGTGCTGACACACACACACACGTTGTACATTTGACCGCGTATGTCTAAAGCACAGCAGATTTTTTTTTGATAACCGACGAAGAATTTCTACGTTGGGGTCTAGAATTATGTGCTGAATTCATGATTAGGTACAGTTGGCGCGTCGATGTCCCTACCACCCTGTCTAATATGTAGTCGATAAGTACTTATAAGTATATTAACGGACTGACATGACATGGTTTATTGTGTTTATTTGTCTTCGTCCATGAATGGCATGAGTTCGTTTTATTTTCTTTAGTATAGTATTTTTTAAACTAAAACTATCTTTTACTGTAAGGTGCTAATTTGTGATAGAAACTCAACTTTGTGATCTCTGCGTGTTATTGTAAATTCTTGCCTATTTTATCTTCGATGTATTTTCAGTATTAATGCACTTGTGTTCCTTTGCTCTCTATTTTTGTATAAAAATATATTTGAAAGTATTACATGAGCTTTTTTTTATCCAGGTTTTTATCGAAAGTTTAGTTATTCTAGTAGCTTAAAATTAATATCACTATAGATAGACTTACTCAGAAGCAATAATTAAAAAAAAAAAACAAAATCCCCGCAAAAAAAATCCCCGATCAATCTCAATCTTGTACAAAAAAATCCCTTCTTAGATTCAACCTCATCCAGTATACTGGTCTCTTACCAGTTCACGTCCTTCCTTAAATCTGATGGGTAACCGGTCCACTCCTAATCATACAACCATGTCTATACCTACTAATATAAAATAGCTGAGACTGCAAGCAATTTTGTAAATAAACGACGCTTATTAAACTCCCAAGTCCTAAAAAATCGCGTACTCGCAATTAACTAACTCAAATATTTTATGAAATTACAGAAAAAATCCTCAACGGTCACGAAGCAGCATACATCATCCCATCCCTTAGAGGAAAACCTCTAATAGCGTATCAAAATTACACTTACTGCCGGCACTCAGTTCGGAATGGTGTGGTCAGATGGACCTGCTCTACCCATTCCTACAGATGCTGCAAGGGTGTTCTGAAGACCCGAGGGAAACGCATCATCGAAGTCAAGGGTGTCCACAACCACGATGCAGCTGAACTCCTCATCAATCGGTCTAAACCTTATTTGGGATGGCCGTGACCATAGAAAAGTAGGTCTCATTTGGTAGCTCATTTTTCTTTTTTTTTGTTCTTGTAACCCAATTTTAAACGCCCATAAGATGTGCGGGGTATTTGGTAGTAACTATGTCTTTATAGTTCCACTAAGAACCTTCCTTCAAGTTAAAAAAGTCAAGTTTAAAAAAAATCAAGGTATTGAAAACTAATCAGTAAAATGAACGAGAAAGTTGGAAGAAATAAATTATCATGAACTAAGAATTTAGGTATGTCACTAGTCAAATTTAAGATATTGTTGGTTTTAAGTCAAGAGATTAAATTAGTAAATTATGCAATAAAGGTGTTGCCTATAGAAGTAAAATAGTTGTAGATGATATTTTGGTTGTGAAATTGTATTCTATGTTTTTTGAGCATTTGTTAAAATATAGTCTCTTAGTTGTAACTTCTTCTGATCTTGTTCCTATGTACAGACGCACATCAAGCTACTACAATCTGTCAAATTTCTTTAATAGAATTTCAACTTTATCGCTAAAGCATTAGGTTCAAGGTTGATTGGGAAAATTTGAAAGCTTCGGGTAGCTTGATGTGTTGGCGCCTGTACTACTTACGACATAGAGGGGTTATTAAAGCGTTTACACTGTCACTGTTCTAGTACAAGAACGAGACGGAGGTCCACAGGGCGAATAGCGCCATCCTTGTTTCACAACGGAACAGTGATGGCTTTGACACAACCTCACTAAACTGACTGCAAATATGAAAGCCTGGTAACTACATTCATAGGTTAGGTACAGGTATCTCCCAAGCTCTATTCTTTCCGTGAAAGTTTTTGTACAGACGCGCCAGCACATCAAGCTACTACAATCTGTCAAATTTCTTTAATAGATTTTCAACTTTATCGTCAAAGCATTAAGGTTCAAGATTGTTTGGGAAAATTTGACAGTTTCGGGTAGCTTGACCTGCTGGCGTCTGTACAATACAAAAAAATCAACCTGCCTAGCGTTTTCCCAAGGGGCCATTCTTTTTTGACTGTGTTGGGGTCGGGTTCCAATCTAACCGGATTCAGCTGAATATTAGTTGTTTACATGGAGCGACTGTCTATCTGATCTCTACAACCCAGTTACTGGGTAATACGATACCCCTTGGTAGGTCTGGTTGTCAGACTTTCGGGCTTCTGACTACCCGTAACGACTATCAAAGATCTACAAATGACAGCCGGGACCAACGGCTTTACGTGCTTATCGAGGCACGGAGGGGTCTCGATATGTAATGGATGGTCACCCATCCACGAACCGACCGTGGGAAGCGTAGCTTAACCTTCGATCGACCCGTGCGGCTGTTATTATTTAGCCTCGAGCCCCTCCTAGAAGATATTTTGGGTACAAAGCAGTTTTTGTACAATATAATGGTCGTGAAATATGCTTACATAACAAGCCTACTCAACTGTGTTATGTCCAAACCTTCCGAACTTTCTTCCTTTTAGTACTTAGTGAGATAAATAATAACGCTGTTTTTACTAAGTAGGTATATTAAATTATGAAACTCTTTTTTTATTATTAGTTGTAATGTTTTTCTAATTATAATGAAACGGCAGCCAATTAATAGCATTTATTAAAACTAAAGCTCGCCCTATATTACATGAGACTTAAACATATCTGGCGAAATTTCGGTGTACTATTACGAACACCCCTGCCTAACCTGCCTCAAAAACAGGCGTGATGTTATGTGTGTGATGTGAATTTAATCTTATAATATTAAGTTATTCCTATACAAAGTGGCAGGGGACATCGAAGCGCAAACTGTTACCATGAATTCAGCACATGATTCAGACGTAGAAATTTTAGTAAAAAAGAAACTGCTGTTTAATAGACAAGTGCAATAATACCTTCACGGTCAAAATGTATGAAACAGCATTTTTTTTTACTGTCGTAAAAGGTGTTTAGGGGTTAGTTTCGTGGCATACCTCCTGTCGCGCCATATTGATTTCTTTTCAAAATGGCGGCCACTCATGAAACCTATATAAATCGATTGCTGACATCAATGAAAAAAACAAAATAGGACGACAATAGGTATGCCAGGCTCCATATCAAAATCTTCAGTCCCTTTTCAACTCAAAGGGGTTCAGAATCGTGTACTTACTGAATCCATGGTAACAGGTTGTGCGTCGCTGTCCCTGACAGGGCTATACTACGAACTTTTAAGGGTTATGTCTGCCAATTTCCTTCAGTTTTTTGAAGTCTGAAACAGAATGTAAATCTAGATCTCAGTATATTTTTTCCGGGGTAATTAAATACGTTTATTACCTACTTATTTATGCATTGTAATGCGTTATTGTGAATTAGTCAATTCATTAGGTTAATCCTTATATACAGATTTAGTGAGATTTAATCGAAGTTTCATTTACCTACGTATCATTTCCCTTGATCAATCGATAAGTGGTAAATGACCATTCAGAACCTATCGATTATTACTTGACCTATCGATTACAAATAATCTTCAAAAATATCTTAACGAACAATGACTCGGCCATAGTTGGAGTAACCTACTCCAGAAGCACTATTAAGCTGGATTCAGACGTGTGTAATGTAATGTATCGTGTAGTGTAACGCGAATTCTGCGTGTGGACTGCACTACGACCATGACAAGTAACGCTCGGGTTGGCGCTCGCGCTGATCTATCGGCTGTCAGTTTTTAACGCGAACACAAAGGCTCTCGCAATCGAACACATACAGGATTCGCGTTGAGATTGTATGCCGTCCACACTATTCGTATTACACATAACATACGTCTGGACCCGGCTTAACACAATGTTTTTTCAATAGATCTATGCCAAGTAAGTATAATTATGTACAACTTAAAAAAATAATCAAACTGCACCAAAGTATAAAAATCAGTTACATCATCTAATTTTATTTTTACAGTCTCCTATGAATGGTCGAAAAACAACAGGATGGTGATGGTCGTAGACGGATACAAGTTTTCGCTGCATTACTCGAGAAACTGCAAGGAACGATGGCAGTGCAGCAGAAGAAGTTATTTTGGGTGTAAAGCAGTCTTACATAAGGTAGAAGGGATTGTTACATATCAGAATACTTTGCATAATCATGAGCCGTGATAATTATAGAAAAAACTTAGCTAATACTTGCCATTATCGAACTGTGATTTTGAAGATATTGGGAATTAATGAATAAGCCATTTTAAGATATTTGTATGTACTTAAATTATATTGTTGATCCACATTTATAATATAAGAAACCATTAGGTTTAGAAACATTTTATAAATTAAATTCTCTTTTCGTTTGTCTGTGTACCGAATACTTCTAAACTACACAACGGATTTTTTGTCATTTAGATAACTTTATTAATTCCGGAAGGTTTGTGTGTGTAATATTTTATAAACAAATTTCGATGTTTTTGGCAAGTCGAAAAAACTGATGAAATTTATATACTCCTTCCATGAAAACATAATGATGTCATCGGGATGGTCTACTGCCAATTTGGCTCGAAAGTGGGAGAAAGGTGCGCGCCATCTTGTTTATGACCTCACTAATCGTGTGCAAGTGTAACGTTCCATTATTTAATAAAAGTCCTTATAAGAAACCCTATTTGTAATATAATTTTATTTAAAGTTGAGATTTTTTGTATTTTATTAATTTATTTAATAATATTGTTGGTTTTGGTCCGGTTGATGGTAATAGATTCCAACCACCAACAAACACCCCCCTGTTACATGTAACAGGGGGGTGTTTCGCCAATTATGTGTAAGGTGTACTATAGTCTACACTTCTACAGGTACACCTCTGCCTACCACTTCGGGTAATACAGGCGAGTAGTAGTTGTGGTGCAATCTTAGATGTGTTCTTTTTTAATGGTCTCTAAATAATATTATGTCCTTTAAAAAGTGATCCATTTTGTTTTTACTTCAAGTCGTTTTAATCAATTAAGGTTAAGTATAGTCTGTTCGCACTCTTAAATTGAAAATTATACAATATTAAAATTAATAATGAAAATTTCGTTTTGGTTTTTTATTTTCCTAAAGTCTGGGCGAAAAACGAACCAGGTAAATAATTTCCTACCTACAATCTAGATATATTATATTTTTTGTGTTTTTTTTTTTTAATTTTATTTTAAAATGTGTTCATGTTTAAAACTCAAAACCTATCAGAGAAACTAACACATTAAATTTTATTCACCTTAAATTAAACAATTCACAAAAACTACGAATTAATGTCTTTTTTTTACTTTTTTTCAGACAAAGTAGCAGTAGAAATTATGTGTCCAGTTTGTGGTGACTTCGTGAGCGGTATACACTACGGCATCCACACCTGTGAATCCTGCAAGTCCTTCTTCAAGAGAGCTATCAGTTTCGACAAGTCCCTTACATTTGACTGTGTAAAGAGGACCGGTGGATGTTCTTTAACTCCTTATAAAAGATCCTGCAAGTTTTGCAGGTATCACAAATGTATTGAAGTCGGTATGTTGCCAACTTTGGTAAGACAGAAGAAGGAGCGCGGGGGAAGAGCCTCAATTTATTTAAAAAAATAACTCTTGTAACGAAGTTCATTTTGATATTTCAAGTACTTTAAAAATTGTTGATCCTCATAGCCTACGTTGGCACGGACGTAAAAATATCGCGGCGGGATTTTTCGGGCACTGGATTTTCAAATCTCGGTTTTGAGCCGAGCGTTGAGAATCCAACAGAGCGCATCCCAGCGCGTCAAAAAAATACACTGTTGGATTTTCAACTCTCGGCGGTAAGCAAAGCGTTGAAAATCCAGTGCGCGAAAAAAAATCGCCGAAGGAAAAACGCGTCCGTGTAATCCTGGGCTAACAATATGGCTGATGAATCATGGCTGCTCCGAAATTCGCGCAGAAGGCCGCGCAATAATGTGTGTAGTGAGAGAACATGCGCGACAGTTCGGAGAGCCTATGTTCAGACCGGCAATGATTTATCGGCCGTATTGTACTGAATTATACTTATTCTCAAAATTCACTGCCAGTAGTCTTAATTCAAATAAATGAAGTAATAATTTTCATGAGAATACTGTTCATTTATCAAATATACTTTGATAATGAATTTTCAACAGTTTTCTCACACAAGGTTACTTACTTTTAAAAGTTGTTACAAAAAAATGATGATTTTAGCTAAACCAATTTAGAAATATAAAAGGGAAAAGAAGGGTCATGCAAGCAAGGGTTTGCATATGAAAGTTTCGTGAGACTAACAAAGTGCCAGTGTTACGCATTATGTGGAAGTGCCTTTAGGCTAGATTTGGTAGGTACTCGACCGACGGTCAGCGCTGACATCAGTGTTACGCATAATGTGGAAGTGCCTTTAGGCTAGATTTGGTAGGTACTCGACCGACGACGGTCAGCGCTGACATCAGTGTTACGCATAATGTGGAAGTGCCTTTAGGCTAGATTTAGTAGGTACTCGACCGACGGTCAGCGCTGACATCAGTCGAACGTAGATATACCAATGAAAACTTATGAACAACTACAGTGCAGTGCTGACTGAGCGACTGTACACGCGTACGCAATATCTCTTGTGAGTACTCAGTTTGCCGTCAGCTAAGCAATAAAGGGTCACAACCGATAATCAGTGCGCACGGTCAGCGCATGCCGTAAGTATGCGCTGTTCGTCTGTCGAGTACTAGATCCAACCTTATTCTTAAATACTGGATGATGTATATCTATAAATGTAGGTAGGTACAGACAAAATAATAGATAAAATCTTTTAACCCATGTCATTGTACAGACGCCAGCAGGTCAAGCTACCCGAAACTGTCAAATTTTCCGAATCAACCTTGAACCTTAATGCTTTATCGATAAAGTTGAAAATCTATTAAAGAAATTTGACAGATTGTAGTAGCGTGATGTGCTGGCGTCTGTACATAATCACACAAATTGCATTACCAATGTGCGCTTTTATAATTTCTAAAGCGACGATTTTATCGTGCGTCGTACATTTATTTCCTTGTGTTATCGTGATGCAATGGGACGTCCACGGTAATATCATCACGTTAGAAGTTACAAAAGCCCCATTGAGTTTTGCATGTCCAACGGTTATATTCGATATCCAACGATTTTGTTGTTTATTCAAAAGATTATGACCATCGCTTTAAGATAGGTAAGTATTGTGTAACGAATCTCGGAAATCAGGTGATAGGCAGCCTTAGAAAGTAGTAGTAGTAATACAAAAAATTGCATTACTATTAGTAGGGGAGCCCAAGCGGGGATTTCAGGATTTACTAAAGCGCGGCAGATTAATGTACAGGGCGATACCTTGTATCCGGTTAAGTACCTCCACCAAATATGAGCCCCATATATAAGGCCGCCCGTGAAGGATAAAGGATCAGATTAGTAAAAAAAAATTGATCATTAGAAATTCTCGAGCGCGTCAGATTAAGGTAGGGTGAGTTAATTACATACTAAAAAGTGTATATTCCACTAATCTGACAATTTGAGAGTGACGTAAAGAAAGGGGAGGGCAGCAAAGTTGTAAAAAAAAAACGTCATCTCGACATTCTCGAGCGTAGCCAAATTTTTTTTTATTTTGAAGGAAATAATTCAAGGATAACGAAAAATATATAATCTGACGATTTCCGCAAGCCGAAATGATAAAAAATCGTCAATAAAGTTTAATGCGTGCAGCTGAGTGATACCTATATTTCCCTCTCCGCGTTTCTACTTCTCTCTCACTTTTTCTCTATCTCTTACTCTCTTACTCCGTCCCCACTCTGGATTTTATTGCCACGACGCCATCACAGCTGATCACAGAGACTCGTTCGTGGCGTGATATTTATGAACGTATTTCCAACGTTTCGATTTATTTTGTTAATTTAATATTAGTAATGTGACTTAAAGTTTATAAACATTTAATATGAGTGATATTCTACTAATATATATATATATTATATATTCTACTGATGAAGATGAAGATGATGATTAATTAATCAATTAGTTATAAAAAATTAAATTGTTTTGGGCATTTTTTTTTAATTATTTTCTTATAAATACAAGTATTCTACTCAAAAAACATACACTTATTTATTTGCATGCTATTTCCTGAGCTTCTCAATTAATTAAGTTCAATGATTTTAAAAATTGAAAAAAAAAAATTTTTTTTTTTATCAGATTAGCCGAATCCCTTTAGATAATCGTCAGGTTATGAGACAGCACGTCTAGAACGCAAAGATGAACAACATATATCTTAATCTGACGCGCTCGAGTATTTCAAAATGGCGAATTTTTTTTGCACATTATAATAATGGCCGCGAGTTTGCGTCAGATCGAAATCGTCAGATTATTGAATGAGAGCTTTTTTTTTGGTGCACTTAACACCCCCTTAGAAAACCTGACGCGCTCGATTAAATTTTTTTTTTTTTCATTTTTAACCCTTACGTACAACCACCCGCATCATGCAAATGATCAGATTAACATACGTACATTATTAAAAATACGTAGGACATTGATGCTATCAATCTCTGACGCGCTCGAGTATGTCCATGCAACAGTATTTTTTTACATATTTAAAAATCTATAGCCGCTTCCCCCACCGATGAAAAGGTATATATTATATAACATTTTTTTCTTTTTATCATCTAAACTTTGCAACCTAATAGGTCTCTATGACGCTCGAGTAAATCCCCATTTAGCATCGTGGGCTCCCCTACTATATGTATTTTTTTGTTGGATTTATTTTCTTACCTTATTGGCTTTAATGTATGTGGAAGATTGATGGCATGAGAAATAAAAATATTTCTATAGTAAAGTTATACTTAATACAGCATACATTTTATTTTTTTAGGTTTGATATAGGCAGCTATTTGGTTTATTGGCAGCGTAGTTATGTTTAACCGTGTTTATAATAAGTACGTCAAATTTGCTTCAATTGTGATTTACTAAACAAAAATCGCTTTGAAGGTCCGTAGCAATGTGGCATAAGTACCTACGCGTCCGCCATTTTATTTTATTTTCAAAATGGCGGCCGCCCATGTAACCTCTATAAATCGATAGCTGACATCGATGCAACAAGATGTAGCAAGTTTAAAAATTTAAATGTCACGTGATTAACTTTGAACATTAATATCTCGAAAACGTGACTCTTTACGGGGTATGAACTTTTAATGTTTTCTGTTTGCACGGGTAGGTATGCCGAACTCCATACAAAAATATACAATCTCCTTTAAGAAAATTATGAGTAAATTTTGACGTTTTATATATTTTAAATGTAAGAAAAATATTTTTAAGGATATTTTAAGTTGCTCTATTGTCTATAATACCCACGGTGTTCATAGAAGTAGGATTTATACTACATTACGGTGATTGTGTTTTTTTTATAATTAATATTAGTTAATCTATATCCAATTTTTATTGTAGGTATATTTGTTTACAAATGCAAACTGGTAGCAGAAGACTAATCCTCGTAATTAAAAACGTTCAAAATCTAGTCGCAATCTCACCTCAGCGACAATCAATGTCAAAAACTTGTATCAAAAAAGTAGGGAAATTAGAGGTATTATTTGCTGGAGTGCCCCAAGTGCCCGTGCACCTGCACCTTTGCTACTGATGCCGCAATCAACGTGGCCACCTACTGGGCTCAAATTATATAAAATATCGAAGAAGAGAACCATCGACACGAAATAAAGAAGAAGAGGTATTTTTGACAGATTGCGACTGAGATCAGAAGGCCAATTCTCGTAATTTAAAAAGTTCAAAATCTAGTCGCAGTCTCATCTCGGCGATAAACAAATGTTAAAAACTTGTCAAAATGTAGGGAAATTAGACGTATTTTTTGACAGATTGAGACTGAGATCAGACTGTGAACGTTCTTAAAATTACGAGAATTGCCCCTCAGACTGTGAGCGTCCTTAAAATTACGGGAATTGTCGGCAGAATGAAGATGTTTGAAAACTAATTTGCAGCCTATTTATGATTATAAGCCCACTGCAGAGCTAAAGCCTCCCCCTTCCAATGTGTGTCTGTGTTTATTGCCAATCCTTATGAAAAGAAGTCGAGTCCGTCCCGCCATCTCCTCCTGGGCTCGCCGCGTTGCCATTTGCTCCTGCGGGCTAATTACGCAACACACTAACAGCAGTAGGTAATGACTTACATTTCAACAACATTTACTGGTTTATCTACGTTGTTAAGCAGACAATTTTTTCGAACATAGGAAGCAATGGATTAGCAATATCCTTCAAAATTATTCAGATTGTGATTGATAGTGTGTTACGAAATTAGGGTGTTGTTTGGGACCCACTGTGTTGTTTATTAATGACTTAATTAATTACATAACGTGTTCATAATTTAGGTCTTAATAACTGTTTACCTTAAAGGGATAATTTGATGTAAATATTTAGTTTTTTTTTCTCTAGTGTTATATACTTTTTTTACAGTAAATTATATTACAAATTGTTGTATAGGTATTAATTTTTAATAAATGATCTGTTATATAAATGTGTTTTTTATTTAAAATATATAGAACTTACGTACAGTCAGGGAAGTAACTGTTAAGCAAATTTACGAACTACGTCAATTTGCCGTGTTAAAACCATCTCATACAACTGTCAAAGAATGACAGCTGTTGTGTAGCTTAGCAATTTTTTTCCTTGACTTCCTAGCCACGATCCAAAATTATGTAAATGTTGTACGATCCAAACATTTGTATGATGAGGTTTTGTAAAATAAAATACCGCTTTTGTAGGTACTTATATAATTAAATATTAGTGCTTAGGACTTAACCAGTTAGTGACCACATTATCACAAAACTAAGATGGCAAATGTAGTTTGATTTTGCATTAAATCCGTATATGTACACGGCTACACATGAAGCTATGCATTTCCAGTTTTAGCTGACCTCTCATTGTATAGGGTTTTCGTACAATCAGAAGTCAGTTTATACTGGTTATGTATAATAATAATAACAAGCTGTATGTGTAGCTTGATGAGTAGCCGTGCGTACCTAAAATTATAAACAACGAAATAATTGGAGTCGACTTGGGACGGGATGAAGCTGAATACCAGTATTTTACATGGAGCACCTGCCTATCTGACTTAAACAGTTACAGGGCAACACGATACCCCTTGATAAGACTGGTGGTGAAACTTTCAGGCTTCTGACGACTGTCAAAGATCCACGAATGACAGCTGGGACCAAGGTCTTACCGTGCTTTCCGAAACACGGAGGGTTACGTATAGGTCACCCATTCACGGGCCGACTTCAAGCGTACCCAGATCGATTGACCCGTCCGGCTGTTTTTACTTTTTACTTAGCCACACGCCCCACCGTAGCTAAGAATGGCCTTCAGAACAAATACTTACAAACTTATATGTCACTTTTCGTGTCTGTATGTGTGACTGCGATGTCTTCTAAACTACGCAACGGATTTTAATGCGGTTTTTGCCATAATTTAGAGAATTTATTCCAGAAGCTTTATCTGTATATTAAACTCATTTTAAACTTACATGTTTGAAAAAAAATCTCGATGTTTTGTTAAGTCATTAAGGGGGGATGCGCTAAGAAAGATATTTAAAAAAAAAATATTGACAATGGGCTCACTCTTGACCTCAATCCAGCCCAGAGGCAGGGATATTCAAAATTTACTTAAGTTTTCTACAATTTGCAGGTCAGTGTCAGATTAATATATGATTCACGACCGTAACAAATATGACTTTACAGAATTATAATCATTAGAATCAGCAATAACAACTCCTTAAGTTAGAATTGGCCTCAAATGTCATGATTTCATGAAATAGTCATTCAATAGGGTAATATGAACTTGGAGAGAAGCATTGATGATATTTATGATTATAATTCTTTAAACAAATATTTGTTACGGCTGCGAATCATATTCAGATCAACATACAACCTGATACTGACGTAAGAAAATTTAAATTTCGCTGGCTGCCCTGACGTTTGCGCCTTAAAGCCTTGCGAAGCAGGGGCGGGTTGCTAGTACAAAATATAATCAATAAATTATAACGCATTTTGAATTTTCAGTTTATCACTATTGTCCGGTCTGCAGCGATGTGACCTCGGGCCTACACTACGGAGTCAGGACTTGCGAATCTTGCAAACTGTTCTTCAAGAGGACCATCCAGCTACAGAGAGAGAACAGTTACTTCTGTTCGGGGCGTATGCAATGTGTGGTCAACGTTCAGACCAGGGCCTGGTGCAAATTGTGTAGGTTTAATAAATGCTTAAGTTCAGGCATGAAAGTCGGTATGGTTCATAAAATGAAAAACCGTTTGCCGCCCTTATATAATTGTTAATTTGCCCGGGCAAAGCTTTTGTGTAGGTACACTGTGAGGGCCAATTTTTTAAAGACTGCCTGATGCAAACGATGTAAATTTATCCACTTTCACTGTGGCAATTATAAGTACAACTCAAAAAATATTAATTGCTTAAAGGACTAAGGACATTGTTGTTTTTGAAGAAATTAAAACAAAAATGCATTTTTTAGGTTTAATTTTTTCAATGCCTTTATGCAATTAATATTTTTTAATTTCACGACTGACAGTTATGTTATTTTCTTAGCGGAGTGTCAAGCTAAGGTAAATGATGTTTATAAATGTTTTGTTAAGGGTTTTGCACTTGTGCAATAAAATGTAAGTAATGATAATTGTTACGAGGATAAGTACCCAATGGCCGACCTAATTGACTTAATGCTCCCTCAGTACAGACGCGACTCATCTCTGATGAAACAAGTTCTATGAAAACTTTATGGAAATTGTTATACCGGAGTCGCGTCGTGACCGTCCGCAGTCATAATAGGTAATAAAACAAAGGATTTTGGAAATCGTATCGCTAAAGGCACATTGATATCCAATTTTTATATTTCTACTGGTTTATATTTAGCTAAACATGTTTTATATATTTCTATATTAAATCAATTATGGTAATGTTAAGTTTTAGTAGACTTATGATATGTGAGAAATAACAACGATTATAAAGCCTTTGGCAAATCCTTTATTTTTACAAATAGACACTAAACACCATAATTGCGTAACACACAATCTCAATCTGAATCATTTTGAAGGATATTGCTAATCCATTGCTTCATATGTTCAAAAAATGTCATGTGTCTGCTCAACAACGTAAATAATGCAATGAATGTTGTTGAACTGTCAAGATGAAACCGATTCCGATTGATCGTGTGATACGCAATTAGGGTGCTGTACATATCATCGCTATTAAGCGACAGAACGTCGTAATAGATCTCAAACATCAGTAATAATCACTATTTTGGTGATAGTTGGGAATTTGTCAGTAGCAGCGTGGAGTCTGGACTGGTGCCCGGTTGATAGCAATAGACTCGTCTCCTATTACATATGACTTAAACATACCTGGCGAAATGTAGCTGCACCTCTGCCTAACCCTTTCGGGAATAAAGGCATGATGTTTATGATTGTGAATGGTTGATATTTTATTTTAACAAACAAAATAATTTTGCACACCGCTAAATCTTACTAAATGCAGACCTTCTGATATTTACTTACTTTTTTTAAATTTCTTTATACAACATAGAACACTATACCGCGTAAATTGTGTACTGTATTTTCGTTCGGTGTTCTCTATTAAGGTTTCCGCTGACCGGCGCGACGCAATTCTAGTGGAACAATTTCTATTAAACTATGGAAATTGCACTACCGGAGGCGCGTCGCGCCCGTCTTCGGGAGCCTTTAGGTAGCTCTGTAAGGCCTAAGCTATGATATTCCTTTTTATGAATCAAGTCACGAACATTTTACAATCCGTCAACATTTTACACAACCGCTGTAAGCCTTATTTTATTAATGTTGCCAAGAACAGAATATTTGACTGAAAACATACCTAGCTGTGCTTTGTTAATGTTGCCAACATAATATTATTTACTTCTTTTAAATAGTTCCAGAATAATAATAAATACTTACCTACTAATGGTATCCATGTTTTTTAGATTATATTTGTGTAATTTGGTGGTAGCTCTTATTTAAGGCCTAAACGCAATTGATTCAGTGCAATCTACATATTTAAAATCTATTTTATTTACAAAATGACGTAATTGTACATAACTGTTATAATATTTTGATTATTAAAATTTTATACCTGAAAATAATAATTTTATTAAGGCCATCCCATCTTCCTAGCACGGCGGGCTGTGCAGGTGTGGAAAACCTCAAAAGGCAAAAATATTCCAACCTTATTGTGAGTTAATTATGTTCGAGCCATTTGGGGTTAAAACACTAGGGCCGTGGGGTACGAATGCCCACTTGATTTTTCGACACATCGTCAAGCGGTTGGTCGACTCTTCACGTGATCAGAGGGCTGGCCTATTTTCTGGCCAAAGGATCAGCATCGACATTCAACGTGGCAATGATGCCAGGTTTTTGGGCACTTTTCCCGCTGACAGCGACGCGAACGAATGTTTTAATGCCATATGATTGTTTTATTTTGTATACTTGCACTTATTATTATTTTAAGTCTGTTAGCTTATATATTATGTAAATATTATCTTATTTAAAAATTAAAGTACTTTTCTTTTACCAATGTAAAGATCCTTAAATATTAGAAAATAAGTGCATATGGTATACTTCGAATAGCTGTTTTAAGTATAGTATGTATTCAAGTACAAAGTTGTAAGAATTGATTCTAGTAAATTATTCAAGACTGACGATGATAAAATAAAATAAAATGTGCTCAGTAATCTAGTAACTGATTGAAATAATAAAATGTATGTGTCTAATTATTTTCTAACTACTATTATAGCAGGTTGGAGAGACTGCGTAATTTTCATTTCCATACATTGAAAGAAGGTGGAGGTCCGAATTCGAAACATGTACCTACCTATATTTAAAAAGTAGGTATATTGTTTCAATACCTTCCTAGTCCATAAAATTACTTTCTAATACGATTCAATTTTTTGTTTCCAGATGGAATTACTCCGCGATACAGCTGGTCGAGGCAAGGAAACGCGATCATAATACTAGGAGAGCATAGATTTAAGAAGCGCTCAAAACATATAAACCAGAAGCATGAAACGCATTGGGTCTGCAACAAATGCGATAAAGGATGCAAGGCGAAACTGACTACTTTAAAAGACGCCATCATTAAAATGTACAATATACATGACCACAGAGGCTTAAGAAAAGCTAAATGATATTTAGCTTTTTTTTTATTTTATTAATTCTTAGAAAAGTTTTTATGCTACAAGAGTTCTTTGGGGATCGAAATGTACTCTAAAATCCCTTAATTCGAAGAGCTCGCGAGTCATAGGGCCACTTTCTCGAACGAAAATTATCGCAAAATTAATTTGAATAATTGCCAAGCGCGATTGGCTGTTGATCAATCATTCAACCATTCACAATAATTACACACATAATCACATTCATTTTGAGATTATATTCGTACGAAAAACTGGCCCTAGGCCCCTCGCCCACGGCGACTTTTTGTAGCAATGCTGTCGTGCGTTTACGAAACGTGCGACAGCATTGCTACTAACGCGCGTTAGTCGCATTTAAAACGCGCTACAGCATCGTGACTGTATCGGACATCGGGGAGAGAACGGAGGGAGGGTGGCGCGTGAGTGGAGAACCGACGACAACCGAGCATCAGTGCAATATAGACAGAAGAACGACAGTATCGCGTTTGCATCGCGACTGACAATCGTGGTGTGGGCGAGGGCAAACAGCTAGCGACCGTATCGCGACTATATCGATGTGAACGTACGACAGCATCGCTACTGCGTCGCTACAAAAAGTCGCCGTGGGCGAGGGGCCTTAATGCCTTCACTTAAGGAGGGCTCCGAGGTGTGTTTAACATACAACCTGCCATTGACCTAAAAATTGCAAAAGACGTAAGAAAATTTGAATTTTGCGGGCTACCTAGCGCATGGGAGATGCGCTAGGTAGCCATTAATGGTGCAAATTGTTTTAGTCAATTAATTTTTTTGGATTGTGGCCTTTACATAGTGCCTTGAAAAATTGACCACAAGCCTTTGTGGAAATATTTTCCATGTTGTTGTTTGATATTGCTCATAGTTTAAGTAACAATATTGTTGTAAGTTATTTATGAATGTTTCTTTCAAGCTCAATGCTGATCTGGACGTATACCTTCTGGAACTGTTAATCTATATAATTATATACATATTTAGGTAAGTAGCACTCTAGAATAGGTTCGAGTCTAGTCCATGCATGTGTTTATGTTGGGCCTAATTTTGAGTTATTTCATACAAAAACCGTCAAACGTCAATTTTGTTCCACGAGTAAAAGCTATCTGGTGATGGAAAAATTAGCCCTTAGGGCCGATTTTCCAACGCCAGATAATTTTATCTGAGAAATAATTTTGAATTTTTGACTGTTCTTCCATACAAAATCTGTCAGTGAAATTTCTTATTAAGTATCTGTATCTAATTATCTGTCGATTGAAAAATCAGACCTTAAGAGTATAAAAGCGTTTTAATCAGAGACATTTTACCAACATTCTCTAGTTTATTTATAATGGAAGTTACAGTTTCTCGTTAGTAAAGTAGTTTTTAATCTAAGTAGGTAGGTACCTAATGACCAAATATATAAAGATATAAAATCATGATTAGGTATTATTTTATTATTAAGACTTGTTGAACGTTTTAATTTTTAGACGTATGAGGGTATTTGTTTTTATACCTAGGTATTTAAATAGAATATTATTCATTTTTACTTTCTATTTCGTGGCCAAATAATAACAGCCACACGAGTCGATCGAAGTACCATCAATGGATAGTACGGAGTCCCGGGTTCACAGGTTTCCATATATAATGATACATGGAGACCTGTGAACCTGAGACTCCATGCCTCAGAAAGCACGTTAAACCGTTGTCATTTCTAGATCTTTGACAGTAGTTGTAGTCGGAAGCCCAAAAATCTGACAACCAGTCTTACTGAGAGGTAATGTGTTACTCAGTTTCTGGGTTGTGGAAGTCAGATTGGCAGTCACTCCATTTAAAATACTGGTATTCAGCTGCATCCGGTTAGATTGAAATTCGACCCCAACATACTTAGTTGGGAAAAGGTTAGGCAGATGCATATGCATTTCTAAATCGTGTTTAATATTAACCCTTATATCTACATCTCCCTTAATTATTGCAAATATTATATTCTCGGCCTCTTATTGAATCGAGCCACCATGTTTTTTTATAATAAGTTCTGTAACTTTTTAAATGGATGCGATTTTAAATTGGGAACAATGAGGACACCAAAATGATGCTACAAATCTGAATCAAAACTTTTTCGTTGATTTACTTTGTCGTTTGTTGTAGGCTAACATAGAAATTTATCAAGGCTCGATTTAGTAGACCGCGGTGTGAAATGCTCTCCAATCGCTCTTCAATTTGAGTAATTTATGACAACACATTTTTATTCTTAGAAAATCTTAGCTTTTTAATCACCTTTATTTATTTGATGACCACAGTCGGGCCGGTTATGGTTAAGAATTTCGTAGGTCGTCTGTACATTGTTATTGTTATTTACATTCCTGATTGTTACCTGTTGAAATAACAAACTCAGTTAATGGTTAAGTTTGTCTATTGTTCAAGATATTAAATGTTTTACTGTAAATGTCATTTTTTGTAAAGTCTGGAAGTAGCTTTGTTACTTATACCATACCATTTACTGTGGTGCAATTATAAATATAAAACCTGCTCAGGTGGAGATTCCTGACGACTTCGCCCTGGGAGTGTAAATGTGGTGTTGTCCCAGAAACAATGAGGCTTTTAATATCGTTTCCAGCGTGTCCTGTTGCCTGCACGTTACAGGAGCTGATGGACGCTGCTGAAGGTGGCAAACTCGTAGCCAAATTCTGGACTGACTCTATTGAGACTGCCATCGACCCGCAAAGAAGTAGTATAATTCATAACAACTTTGTGTCTGCTTTGCTATGGGCCTGACAAACAGGGTGTAGAATTCCTCCTCCTCCATAGACAGGGAACTTTGCTTGCGCGATGCAGGATTTGTATGAGTTCATCGCCCTAATTGCGTTAAAAGTTAAAGTTAAAAAGACGCACATGTATTTTTAAAGCAACAAACTTTCAATCACAATCTGAATAATTTTGAAGAATATTGCTAATCTATTGCTTCATATGTTTGACAATTTGTCTGCTAAAAAACGTAAAGAACGCAATGAATGTGGTTCAACCGTCAAAATGAAAACCATTGCTACTGTAACACCCGGTTTCTGATTTGAGAAAAGTAGCAAATCTCAACTGATTATTCTCAAATACATAAGTATGCGCTTAACTTTTTGCGTTTCTCAAGTTAAAATCGAGTTTCGTCAAACCAAAGAGTACTTACTATAAGATACATATCTTATAGTACTCCTTGGTTTTAGTGTAAGTGGGTTACGCAATTTCCCCGTGGGTCTTTGATGCGTAGTTCGCATGTGGCGTTCTAGATGTCGCCACAAATAATAACAAAATGGTGTTCGTGACTGTACCAAATTAATCCTAAATTAGGTTAGTATTTATACTATTTTTCTATTAGTATACAATCAATGTATATTCTTAATGAATATGATTATATACTCGTAGTATTTACTTATTAATATTAAGTTAATTAAAATTATATTTGAATATACCGGTAAATCTCTAATTGTAGTTGATTACTTAATTTGTTATGTGTACATGAGTTAGTTTGAGATTCCTGTTGATATTAAAGTGTTTCCGATATTGTAAAAAGATTTATTTTTAAAATAAAAACAAAGTAAGTACAGAATTTCTGTTGCCTCAATTTTGTCAAAGAAATAAAACTTATTTTTTCTATACGAAGTTTTTTTTTTCATCAAAAATGTTATTCGTACAATCCGAAGTTGTAGAAGAAGATTACAACCCGCAAGAGTTAACTTGAGACCCGAGCGGCCTCCCGACTCCCGCGCTGTTACCGCTCTCCCCATCGACGCCTCAATACTGCGCTCTTACGTCATAGTTCGGCCCATCGTCCATGAGGCTACTCAAAAGTAAAGTAACTAGTATAGTATTTAACTACTAGTATTTCAATAGCGGTCCGTACTGAACGCGACTTCTAACGCATTTTTAACTACGAGATAATGCGTTCTTGAGACATGTCAGTTTCATACAAACGAATACGCGTTTTGCGAATTTGATCTTTATTAGCTACTAGAATGATCACACTGACTGGTATCAGGAACGCATTCTCTCGAAGGCCGGACTGTACCTTGTAATTGGTCGCGTCTTGTACGGGCCGCCATGTTACTTTTGAATAGCGACCTGGACGATTAGCATGAAGGATTCGCTTTCGAAACGAGTTTAGCTTCTGTAGGAATAATTATTTATCTTTTTCCAAGTAGATAGAAGCGATAGAAGAAGCAGTTATCCAAGACTGTTCCTAGTCTTGGATAACTGCCTCTTCTATCGCTCGAAGTTACTAATGTAGCCGCTCTTTGAATGCTCCTTATGATTCGTCATCATGGTTTCGCGATCGCCTATGCCATTCGATGCTGCTGGCAGAACATTCGGTTTTCATTTCCACCAGAATAAATTGTTTGAGTGGACGGATACGTACCAAAAACGAAAATGTAAACATATACATTTTCTCTACGTGCAATTGTGAAAACTCGTTTAAGGGAAATGCCTAAAAGATGGGTTTAGAATCGTTCTTAGACTGATTTTTCTGTTAGTAACTGAACGCATAGTACACATATGTAAGTAGATGACCTGAACCCAGAACTTTAAAATTATTTTCTAGTTCTAGGGCTATCTACAAGAAAGAGGTCTCTCAATGTCAATCAACGTTGTAAGGAGCAATTAAAAAATGACCAAAACCAACCTAAACAAGCAACAACCAACCGAAAGGACCCAGGGGTTAAAAAACAAAACACAAAGACGGTTGCAGATAATGCACAGATAGAGAAACTCAGGGACGAAAACCAACCTAAACAAGCAACAACTAACCGAAAGGACCCAGGGGTTAAAAAACAAAACTCAAAGACGGTTGCAGAGTTAGATAATGCACTGATAGAGAAACTAAGGGAACGATATCGACAGTTGAAGTTGACCCAGAAACGAAAACAACGTGAGAACACTTCAGCGAAGTTTGCAGCGTTAGATGAAGCAACGAAATAGAAACTAAGGGAACGATGGAGGAAAATCAAACAAAAACGACACCAAAAGTCCCCAAAGAAGGTTGCAGAGTTAGATGAAGCGCAGAAAGAGAAAATAAGGGAGAAATGGAGGAAAGACAAACGTAAACAACGTGAGGATCCCAGAATGAAGGAGTTAGAGAAACTAAGGGACCGACAGAGGATGCCGAAACGAAGCCGACTCAATACAACCGCAACACAAACGAAAACACCGATACTTCAAAAACAGTAGAGTTAATGGCCGTAACAATAATTTTCACTTTTTTTGTTTCCAGTGTTAAAATAATCTTGGGTTTTTATCACAAGGAACTACGCCAACCTTATTTATTTAAACTTCTCGCACACAATAAGGTACCTACAAAGGTGGACTTAATGCCTTAAGGTGGCTTCCCACGGTCCGTAATATTGCAGATGGACGCGGACTAGCCCGCACGAACGCACCATGGGAATGGGTCTTTGGAAGCGCAGGAAACTTCGAAGTTACCGATTCACGGCTAATCAGACGCACCGCGCGTCTGATTCGCCGCGGGTCGGTAACTTCAGTTACTTAGTTGGTAAGACAAAGTGTAAGGATTTTTCTAACAGCCTGGGAATAATATGATGGCAGCACGATAACGGCAGTTTGTAATAGAGGGCGGCCATAAGAACCACTGGACGAATAAATGAAAAATGTGATAACAGCGTTTGTGATCATGTAAACTCGTTCGTAGCCATAGAAACACATTATTGGAGAAAAAAACGACAATTATAGTATATATATTGTGATTTCAGTCTTTATGCCATGTTGAGTTTAATTACCTGTTGCGTTTTTTTTTTTAAATCTTCAGGTTAATTAGATACACACTATTGGAGAAAAAAAGCGACAATTTATCTTGTGATTTCAGTCTTTATGGCATGTTAAGTTTAATTTATCTGTGATACCTGTTTTTTTTTAATACACGATGTTTAAAATATTCTTGCTTTATTTGATATGAACAACGTATTTTTTTCAGTGATGAATTTAGCTTATGTGTCGTCTAACAACCTTGCTACCCTGAACCACAGCAACGAAACCGGTGTAGGTACACTGTCAGCTTGTTGAATGTACCTGTCTAATCGAACGATAATATTCAATGTACATACCTCCGCCTCAAAGACAGAAATAGCGATAATTTTATGTACTGATATTTAAGTAAAATCAGTTTTTTTTAGAAAGTATCTAATTTTCAGTTGGTGTAAATAAAGTTTTATTTTCACTTCCGTTATATTTTGTTATAATAATGTTCTGTTCACAAATGCGATCTTCTCTGGAACATACATTTGTTGAAAATGCTTTGGTGTTTATATTGTATTGTGAAACATTTATTATTTAATTATGTTACAGTCAAGAGACGACGAGAGAATGCGTCCCTGACACCTGTCAGTGCGACAATTCTACTAGCTATTATGGATCATTTTGCAAAACATGTATTCGTTTTTATCAAACTGACTGGTGTCAAGAACGCATCCTCTCATCGGCCGCACTGTAGTAATGAGTAAGAAGTAGGTAAGTATCGCACAAAACTTAAATATATTCTGTATCAAAATGTAAAATCTGATTGATGTCTTGTTTGTCTTTTAATGGGTCACATGTTAACATTCCATTTTTCATATAATGTTCCCACTGCTGGGACACAGGCCTCCTCTCTGTGAGGGAGTGACCCATAATCCACCACGCGGGTCCAGTGTGGGTTGGCGGATTGTTCATTACCTATATTAAAAACAAGTGCAGTATGAAATTGCCACGTAATCCCAAAAATATACAGTAAAGGTCTATGCACACACAAGGCAGACACTGAAGCTCCGTCGCTGTCCCGGACACGGACGTGTGTGAACGAGTTCATATAAAATGTATACACCGATATTTTTTTAAGCCCCAGAAGGAACACGGTCCGTCCACGTCCCGGACACGGTCCTGATATATGTGGATAGACCTTGAAATATCGTACATCGCCGTGTGTACGGGGCCTTATAGTTATTGGTCAGGGAAAGTAAAGAAATACACAAAAGTAAGTTTATATACGTATTTATTACGATTCAACGCCAATGCAATTGAATACACATACATTAAAATTATGGTCTCTGTAGGGGTATCTACAACGCAACATGCGAACAACGCGTCATACTGACGTCACGCAAATCCTGCATCTCGCAAGCAGAGTTTACCGCGCAATTAGCATACATACAAACTTCTCGACATCAGTCGTTGGGCAATTGCCCGCCAGACACAACACCGTCTAGTCGGAGGATCCTCCCTTTTCTATAGAGGATGAGTGAACTTTACACCCTGTTCCTCATACCTCCAAAGTTTCTAACCATATTTAACGTTAAAGCACAAGAAACATCGATATTGTTTTAAGGGCTGATTTTTCAATAGTCAGATTCATAAATTTTATGTGAGAAATAAATATTATAAGTTATCGGACAATTGAAAAATCAGTTCTTAGGGTAAAGAAGTTGCATTGAATGTAACGTAGAATGCGTTAGACGCATTCTAGGAATTAAACACACAGACTGTATATTTTTTCCTTCGAGTATCATCTTCCAAACATCAGGATCAGGACACTGGATACATCACGATCAAGGCGCTGGTCAGCTTTCTATCAAGAACAACAATCCATCTGCGACATCCATATAATAATAATAATATCCCTGGACATTTCACACAGCACCATTTGTCCCAAGCTAAGCAACCTAATGCTTGTGTTATGGTAACAAGATGGCTGATAAACTACTTATATACATTTTTTTTTTTTTTTGTAAATGCATACATATTATAGATAGAAAAACACCCAGACTCGGAACAAATACATGATAATATAAGATACATTCAAGCCCTCATTGTTCCAAGGTCTGACTTAACGTACACGAACGTTGAGCTCTGAAGGCCAATTCCCGATCAAAATCTAGTCACAATGTCATCTCAGCAACAATCAACGTTAAATACTTGTCAAAATTGTAGGGAATTTGAGGTATTTTTGACGGATTGAGACTGAAATTGGAATGTTCTCAAAAATACAGGAATTGCCCCTCAGGTGGCCTTGGCTAAAACTCGTGAATGCAGTAGTTCATGTATGGTACACCTGCAACCATCTAATGGTTATGACTGTTCTTAACGTTTACAATAGCGTTTTCAAATGTAATGAGTATGGCTTTACACCCTTTCCTCTGTTTGACGCATCGCCATCTACCACGACCTCTGTTCATGGCCAGGAGGCTGTATTTTTCCCCATTCAGGATGATCTGCTTAGTTCCTGTTTTCGTCACTATGACTGGAAAAGAAACAGATGCACTTGGAGTTGTATAGGACGGAAATCTAAAAAAAAATAAGGCTACAAATTTTGCGAATAAATATTATGGAAATGTGATTGCCGATTGAAAAATTGTCTACATAAATATTAATAAATTAAAATGTAGGGAATAGCTGTTTTCGTTGTATGAAAACGATACCTGAAATCCAGTTATCATAAATTAAATTTTAATTAAATACACTGTCGTGCCATCACACGACGAAGAAGAAGCTATCATAAATCAGATATCGTTTTCATAACTCCGAAAACAGTCAGATAAAGGCTGAAAATGGCCGAAATGGAGTTTATTGAATTGTATACAAGCAATTAAGTACAGTTTACTTACGGGTACAGTGAGTATTACACAGAATGACTAGAAAACTATAAGTCAGGTTATAATACCATTCGAACCTGCATTCCACAACTATTTTACTACATGTAATGTCTTTTGTTATTAAGACTCAGCTTAATAATAATTAATATAAATAACACGGACCAAATGATTATTGTCTCAGATAAACGTATCGTAACGTATAATGTTTCTTAAAAGAGCTGTAGCTGCAATGCAACATAACGGGCCCAGTGACGGCTGTCATGAAAATGTTGGCAGCGGAGTTTGACTATAAGGTGTCAAAAAACGGTATCTAGGAAAACACACCAACTTACTTTTTTAACGTATATATGACGACATTTGCCGGTAATAAACAGACGCTATGTGGCAGCTACCGTTCTTCTTCGAAACCATAGCTTAAGACGTTCACAACTTTTGTAATTGACCCTGCATTACTAAAGACTGAAATAGCTGGCAAATACGTCGATGTTTTAATAAATATTTCTATATAATAATGGAGTTATGATATATCGCTCTGTAGAGCACTAGTGTATTGATTATGAACGCAACACCCGACACTAACACTAAATATAAAAGTTGACGTATAAAAATGTAAGATAATGTAGAACTCAATAAATCTGCTTAACAGGCCATCAGCTATCATGTATATAGCTGATGGTCTGTTCAGCAGAATATTAGTTCGGTAACTATACAAAAAGTAATTGTGGCTCATTACTGGCAGTTGAGCTCTTATTTTGTTAAACTGTATACGTTGTCATAATAATATGCTGCCCTATGAGGAGCATGATTATGAACATATCTCACGTCAGTTATTTTATTGTTTTTAGTCTCTAATGTAACTTTGCAGCCTTTGTGGGTTTCCTCGATGCATTTCCACTTCTTGGTAGAAGATTCTTCTCCACTTGTTAAGGTATATTTATGACCTCCAAGAATCAAATTCCTATTGCTTTGGTTCGTTTCAAGTATCTTCAGTTGATCTGGGATTTACGAAAGTGATTGTTAGTACCTGATATAGTTTTCTTTGTAACCGATTTATTATTAGTTATAATTACTACTGACCTTAAGCTAGCATGCTGACTGAAAAAGGGGGCAAATAAAAATAACAAATTTATTTATATAAGTAATTTATTGAAAAAAAAAATTGAAATTTGCTATTTGCACATAGGTTTAAAAAAAAACATCCAGACAATTCAATTCAATATTCAGTAACAATTCACATTGCGTTCGAATATACCCCAGCATGAAACATGAACAGTATCAGATGTAAGTACAAATATGCAGATAGGTACATGTAATTCAAATATTATTTAGATACAAAAAAATAAATAAAAACCATATGTCCATAAACTAGTAATTTAATACAACTCAGTACAATCTTATAAATAAAAATATATACATAGTTAAAACTTTAAGTGAGCCTGTTCATTAGACTGTGATAAAGAAACATCAGCTGTTTTTGTTTTCTGGGTGGACTGACTTAATTATGTGTTTACACATTTAGTGTAATCGACGTTATTCGCATCAAATGGTGACAGCCCACAGTTACGAAATCCATTTACAATGGACTTTTGGTCTAATTGTTTGAGAGCTTTTTCTAACAAGGGACAGAAATTTTCATTTTTTAGTTTTATTAAGTGATTCTCATTTCGCCAGTCATGTACAGTTTGTTTCCATATCCTTTTTAAGGGCCTAAAGACTGCTACATCCATGGGTTGGAGAATATGGGTAGCATTTGGGTAGAGCGCCCTAAGTACAATTTTTTTTTCTAGGCAGAAAATGCTCAATTGTTGAGTTGTATATGAGCAAAGACCGTCCAAGAAAAATATTATTGGTAGCTGGATGCCATTTCTTATAACCCAAGGGTAGAAAACATTCGTTATATATTCGTAAAAGGTTTCGCCTGTCATCCAGCCCTTTTTTGTGTTCCCTAATCCCCAATCATTGGGTGCTGATTCTGAAATTTCGTGTGGTATTGACTTTAGTTTAAATAGTACCATCGGCGGCGCCAATTCACCCAGCGCATTAGCAGTTACTAGAACTGTTCCGCACTCTACTTTTCCACTAGATATGTTGCTGTAAACATTTTTGGAGCCACGTTTCGCTAAGACTCTGTTACGTGTCGGGGACAAGAAAAATGCGCTTTCATCGCAGTTAAAAATTCTACGCGGGTTTTCAGAAGCTGCTTGTAGTTGTGTAGAACTAAAATAGTCCTGGACATGTTTAAACCAGGTACGAATATTTTCTTCCTCAACTACAGCACGAGATAGTGTCAAATTCTGAGATAACATCTGAACCACTTCAGGATGGCGCTTTATGAATGACTCGAACCAATGTCGACCTGGTCTATTGTCTGTGAATGGAGTACTACGGTTGAGTTTATGAACTAATAATTTAACGCTATCAAACAACTGATCTTTGGTAACAAGGAAACGACTTTCTGTCATGGAAACTAACCAACTCTTTAAATTATTTTCTTCTTCTTTGGTTAAAACGGAGATTGGTCCTTTAGCGCAGCCGATCGAACTACGCCCTTTAATTTTGTCAAGCAAGGTGGTCCTTGGCACTTTAAATTTCTTTGCTGCAGCTGTTGTTGAGGCCCCTTGATGTACAGCCTCTATGGCTTTTAACATATCCTCTTGCTTGTTTTGTTTGCCAGTCATAATTTTCTGTAATAAAGATTATTTCCATACAATCACTACAATCTAAAATAAAAAATGTTACATAACGTCACTCTTTCCCCATAAATATCGAATACGACGTGTAAGTACGCGTCTTTCGTTTAAAACACTGCTGTGTTTTCTTGCTACTAGAGCATATATTAAGACGCATTCTCCTATGACAATTTTCAGTTTAGCAGGGTGGGGTGGCGTGCGCTTGAGGCATGCTCGGCCCTAATAGTGTGAGAGATAATGCTAATAGATAATGCGAGTGTATGCGTCAAGATTAGTTTTGGCGCATAAACTATTAGGTCAGGTTAGGTAATCATGTCATACAACTAGTTGAATGTCAGTGACACTGTTTGGGCCTTTTCTGGGTCACTGTCTACTTCACGCGCGTTTACCTTAGTTCCCTCGGTGCATTTCCACTTCTTGGTAGAAGACCCTTCTTCACATGTTAAAGCATATTTACGGCCTCCAAGAATCAAAGTCCAATCGCCTTGGTCCGTTTTCTGTATCGTTGGTTGATCTGGAATTTAAGTTACTATTAGATTTACAGTTTTCTTTTAAACGATTTAATGTTAGTCAAAATCAAAAGTAATTCAAATTAGGCTGAGAATCAGCAGATAAGACAGTCCCCTAAAACGCCCGCCCTTTACCACTTCCTAGTCCTTTCGCTGGGAAGAAGTGGCGCAACAAACTCGCCAGCAGCACAGCTGTCTGTTCAGTTAAAAAAAAACAACTTGCTTCTATACAATAGTAGGTATGCAAAGTAGTTAATATTACGAGACGCAGGACATTAAATTAAACTATTTGCCATATTTCAGCTAGCCATGCCAATATGCCTGGGAGCAGGTACAGCTAAAAGAGAGGTTATTTGTCAGAGACTCATACCTCTCCGCATTGTACTTGACCAGGTCTGCCAACTCATTAGCCTCCTGAATGCGCTTACTCGGGTCTTGTTGTGGATTCTCATATTTACTGAAGGTATCCTTTAGAGCATATTCCCTAACAAACATTCATCCTGTACGTGCTGAGGGTCTGTGTCCTACATAGTATTACATAATTCGAATTCACTGTTACAGTTCTTTAATTCTTGTATTAAAAAAAAAAAATATTTGTTAACTATTTGGCGTTTTAATGATTTTTGAGTTATTTAATTAATATTTTTTCTATCTTATTGTGACTAGTGTTATTGTGAATTGTTACACTAATCCTAGATTATGGTAGATAGCAAATTTAACAGTGCACAGTTTAAACAATTGTTGGTTGGCCAATAAAGGAAAATAAAATAAAAACACATGTGGGTCCAGACCCGCTACCAACCAACTCATCATAAAGATTGCAGGTAATCGCAGATTCCTGGCTTTGAGAGATTCCAAATGGATGAATGTGTTGTGGACCCTGCTTAATTCCAGTTGTAGCTCAGATATGCGTCTAAAAGCCAGTTCGTGGGTGTCACTACATTCCTGGAAATTTGACACAAGTTGACGG
Source organism: Apamea crenata (assembly GCA_949629185.1). Lineage (NCBI taxonomy): Eukaryota > Metazoa > Arthropoda > Insecta > Lepidoptera > Noctuidae > Apamea > Apamea crenata. The sequence continues at coordinate 15,303,949 of OX451363.1, read as the reverse complement.
AGGTGTTGATGCTGGTCAGGTATGTCCAAATTCTGTACATAGTTCAGCCAACTGGTTCTTAAGCTCACTGTTCTTGTCATTAATGAACTGTGTTTCCATCTCTCATCCCTTTCCTGTAGTTGCTGAAGTGTAACCCTAGATTTGCAACCAAGGATGCAGGGTCAATATATTGACAGGCAAACCCTAGAGGCACCCTGGAAGGAAATAAGAGAAAGCCAAGTGAGTGAAAGGAATAAGAGAGAGGAATGAGATGTGGATAGTAAGTACAAGACTGTGAACGTTCTTAAGATTACGAGAATTGCCCCTCTGTTAGAAGAATAGTGGTCGTTAAAACTGACAAAAATTCGGGTTTTGGACTTGTGATCAGCGTTTAGAGAACTTCTATGCTAACATTGATTAATGTTCGATATGGTACGGAAGCGTATCGCCCATAATTTACTGAACAAAGGGACCAAAAAAAAAGTATTTTTTTACACAATTTATTGAAAAATACGGTAATTTACAATTTGCACATAGATTTAGAAAAGACATCGAGACTATTGCAGCACTATCCAGTAAAAAAATAGATGTTTGTTTAATTTCTGAATTGTTACAAAATATAACATTATAGGTAGGTATAGTAAATATATAATATGTGAACACAACAATACGTTACGACAATAAATGAAAACTAACATGAAAAATAACTTTTTTCTCTCTTTTTCTCGTGAGGTTTCTGCTGGCCGCTTAGTGGGGACGCGGCTTTAGAGTATTTTGGAACTATCAGATAAATTCTAGCATCGAAATAACAAAAGGTATTTTTTCAAATAAATTAAATAGAAGTGAAAGGCCGACTATGGGTTTTTGAATTATAATAGTATATTTAATTGAATTTTCGGATTCAGGTATACGCTGAATTTACTGTCGTATTGTCGTCTCCACATTTTATATTTAGTAGTTTGCACTTTCATAATTATTAATATCCATTCCCGCTGGAGGATGGCTGTGAGAATGTTTAAAACCAATTATCTCATTTTCCACTGTAAACACAGTTGCGTTACAATTCCTATATCTTTGTTTTGAACATCGCCATCTTTTTTTATCATTCGGCTTTCGACCTTTATTACAGACAAGAATGTATTTATATCCGTCTAGAATAAGGTTCTCTTTTCCTTGTATAGTCTTCAAGAACATTGGTCCATCTGTAAAATGAATGTTATTATGTGAGTAAATATCGTTGCGAAAATGAGAGGTCGCAATAATTATTATTTATTTATTTTCACTTCAAGACACAAACATCAGTGCAGCCCTGACTCGTGTACTAGGATAGTATCTTTTGCATATCTCGGGCGCTTTGGAAGACGTACCAGGGACCGAAGCCAACTCGCAGAGGACTCTTAGACAATATTAAATGATAAGGAGGCACCAACCGACGAGTATCCCTGTATGCACAATGCAAGTCGCGGGCAAAAGCTAGTTTATAATAAAACAAAAGCTTTATTTTGATGACACCTCAGATCAGCCATAATTAAATCAAGGATCGCTTTTGTAACAGAACTTTTTATTAAAAGCCCGACGATCAACCCAAAAATTTCATTAAGTGAGAAAAAAAAGACAAAATTAAAATTAAATGGACTTTATTGATTTTCATAAGCATTTACAATTTACATACAAATTAACATTAAAGTGAGATCTTAACAGTTATTCATATAATCACTAGCCAAACATTGAACCTTTAACATTACGTAGTCAGGATATTTTAACATTTGGACCTGAATTTCCACAACCATTTAACTACATAATTTCGCACAGAGTATATTTTTTAAACAAGTAAGCCTGATATAATTCATAATGCCACTGTCAAATATCATTCGATTTTATAGATTAGATCACGCTGTTAAGAACGGATTGATTTGGAGCTGCGGCGGCATCTACATCGCCACATGCGAACTATGCACACGAATACTGACGTCACGCAAAATCCTGCGACGTGACGTAAAGACGTGGGTGCTGGCTGGCTGTATGACTCGCCACTCGAAAGCTGGAGGAAGTGATGAGGATGACGTCACGCTGAAGTAGGTACACGAAGGCTGCGCTGCCGCTCATGTTCGGGGTCACCCCCTATAGAGGTATGAAGATCAGGGTGTAAAGTTAACTCAGGGTGTTGTGTGTTGTGTCTGGTGGGCAACTGCCCGACGATTGATGCCAGGACATTGTATATACATAAGTATGTTAATTCCGTAGGTAACTCTGCTTCCGCGGTGCGGACAATGAAGTCCACATAGGTACATAATGTAACCACGGTTTAAAAACGGTTAAGTAATTCGCAAACTTACAAGTTCCTTTAAATAACCACCCTGTACATTTACATTTATACATGTAATATACGTTTTATACATTTATGATAACATTTATGTCGTGTAACCTAATTCACTATATTATTATAGTCCGGCCGTGTAGAGACAATGCGTTTCTGACATTGACGTTATGAAACTGACAGGTGTCAAGAATGCATTGTCTCGTCGGCCGGACTATAGCGTTGAGACAACATAAAAACTGAGATAAGATTTTAGCATTTTAACAAACTGTACGTATAAAAAGGAATGTAAGGTTTTACAAATTGGAATACAACGAATTAATTTCACAACAATTATTTCACTGGGTAATTAAAAATAAACAGTAGATGACATTTTTGTCCAATCTATGGATAGAATAGAATCTCTAGAGGGTTGATATTATTATTAGGTAGGTGCTTTTATAATTATGAATTCTATAGATCGATGCATCGCTATTCATACCATACATATATTTTTTTAAACTGAGATTTCACATCATAGGAACATAGTTACTTATCACCAAAGAACAAAATGTTGAAGAAATAAATGAAAGATCTCGGATCGTAGAAAACAGGAAGATGTCGAAACTAGAATATGATAATTGTCATCGTTGTTACATGAAATATGTCTAATGCTACGGCTACATTGTCGCGATAACGCGAACTATACTTTGTGCGCTCTTTTTCGCACACCACTCGAAGTCTCTCTGTACAACGGAGAGCGCGCGAAGTCAGTTCGCGTTATCGCGACAATATAGCCGTAGCTTAAGTGCCAACTCGCCTAATAATACGTAAATCCCCAACCCTATTTAACCCAATAAAAAATTTAAAACCGCAAGACAAGTTGTTTTTTTTCCCTATTAAGTACAATAAGCCGCACTTCAGTGGTAACAAAACCAGTATAAGCTGGCCTGTCATTCTATCGATGAACCCCCTAGTACCTACGTTTTACTAGTTCCAGGTCATAGTGTCACCATCGAAGTGCGGTCGACTGTACTTTGTCACATTTAACTTGTTATTGTCAACGTCTCGTCTTTGACGTCGCCATTTGCATCGTATACCTAAATGACAAGGTTTTAAGTATGTTTTCGTTAGTCGACCGTATCTCGTATCTATAAGGCGTAGTAGTAGAAATAAAGCATGGAATTAAAAGGTATCCAACAAGTACTATAAATAATGGTTGATTTCAGGAATACCTCCTGATGGAAAGGAGGATAAGAATAAGAAAGAAGGCGAAAATAAGGAAGACAAGCGAAACGAGGAAGAGGGAAGAAATGAGAAAGAGAGGGAGAATGAAGAAAAGCGGAAAAAGGAGGAGAATGAAGAAAAGCGGAAGAAGGAGGAGAATGAAGAGAAGAAAAAGGAGGGGGAGAATAGGGAAGAGGGCCAAAACGAGGAACAGGGGGAAAATGAGCAGGGCGGGGAAGCGGGTGAGAATGACGAGGAGGAGGAAAGTGCGGAGGAAGAAGAGGAGGAGGAGTCATCTGAAATGCCTTCTATCCCCCTAAACAATAGAGGTCCATTGCCACGACCATATTATAATTACTTACCTAACTACAAAATTTTATATGACAGTGAGTTCAATCCTTTTCTCGTGATTGATGAACCTAATTACATATTACGTCCTTTTCACGTAAATTACCGGCATGATAATGAAAATCTGAGTATCCCTCGTCTACCCTTAACTGCTAATTACCAATCTTTGCCTTCAAATCGAAATATAGATTGGTCTCTTGTCGCCATAAACAGTGCACGTGGTTGCAGGCCTGTTTACCATCCTTTTGAAGATCTGTACTTTGGTTCTGTCCCCGTAACTAATAGACCCAATTACACACCAAATATCCCTCCTGTACCCGTAAACAATGTACCTACTTACAGACCTAATGCCCAACCTCTCAATGAAACTCGGAATATATCTCCTATCTCCGTAAATAGTGGATCTAATTGCAGTCCTAATTACCGACCTGTGACTGAACATCCGAACATGCCTTCTGTCCCCGTAACCAATCAACCTAATTACAGACCTGTAAATGAAAATCAGGGGCCTTCTCTACCCTTAACCGATCGACCTAATTACCCACCTGTGACTGAACAACGGAAAATGTCTTCTGTCCCCTCAACCAATCAACCTAATTACAGACCTGTAAATGAAAATCAGGGGCCTTCTCTACCCTTAACCGATAGACCTACTTACCAACCTGTGACTGAACATCTTAATATGCCTTCTGTCCCCTCAACCAATCAACCTAATTACAGACCTGCAAATGAAAATCGGAGTATGTCTCCTGTACCCTTAACCGATCGACCTACTTACCAACCTGTGACTGAACCTCGGAACTTGTCTCCTCTACCGTTAACTACTCGACCCATTTTTCGTCATATGACTCCGCAACCATTAACCAACCGGCCTATTTACCGACCAGTTAATGAACATCGGAATGTAACTCCTCCACCCTTAACCAATCCGCCCATCTACCGACCCGTTAATGAAATTAGAAATATAACTCCTGTACCCATAAACAATCGGCGTACTTACCGACCTGTTAATGAACATAGGATTAAAACTCCTCCACCATTAACCAATCGGCCTATTCACCGACCTGTTAATGAAAATCAAAATAGAACACTACCGTTAACCAATAGGCCTGTCAATGAAAATCAGAATACGACTCCTGCTCCGTTAACCAATCAACCTAATTCAGGATCTGTAAATGAGAATCGGAATATATCTCCTGTCCCCTTAACAACTCGACCAGATAATATACCTAAAGATGTAAACAAGTATGACAAAGATACCTATTTTACAGACGGGCAAACTGGCTACAGATATAGATTTAAAACAGAACTGACTAACGGCAATATAGTGTGGCAATGTGCTAAACAAGACATATGTGACGCAACAATTATTACTGACAAAGGTAAAATTATCCAGCAACAACAACACAAATGCATTGAACATGAAAATAAACAAAAAAAAATAAAACAACTACAGCAAAAATGGCTGCCTTTCATGCAGGTCATGTCGCTGATATAAACATAACATTTTAAACTAAATTAATTAGCGAAGCTTCATAGAGCTGCTGATATATTCTCACCTTGAAAACCAAGGTGAAGTCAGTCAATAATGTCAATCCCTAGCATGGTGGAATGACAGCTCACTTCACCTAAGTTTTCACGCTGAGAATTTCACAGAATAGATCGGCGGCTGTATAACGATATGTAATGATGAGGATGGATTTTTTTACAGCTGATTATAGTGTCATCGGTCTCTGGTATCATACGAGTAGTAACTTGAAATTATGGGTTTAGAAGATAATTTTCTCTTGTATTCATTATAAATGTTTGATCTTGATAATATTGTGTATCCATAGATGTAGTAAATAAATATTTAAATAAATCCTTTTCCCGCTGACAGCAAGTGTAGCTGATGATTATAAGCTTATTATATACTTTTTATAATTGTATCTGTAGCATGTATTTAATACCTTACTGTTAATAATCGTGTTTGTCATATTAGACTAATTGTATAATAGATTACAAACTGTTTGTGTGTCTAGTCTGACCTACTATATATATGTAGTTAGATACACCCTGCCTTACCCTTTAAGGAAACAGGCGTAAGTATTATTATGTTATATGTGTAAAATAAAAATATAAAATACTAAACTGTTGTCCTAATTAACGAACGATATTGATGTATTAATAAATTATTGATTTTATTATTCGAGTCTTGATGATGTTGGAAAACGAAAAATTCTACTTATTTATGAAATTCGAAATTATGTGAAATAATAAATTATTAAAAGAGGTTTGTAAGGATTGGCGCAGGTGTCGTTCTTTAGTTTTTGCCTACCTCTACCTGCCTACCATGGGAAGGAGGCATTTTTATGTACATATGTAGGTATGTAATAAAATATTATTAGGAAAATTGGCACTTGAACAACATAATTATGTATTCCATCTTTCTATGATTTGAGAAATGTTTAAATACATAAGTACTTAAATTAATTCAAAATACATTCATATTTAATTGTAAATAGACATCCATTTATCAAAGAGTTAAGGAACATAAAGATTAGTTAATTTTACCCGTATTCAAACATACATTTTTTCTATTTTAAAATTTTAAGCCAGCCAGCCATTTTATTATTTTATTTTTTGTATTTCACCATTGTAAACTTGAGCAAAAAGCAATTCCGCGTAAGGATATAATTATTGTAAAAAGCTTCTTTGCTTCGTCTATTCATAAGAAATAAAAATAATAATTTATCTGTAAAATTATAAGCCAGTGTATTTCACCATTGTAAACTTGAGCAAAAAGCAATTCCGCGTAAGGATATATTGTAAAAAGCTTCTTTGCTTAACGTCTATTTATAAGGAATAAAAATACATAAATTATCCGTAATATTTTTAGACGACCAAGACAATTAGCCTACTGCTGGCTAAGTTAGGTAAAGGTGTTAGAACCCGCGTTCGTCTAAGTACCGATCAGATCCGTCAAATATGTATTCCGGGATGCGTCACTATGACAGCTGTCTATGTAATTTACTCGTAAGTAATAGTAAGTAAATAATTTAGTCTAAATGTTTGAATACGGGTTTTACATATAAGTAGGAACAATTTAGCTAGGAGGATGTGTATGCTTATTCTGCTTGTCCACCATTGTGTGTCCTATGGTCACCACGATGGCGTGGCAGTCTCGTGACCTGCTGTCGGCACACAGCCATCGCACCCGAGATGAGCAGACCGAATGCCGCGTATATCTGTACCCGCGAATTTTCATAATTTTCGCGCCAATCTCCGATGTGTAGAAAATCGGGCGATCCGCTGAAAAAAATATACGTTTTTTTATTAATAATTAGGTTATTTATACACGCTACTAGCCTGATTCACAGTCTCCAGTAAAACTTGGAACAGAAATTGTATGATTTTATGTTCCAAAAAAAAAGTTATTAAAACTTATCCGAAGATGGGAAAACAGGAAGTAAGCAAGTGATTTAACATCTAGTCTTAGCTATTTAATCGTAAAATATTTAATTAATTAATCATCTTGATGTCATTAACGCCATTTTATAGCTTGATAATCTCTATGTGTTATTTATCTTATAAAATATTGCATAATCACTAGTCAGACCTATGTTCAATAATCTTGTCGCTATTGTATAACCATGGCACCATTTAGAAATAAAATCATGAATTCGGAATAAATGCTTTTTATTTTATCTCCAGATAATTTTAGAAAAACATATTCATGCTTTTAGTAGAAAAAAATCGCAGATATGTGACATCTACTAATTCGGACAGGGCCCACGTGGTGAATTACAGCCCACTCCCTCTCACCGAGAGGAGGCCTGTGTCCCAGCAGTGGGAACATTATAGGCTGATTATGCTCTTATTCATGCACTTTGGCCATATTATACTAGGGCCATTACAAACGCAATGTTAGAGTTTTAAATAATTATGTCAATAACAATATTATAATTAACACAGTTATCACAACACTGTCACTGCTCCATAAGGGACGTAAGTGCGAGCAAGAGGTCCGATAAAATTATTTATGACTCTTAACATGACAATATTTATGACTCGTAAAGTTACGAGTCATAAAAGGGTTTATAGAACTTTGTAATATTTCAATAATACATTTATTTTTACTCTACACCACTGAGCTAGAAAGCCATTATATAAATATTAAAACAAAACAATAATACATAATAAATTTAGTACATAATTAATATTTAAAACATTACAAATTATGTTCATAGAATACTTGGGGCTGGTAATGGGGCCTCTCACGTCCTACCAATGGACGTCTTACGACAAATATATCCTAAACTAGATACATATGCGCTAGTAAAACGACATATTTATAGTTAAGTATCGTATAAGAAAGCAAATGCATTTATTTGTGGCAAACATGACGCATAAGTAAATAGAATACAAACACAAAAAAGCAAGTTGCAATTGAATCTCACGAATGTTAGGTATATAAATTATTACAAAAACATAATTCAGAAAATATGAAATGCTCAAGGAAACTAGGTTTCTATCAATGTAATATACTGAGTTACTAATACTTATTACCAAATTATCACTTTCCATGAATACAGAAATCTAATACGCATTTATTATTATTTTTATTATTTAACTACATATTGTGAATATGAGGGTGTAAATCTCACTGTACTTTATACTTGGTTGTGATCCGTAGCACCTACCACAAAATGCACAGACGCCAGCACATCAAGCTACTACAATCTGTCAAATCTCTTTAATAGATTTTCAACTTTAAGGTTCAAGGTTGATTGGGAAAATTTGACAGTTTCGGGTAGCTTGACCTGCTGGCGTCTGTACCTAAAAAACGTACCTGTTCATTAATTACGTAAGACGATTTGAGGGGGGAGGGGATCCAAAAGAAACGTATTTTTTCTTACGTTGGGGAGGGGTCAGATCACAAAAGTACCTAAGCAAAAATTTAAAGTTATTTTATTTAATTTATATTAATTTGTTTGCTTCATTTTCTTTGCAATTTTGGTAGATACTGATCTTAGGTAAGATTGAAAGGGGCGGAGGGGGTTCAGTCAAGTCTTATTATTTCTTACGTAAGGCGAGGGGGGTCAGAAAATAGTCAAAATTGTCTTACGTAATAAATGAACAGTCCCTAAACATTATGGTTACATAGAAAAATTTTACATAGTTATTGCTACCTACCCTTTATATCCAGTAATTCTGGTAAATAATGAATATGCAAACTAACAATCGATATTTGATGTGCTCGAAGCTAAGAATCCTGGGGGTCTACTCCGAAGTGCAAAGTGCGAATGTTCGGATCGGACCGACACATGGCCGAACCGAATATTATTGAAAAATACGAAAAAAGTTCGGATCGGCTCAGTTGGGTCGGGCGGGACCATAGTCAATATTCGAAAGAGTGTAGGAGTGTAGGATCGGGACCGACCGAACCAAATAGTAACTTCGTAGAAGGAAATGGCCGAACATTCGGCCGATACTACTTCGGAGTAGACCCCCTGGAGACGAGAGCTATCCTACAGCGTGAAAAAAGAAACTCCTCATCTGCGCCTTTTCCCAAATATGTTAGGGTCGGCTTCCAGTCTAACCGGAAGCAGCTGACTACAAGAATTTTACATGGATCGACTGCCGATCTGATTTCCACAACCCTACTGGGTTGTGGAAATCAGATCGGCAGTCGATCCACCAGGTAACACATCTCTTGACAAGAATGGTTGCCAGAGGTTCGGGCTCCTGACCACCCGTAACGATTGTCAAAGATCTACGAATGACAGCTGGGACTGGCTTAACGTGCTTTCTGAGGCACGGAAAATGATAAATAAAGACATCTATCATCAAAATCTATTCAGAAAGTTATTTTTTCTCTTTCCACCCTGTCTTTTACATTGTAGAAGACGGTTGGAGATGGTGGGTGGTTGTGATGGGTATTGCTTTTAACCACAACGCCATCGATGGTGAAGGTGACAGCAGAACAACCGGGCTTCCAGCAGCGCCATCTTGTTTTACTGCTCAGCGTTCTATGTTTAACCAATCTATAACCACCGACAAATATGGCTGGTCCACCTCTGCATGATGATGTGTATACAGGGGCTAAAATAAAAACAGAAAATTTACATATTTGTCCTATTTATTTTCAATGTTTATTACTGCAGCGTCAATGAAAGATACGTATAGTAAGAGTAATTTAATTATTTTATTTTGAGTATTTTTTTAATTGGTGAGCTGAGCCAGCGAGGCGGGATCGCGGCAGACCACGTAGGAGATGGCGGGACGAGCTGGATAGGTTCTGTCAAAACTGGAAGGCGGACGCGCGGGCTCGGGAAAGATGGAAGGAGTGGGACAGCGTAGGCTATTAAAATAAAAAAAGATTTTTTTTTAATTTTATATGATTGTTTTAGCTGCAGAGCCCCAGACTTCAATAATAATAATAACAAGTTTATTGACCATAACTTTAGGTTACAGTACACCGGTAATACATATTTAACATAGTAGCAATAATAGTATACACATTCACTTATGTTCAACCGCACTAAGACTCGTACAGGAAGATCATAAACGCTACGCTACTCTGCGCAAGCGGTGCGCGTCAATGCTGAGCAGAGTGCGGGCTAGTCGCAACAAGTAGACTTGACTGTCTATACATGGGTCGATGTATTAATGCTCACATGAATATTGATACCTCGATTCGTGGGTCGGGCAGGGGGCGAGTAGTTTAAGGTTATGTTGCTAAGACTAGGTTTAAGTTATTGTACTACTAACACACTGGATCCTAGTTATTTGAAATAAACGTAATTATTATTATTATTATTATAAAACTAAACACTACCTACTACTATCACTAACCGTGCAGGTCTTCACCTGCCTCGCCGCCAGCACCTGAGGTCGTCGTCGGCAGCCTCGGCTTGAACGCATTGCGTCATTTGTTAAACCCGAAACAAACTGACCTCTTAGAATTTCCTCGAGCGTCAACACTTCTTACATTTGCCAAAATTACAAGTTGTTGTCAGATGTTTTAGGACTTGTAAATATTAATTAGAATTCACACTCATTACTAAAATCAACAAATAATGCCCTGAGCATTATAGTGAGTTTTGATATGCTCACTTTCTGTAGTTTCTGTCTCCAAGCGTATTGGGTTAAAAAAGTACACACAAAGTACTAAAAATATTTTTATTTCCTAAATTCATAGTTAAAAATTTAAAATTAATCAAGTAAATTGTGAAAATTGAATAACATTTCATTAAGTCTTTCACAAAAAATTTTCTTTTAATTTAATGGTACACAAACAAACGCTCACACACATAATTACATTATTTATGTATATAGCATGTAATATAACACTTGAAATTTTCATGAATGTTTCATACAAAAGTGATCTAGGAGGAGTTTTGCAATGCGTTGCGATTCGATGTGGCCTGCCCAAAACTAAACCAATGTACACAACATTGGTTTAGTTTTTATGTATTAATAATGAATTACATTTTCAGAGCATGTAGGTATATTGTGTACCTACCCGGTATACACCGTGTTCCGGGCGATATACATAAACTTCGACCAGATGTTCAGACCATGGAAATAAGTATTTTTCATTACGGACACATTATTGAATTCTTATTTTTTTTATTTTTTGTTAATTTTCATACAAACTAAATACTTTGACGTAAATCACCCGGTATGCATACCTCTTTATCTCTTCATCCGAAGCATTTGATAGATTTATAATTTTAATTGGACTAAGCGGCAACGTAGGCCAAATTAAGACCCTTTCTTACCGCATAGGTCAATTCAATTTCATTAAATGAAATTACAAATATTAACAAAGCCTTTTTAAGTACTACTTCCTTTGTTAGATTTGATTTGTAAAAGCTATAGAAGCGTTTGCTGAAGTTTATGGATAACATGAAAAACACGGTGTATATCAGCTGTTTTTTATTTTATAGAAGTCAATTGTAATGTATCTCCCGTTCGTAATTCTTAAAATAAATAAATTATGTAAACGGTGGATGGTTATGTTCGTTTTTGCTCCTAACGATACAGTCCTCGATGGTGACAGCAACGGCGGTGCATCCTGGCTTCCGGCAAACCCACCGCGTTTTACCATTATTCGCACTTTGTTTTAACAGTCTGTAGCCATCCATACATATCGCTGGACGACCTCGAGCCGTTGTTTTGTATTGCACTGAAATTTAAAAATAAACTTTAGTTAAAGTATACTTATGGTTTAGATTTGCTTGATTCATATTTGATTTCTGTTACCAATCGCTTTGGGTTAGAAAAACTACTTAAAGTTCAGTCCAATTTGTTTTTATTTCAGAACATTTTTTATTTCTTCGGAAAAAATATATTTAGAATTAAAAAAATTATAATTACAAGTTATACCTAATTAATATAATAAACTTTCGAAAGTTCACGTAAATCAAGAAAGTTTACTATGTAAGTATTAACTTTTTTTGCAATTTATTTATACAACACATAAGCCAGTCAGACCGGTTTTAATTCTCAGTTCTGATAATTTTTTAGTACAAGGTCAAGGTAATTTTTTATCGAAAGGTCAAATTGAATAAAATACCTTTCATAGAATACTTTATTATTTTATTAATTTTAATATACTTTATTGTACACCACGACATATGTAGCAAAAAATTCTATTAAATACTACAAAACATACAATGGGCGGCAATTATTGGTATTTTAAAGCGTAAGCTGCTAAAAGTTTGGATGATTATGATTATTATTGCACTTCACAATAATATCATCAATGGTGTAAGCAGCGGCGGTGCACCCTGGTCTCCGGCAGCGCCATCTTGTTTTACCATTCCTAAACCTATGTTTACACAAGTAATACCCATCGATGGCAATTGCTGGGGCTCCTCGGGATGAAGTTACAAATACTGGCACTGAAATAACAAACCTAGATAAGTAAAAAAAGCGGCCAAGTGTGAGTCGGTCTCGCACAGGAAGGGTTCCATACCATCGTACAATATTACCTAAATACAACATGTTTTTTAAATACTTTATTTAAAAAAAAACGCATTTTAACTTTATGTTAATTTTATTATTACTTATAGCGGTTATAGTAGTACACACACACACTATCGTAACAGGTAGAGTCTTGAAAGATGCAGTCCAGTAACAGACGCATGGACGGACAGCGGAGCCTAAGTAATAAAGTTGGTTTCGGGTTAAAAAGTCTCCACAAAGTCTACATATTTTAATATAATTTACAAATTATTATTAGATGTACTAACAAGATGACAGGCAGCTGGCAAATACAACAGCAAAACAGGCTTAGTCACACACTTCTGATAAATTTTGAACTTCAAGGTCAAGGTCAAACATTTTGAGCGAATTAAATCAATTAAACTAAATGCGTTCAGCACATCTAAACTGCATTCAAGAGCTGTCGGTGTCAAAATGGTTATGAAATATTAATACTGACAGCTATTGAACGCGGTTCAGAAATGCTAAACGCGTTCACTTTCAGTGGTGAAATGCGCACTTACTTCACGCACTTGTCTTCATTTTATATCGTGCGGTCAGCACGACTAAACTAACAAGTAACTTTTAGTGGAAATACATTTCTCATATTCTAATTTAGATAATTATATTACGGTGCAAATGGTGCAAGATGGATTACGTACGGCCCATATACCAGGGTCCCAGCAGTTTCATAGCATGATTTCAGGAAATCATGTTTACGGTGGATGGTTATGAACGTTATCGTACTTCACAATCATATTTTGGACGGTTAATGCAAAGGCAGTACAACCTGGTTTCCAGCACCACCACCGCGTGTTACCATTGTTATTTAACCGTTTTCTATACAAGTGATAACCATCCATAGCAATCTTTGGGGCTCCTCGGGATGAAGTCATCAATATTGGCACTGAAATAAAACATAACATAACACGTTAACTTGTGGCTAGTGCTAAACTCGAAAACTATAGATAAAAACAGTAAAAAAATTAAGGGTCTCCCTTATTGAAAGTGAAAAGGGGTTTGAAGATTTTCTGGCATACAAACTGTCGTGCCATTTTGTAATTGGCGGCCACGCATGAGTACTATATAAGTCGATAGCTGACATCAATGCAAACAGAAAACATAATAAGATCAAACCCCGTAATGTCACGTTTCTGAGATATTAACGTTCAAAGATGATCACGTGACTCAATCATTAACACATCTCACATGTGTGGCCGCACTTTAAAAAATGGCGCGACAGTAGGTTGGCCACGGATCTTCAAAACCCTTTCAAGTGTCTACCTATTACGGTTCAAAGAATACAGTGCTGTGAGAGACGTACTGACGGACGGACAGCGGAGCCTAAGTAATAGGGTACAGTTGGCACCCTTCGGGTACGGAAACCTAAAAATTCATCTAATATTCAATTCTTGATAACGTTTGTTTGGTTTCGGATTAAAAAGACTCCTTACAGTCAACATGTTTTTAATATGATTTACAAATGATTTTAAGGCGTAGCAACAAGAGACACGCAACAGGTAATACACCACCAAGACAGACTTATTCTCACAATTTTGATAAAATTATAAGTTCAAGGTCAAGGTCAAACATTTTGGGCGAATAACAACAATGAAACTGAACGCGTTCAGCACGTCTAAACTGCGTTCAAGATCTGTCAGTGTCAAAATGGTTGTGGAATTGACTGACAGCTTTTGAATGTGTGGTGTCTTCATTTTGTATCGTGCGGTCAGCTTGACTAAAGTAACTAGATAGATAAATTTTTCGTATTCCAATTTACATACTATATTACGACGTAAATGGTGCGTGGCGGGTTACGGCCCATATACCAGAGTCCCAGGACTGGAAACATTAACTGTTCATAAAATCATGTTTGGGGTGGATGGTTATGATTGTTATCGCACTTCACAATCGTATTTTGGACGGTGAAGGCAAAGGCAGTACAACCTGGTTTCCAGCACCACCACCGTGTTTTACCATTGTTATTTAACCGTTGTCTATACAAGTAATAACCACCAATAGCAATCCTTGGGGCTCCTCGGGATGAAGTTATGAATACTGGCACTGAAATAAAACATAACATAACAAGTTAATTGAACTCAATACAATAGATAAACTCGGAAGGCCAATTCTCAAAAATCATTTTGATGACAGCCGTCACTGCGGCCGTTACGTGGCGGCCACCGCTGTCGTAGAAAACCAAAGAATTAGAAGTTGTCGAAGAATTAAGGTTTTATTTACTTCACTAGTAACATAAAGGTAGTTGAAAAATACAAAGAAAAGACAGCACAACAAACAAACTTATAAATAACCTTTCTTTCACAATATATAAATGACGGTTACGAGGTCAAGGTCAAACATTAACTGCGTCGATTTTTTAATGGCAGGCAATACGACCTTTAGTCCTTATTCCAAAAATAATAACATGAAAAAAATATATGTTGAAGGCATTAAATCCACACTGGGAATACGTGGTGATTATGGCCCACTTCTTTTCAGTGAAGGTCTGAGGCCGACATCTGTAAGCGTTACCTAGCTGGTGCTTTGACTTCAACTTGTTCCCGTCTCTATCTTGCACTTCTAGTTTGACAGTTATGCGACAATGACAGGAATAACGCTAAACCAAAGTGCGTGGTAAGTAGCGTTTACAGCCCACCAATTGCGTAACACACTATCAATTACAATCTCATTAATTTTGAGGGATATTCCTAATCCATTACTTTATGTGATCGAAAAAAAAATGTGCTCGACAATGTGAATAACGCAATGAATGTTGTTGAACTGTCAAAATGAAAGCCATTCCTAGCCAAAGTACGTCCTAAGAACGTTTATAGATCGCAGCTTGAGTCCCAGTAGTGGGGACAACACAAGCCTAGTATTCTGGGGGTGGATGGTTATGATTATTATTGCATCTTATGATAGTATCCTCGATGGTGTAGACAACGGCGGTACAACCTGGTTTCAAACATCGCCACCGCGTTTTACCATGATCTGATTTTAAATGTTTAAACAATTTATAACCACCAATTAACATGCCTCGAGTTCCTCGTGAAGAAGTTATGTATACAGGAGCTGAAATTAAAAAAGTTATAACTTAAAGACTAGCTTGATTCATATCACATAAGTAACTGTTTCGGAAATCTTTTCGAAAATTCTTCAAAGATTTCCAAATCAAAATATGTATATCAAAATTGTTTTAAAATATACACCTATAGTTTAATAAAAACAACTGCAAAACAAAAAAAAAACAAGAATATTTCTGTACCAATTTATTAGTAAGCATTATACATTTAAAGCTGTAGGACAAGTTTAATTTCATAGTTCTTTTAATTTGAAGTAAGAACAAGGTCATGGTCAAGGTCAGAATATTGACGAAGTTCATTTTAGCAACGAAACAGTAACAACAGCTCGGGTTTCCTAAAGCTACGCTAGCTATTTATTCTAAAATTATTGTGATTATGACTGAATACTCATTTTTACTTAATTCTTTAAAACTAATCTAATACAGAGACATAGGTACACGTTGCAAACAACAAATTGTTTACGAAAAATTTGTATAGTCGACTGCACGTCAGTGGTAGCACTTTGACCTTGATCTGCTATAGCGTAGTACGTACTTTGACCTTGTGCTGCCTTAGTACGGAGTTCAAGTAGAATATGAAGCTTAGTTAACAGCGAGTTTGTACTACTCGTAGGTTATTTACCTCCAAAGTGCAGCCTGCTGTACAATTGTGGTTTTGTAAAGACTGACTGGTAAGATTTTCCTAATTCACTATTTATGGCTTTTAGTCGCGGGCAGATGCTAGTTACTTATATTTTGTACAAAATATAAGTAACTAGCATCTGCCCGCGACTTCGCCCGCATGGTTAGTCGACTATACTATAAAACATACCATATGGCACTCAGTAGTAGTGTCAAAGAATTTTCGAAATCGGATCAGTACTTTTAGAGATAAGCTCCAACATCCAAACTTACAAACTTTACCTCTTTATATTAGATATCAGTGTTGATCCATTGATAATATATAAAAAAATAGCTTCTGCTCGCGGTCGTCCACGTGAAATTTCTTCTTTCTTTTTTTTACATATATATGGCATCTCGTAGTTGACCTTGAGAGGACGACCTCTCAAGGTCAACTACGCGAGCGTGGACGATAGTCCGGTTAAGTGGTCATGAGCCTACTGAACCGGACTATCGTGTGGTTGCCTTAAAAAAACTAGTGGTAAACTCAAAGCCAGGGGTTTTCTTGTTTCCCCGATACACCCCGTTATATCTCCTGTCCGCGCTATTATTTAGTTTTCGCTTAGCGTTCATTCTTACTTTTTCTTTTTGCTCAGCTCTTATTGCTTCTGTTGCGGTGCTAAATAGCCTAAAGCCTACCTCAAGCTATCGAATGCAAAAATATTTTTTTAAATCAAACTGGTGGTTCCAGAGATTAGGGCGTTCAAACGAACAAATAAAAAACAAACTATTCAGCTTTATTATTAGTACTTATTATATAGAATACAAGAAGTCTGACAACCAGTCTTACCAAGGGATATCGTATTACCCAGTAACTGGGTTGTGGTTGTGGAGCTCCGATAGGCAGTCGCTGCATGTAAAATATTGGTATTCAGCTGCATCCGGTTAGACTGGAAGCCGACCCCAACATAGTTGGGAAAAGGCTAGGCAGATGATGATATAAAATAGAATAGATAGATTCTATCGATTCATTAATAGCCATTTAAATCAGTGTTAAGGTGGATGGTTATGGCTGTTATTGCACCTAACTATAGCATCTCCGATGGTGAACACGACGGCCGTGCATCCACGGTGGACGTTCCGGCACCACCAGCGCGACTTACCACTAAACGTTCTCTGTTTGTAGAATCTATAACCGCCTATTAAGATAACCGTCGCTCCTCTAGACGTTGTTGTGAATACTGGCTCTGCAATACATATAAATCAACTATAGTAGGTATATAAGTACAAGTGTTAAGATAGTATAAGTAAAGGAAGGTATAGGCCGACCGCTTAACTGAGACGTTGCCTGAGGTAGCTGCGCGGTGCGGGAGGGGTGATAGTTGTCACAAGTTGACGAATCACTGAGCTCTCGCATCACGTCACCACACCGATCTGACTTTGGTAAAATCAGCTCTAGTGTGTCAATTTGATAAACATTTCATCTTAGTGACTGTTTATGGATTTATGTTTTAATTAGGTCTAGCAAATTGTTATTGCCGACCGTTATATTTAAACCAGGTACAAGCAGTTCAAATCAGTACACAGTTTCAGTTTTATATGAGATTTATTATTTTTATAAGCCGTTTGCCCGGCACTCCACAAATAAATGTGGAAAAAAATGGGCGAGACCTTTGTCCAGCTGTGGGACAAAGGCGTTTATTTCTGCCTGAAATAACGAAAAACACAAATGCAAACTTCCATCTCCTTTAGGGGATGAATGGTCAAAAATCCTTGCTTAATGTTAACTTTCGTTATAAAAGGAACACTTGTGTAAAATTTCACGCTTTTGGACCCAGCGGTTTAGGCTGTGCGTTGTGTGTCAGTAAATGAATACAGTAAATAGATGTAATATTAAATAAACGATACAAATTAATACACAATTTCATTTATATACAATTATTTATTGATTTAACATATGTTTACCGAATAAGTACGCAAGTAGTAACGAGTGTCTTGACGATCAAATTGTTACGCTTTTTTCGTATAAAGTGCAATAAGAAACTTCGTTCCAAAAATAAGGCTTTGCGCCTTATTGTCGACGACTAATGTAAGTCATTAAGATTTTTATTAAATTAGTCTTCATCAGCATTCAAAACCGGAGGGTCGTGATCATGTACATTTTTGGATTTCGTGATCCTGTCCTCGTAAGTATAGACCACGGCGTTGCAGCCCTCATTTCTATGCCTCTCACAGAACCACCGTACTTTCTTCCCTACTAGGCTGTGTTTTAAGAACTTGTAACCATTGAGTATAATCATCCGACCTCCTCTTTGCGTTGCAAATATTGCCGCTGAAAAGATACAAATATAATTACGTTACGCAATTTTTTTTAACGTTGTCGTACACGAATGAATGAGTATATTACGATACGTGTGACTTAAGTAGTCCATTATTGCACGGCGTGTGAGGGTGCTAAACGCCGTGCATTAATACTACTTATGTAAGTCACACGTATCGTATACTATTTTATAGCTCGTGTGACCTAAACCCGGACTTAAGTCACGCTTTTCTGTGTAAAAATGGATTATTTAAGTCACAGAAACGCATATAAAAAATATTTAAGACAGTGAAACACACATTTTCCTGTTATTTATTTTATTTGTGCAAAGAAGTCTTCATCAGTTCCACCCTCTAATCTTCGCAAATAGAAAGTATCCATAAGGAATTAACATGACATAACATCACACCTATTTTCTTTGAAGGGTTAGGCAGAGGTTTATTTCATATAGGTATTTATTTAACAATTGATTAATTTAAATTAATTAACATAAACACATAATATTTTTTAAAAGTAAAATAACAGCGCATCAGTTACTTAGAGGTAAATAAAACAATAAATAATAATAACAACAACGCAACAACAACAACAATGCATAAAACAATTAATTAGATAAATAAGCTAACTTACTTAGTAATAAGCGCAAATACCTATTGAAAAAAATTGGTAACATCGGCAAATAGGAAGTGATATCCAGACCCATACATGCATATGTCTATAGCAGACCATACTTCGCCTCTTATATTTTTATTTAAATTCCATGTATTATGGGACGAGACTATTACATGAACCGGGCACAAAGCTAGACTTCTGGACAGCTACTGAGAAATTCCTGATTGTGTAGCCTTTCAGAATTATCGTAAGAGCGAAGATTGCGTCTGAAAAAAAAATTATATCACCTACTATTTTTTTTTCCTCTGTTCTGGCCCACTACTGGGCAAAAGCGTCACCTTTTTCCTTCCCAATCTCTAATCTAGCTACTTGATTACTAAACTTAAGCTGTTTTAATTTAACTATGTATAAAAATGTATTATATTGTAAATCTTTTACAATGTTTTACACTAAAGTTGTCAAAAAATAAAAGGCCCATTTTGACATTTGAGAATGCGTTCTTGACACCTGTCAGTTTCATACAAACAAATACGTGTCTTGCGAATTTGATCTTTATTAACTATTAGAACTGTCAATGTCAAAACGGGCCTTTTAATTTTTGTCAACTTTAGGTAGGTACTTAATTAAATTACTAACTAACTAACTATACAAAAACCATCAAGTTGTCTATCATTTGCGGCCGTAACAAATATTTATTTATAGAATGGAATGAATCTTAAAAATCAACAATACAAAAAAAAAAACAAAAATATTTAAAGTACAACAACTTTCTTAAATAAACAAACAGCTAATAGAGAATATCAGGTGGTGGATGACAGTGGTTATTATTACAGCGCAGGATCGCACTTTCCTGAAAAGTGTACACCATAGCCTTGCATTTGCTGGAAGTAGCGCAAGCCCATCTGGTCTTGACGCCTGAGAGACGGTGGCGGTGAAACTTGAAACCTGATAAGATGAGGACTCTGGCCCCTCTGGCTGTGGTTGAAAATATTGGACCTGGGAAGTAAAACCTTTGTTCAGTGACACTCTTTGTGCAGACAGTGCCATTCACGCAGTCTCGCCTCACACTTCATTCTAATCGCTTACAGTACAAGTGTGCAACATTCCGTTAGTGTTTTAGTTTTGTCGATACACACTAAATACTTATTGGTGGGTAATTAGTTTGTATCGAAAAAACTAAAACACTAGCAGAATTAACTGGCTAAGTAATAACAGCCACACGGCTCCATCGATCAGGTTAAGCTACGCTTGCCGCGGTTGGTTCGTGGATGGGTGACCATCTACACATACCAAGACCCCTCCGTGCCACGGAAAGCACTTTAGGCCTTTGGTCCCGGTTGTCATTCGTGGATCATGGATCGCGGAGCCATAATTATAAAGGATACAATTGACTTGTATACAAGCTGTCGTTTTGCATCCTCGTCAAATTCAAGGAGGTAACTATGCTACTGATTCTTGACACGAATCAATAATAAAATAAGTTGTTTTTCTTTCTCATTTTCGGAAATCAGCAAGTGTGGGACACGCATTTTAAAACGCGGCCTGTGTGGGACCGCACTTTAACTGCCCTCTTACACACACATAAAAACGCGGCCGCTTAAACGATACCATAACGCGATTCTGTTCTTTGAAAGTGGTGTCTTCTGAAATAGATACTGTCAAAATTAAATAACTAAAAAAACAACTATGTATTTATTATTTATCGTAGGTAATTTTATTTGATTATTTATGTCTTTCATAACAGCCTCCTGAAATTTGAGGAGGATGCAAAAGAACAGCTTGTATTTAGCAAGTTATAGAAGGTTTTTTAATCTTGTTTTCTATAGATTCTGCTTACAATCTTTGCATAACCTATATCTTGCTCGTGCTACCCAAATCTGTCTTTGGAATTAGATGTTGGAAGCTTGGGTTTTAAAACAAAAATAGCAAAAAATGTTTTCCATAAAAAAATGTATACTTAATAGATAAAAGTCTCATTACTGCCAAATAGACAAGTAACATTGATTTTTACATCTGATAAATGTATTCACAAAAAAAAATGTCTTAAATTAAACAAACATAAATACTTAAAAATAATAATATAAGAATACCCTAGGGATACAAATTCTCAACGATTTCACACAATAAGAGAGAAAATATATTTACCTATTTGTCACAGAAACATGTGCATACAAAAAGATAATTAATTCTAATAACAAGGAAAAATAAAAACAAAATATATCTATGATCATGAGCACAAAGCAGAAATAGTCGACGGCTGCACGTCGTGACTGTGACAAGGTTTCCATTCAGCATGATGCTGTGCCATAGGGAACCCACAGCACAGTGCTGATTTTCAGTGTTTACCAGAAACCAAGTCAGAGGGCATAGTGCGAGTTTTTCTACCTACTCGATGGCGAACTCAGATTTGTATGGAATGACAGCAGTGCTATCGAGTTTCTACTAGATGGCGCTGCTCTAATACCGTACAAATCTGCGTTTACGTTCACGCGATCGAGTAGGTAAAAAACTCGCACTACGCCCTCAGATCAAATGATTCGTACTATAGGTAACAAAATAAAACAAAACAAACAGACAACAGTACTTATAATATAAAAGCAACTAAATAAACAACCAATGACATGAATAAATATTATTAAATAACACATTTTATTTATCCGCAGGCATCACTGTGCGTTCAGAAATATTTATAAGTAATTAACAATAGATTTTAGCAACTTACTCGTACTCGTGCTCGTGGCTAAATGATAACAGCCGTAGCTACGGTCGGTTCGTGGATGGGTGACCATCCATTACACATACAGAACCCTTCGTGCTTCGGAAAGCACGTGAAGCCATTGGACTTGGCTGTCATTCGTAGATTTAGCCTAAAAGTCTGACAACAAGTATTACTAAGAGGTATCGTGTTACCCAGTAACTGGGTTGTGGAGGTCAGATAGGCAGTCGCTCCATGTAATATAATGGTACTCAGCTGCATCAGATTATACTGGAAGCCGACCTCAACATAGTTGGGAAAAGGTCTTTAAATTCCAATTGTAGTTTTACCTTAATATTCTGAGAAATTAATTCCTAGTAGGTACCTATAATAGTAGCATTATTTATAACAAAAGCTAAAGACAATAATTGTTAGGTACGTTTATTGTTTACACAAGGAACTTTATACCAGCCGATCGATTCTATAAAAATCTCACCGTGAAAAGTTAGGTGAAGTGAGCTTAGAGTGAGCTGCCAATAATGTCAATCTCTAGCATTTAGTTTGGAATGACAGCTCACTCCACGCTCACTTCACCTAAGTTTTCGCGGTGAGATGGTTAAAGAATAGAACTGCTGGCAGGTTTATACATTTCTGTTTAAGAAAAATTCAACGATTTAAGGCATCTGCCTCACCGCCCCGACGAGTAAGCGACTCAACGATTTCCTCGCTCAAGGAATGTACCAAAGATTGTAGGTCCCGTGTAAATAAAAGAGATACATAATTATATATTAATAGTTGATCGCTGACTGTTCACACCGCTGGCGAGTACTCGTTTGTCGCAGCGACAAGAGCTATCAAAGAGAGTTCTCGCTCAGCGACCCTCGCTTGCCGGGCAGAACAGTCGCTGAGAAACTCATGCTAGGTACAGACGCCAGCGGGTCAAGCTACCCAAAACTGTCAAATTTTCCCAACCAACCTTGAACCTAATGCTTTAGCGATAAAGTTGAAAATCTATTAAAGAAATTTGACAGATTGTAGTAGCTTGATGTGCTGGCGTCTGTACACACGGTTACACATCAAGCTATACATTTCCAGTTTTAGCTGACCTCGCATTGTTTAGGTTTTTCGTACAATTAGAAGTCAGCTTGTACTGGTTTTGTATAGCTTGATGTGTAGCCGTGCGTACACACGCATACCAGCGACTAATCGCTCGTTGCCGCGCTCGCTAACTCGTTTTCGGTAGGTTTCCTCGCTTTGCGTTAATCGCCGGTAGCGGGACAGGTGGCTTCTAAAACTTTATAAAACTTGAGATTCAGCTACGGAATGACAGTTTCAAATCGCACAAAGTTAAAAAAAACGAAATATCATCAACAGATCTCTTAAAATATAATTTAAAATCTATATAAATAAAAATGATATGTTTTTCGTCAGTCGTAAGCGCATCACTTTAGAACGGCTGCAGTGATTTGGCAATTTTTTCTATTAAAATGTTCGTTATAATCCGAATTAATAATATGTAAAAACAATTGGAAGTGTTTTCAGGAAATCATGTATAATTTATTGAAATTAAGAACAGGACAAAGTCTGTCGGGTCAGCTAGTTTAATATAAAACTACTAACTATCAACTAAACCTCACTTTAAAAACATATATATACTTACAAAGGTTGTAACATAACACTAAAAAATTTAATTAATTCTTCGCTTTTTTCTCTATCTATCTAAAAGTTTGCGTGTACGTAATGTAATGTGTAATGTACGTGAATCGAAAACTTTTTAGCAACATAAAATCACTCCTGTATTCCCTAAAAGGGTTAGGTAGAGGTATACATATGTATAGTACACCAGCATTTATCCAGTTATGTTGTAGTCCCTTATAATTTTATTTCCCATATAGTTATCATATCTATTTCGTAACACTAAAACCCCTCCTGATCAATCATTGACACACACACATAGACACTCACCCACACACGTTTATACGTACACTCACGAACACGTACACCCATCTAGTCGCAATCTCATCTCAGCGACAATCAATGTCATAATTGTAGAGAAATTAGAGGTATTTTTGACCGATTGAGTCTGGGATCAGACTGTGAACGTTCTTAAAATTACAAGAATTGCCCCTCTGGAGTCACGAGATTCAGTCATCGATAATAGTTAGATAGTTCTCGCGTTTTAGCATGGAAATAGAAGCCATTGCCCTTTACCATACATTTATCTCTCTGTAGGAAGACAAACAATAAACTATGTATGGTTTGACATAATTGGAACATGTTTAAGATCACAATAGATATTGATCCGCGACGTTATCGGACTTTGTTTCAGTTAATGAAATAAAAAATGATAGAAATTGTAGGCGGATCAATGACCGCTATTGCCATGCTAAAACGCGACAACTATAGCATATTTTTTAAGAAATCGGAAAAGATTATAGTAAGCAGTTTTACAAAGAAGTTGAAGACTAAGCAGTTTTTAAAGGAAGACTAAGCAGTTTTACTGTCGACTGACATCAGTGACTGTTAAATTTTTCAGGTGGACACTTGTGTTGTCATCTGACATTATGCTGAGCTGAGGCCCTTTTGGAATTATCATCTTTGTTTTCTGTTTTTATAGTTTTAAGGTGTATTTATTTTGCTCTAATGTCAACATATTTCTTTCTTTATAAAAGAGATTCTACGGTAATTTATAAAGAAACCGCAAAAAAACCCCTAAATAATGAAAAATCAACTACAAATTTAACAAAACCGGCGTCGGATGAGAATGCTCGTTGAAACAGCTGATGATCTCGTTTGTCCCAACGATGGTGTACATGAAAGCTCGGCACCCTCTCGTCCCATGGGTTCCGCAGTACCACCGCACCTTGAGCCCCGTGGTTCTATGGCGAAGGAACTTGTACCCCCCTATCAAAATCGTCTGAGCCCCGCGGCTCGTTGTGATGAACTGGGCCGCTAGAAAGTTACAAAGATTAGTGAATGGAAAAGTATTCAATTAAACGAATAGCGTTATTTAAATTTATAATAAATAATATAAACGCTTGCCGCGGTCGGTTCGTGGATGGATGACCATGTATTACATATCGAGACCCACCTCCGTGCCTCGGAAAGTACGTCAAGCCGTTGGTCCTGGCTGTCATTCGTAAATCTTTGACTGTCGTTACGGATAGTCAGAAGCCCAAATCTGACAACCAGTCTTACCCAGTAACTGGTTTGTGGAGGTCAGATGGGCAGTCGCTCCATGTAAAATCTGGTATTCAGCTGCGCGAAAAGGCAAGGTAGATTCAATAAATAGTATAAACAAAGTCGCTTTTCTTGTATGTCTGTGTGACCGTTTAGTTCTTCTAAACTACAGAATGGATTTTGATGTGGTTTTCAACATTGTTTGGACGTTATTCCGGAACGTTTAGGTGTATAATACATACACATTATAATACATACACATTTAACTTAGATACAGTAATAAATATCTCGATGTTTTGACATGACGCTATATTTGTAGATAGAAGAAGAGAAGCAAGGGCGGGGGCATCAGTGTGTAATGAATGCAGATTGTATTTTTCTAAATCATAGTAATAAAAATCCAGATTAGAGGTTTTTAAGACTAATTTATTGCAATTTATATTCAAATCGACATACATAAACATGAAAATGTTTAGTGTGTTAGGAAAATCAATTTTAGTGTTCACACAATTGCGACATATGTTGACTAACACGAACATTGCAGTAAAAGGAGAAGACTAAATAACATTTTATTTAACTTTTTTATTTCAATAGTTTTACCTCAATATATACCTAGCTACCTATGAAAATTTTCTAGAATTATAACACCTACTTCTGACTTCATAATGTTTACAGTTATCAGAATCACAGAAATAAAAATATATAAAAAAGAACGTGTACTTAATTTTTAATGAAATAATGAAATGAAAATAGGTGGGTACGTAAAATGCCTTAGTCATTATAGACCTAACCTCAGTAACAGAGACACCAACACAAAACAAACATCCCCATTTAATGTATTTATTCAAAATAGTAAAATAGATTGGAAATAAAAATTGTTTTTACTGCAGAATAAAATACAGACAGTAATACAAAGTAGTGAATATAGTCTGAAGGCCAATTCCCATAATTAAAAACGTTCAAATTCTAGTCGCAATCTCATCTCAACGACAATCAATCCAAAGTCCAAAACTTGTCAAAAATTTAGGGAAATTAGATGTATTATTGACCGATTGAGACTGAGATCAGACTGTGAACGTTCTTAAAATTACGAGAATTGTCCTCCTGGTATTCGACGAATAAGACCAAAGAAAAATAAAAAAATAAAAATTATGGTAATGCGCTCTCTACAGTTTTGGCAATGTTTAAAGTGAATTGAAAAAGCAAATTATGTTAACGTTAAAGTGACGTTATTCGCCAGTAAATTGCGGAAACTATGTGGCGGCTACCGCTCTTTTAAGAAACAGTAGCTTTCCCTTTATTGATCTTTTGGCGTACCATGTGCTCAAGAGGCTGGCATACCACACAGAGACGCAACTTTGACTATAGAAATGTTAGAAGTGTTCTTTTTTAATTTAGCCTGTCGCGTCGAAACTCTGGGAGGTTTTTTCGGAAGACTGCGTTCAGCTTCTGACAATGAAGTAAATACTTTCTTACTTCTCAATTTCTTAATTATTTTTGTGTCGTGGAAGGGGTGATTGTGGTATTCAGACCTGTCGGTGATGTTGTCCTCATCAGTATCAACAACTCCCGGACATTGCAGTTTTCTGTAATCTATGCATCGCCAGCGCCGCCTCCGACCCCGACATGATTCATGATGACAATAATACATGAAATGGTTCAACATTAATTGCAATGAACCACGGTTAGAAATTGCGTATTGTTGTGCTTGCGTATTTTCTGTAACAAAAACTTTGCTGTTTAATAAACTAGAATTCAAATTAACCGCTTCATTTATAAACTTTGCTTAAAGTTAGGAGACGTTTAAACGTCAAAAATGTATGGTCAAACAGTCGCTAATCATTACTTAATTATAAGCAACGTTTTTGAATGAAGCCCTTAATGTCTATTTTAAGGCGAATGCGCTTTGGTAGCCCGCGAAATTCAGATTTTCCTGGTTTCAATTTGGAGCATAGTTTCGGGTAAATTAACATGCAACCTTTCAAAATAGTAACAACTTGAGAGAGAGAGAGAGAGAGAGAGAGAGAGAGAGAGAGAGAGTTTGGTAATCGTTTGATAATTCTGTACTTGTCTTTACAGTAAGGCTTCCTTTATGCGGCGCATACGCGGTTCCGGCGCGGGACCGGTGCGGCGTATGCACGATATTCATTCGCATACACGAACATGCGGTCCGACGCCGCGCCGGTGCGACTCTGGCATCATGTAGGTACAGGAAGCCTTAATGTTCCAAATAAAATGAGAAGATCGTCAAAATAACATTAACAATTAACATTTGATTGGATTTCTTGTTTCAACTATTTTAGTAGATAACCAATTTTTTTTTTTAATAACACGTTGGAATTACTCCTGTATTGAGGGTGCGTTTACAAACATTTAAACTCACATATACAAACAGCCAGACCCGGAACAACTACCTGTGGGCAATACAAGTATTTGTTCCGTGCGGGAATCGAACCCGACGACACGCAGCGCAGCAGTCGATCGCTCAGCCACTGCGCCAACCGTGTCGTAATTGTAGGTATAGCATACGCAATTACGCAAACATAAAGAAAAATCATGATTTTGTTGTTTTGATTTAAGATTTACTTATTACCCAACGTAATCGATAGTGAAAACTACTATTAAACACAACACAAATATAAAAAATATTATATTTTATTGCTGTTTTAAGAAAAATCATTTTTTGTCACTGAAACCGTTAAAAAACCCGTTCTTCTTCATAGAAAACTCCATTTTGGAATGGGCAATGAAAAAAAAAAATGTTACAATGTTTTTATTTTTCCGTTCTTCTCCATAGCAACCTTCTCCGCTTTGAAATCGGCAATGAAAAAACAAAACATCGGAATAAATCGGTAGCGATTTAGATAATTATTCAGTCGCTTACTTCCTTTACAATAAAAGTTATCAGATGATTGAAAATTAAGCCCTTAGTCTTAAGGGAGTTTTCAATCATCTGATAACTATAGTGAAGGAATAATTTTGACAGTTATTTCATACAAAAACTGTCAAACGTCAATTTTATTCCTCGAATAAAAGTTATCTGGCGATGGAAAAATCAGCCCTAACTATAAAGTACACAAAAAAAAAAACAACTGATTCATTCCTTTTTAGCTTCAACTTTTTCACTCATAACTTTTCTTATTTTTTGGCATCGTTTTCCTTTTTTGTCGTAAGTATTTATTTTTTTTCTTGAGGTATTTAATCCTTTATAAACCTAACAGTTCCTGTTTCCTTCTCCTGTGGTATCTTTCTCTTCCTTTCCGTCGTGCTTCTTCCAGAGCTGCAGGATCTTGTTTAAGCCTGTCTCGGCTTCGCTGCTGATAACGTTTATTTCTTTCCCTTTTCCAAGCTAACATTTCTTCATCTGAAGTAAAACGTGTGCCTGTAGAAAAACATAAATACCTAAAATTTTAACGTCTGTTGCTTCTAAAGGTTTCTATTTTTTTGCACGCTCACGAAGCATTCGTGTTGAAATGTTATATTCAAACGAAGATGCAAGTCGTGTAGCAAGACGTAGATACTAGCTTGCGTGGCACTTGCTTGCAAGATAATTGCATAGCAAATAAACAAGCAAGCTTGCATAATTACTATTGAGAAATCGATAATTCTAAAAGAAAACATTCGATAAGTACGTACAGACGCCAGCACATCAAGCTACTACAACCTGTCAAATTTCTTTAATAGATTTTCAACTTTATCGCTAAAGTATTAGATTCAAGGTTGATTGGGAAAATTTTACCGTTTCGGGTTTTTAGTTTTAGAGACGTTTTTAGTTTTAGTAGAAATTTTACCGATTTTAGCTTGATGTGCTGGCGTCCGTACTATTCTTTATTGTAAACCTAGAAATGAAACGAGATGATGGACAAAATATGTCTATTATTGAATGGAAATATAGAATACATAAACATCACGCCTTCTTTCCCTTAGGTTAGGCAGAGCTGTACCTTTAGGCTATAGTACATCCACATTTTGTCAGGTATGTTTAATTCCCATGTAATAGAGGGCAAGCCTATTCCTATCAACCGGGAACAAACCCAGACACCAGAGGGGCAACTCTCGTAATTTAAAACGTTCAAAATCTAGTCGCAGTCTCATCTCGGCGACAAACAAATGTCAAAAACTTGTCAACATGTAGGGAACTTAGGCGTATTTTTGACAGATTGAGACGGAGATCAGACTGTGAACGTTCTTAAAATTAGGAGAAATGCCCCTCTAGCTGCTGCGACGGCACGGTTGGCGCAGTGGTTAAGCGATTGACTTCTGCGCTGCGTGTCGCGGGTTCGATTCCCGCACGGAACAAATATTTGTATGACCTACAATTAGTTGTTCCGGGTCTAACTGTTTGTGTATGTGAATTTATATGTCTGTAAACGCACCCACGACACAGGAGAAATTCCTAGTGGGGCAACGTTTTTTTTAAAAAAAGAAAAGCTGCTACTGAGAAATTCCAAATAGAAAACTCAATAACACTTTAGGCTACCTAGGAGTCGAACCCAGGACCTGCTCACGACCCCTAGACCAACTGGACAGTCAATATAGATACATACTACTGTAATTATAAATTCACTGTGCATTATATAGTCTTAAAACAGTATATGATTCACCAGATGACCAGGGGCCCTAAAAAGGCCACTTTGGCAGAATCATAATAGGATAACAATATGAATCATATTAAAAATCGTAAAATGGTCACAAACTGACAATTCATAATATGATCTGTGTGCAATTCATATCACGCAATTTACTTGTTAGACAGTTTTGCATGGAAATTCGTAAAATGGTCCACCAATGCTTACACCAAATATGATTGATATGAAATGAATTGTAGGTGATTAAACTATTATGTGTAACCATTTAACGAAAATTAGAGGAATTGCTAATGATCTGCTGGGAATTCCGGACATGAATAGCTTTTAGAGGTAGTGCTTAAAGTGACCTTTTTAGGCCCCCAAATGAATGAACGTAAAAGAAGTAAAAGGAGTTTGTAAGGACCGTCGCAGGTATCGTTCTGTATATTCTACCTATCGATACGAAGGTGTGAGTTTATGTATGCATGTATATGATTCAAACCCGTATGAAAATATCCTGTCTCGTAGAAGTACCTGAAAAAGATAAACCTCTTTTATAAATTACATTTTTTTTTTTAATTTCTTTATGAATCGTTTTTTTTTAGCAAGATAACCTTTTTTCTAACAGGAATTTCAGAAGAATCAAAGGTCGTCTTTACCTTAAGAAAGGCCAGATGAAAACGCAGTTTTACAATAATTATATGAGACCATGGTGCCATTACGATTTTAAAACTAAAGTAGATACTTACTACTAATATTAGGTACATAGACGTAAAAATAGTAACAAACGTAACAAATAGTTTTATTGAGCCATCAGCATTGACTGATGACCAAAATGATAGGAAAACAGAACATATCTCAAAAACTATTATAAATATAAAAAAAAAACTAGAATAATTATAACCTATCATCATTTTATTAATAATACAGACATAACTAATTCTAAAGTGCAGTCGTTACGGGTAGTCAAAAGGCCAAAAGTCTGACAACGAGTCTCATCACGGGGTATCCGTGTTACCCAGTAACTGGGTTGTGCAGGTCAGTAAAGCACTAACTCTAATACTCTATGTAAAATACTGATATTTAGCTGCATCCGGTTAGACTGGAAGCCGACCCCAAAATAGTTGGGAAAAATTATTGACTCGTTCTAAGGTAAGACTACACATAGGCACTAATTGTCAGTTTAATTTTATTTTCAGATTAATTTTACTTGTTTCAACTTAATTTGTCTTTATTGCTGTTACTGTGCAGAGCACATCTCGAACTGCCGAAATATACAGGCTGCTGATTTAATCACCTGCAGGCTAATTTGCTAATTAATTAATTACAGTAGGAATGGCTTACATTTTGGCAGTTCAACAACATTCATTGCGTTATTTACGCTGGTGAGTAGACAAATTTTTCGAACATATGAAGCAATGTCTTAGAAATATCCTTCAAAATGATTCAGATTGTGATTGATAATGTGTTACACAAGTGATTGATATTTTTAGTGTGGTGCTGAAAAGTATGCTGGTGATTAAAGCAACAACCTGAATTGAATGCACTGTGGTGTGCTTATTACACACACAAAATAAAGTCGGTGTATTTAAAAAATCTCGCCGTGAAAACTTAGGTTAAGTGATCTTGAAGTGACATGTCAATAGTGTCAATCCCTAGCATCAGGTGGAATGACAGCTCAGCTCAAGATCAGTTCGGCACGATCTACGTCACAATTGGAAAATGGGTATGATTATTTTTATACATATAAACTTTATCTAAGTACGTGTAAAGAGTAGCGGGACACTTGTGTGAGTAGTGTCGACTACAGCGCCATCTGACCTTCGGACCCTGGTCTATGTGTTTGGTAAACTTGAAGCCATCTAGGAAGACAACCTTGGATCCTTTGCTGGTTGTAGTGAACATTGCATCTGGAACAAAAAACTTGAGTCAGTAGGTAAATTGGATACTTCATGCACTCCAAAATATTGTTAAACAAATGAAGGAAAACAATTGAAGATCTTTCAAAGCTCCACAGTTTTGAAAGTGTTCAATTTTGAGTTGATTTGAGTCTTAAAGGCTAAAATACGCAAAAAGTTACTGACAGATTGACAGACTCATGTCTAGTGATTTGATTGGCTGTTTGTGTATAAGTTAGCCAACCACATCAGTTCAACATTAGTTTGACCATCTGTCAGATTTTTGTGTTAACTGGCCCTTCAGTAACCAAGTGTAATTCATCGAAACCCTTGCCTAAGTAAAGCTTGCAGAAAAGGTATAAATTGGGTATATTTTTCTAACTTGGAAAAATGCTAGTAAAAAGGTTATCTTTGTGAAAGACCATCCGAAATTCTACCAAAGAGGTCTTTATTGCAGTAAGAAGCCTCATTGAACTTTTATTTAAGCGATAGTGGCGCTCTAAGCCGACTATTTTTTGCCGAGTTGTAAGGAGGGCCTGCTAATAAGGGTTGTTCCAAAAGTGCCATCTAGTACTGGAACACGGTATCATTATAAAAGGAAGAGGGCGTGAGGCACTCGCCGGAGAAAGTTCACAGCACAAAATCATAGGTGGCGGTAGCAGTTTCATTCCAGATTCTACCGAAAAAATAGGGCGAGGTCGTCGTTTGCCGGCTTCATGAGGTCATACGGTGTATCGATTTCATTTCTGGCTGATTGTTTTTGTCTAAACTGATATTATAAAGAGGAAAAATGTTTTATATGTTTGTAACAAGTAATCTCTGAAGTACTGATTCCAATTCTTCCACTGATAGAAAGATACTAAATCACTATTGCCTAGTGTCATAGGATATGTTTTATGGGATAGATGACTTCCACTCAGACCCAGTAGTGGTAAAAAATAAAATAAATAAATAAAATCCATTTAATTCAGCCAAAACCCTTATTACATAAAATAAAATAAAATTTCACAACACTGCAACATAACTGATCAAAATATAATAAAATGTCAAAGCAATTAAAACAAACGAATGAGTCGGTACAAATTATAAGGGTCACAGAATTAAAATAAAATATGAAATGTAAAAATTAACAAATGAGTGAACAAATTATAAAGGTCACAGAATTAAAATAAAATATCAAATGTAAAAATTAACAAATGAGTGAACAAATTATAAAGGTCACAGAATTAAAATAAAATGTCTAATGTAAAAGTAAACGAATGAGTGAACAAATTATAAAGGTCACAGAATTAAAATAAAATATCTAATGTAAAAGTAAACGAATGAGTGAACAAATTATAAGGTCACAGAATTAAAATCAAATATCTAATGTGTAAACGAATGAGTGAACAGATTATAAAGGTCACCGAAATAAAATCAAAATGAAATATTAAAAGTAAAAATAAACGAATGAGTAGGTAACAATTATAAGGGTCACAGAATTGAAAGTAAAGCAAAATGTCAAATTATAAGGGTACCTAATACTAAGTAATATATCAATGAAAAGTTATGTTAATTTAGTTTTTCAGGTAAACTACAAATAAAGTAAACATTAGCAATTCCCGTAGGTAGTAATAATTATTTAATTTTATAATATAATTTAATTATTTAATATACGAGTAAATCAAACAAATTAAGAAAGAAAATCATAATAACTAAGGTATAAATCATAGATTCCCTATTATACGAAAACCGAAACCGATGTTAGTTTGTTACGATGTCTTATGTACAGACGCCAGCACATACTAAAGCTACCCGAAACTGTCAAATTTTCCCAATCAATCTTGAACCTTAATGCTTTAGTGATAAAGTTGAAAATCTATTAAAGAAATTTGACAGATTGTAGTAGCTTGATATGCTGGCGTCTGTAGACCTTTTTAGAAAGATAAATAAAACACACACCAACAATAATTACGTTTTAATAACTTTATTAATTAACAACGTTCGGCAATGAAATACCGTAATAATGAAACATTAGTAGAGTTAGTAATTCTATTCAAACAACATTTAAAATAAGTAATAGATACGTCATTTATTTAGAATTAAAATAATATGTACGTAAATAACAACTAATACCTTATTCATTAACAAAAATAACAAAATTATATTCTAACTTAACTAAAACTATTGAAATAACTAAAATATTGCGTTGAAAAATTTAACCGCATGGCTGTCGACTGGTAATGTACGCAAGCACATCAAGCTACGCGAAACTGACAAATTTTCCCAATCAACCTTGAACCTAATACTTCAGCGATAAAGTTGAAAATCTATTAAAGAAATTTGACAGATTTTAGTAGCTTGCTGTGCTGGCGTCTGTACCCAAGAGACTAGCGGTATTACCACGTTGTATGGCAATGCTTAGCGTCTCACCAAGGTAAAAGCCATAAGTAACAAGTACTTAAGTAGTAATAAGTACATAAATACAAAAATAAGGGTCATAGTAATAATCAGCCTAAGATGTTCCAGCTGCTGAGACACAAGCCTCCTCTCTGTGAGAGGGAGTGGGACGTAATCCACCACGCGGGCCCAGCGCGGGTTGGTAGACGTCACATGTCTTCGAATTTTTGGTTCTAGGACAAGCCGGTTTCCTCACGATGTTTTCCTTCACTGTTTTGAGAGCAGTGGTGATGAAATAATTTACATAAAGTGCCTGTCTGGGTTCGAACCGACTCGTAATTCGCGGTTGTTACCACTGGGTCACCACGGCTCGTGTCGGTCATAGTAATTATTCCAAATTTCTATTTCTACACGCAATGCAGATATAAGAAGTGGGTGCATGTGTACGGCAGGTCCATCTTAAACACATTTCACACATTTTCCGTGTTTTCTTATCTCGAGCTCTCCCACACAAATGACAGCGGCCGTTGATTGATTTATTTTTCTGTTCAAAAATTATCGGGATCCATTGTCCTAGAATTAAAAAGGAATTGATAATATATAAACATAATAATGTATCTTTGGGGGTATTGTAGGGGTATCGTATTACCCAGTAACTGGGTTGTGGAGGTCAGATAGGCAGTGGCTCCATGTAAAGTACTGCTATTCAGCTGCATCCGGTTAGACTGGAAGCCAACCCCAACATAGTTGGGAAAAGGCTAGGCAGACGATGAATGTACTCCCGACTAAATTTCGGTCACGGCGGGCAATCTCAACGGAGACTAAGTACCTAACCAAAAGATAATTATAGTGTGCATACACAGGTGCACCCCTCATTCCACACTCTCATAGTCCGATGGGACGGCAATCCGACACGACTGGGGACAGCAGGCGCAGGAATAACAGATTTACGTGCTTTCCAAGGCATGGGGGTGTCACACCACCAACTTCCAAACTCCGGGCTGCTGCTGAGAAATTCCGAAACCACCGGGGCAGGCAGACGTGTATAAATAATAAAAATGAGCCACAAGGGTCGGTCGAAGGTTAAACTACGTTTGCTGCGGTCGATACGTGGATGGGTGACCATTAATTACATATCGATACCCTTTCGTGTCTCGGAAAGCACGTTAAACCGTTGATCGTGGTTGTCATTCGTTATCTTTGATTTAACTGCACCCGGGAAGCCGACCCCAACATAGTTGGGAAAGCCCAGCCCAGTTTCAGGATCTCGAGGGAATATATTTTTCGGGACATGTTAATAAAAAACTGGTCATAATAATAAGTTATAATCTTTAGATTCAAAACCGTACAGCTATAATACTTAAAGGTATAAATAATATTTACGTTATCATATTTATTGCATATAAAGGCTATATGGCAAACAAATTAATTTTAATACTTATAATGTCTCTGCAAGGAGGACCCATAACCGTTTGTTAATTGACTTGTTAGATATAATAAAAGCTTAAATTTTCCAAAAAAAAAAAAAAAAAAACATTCCAGGTAAAGTAAAATACCGAAATCTATATTAAAAAGAAAAGTTATTTCAAGAATTTTAATACATAATGCTTGTAGTTATACATATACAGTGGCCTCCAAAAGTTAGTTGTCATTTTTCCACTTCAGCTCACCCACATTATAAATTCCAAAAACCTAGAGAAATCGTCATAATAAGAATTATTTACTCTATTATTGTACTCTTTGAAGAGACTTTTTCATCTTAACGCTATTGAGCTTCAGGAATCGCTCAATCTTATTTACAATAACTATTAACGACAATCCCACACGGTTCCTTAGGTGCATGGTTATGTGTATCATTTATCTTAATAATGTCGTTATGATATGTATGTATGTTTGCTCTGCAACCCTTAGTGTGATGAGTAGAGCAGTACCAGCGGCATCTATCACCCTTTTTTAATTGCAGACAGTATTTATATCCACCACGGGATATCATTCTTCTTCCTTGATTCGATGTAGTGTACTCGAAGCCTGGAAAGTAAATATTATGTAGAAAGTTTCGATTGACAATAATTGGGAAAGGGGATAGAAAAGAGAAGGATTTTGGCTAATTTCATGAGAAAAAAATAGGATAGTATGTAGGTACAGGGTATTTAAAAATAACAAACGTTTTTGTGTATGTTCATTTTAATTCTACCAATCAAAAGCGAGGAAAACAAATATCTTTAAAAAATTAAATAACTCGGCAATTTTTTTTTAACAACAGCAATGGATATGCTTATTATTTACAGATTTTTTTAAATACATATTATATAAAATGATACATCACATTGTAAAAAATAAATAAAAACATGTTTGTCAAATGATCATACAATAATGATCGCACAAAATACTATGCGTGTAGTATAGCATTTTGTGTGACCGTAAGAACTGGGACATGTGTTTTGACAACAGCATGATGGTTATGCTGATTATTTACGCTAATAATTTCATTGCCAACAGTAAATATGACTGCCCTGCACCCTTTTTTCTGGTGTGTCGAGCAGTACCAACGAGTCTTGCATCCTGTGTCACGGTGACGAGAGAATCGGTACCCAGCATATATTATAATAAGGGTCCCTTTTTGAGATAGAGTGAACACTGGTCCTGAAAAAAAACTCAGATAAGTACTGAAACTGATATGAACCTCTAATGATAGAAAACACTGGTAAAAAATTTTGTTTAAAACATCGCTCTGTTTCGTTCAATCGTTTGATGGTGACAGAGACAGAATTATGTTTTAAACACTCGTTTGCAACAAATAATACTTTTGTCTCGCGTAGATCTATATTCCAGCGTACGGCCGGAGCAAACACAATCTCCACAGTTGTGGTTCACTGACGGCTCTGATCTCAAGTGCATATGCGGCATCTCCCCACAAACAATGGCCCACCCATCATCCTGCGCCGTATA
The DNA here is from genome assembly GCA_949629185.1 of Apamea crenata. Lineage (NCBI taxonomy): Eukaryota > Metazoa > Arthropoda > Insecta > Lepidoptera > Noctuidae > Apamea > Apamea crenata. The sequence goes on along the minus strand of OX451363.1, from coordinate 15,266,843 downwards.
CTCTGTTACCTGTGCACTTGATGATCTTATGACTGCGTCAGTGAGAGGAGTTCTCGCAGCTGAATTTTGGGCCAAAAATATTTAAACTTTGCTATCGATACGCTGAGAAAAAATAAGCGTACATAGGGTGCCGAATAGCAACGTCTACATAGGTCGTTGTGTCCATTAAAATCACCAAGTTTATTTCCGAAAAATATATTTCCTAAATAAATCAAAAACATAAAATAAATTAGCATTTAAATCTGACAACCAGTCTTACCAAGAGGTATCGTATTACCCAGTCACTGGGTTGTGGAGGTCGGATAGGCAGTCGCTCCATGTAAAATACTAATATGCAGCTGCATCCGGTTAGACTGGAAGCTGACCCCAACATATTTGGGAAAAGGCTAGGCAGATGATGATGATGTTACCGCTATTTACTACACTAAGAATTGAGCCAAGTTTTTTCTACAACAGTATGATGGTTATGCTCGTTATTTATGCGAATAATCTCATTGCCTACAGTAAATATAACTGCCCTGCACCCTTTATGATGGTTTGTCGAGCAGTACCAACGAGTCTTGCATCCTGTGTCACGGTGACGGGAGAATCGGTACCCAGCATATACTATAATACGGGACCCTTTCTGAGATAGAGTGAACACTGGCCCTGAAAAAAAATCTTAAAATACTGAAACTGACTTTAACCTTGACGGCTTTTCATGTTCAGGTAAATAATTTTGTAGAAACATTTTTCTACAAAATTATTCTTATTATTATTTTTCTTGTTATTATTATTATTTAATCTATTCACCAACTCATAACTCATCATCGTAATTACGATGATGAGTTTCAATTAAATAGATTCCTTACCATGTTTGTATGTGATGTAGCAGTAAAAATAAAGACCGAAAAAAGTTAATCTACTGTTTTATTATTTAGGAAATCATTAAATAATAATTAGTCAAAAATTCAAATTCTATTAGAACAAAATATCTTTCGTAAATACTTTTTTTTTTTGCGAACTTATTACTATAATACACTAGCTGACCCGGCAAATGTTGTTTTGCCATATACATTATTTCTAGGAAATATATATTTTTTTTGCATGAAAAATTGATGTTGGCCGATTCTCAGACCTACCCGATATAATAATAATAATAATAAATCCCTGGACATTTCACACAGCACCATTTGTCCCAAGCCAAGCAACCTAATGCTTGTGTTATGGTAACAAGATGGCTGATAAACTACTTATATACAATTTTTTTTTTTGTAAATACATACATATTATAGATAGAAAAACACCCAGACTCGGAACAAATACATGTAGGTCATACAAATATTTGTTCCGTGCGGGAATCGAACCCGCGACACGCAGCGCAGCAGTCAATCGCTTAACCACTGCGCCAACTGTGCCGTCCATATGCACACAAAATTTCATACAAATCTGTCTAGCCGTTTCGGAAGAGTTTGGTAACAAACATTGCGACGCGAGAATTTTATATATTAGAGAAAAAGATATACCGACTGACTTTTTTACCGTCTGGACAAAAACAGGGTATAAAAGGTGAACGGAGTTCTACTCCGTTCACCTCCTAAAAAAATAAAATGCAAAATCTCTCTTTTTACGTTCAGTGTCGTGAATGTCGCTACGAATTCTTTGATATTTCCGCGCGTAGAAAAGGGTGCATTTAAGTTGAATTTTGATATTATTTGTCGATATATTCGTTTTTCTTTATTGTGAAAAAAAAATGTGCCTTTTATACCCTGTTTTTGTCCAGACGGTAAAAAAAACGTTAGCCGGTATATTTTGTCAATATGAGGGCGCCACATTGAAAGCGCCCTAAAAAAATATTCAAATGGAAAAAAAAATACAGACTGTTTTCAAATTAACTAGCGAAACTTCACAGAATCAAATAATCAGAAGGTACCACAATCAGTGATTATGCTCATTATTAATTTTAACAATCTCGTCATCGACAGTGAAGAGGGCTGCTCTGCAGAACTTGTGGTGCATATTGCAGTACCACCTAGTCTTGGCTCCATTGCTGCGGTGTCGGATGAACGTGTACCCAGCAACTATGATCATACGACCCCCGTTTCTGGACAGGGTGTATACTGGATCTGTAAGAGAACAAAGATTTAAATTTCAACCTGTGTTGTACAGTTTCGTCTTTGTACCTACAGAAAGTAATGAAACTGGGTTTTTGACAACTTTACAACAGTTGTGCTAACATAGAAGTGGTGTGTGAACTCGTACAGGAATATCACAAACTAAACTAAATACAGGCAAAAAAAAAGTAAAAAAAAAATGAAACAAAATCCTATACGAGGCCTGCTGCCGAGGTTGGCTGGTATTCTGATAGGACTCTATTATGAGATTGTTAATAAAAAGTAAGCATCTTTTTTTTCAAGAGAACTTATATATATATTTTCACGAAACACACACAAATTCACAATCACACAAGCTATATCTAAGTTTTAGGGATAATGACTAGACCGTACTAAGGCGACTCTTGCAAAGGTCTTCGTTCTGATTTACCTAAAAAAACTAAGGTTATTAGGGAAATGACACGTTAGTGGTTAATAAACTGGATGGTTATGTGTGTTATCTATTGTTACTAATTCGTCACGGAACGTTAATATCTTCGCTCGACAGCCCTTATTATGATGAGTGCCACAATGCCAACGTATCTTCACCCCCGAGGGGCAATGCCGGGAGAATCTGTACCCTTCTAGAAGGATCATACGGCCGCCTCTCTTAGTATATGTGAATACAGCCTCTGGAAATCCCGTAGCGACTGAAATAAAATTGTTTAGTCTGTAAATAATATATCGGAATCACTTTTACACGTCATACCCGAATTACTGTTTTTTTATAACAATAATACAAGTATTGGCCAAAAAATCAGAATTGCCATACAATGTGGCAATGCTGCCAGCCTTTTGGGCACTTTTCCTGTTGATAACGATGCGGATGAATTTTGTGATGCCCTATGATTTTTCCTTTTTTATATATTTATAATTATATAATAATAATATCCCTGGACATTTCACACAGCACCATTAGTCCCAAGCTAAGCAACCTAATGCTTGTGTTATGGTAACAAGATGGCTGATAAACTACTTATATACAATTTTTTTTTTTTTTTGTAAATACATACATATTATAGATAGAAAAACACCCAGACTCGGAACAAATACATGTAGGTCATACAAATATTTGTTCCGTGCAGGAATCGAACCCGCGACACGCACCGCAGCAGTCAATCGCTTAACCACTGCGCCAACCGTGTCGTCAAATTATTATATATTAATAGTCTTCCAGACCATATTTGGGCCATGGCAGCCTATCGCGCGGGAGATATGATAGTGCAGAAGTATGAGCGCAGACACAGGTGCACTCCCTCTTCCCTCACTCTCATAGTCCGGAGAGATATCAGGCGCAGGACCAACGGCTTAACGTCCTTTCCGAGGCACAGGAGCATCACACCACCAACTTCTAAACTCTGGGCTGCTAAGAAATATTCCTAATGGAAAAACTAAATACCACTTTGCCCGAACAGGCAATCGAACCCAGGTTAAGGTCAGCAGTCGAGACACTCGAGACCGGGTAGCTGGTTTGTAATTATATGGCCATCGGGTAGGGTTTGAGTTAAAAATTCAATGTTTTCATTTTGTTTATGTTTTATTAGAAAGTACCAAGTTCTTAAAAGAAATATCACAACACAGCTTACAAGGCTAATAAGCAATTTTGACCTAGAATTATGTCTATCACACATTCTAGAGTCTGGTAACATCGAAACACTTTTTATATGTATTTATCGATGCAATTAACACGTTCCCGGTCCCAGTACAAAGTTATAAAATGTATTCGTACGTCCACGGCGGCTCTTTTAAATTTTCGGTAGCCTTATCTAACCATACGTCCATGAGAATCTTTTTCCTCTTATTCATACGTCCAATCAAATAAAAAACATCAAGTTTACTTTTGGATTATGACTCCAACTAGAGTCATGGACATGTGAGTTTGGTACAAATGTGACTCCTTTGGAGTCATTAGACAGTGTACTCGTACGTGTTACTTAGACAGAAAAAAAATTCTTAGTCTTACAAAGACACAATGCAGCGCAAAACTACAGACACAAAAGTAGGAAATAAACTAAAAAATCTAATTACTTATTGCTACAGTACCTAATCCCAGTACCTTTGAAAATATAAAAAAAAGTAAAGTAATATAAGTATATAAAAAAAAGTTACAATGGCAACACTGAGGGTAAGATCAATACTATGCATCCAATAGAGATGTGAGACACTAAAACTCTAAAAAAAAAAAACAATACCTATAGGTAACAGCCTATAATGTCCCCACTGCTGGGACACAGGCCTCCTCTCTGTGGGAGAAGAGTGGACCATGATCCACCACGCGGGCCCAGTTTTTTTTTGTTCACTTGCCTAATAATGGTTATGATTATTGTTAACTTTTACAATTGTGTTCTCCAGTGTAAAAATCACAGCCTTGCAGCCTTTAGAATGATGAGTAGCGCAGAACCATCGGGTCTTCAACCCACTGACAAAATGGCGGGAGAAATTGTGCCCATCCAACACGAGAACTACAGCCCCTCTCTTACTTCGTGCGAACACGGCTTCCATACCTAGGGAAATAACAAAAATATGTATGTAGAAACAAACTGTATTTGACAAGTATTCGCGAAAACAATATAAATGATTAAGTCCTCTATGTAACGGTGACACAGTCCACTTTGCTACATAATTAATGAAAGATTCTGAAGTGTTCTAATGTTTTAAATTAGTTCTTGTATCTCCAGATGGATAGAAAGGAAACAACAGATAGGATATTTTTAAAGATTTGCTCAATTTCATCGATTGTTGTTATCGCTTGCCTACAGCAGTCCACTGCTGGACATAGGCCAATTGCACGCCGTTCAGCTCAATTCACACACCACCATCACATCGACCTGCAACCTGTTACCATGAATTCCGTAAATGATTCTGAACCCGCCTGAGTTGAACAGTCAAAATGCCATCATCATCTGCCTAGCCTTTTCCCAACTATGTTGGGGTCGGCTTCCAGTCTAACCGGATGCAGCTGAATACCAGTATTTTACATGAAGCGACTGCCTATCTGATGCGGTCAAAATGTATGAAACAGTAAATTGGATGGGGATTTTTATTTTTGTTTGAAGTCCAGGCTTCAAACAAAAATAAAAATCCCTCATCCCAGAGTGGGAAAAAGAGGTATCACAGATGATACTTTCGATTTTAATCAAAACAAAACGTGTGTTATTTACTTTTTTTTAGTACAATCTAATTCATATTTTATTGCAAATGAAAATCAGAAAAACAGTTTCTATTAACATTAAAACATAAGAATATTTTACAGGTGGAACATTTCACGAACGTTAGCTGTCTGCATCCCTTCATTCTACATCTAGATCGAGAAGGTTGATTGTCTTTGGCACACATAGGCAAATGCTTTGCTTCCTTTACCCTTTGTGACGTACGAGGCATTGCTTTGACAAGTCTATAAGCTCTTTTCGGTAATACTTGGTCTTCTTCCTCTGGTAACGCAGCAGGTCGAAGGCTTGATGTCAGTCTTGGTATTGAAACTATGTAACATAAATAAAATAATAGATGTACAAACTTAATAAATAGTGATAGTTCGACGTAGTTCTGGGTATGCTTGCCTACAAGATAATTGCGAAACACACTAATAGTAGCAATGGCTTTGATTTTGATAGTTCAAAAACATTCATTGCGTTTTAAACGTTGGTGAGCTGACAAATTTTTCGAACATAATAAGCAATAGATTAGCAATATCCTTCAAAATGATTCAGATTGTGATTGATAGTGTGTTACGTAATTAGGGTGTGTTGGCTGGAGCTGGCAGGTTAACTAGAATAATTGATTCTAATTAAAAAGCAAGCATGACACACATATCATTTTAATTCATGTTTTACAACTATACTTTGGTTCAAGTACATTTTGAGATCATTTCATTATTTTCAGAACATTAATTTTTACACGTAATATTAGGAATTAGTTAGGTCACATAATGGACCCGAAATCTTATCCTCTAAACAGCATAGACTCCACATTGATCGCCATTACAATGACGTCATCACAAACAGTACAACTATAGAGTCATTGAGACCGTATTTCGGCCATGGCAGCCAATCTCAACCGAGACGAGTCTTTGGCGAGGAAGATATTATAGTGCACAAGTGTGTGCGCAAACACAGGTGCACTCCCTCTTCCCTCACTCTCATAGACCGATGAGACGGTATTCCGAGACATCAGGTACTAGGTACTTTTAAAAACTAATATCTTGACACCAAATGTGGCAACGTTTAGTTATCAGGATTTTCCACTCTTTGTGGTAGTAATTAGGTCACAGATTAGACTAAGAAATAGCATAGACACTATACATATAGATCGTTATCCCATAACCATAACATTACATAAAAGTAACACTATATTTTATAGTTACTACGTCGTGAAGACACACATCTAATTACATCATAATTTGTCACCAAAAGGAGACATTTCATTTCTTGGAAAGCTTTTGACTAGTAAGGTCGAAAATTGGACGAAGGATACTTACATATAAATGGTATATACAGGGTGACTGGTAATTTGTGACCGATACTTAAACACGTGATTGTACTTATTATATTAAACAACTTTCCAAAAGAAATTATTTGTTTAATTTACCAAGCGCATGACCCCAATCACCCCAAGAGAACCGCGTGCGCGGTCCGTACGGTTGTTAAATGAATAAAAGAGAATAATGCATGGTAAAAGTGAAATTAGTTTTGTTTGTAAAAAAGGATTAGTAACTATACCCTGTGCATTAGGTAAACCGTTATTTGACAGATTTAACTAGTGATTGCAGCAACAGCAACACACAATACATTGATTGATACACGTACGGTATTATAATGTCTGTAAGAAGCTAAAATAAGGCAGTTTATATATTTATTTTGTTATGCATTTTAAAGTTAACTTTTACGTAATCTGGAATACTTACGTTCTAAGACAGCTGTCAAAAAACGGTTAACCTTATGGACAGGGTATAAAGTAAAATAATTACAGATGATGGTGTATTATACTTGTTATGTACTCAATATTTTATTGGGGTGATTGGGGTTATTGTATAATTCTGTCGTATATATACGCCTAATTTTCAACCATGGCGTCAAAAAGACTACCACGACATTTAATCATTCGTCGCAAAGACGTTGTGATTAAAATATCAACAAATTTTGTTATAGACGCACATAATTTTCCTCGAAAATGGCGTGTCTATAATATCATCCAAATATAGTTATTCCATTTTACAAGCTTGACTTGTTTTTCGAAGAATAAAATAGATCGAAATAGTTTTACATCGTCATTCAATAACGTCACAAATCGATACTAATGTAATATTGTTTTAGCACACATTGCACTTTTATTTAAATTATTATATTAATAATTTATAGGTAATGTTTTGAAGTTTAAAAAGTCTTGTATAATATTTTTTTTTTTTTTGTGACGATTCCAATTAGAGCACCATGCAAAGATTGTTGATATCATGGGGAAGACTGGGAAAAAAAATGAAGCCTCAGTAAGGTTTTTTTTTATAGAGAGCTTGATACAAACGCATCTCTTGACACGGCTCGCATTACTGTTGTATTTTTTGTAACCCTGGTTTCCGAGTATCATAGATCCATCGGTAACAATTTTTTTTTTATCCTACCTTAAGAAAATCGTGATAATTGTGATCAATATTTTTATATAAATTAAATAGAACTTACTATTATACTTTAAACATTTTTCGTCGTCTCAGTCAAGGTTACATCAAAAATTACGTTACAAGGGGGTGTGACATCGTGTGACAAGTAAGACGAGTCAAAGCTTCGTGACGTCACACGTAAAAATCTTAAGTCTAAAACTCTATACATCAAGTCTTTGACAATATTACCAACTCTATAAATATTCGAAATATGTATTATAAAGTTTCTATAAAATTATAAATCACGTGACCAGGGCCACCAGGGGAGGCCAAAAATATGACCACCGTTGGCAAGGACGGGCTCCAAAAATCATGAAATTTTAGTGAAGTAATTTATGGATTGCTCTTAATAATATCGTATAGGTACGTAACAAAAAAAACCTACCAATTATAAACATTACTTATCACAAAAACATTTTCCGTGAGCATTGTGGACTAGATATTTTAATATTTTATATACCTTATATAATCTAAATACTATGTACTTACATAAATAGGGTAACGACTGACTCGACTAGTAATTAGTATTTAATACCTCATTGGTTATTAGCGTACTATATTTTTTTATGAATCATAAAAATCGACAAGAAGCGTCCTCAGTCTGAGAAGTTACCAAAAGGAATGAAGTAAGTACGACTCTTACCAAATTAGGTAGCTCACAATATTTACAATTATTACCTCTTCGCGCTAAGTTTGTCGCTGACCGCCAGTAAAACTAATAAATATCGAGAAAACTGAAGAATAAAAAGGTGCCGATTAAGTAATAATCACACGTGCTTGCAATGATGTTACTTATGGCACTAAGGGCCGATTACTCCGGAACGGCAGAATACGGCAGCGGCCGGTAGCGACGACGCCAGAATGCACCATATAATGCTCGTGTCACCGCGAGCAGCCGCGGCAGACGCGCGTTGCCGCGCAACCTTGCAAGCGATACTGGTTTTTTAATTATGTAGATAAAGTTTAAAATTATTTTACACTGGAAGTGCTCGCTGTGCCGCTGCCGGCCGCTGCCGTTCCGGTGTGAATCCGGCCTTTTTTTTTTGGATGGGAAATCATCAAATGACGTCTCCCGATCTGGGCGGAGCGGGAGGGTGTGTCAGACTTTTACTGACTAAAACCCCCCCGTGTTCCTTCAGTTGCCTATGCCAGGGGTCACGGTGTCTCGTTCGAACAACCCGCGGCCCTGGCAGGCTTCTGCCGTAGCGGACCCCGTCAGTTTCTGCTGACATCTCTTTGAGGCACGCGTGGAACACAACGCGTCGTCGACCCGGGCCTGGCCCTTACCGGGCGGCGAGCTGCCCATTGCTCGCCGCCCGCAAGTCCGCGCCTACGGTGGCCGGGAGTCGGTTGCTGACTCGCGACATCCAAGGCGTCTCCTGCGGCGACTAGGGGCGCGACGGCGCTGAGATGTGTGAATCGGCCCTAAGAGGGCGATTCACTGGCGTGGTAGGCGGTTGAGGGTAGGGACCATGGACTGGCAAACTTAGCGCGACCGGGATACACCTACAAAGCGACCTACCATTAGGTATTTGTCGATCACATCGATTATCTTATTATAAAAGCTTAAAGTTAGGACTAGTAAATGCTTATATTTAACACCTGTATATTTCCTAAAAAAAGGTACGATTCAGAATTTGGAGAAGAAGTAGTTTTCAGAAGTAAATAACTACTGTTGTAAAAAAACCACATGGTTTATAAATTAAAATGGAACCGGATTGAGCACATGATCTCCGAAAAGAAAAGCTTCTCGGAAAAGGATTCCAAGCAATCGAAAACAGAAAGAACGTTTAGTTAATTACCTATTCTTCCTAAATTCTATTCTTGATACATCAAAATTCTTAAGCTGAAATGTACTTTTAACCTATTTAATCAGAAACTTCTTGAAGTTATAGGCTTCAAGTTCTTGACGTTGGTAGCGCAAACCAAACGCCTGCTGATCAGAGAGGTTTTCTGGTGATAATGTCTGTCATCTGATTGGAGGACTCTGGAACCTTTAGAAGATGTTTCGCCTCTGTAACAAATATTAGATATGCTCAAAAGAAAAACGGCCTCTAGTTTAAGAAATCAGATACTTACTGATTGACTTGACTTAGGATTTCGTCAGAATCTAGTATAGGTACTCAAAAAACTAACAAAAATAAAATGCGCGTGTGGCACCGTAGCTACACGTGATAGAAATGAAACTTCTTAATAAATAAAGAATATTAAGAGATATTTAGTGTGAGAGACAGAAAGAGTTATGTCTTTCTTCTCTCTCATGTAACGATATGTGCCTAAACGTGGCGCGGCCTAGAAATTTCACTCTCAGTTTTCGTGCAATCATCGATTCGCCGCCTAAGAAGTTTCACTTCAAAAACTTATTGTTCCTTTAGTTTAGGATCTACTTGGCAGTTTTCAGAGGTCACTTCAAGTCAGAGTCACTTCAAGAAAGTATATAAAAAATTATCGTCAACTCACCGTTTTTCTATTTCCACGATTCCTCATTAATCCTTAGGTAAATAAGCTCGATACAGTTCGTTCAGTTCATTCAGTTCTCCAAAAGTCGGATCCAGAACCGGTATTTCGGAAGCAGACGCTGTCTTGGACTCCGCCGTTCCTAAAGAAAAACAACTTTATTTAGTATACCTGACATAAACGGTGGTAAAAGGATGGGTGGCTATTTTGACCACAGAGTTACAAATACAGTGTGTACAAGGCTTAATGTAGGGGCACCTTAATAATTTAACCGCTTTTTACTAATGAGAGGGTTCCCAATTTACGCAAGCGTTGAAAATATTAATACCTACATCAGTACCTATCTACGTTTGAATTAACATATAATCAAATTTAAAGTAGTACATATATTACTTTTGTATTTAAATCCTCATATAATATTCATTAAAAAATATGTCATATTTTCTATACAAAAGGTGTCAAATCGTAACATTCCTTCTTCAGATAAAAGTTCTCTGGCTATTGAAAAATCAGCCGGAAAACGATTTTAAATAAAAAAAAAATAGTTAGTGAAATATATTTCACCAAATAACGTTTCTTCTAAAATTTCTTTTGTTTGTGAACATAATGCAAAAGCCATCACTATCTATTAAACATTCGCCAAAAGAACTACGAAAGAAAGTTACAATTCGCAGAGGCATCATAATAATAATTAAACAACGGCTCGCATTGTGAGGAGGTTCCTGTCTCTGGAGCCCTAACCACCGGTAGCTTGGACCCTGCTCCCGATACCGGCAGATCACTATTTTAAAAAAATATTTTTTAATGTTTTTTATACTTAATTCTTAAATTTTAAGAAATATTTAAAAATGTAATAAAATAAATAAACAACAACTATACTCTGTCCACTAGGTTAATCGTTTTTTGACAGCTGTCTTAGAACGTTACTATTCTAGATTACGGTTAACTTTAAAATGCGTAATAAAATAAATTATATAAACTGCCTAATCTTATTGAAATATCTTATTTATGACTTCTTACATACATTATAATACCGTACGTGTATCAGTTTTCATAAAAAATATATAATTGCTCACTAGTTCGATCTGTCAAAAAACCTAGTGGACAGAGTATAAACTAAAATATAATTCAAATGGTTCATGATTATGTGTATTTAGGGTCCTGATGATGTCATTATGGTGGGTGAAGACGGATGCAAGACACTTGGCTCTCGTCTTACTGGTGTGCGTTTCTGGACCACCACTTTTTTCGTGATAGGTGTCTCTGGTGGTATCTTTTACAGCAACCAAAGCCCCTTGGAGAGTACACCCGTAGAATAGTCCTAAAATAAAAATAGAACCATAAATACCTATAACAAAACTAACACAATTTTGAGCACGATTTTATTGACAGTTCAACGACATTCATTGCGTTATTTACGTTGTTGAGCACACAATTTTTTTGGACATAAATGAAGCAATGAATTAGCAATATCCTTCAAAATCGTTCAGATTATGATTGATCTTGTGTTACGCAATTACGCCCGGCTTCCCTTTCATTACTTGTTTTCAGGTCTAATTGGGAGTTTTAGTAATACAGCCGAAAATTGTAGTACATTGTAATAAGTTTGCTTTGTAACATCTCGTCAAACGATCACTAAATAATTACCAGTAACCGGGAACATATATGTACATCCACACTGTGATACAAATAATAAAAGGATTTTTTTCCTTTACCAACTTATATATTTAATTAATTATGCTATTTTTATTTTACAAATGCTGCTTCTGTGGTACATGTACCTACAACTTACTTATGTATAACATAAGTTTACAATATAAAGTAAGTCCACTACAGCATTACGAGATTAATCAGGGTGTTGGTGCTGTTACCATGGATTCAGTACCTACAAACACCAGCACATCAGCCTACCCGAACTGTAAAATTTTCCCAATCCACTTTGAACCTAATGCTTTAGCGATAAAATTGAAAATCTATTAAAGAAATGTCTTTCTTTCAACACTAAACATCTGTAACCGGATGGGAATGTACATTATTGGCTTTGATGATATCGTCACCCACAGTAAAGATGACTGCTTTACAACCCTTGTTATGATGGGTGGCACAGAACCAACGAGCCTTCAGTCCTATCGTACGATGGTGGTAGAAAGAGTACCCTTCTAGTATGATGAGTCGGGCCCCCCTTTTAGATCTCGCGTACACTGCACCTGTAAGAATGACGTATGTTTACAGTTAAAATTACAATAATTAAAAAAAAGCTTGTATCAAAATTCAGCTGCATTATTTAGCAAGGACCTACGTGTTGCTATACCATCTCAACGTGTCAAGACAATTCTGACTGCCGCATCAGATTGTTTGTAACAAATCAATGTATTGTTATCGAAACGGAGTAGTGTACACCAACTAAACTGGATAATATGGACCTAAAGGAATAAAATTAACTAGAAAAAAACAATCTCAAAATAAAAGAAGAAGGTAACTAACAAGTGTCTACAGCTAGATTAACAGATGAGATATTCCACTTAAAGCACCGATTTCAACTGCACCTAAACTATTTCACTTACGGCACCAGCCGGTCGATTCTGTGAAAATCTCACCGTGAAAACTCAAGTGAAGTGAGCTTGATGTGAGTTGTCAGTAGTGTCAATCCCTAGCATTATTTTGAATGACAGTTCACTCCACGCTCACTTCACCTAAGTTTTCATTGTGAGATGGTTACAGAATGGCACTGCTGAACGGAATGTTGAAAATGAAATGATAAATGAAATATTTCCACAAATGTGTTTTTATTTTGTCAAAACACACTTTTACACTTTTTTTCCTTTACAATATCATGACTATGGACACTATTCACTTTAACGACGTCATATCCTATGGTCATTATAACAGCTTTGCAACCTTTGTGGTGATGCGTGGTGCAGTACCAACGAGTTTTTTCACCCAAGACGCAATGGCGACTGAATCTGTACCCCTGTAGCATTATTAAGGGGGCTCCCTTCGCTGATTTCGTGAATAATGCTGAAACAAAACATTTAATTGTTAATTTTTAGTACAAATACATAAAAAAGGGATAGATGGGGCATCAATAAATTCGTACGCATCACTATCAATGGGAAAAGTGCCCAAAAATTTTTTTTTATGTATACTACTACTCTTTATTTTATTAGTAATTTTAATTATTAATATTTTTTTTTTGTTAGTAATTTTTTTTTTTTCGCGTAACTTTAACTTATGAGTGTTTGTGCACTGCATTCCATAAAAATCCGAGAATGGTCTTCTTTTTATTTGATTAAATTCTGTTTAGTTTTTGAGAAACAGGCATTCAATTTGTAGTAGTGTGGTGTCATTTTTGAAGATACCTACATACAAAAAGGACCAACACAGTCTGGTAAGAGTTTTGATTTAGTTTTAAGAAATAATAAGAAAGACTTAGTAGAAATACGCCATTTATTTTATACATTGTGCTTACATTAAAAAAAAATACAATAAGGTTATTCTTACTAGTACGTACAGCAAAGTCCAAAAGAGAAGAAAAAAGGAAAATGATTTTAGAAGCACAAAAGAAAAGAAAAGTGTTCACAGTGTCACAGATTACATATTATTTATTGTACACACGGCTACACATCAAGCTATACTTAACCAGTATAAGCTGACTTATGATTGTACGAAAAACCTATGCAATGCAAGGTCAGCTAAAACCGGAAATGCATAGCTTCATGTGTAGCCGTGTGTACCTACAATCTATGGAAATAAATGTTACTTTACATTAAATGCAAAATACAAATAAAATTCACAACAACTACTCACAACAACATATTTTTTAAAGGACCTTTTTATTACTAACGGTCAATCAAAAATCAATTAAGCTACTTGACATTAAAGTTGACATTATTATTTTGGGGAATGATTATGTCGTTCGTTATTGATTTTGATGATTCTATTTCCAATAGTGAATAATACAGCTTTGCACCCGTTCCTTTGACTGCAAGTCCAACGAGTTTTGACCCCCGTGACCGTATGGCGTGTGAATGTATTCCCATATAAAAATATTCGCGGGGCACCTTTCTTAGTAGTTGTGAAGACCGCATTAGCTGAAAAAATAATTTAATTTTTTTTAGTTTATATATCATGTTTCTCCTATCGAACGGACTGGTCGGTACTAAGCCGGAGGCTTTTGTCCTGCAGGGACAATGCAGGCTAGTGAAAAATTCCTTGGATTTAGGAAGAAAAACAAACAAAATTAATTTACTCATTTATTTATCATGCATACATAAAAATATATTTTGACAAGCGACTCGCTCCTGCTTCACATGTGGATGCAATGGCGATATGACGAAACATCAAGATTTCTATGCTATATCTAAGTAAAATATTAATACATTATGATCATAAACTTTCCTAAAAAAATCCCTAAATTATGGTTAAGATTGCATACATTTTTACGCAGTTTGAAAGATGTCACACAGTCACAAAAAGCGTCTTAAGGGAAATTCAATGTCAAATTAAATTAGCTAGGAAAACTCCGCAGATGTGATCACATCTGCGGAGTTTTCCTAGCTAATTTAATTTGACTAATTTAATTAAACCGATTTGTATCCTGTTTTTATGTATTTACCGATCGGTAAATACATAAAAACAGGATACAAATCGGTTTAAAATATCTACAAAAAAAAACCGTATGCATGATCTGCTGTTTTTGAAGTCGGTTAAAAAGACAAAAAAAATAATTTTACCATTAAATTATACAACCCGCAAGAGTTAACTTGAGACTTCGCTCGGATGACGTAAGCACGCCATACTGAGGCGTCGATGGCTAGAGCGGTAAAGCTGATCACACACTGGTAAGCAACGTACGCGACACACGCGCCGTACGCATTTTAGAATTCGTTGTGTGAAACCTGGCACATTTCACCCGGACCGTACGCGGCGCATTTCGTAAAATGCTGTAGGCATCCGAATATTGAAGCATTCCGATGACGTCATATAAAATGGCGCGTACGGCGCGTTCGGTGCGTGCTGATACTCAGTGTTAGAAAAAATTGCAAAAGTTGTTGGCCTAATAAAAAAAATACCTAAAGATTTGTAAGTACGGCGCATTCTGCTCGTATGTGCGAGGCCATCTGTAAATGCGGCGCGTACGGCACGTGCGGCGCGTACGATGCTGATGTGCAACCACCTTAACAGCTGGGGAGGGTCCGCTCGGGTCTCAAGTTATCTCTTGTGGGTGGTATCATTCATATCTAGGCGCATGATTATGTTCATTATTGACTTTGACGATCGTATTTTCAACAGTGAATATTACTGCTCGGCACGGACACCTGCTTTGATAATTTGAGCAATGCCAACGAGTTTTAACCCCAGAGTCCAAATGGCGGGTGAAAGTATACCCATGCAAAATGATTAAACGGGCCCCTCTCTTTGATATTGTGAAGATTGCATTCGCTGAAAGAATAATTTAACATGTTTTAGATGCTGCTACTCATCATGTAACTGCAGTTTCGTCAATTAATAAAAAAGGGACTTTGCTCAATGCTGGTTTTGCTCCACAGCCACAAGGGAGCATAAACTAATTGATTGTCATTTGAGAAGAGCTGCTGAAGATTGTAAGAGTATCTCTGCATTGCACATTGTAATTCAATTTCTTAGTATGATATAATTGCATAGGACAAAGAGTGTCTGTGGAGTTTCTTGCCCGTTCTTCTCCATAGGTATCTACTGTGTTTGGAATGGGCAACTAGCTTCATCTTTCCGAGTCCGACTCCTTGACAGTTCAAAGGTGCCTGTAATTGGTATAATTGAAATAAATGGTTTAAGTTAGAATTTACTCATTTATTTATTTGAGTTCGATAATTAAAAAATAAATATCACCGCGCTGTTATTCTGATCGGGCCCGCTGTGATGTCACATAACCATTTACTTGTATCATGCATATATAGGTGCATGATTATGTACACTACTGTTGACTTTAATAATCTTGTTATCAACTGTGATTAATACTGCTCGGCACTTGCTTTTATAATTTGAACAATGCCAACGAGTTTTAACCCCTGAGTCCAAATGGCGGGTGAAAGTATACCCATGCAAAATGATCAAACGGGCCCCTCTCTTCGATATTGTGAAGACTGCATTAGCTGAAAAAATAATTTAAATAGTTTTTAGTCGTGTTTCTGAAATTTCGTCAATCTAATCCAAAAGGTCCTGTTTTACATCAAAATATATTTTGAGAAGGGACTCGCGCCTGGTTCACTCGGATGCAATGGCGATATGAGAAAATATCGAGATTTCTGTGATTTATCTAGGTAAAGTATTAATGCATAAACCTTCCGGAATACATGCCGCATAGGAAACACAAAGATAGAAAAAATAAACATTTATTTTTATTTGGAACACATAGAGGAAATACAAATAGTTAAAAAAGGAGCATTTAAAACCAACAAACTTGCATTAAAAACAACCAGAAAAAAAAAAACAAAAAAAGACCTGTTCCAGGCCAAAAGGGCTCCTATCTCAGCATAATGCTGCGATATAAAACAAAAAATACCGCAGCGCTGATATTCTGATAGGGCCCGATACAACTAAATACCTCGGTATCATCCCAGATTACAGAGCTAGACAGAGATAGACAGAGCTTTTGATTTCGGACCCAAACGAGATCATTAACCCGGCTCCGAGGTATCTAGAGCCTCCTTCTCTAGGTTTCCATCGGAGTAATTCCTATCCGGCGCGTCCTAGTCGCGGGGGTGGGCGCCACCTGTCTTAGTAGGCCAGGGCAGGCTGGTGCACGGGCCTGGTCCTGATCGGACGGTGAGCTACCCATTACTCACCGCCCACCAATATTACCCTAACCTTGAGCTATACAGGGTGGTAGGGACATCAACGCGCGAACTGAAACCATGAATTCAGCACATGAGCGTAGAAATGTTACGCCAGTTTTTTTTTTTTTTGTTAGCCTACCCTGCTGGGCAAAGGACTCCCCTTTTGCCTTCCAAACCTCCCTGTCTTGTGCGATCTCTGGCCATATTGGCCCTGCGAACGTTACCTGATCGTCACACCACCTTCGCCGTGGTCTACCTCGACGGCGATGTCCTCCCTCAGGCGTCCAGTGAGTGACGATCTTTGCCCATCACTCGGGGTGCATTCGCGAGACGTGTCCAGCCCACTCCCACTTCAGCCTGGCTGTTTTTTCTCCAACATCCGCTACTTGAGTTATGGAGCGCAGCGTGGTGTTTCTAACTCGGTCTGTACGCTTGACACCTATTATGCTGCGCTCCATTGCCAGTTGGCAAATCTTGAATTGGGACTTCTGTTGTTCAGTAAGTGGTTATCACAAAAAAAAATCTGTTGTTAGGAAAGTGCAATGATTACGCAGTGAAATTTTTTATTATCAGACGAAAAATTTGAACGTGGCTTTCAGAATCATGTACTAAATCCATGGTTACAGGTTGCGCGCCGATATCCTTCCCCCCTGTCTATAAAAATTGAAGTCCTCACATACATTAATTCTCAACATTCTATTACAACACACAAAAACTCCTTTTACACAAACCCAATCCTCACTTAAGCGAAAGAGCGAAATTCGCATACCCATCCATACCACCATACCATACCAACTCAATCTCTTTCTCCTCCGTTTACACACACACACACACACCCTACCTAAATCACAAAACACATACACATGTATACACTTGGCTTTATTCAAAAGCGATTTAGTCCTTTATTTTTCAATACATTTTAAAGTTGCTACGAACATAGTATTTTCGAACGCATAGGTTTTTACAATGTATCGTATGTCATTGTTGTTTTCGTTATATCACGCAAAAATTGCTAATGAAAGTTTCCAAGTGTTGACATATTAGTGCTCGTGACTGTACATCACATAACACACACACACATATTAACACTTCACACACTTAGTATAAGTTAGCATACGATATCACTTTATATTATATATGAATAGTCCTAAGCAGTCTCTATTTAAAGTTTGGCAGCCTGTAGGAAGCTGGGCTGGCGAACCTTACTAGATAAAGGTTACCATGTAATCCAACTAGGTCGCCAGATTCAATTCTGTAATTTGATACTCTCCTTACAATTATTGATCTCTAATTTGTAAGATTATATTTATTGTTGTACCAGGCTGTACCACATTGTTGAACTACATAAATAATTAAAAAAACTCTACCCTTTTTGAACTAAACTACTTTTTTTATTTATTTATTTACCATTTATGTACACCCATATACAGGGTGTCCCGAAAGTCAACGATAACCTGGTACCGGGCGAGAGGCCAAGGTGTACCAGTTATGAAAAAAATAAGAAAAAAATCCATGTCACTTAGTCAAGCGATACAATACATTTTTTTTTAAAGTTAAATTTTTTTTTTAATTTTACAGTGATTTTTTTAATAATGTAATCTCAAATAACAGTGCTATTAATCGCAACCACAAATCAAAGTAATAAACATTGTTAACTAAATAAAATAAATTATGTTTTGACGAGTTATGGTTTACAAAATTATTGTCAGTTAACTTTGACACTCCACGTTGGAAAAAAAAATGGTTCTTTTTTCTTATCTTTTTTCTCGCCCGGTACCAGGTTATCGTTGAGTTTCGAGACACCATGTATAAACAAACAATGAAAAACAGAACAGAAAAAATAGGTACAGTCACGAACACCAATATGTCAACACTTGGCCACTTTCAATTGCGATTTTTTCGTGAAATAACGAATGCAACGTTGAAATACGACACATTACATAAACCGATGGGTTCGAAAAAGCTATGTTCGTCAAAACATAAAATTTCATTCAAAAATAAAGGAGTGAATCGCTTTTGAATAAACGTGACTGTACAGAGGTGATGCTTATTTCATAAGAAATCTCTTCTAGCATGCCTGCGATAGGACAATAGATACAGAGATGTAGACAGCGTGTGAAAGAGTAAAGGAGATAAAAAATAATACATAGAATCAAAAAACTACACAAAAATCAAAACACAAAAACCAAAAAATATCAAAAAACTATTAATTATATAAAAAGAAAGTAAAAAAAAACAGAAAGTCCTGTACGAGGCCTGAAGGCTACCTCAGCATGATGCTGCGACATTTAAAAAATAAATGTCGCCGCGCTGTCATTCTGATAGGGTCCGCTGTGATCGTGCATATGTAGGGGCGTGATTATGTTCACTTTTGAATTTAACGATCTTGTTTTCAACTGTGAATATTACTGCTCGGCACCTGGTTTTTCGGTACGAGCAATACCAACGAGTCTTGTCCCCCGAGTCCAAATGGCGTGTGAATTTATGCCCATACAAAATGATTAAACGGGCTCCTCTCTTCGATGTTGTGAAGATTGCATTCGCTGAAAGAATAACAAAAAATCGTGAATCCGTCAAGGTAAACCGCGAAATTCAAAACTTCAGCCCTGTTTCACGTTGTGTGTTGATCTAAATTCAATACGCGGCAATTATGATAAATACTATAAAAATATATAAATACTTACACCCTGTCCATTAGGTTAAGCGCTTTTTGACAGCTATCTTAGAACGTACATTTCTAATATATAAACTACCTTATCTTATCGTATTGAATTATCTTATTTATGGCTTCTTACATACATTATAATACCGTACGTGTATCAATCACTGTATTGTGTGTTACAGCAGTCACTAGTTCCATCTGTCAAAAAACGGTTTACCTAATGGACAGGGTATAATTATAATCATTTAAAACATCAATATAGCTCTGGAAACTAGATTTAATAGAAATAAGTCTATTTCCTTCAAAATATAACGATTTGCAGGAAATACATATAATTTCGAGAGCTACCTACTTGATGATTTAAATGACTGAGTGAGAAATGTTAAATTTCACGGTCTACATGGAAGAAATGGGAAACTATATTCAAGCTCTCTGTGCTATACCTAATATTTTAACTATAATTTTATTTTATTTTTATTTCAACTAACTAATTTATTTTTAATGCAATGTTTTTAATGTGTTGTTTTATGTATGTAATTTGTGTTGTATGTAATTTGTAGTGCTTAATATGGGAATAACTTCCTGAAATAAATGATAATTTATTTATTTTAATTTAATACTTAAGTACCAGTACCGCCTTGAAGGTAAAATAATAAGAAAAAAGCCTTTAATTTACTATTTTTAATATGTTTCTAAAAAAAGTTTAAAATAAGTTAGCTTAAAACAATAACAGAATAAGCATGCTTAAGTGGCAATGGGCCGGCCATATTAGCGGTAGAACGGATGACCGTCGGGGTAGACGTGTTCTTGAGTGGAGACCGCGAATCGGTAAGCGTAAGGTGGGACGCCCTCAGGCTAGGTGGAGCGACGATCTTCGAAGGATGGCTGATAGCAGCTGGATGAGAGTTGCCGAAAATCGAGTTGAATGGCGTGTAATAGGAGAGGCCTATGTCCAGCAGTGGACTGCTATAGGCTTGATGGTGATGAAAACAATAAAGTATTAAATACCAAGTTTGTATTGTGTAACAGGATCATTTTCCTCGGTTTTTAGCTATACATACAGGTACGTGTGGCGACGACGACAGCCATGGCTGTTGGCGGAGCCGCGCGCTCGGACCAATCTTTTAAGTGAGGCGCCACTGACGCGTGCACTCCGCACTCTCAACCTCATAGTTAGTGACACGGACCTGCCGGTCTATTCTGTAAAAATCTCACCGTGAAAACTTAGGTGAAGTGAGCTTGAAGTGAGCTATCCTTCCACCTGATGCTATAGGGATTGACGCTATTGGCAGCTCACTTCACCTTAGTTCTCACGGTGAGATTTTTACAGAATCGCTCGGCAGTTCTGTTGTTCTCTGAGTGAGTTCACAAAGAATGCATTGTTTCATTTGTAATAAGTTACAAAATTTAATTATAATAAGGAGTTAGTAATAAGTTAGGATAAGGGTTTAGATAAATGTACACTATCACAATAAGTTTCCCTGTAAAGATAGATGTTAGTTGGGAAATAAATGAATAAAAAAAAATAAACATTGTCGTTTTGGTTCAAATATTTTTTGATGTTATCAGCCTATCGTATGTAGTTACTTCCTTTGTAGCGTCAGCCCTGTGGGCATTTCCATGCTTGTAAGAAGGTTAAACAATGAAACATAAATTAAATGGTTTTACATTTTTATTTTCAATTCAAACTATACAGTTTAACACTGACCAAATAAAATTACTTAGGGCGAATTTCACCAAACTTTTATACCTAGAAAAAGTCCTACTTATCCTGAGAATAAATTGTGTATTTTTGACTGTTTTTCCATACTAACTCTCAGATGTCAATTTTATTATTATTCTACGGATATACGGATACGGATATCTGACTTTGGTAAGATCGTCCTTTAGTAATTACCTATTGCTTACTTCAACTTGATAGAACTATAAAAAAAATTGGGTTATCTAATTACACAAAATGGCCTCTGTCTTGTTCTATTTTGGAGCAACATGAACTAGTTAAGGTCGGTTTAGGCCAAACGAGCAAATGCACATTCTATTCCCTTTTTTTGTGTATACACGGATAGAGCATTATTTCGTTTGTCTATCTACATCTATATAAATACTAAAATGTGAAGAGCATCAAGAGTATAATGCTCTAAAGCCGGTTACACCTCCGCGCACGGTCCGCTATTTTGTTGCGGTGCCGCGTTTGTTTCGCACGCGTATCTGTGGCAGTCGACAACTTTCTATAGCGAAACTTGCATTTTTATTGTAAAATGGATGTTGATTTTACGGAAAACTAATCCAAAAGGTCTGGAGTAGATCTCTACTGTATTTACTAAGTCGAAAGCGACGAAATTTTGCTCCCTTTGCTGCAATTGAACTGTTGTTCGATGTTATTCCGCTATTCGAATCGTGACATAGTGTAGCAAAGTTTCGCAGCGGAATCCGTTTAGCGGCTTCGCATCATTATTTCCGCGTCGGAGGTGTGCTAAGGCCCTGAATCATTAAAACAATTGACGCGCGCGGTCGAGTCTTGCATCCCGGGATTGGCCTGAGAAACTTAAATCTACACTATTGTACGACAGAACCATGATTATGCACATTATGAGTTTTAACGATATCGTTTAAGATAGTGAATATCTTAGCTTTGCACCCTTGTCTGTAGTGCGTTGCGCAGTACCATCGTGTTTTCTCCCCCGTGTCTCGGTGGCGATAGAACATGTACCCACCTATGAGTATAACTCGAGCCCCTCTCTTCGTTTCACAGAATACTCCTGTAAAAAACAAACAGTATTGTGACAAGATTTTTTTAAAAACTAATATGGTAAATTCGTAAATACAGCATTGAATTTAAGTGAAAGCGATTGTCATTGTGAGTGTAATTGTGTGATAGACTAATAATTAGGCTGCAGGTATTTTTACCGTGCACAATGGTCCACCTGAAAGACTAAGTGCGGAAAACAAAGCCTCTAACATAGAACATAGGCTGCAGGTATAAACGGTAGTTTTATTAATATTGCCCTAGACGTAGGGAGTAAATGAATGTTTTTAAATAATGTTTCATTTATTTTATCCTATAAATCTACATCTATACAATAAACTTATACTAGTTTAATACATAAAATTATACAAAGGGTGATTGAGGCACCTGTCCTACCGCGCAGACAAGGTAACGACTAGCTTTCAACGATGTTCTCTCGCAAGAAACATACAAAAGATAGTAGGTAAGTAAAAGAGATACATAATGTACTCGTAATAGTAGCATAGTTGATGGCTGAATGTTCACACCGCCGGCGAGTAGGTACTCGTTTGTCGCAGCGACAAGAGTTATCAAAGAGAGTACTCGCTCAGCGACTCTCGCTTGGCGGGCAGATCAGTCGCTGAGAGACTCGAGCTTGGCTACTACAATCTGTCAAATGTCTTTAATAGATTTTCAACTTTATCGCTAAAGCATTAGATTCAAGGTTGATTGGGAAAAATTGACAGTTTCGAGTAGCTTGATGTGCTGGCGTCTGTATATACGTACTCGCCGCTCGTTGCTCGCCAATTCGGTTATAGTTGCTATCTCTACTCGCTTCTCGTTAATCGCCGACGGTAAGACAGGTGCCTAACTGCCTTCAGACTAGATTCAACTCCTTTATAATTTTCCCCAAAGTTTTTTAGTGCCTCAAACACATAATAAGTAGTATATGTAATACATATACTACATTTGTATATATATATTATGAATATACAAAATAGCAAGTGCGCAAGAGCACATAGCTCAGATTTACACACCCGCGTGCATTTATTATAACCTAATGTATACATACAAATAATTACAATTTAATTGTCTGTTTACAATGTCAAAATAACAGCTTTTCACTAAATGCATATGAAAGTATATATTGTACTTATAACAAGAAAACATTTTTAAAATTTTTTGTCTGTCTGTTTGTTTGTTCCGGGTAATCTCCGAAGCGGCTGGACCGATTTTGACGGGTTTTTACTGGCACATAGCTGATCTTATAAGAAGTAACTTAGACTAGTCTTAATTAAAACTTAAATCAAAGTAAACAAATCGTTTTGTAATCTTACTGTAAAAATAAAACGAACACATTTCTAGAGCTATGACTTACATAAATACAATTCCCATCGATGAAACTGTAACGAAAAAAGCTTGTCAAAAGATTCAAAGATCTTTCACTATACCCTGTCCATTAGGGAAACCGTTTTTTAACAGATGTAACTAGTGATTGCAGCAACACACAATACATTTATTGATACACGTACGGTAGTATACTGTCTGTAAGAAGCCATAAATAAGAGAATTTAGTAAGATAAGGTAGTTTATATATTTATTTTTTAGGAATAATTAGGTACTAGGACAGCTGTCAAAAAACGGTTAACCTAATGAACAGGGTATAAAATGTGAAATCACAGACATTAGTAAGAGCAAGAAAATCTTTGGAGCTGCCAAATAATTATCATTCATGTTTTTGAGACTCATTTTTGAGATGCTGTTAACTTGTTCTGGAAGTTTTAATTTCACTTTGACGACCCTAAGTTTCTTCCAGCTTCAGGCATTGTTTTAAAACTCTTAACCTAACGTTCAGGCGGTTTTTCAACGCGGTGATATTTGTCGAGCACTGGATTTTCATCTCTCGGTCTTGAGCCGAGCATTGGGAATCCAACAGACTGCATCCTAGCGCGTCAAAAAAATAGATTGTCGGATTTTCAACTCAGCGCTAAGATGTGCATTGAAAATCCGGGCGCGATTAAAATCACACGTGGTTACGAGGGCTTAGATGAGGGCCAGACGAGCATAACCAAGCATAATTTACGCAACTCAAAGGTAGCAGCCGAAACAACGTTGCTTACTTTGTCATACAATATTGCCTAAGGCATTAAGGTCGGTATTTTTTTTTAATAGAGCATATAGTTTTAATAAATAAATATTGTGTTTTACACTCAATGCTAAATAAGTGAGTAGACTCGAAATAACAACGTCATCTATTTCTCGACTTTCAACGCAAATTGCGCTGGGATTCGCTCGTTTGGCCTCAACCTTACGTGATTTACATGTGCTTTTCATCATCTGCCTAGCCTTTTCCCAGCTATGTTGGGGTCGGCTTCCAGTCTAGCCGGATGCAGCTGAATACCAGTATTTTACATGGAGCGACTGCCTATCTGACAGCCCAGTTACTGGGTAATACGATAACCCTTGGTAAGACTGGTTATCAGATTTTCGGGCTTCTGACGACCCGTAACGACTGTCAAATATCCACGAATGACAGCCGGGACCAACGGCTTAACGTACTTTGCTTTTAATAAAGGTAAATATAGGTAGTTGTAATGATAGTTGTAAGGGAGATTTTAATAAATAAATAAATATTAATATTAACTTGATCTAAAAGTCCTCCGCCTTCCGGATCCAGTTATTCCCAGCCACCTTCATAAGGTCGTCGGTCCATCTAGCTGGGGGGCGTCCCACGTTACGCTTACCAATACGCGGTTTGCACTCCAGGACTGGCGCTGGTGGGTGTTGTGGCGCAAGTCTAGCAATGGAACGCGATAGGCTGAGTTTATTGATTAAATGAAATTAAAAGTAGTAGTGGTCGTTCATATTTTCGACTGGCGAATGGTTGTGCAAATTCTTGCGTTTGACGATCGTGTCATCATCAAGAGTGAAGAGGATTGCTCTGCATCCTTTATTGACGTGTGTGGAACACTGCCATCTTGTTTTCCCGTTCCTTGAGTAATGCTGACTGAATCGATTGCCTGACAATCGAAGAATTCGCCCCCCTCGGCAAGACGTTGTGAACAGTGGCCCTGAAACCGACGCAAACTTAGTAAACTCAATTTAAGGTCCTTACATTTTTTTTAACATCCTTACGTATTGCTCAAGCAATATGATGTTACCAGCTGCGCCCCGCGGCTTCACCCGCATAAGTCTCGATCCCGTGAGAATATCGGGATTCAAAGTGTCCTTTAAACGTCCTTTAAGTGTCCTCTAATCCAGGTCATAGTTTACTCATGTGCCAAAATTCATGCAAATCCGTTTAGCCGTTTTAGCGTGACAAAAAAACATTAAAAAATCTTTACTCTTTATAATATTGGTTTAGATAAGTAAAGGTACTAAGACGAATTTTGTATTTCAAACATATTTATTGTTAGTTACAAAAGTCTTTTAAATTTGGCGAATGGTTATGCGAATCCTTGTATTTGACGATCGTGTCATCGTCCAGGGTGAAGATGACAGCTCTGCATCCTTTATTGACGTGAGTACACTGCCATCTTGTTTTGCCACGCTTTGAGTAATGTTGACCGAATCGGTGACCTGACCAACTAAGTATTCGTCCCCCTCTGGACGACATCGTGAATATTGGCCCTGAAAATGACGAAAAATTTGCGAACTCAATTCAAGAGTTTCGCCCGTCTGGACACGGTACTCAACGTGTTTTATATGTGCTTAAAAAGTTAAATATTCGAATGCAAAATATTCTAAAACATTTTAAAAGAGTAACGGTGGAGTTTCTTGCCCATTCTTCTCCATACGAAAACATTTGGGGGGAATCAATTCTATTTTCTGTAATTTTTTACGTTCAAAAGTACCTCTTATGCGCCTATTTGAAATTAATGCTTTAACTTTTGACTTTTTTGTTAATATTAAAATTAGAGGTTGCGTCCCTATTTGGTATGTTAGTGCTCGCGTTAGACGAGCGATACCAAATAGGGGTACGTACTCGTACGTTACGTGCAGACTGTGATTAACATTACCTAAGCCCACCTGAGTGCCACATGATGTGATAAATAAAAGTAGTTGTTATTACTTATAAAAACGAGACTTCACATCAGTGAAATTAAAAAACAATAAATTTGCACACAATTTTTTATATTACATAGTAAATAAAATACATTGTTAACTACTTTAGAAGTTACGATAGTGAGAAGTTTTTACAGGCGAATGGTTATGCCAATTATTGTTATGGACGATCGTATCGTCGTCAAGGGTGAAGACGATGGCCTTGCATCCTTTATTCATGTGGGTTGAGCACTGCCATCTAGTTTTTCCGTTTCTTGAGTAGTGTTGTCTGAGTCTGTGGCCTGACAATCGAAGAATACGACCCCCTCGGGCAGACCTTGTGAAAATGGGTCCTGAAAACGACACAAAATGAGCGATCTCAAATTCAAGTGTCTTACGGTTCTCTGAACTCAACTTCAGCTACCCAAATTACGCTAGGTTTTACTCGTCTAGTCTCAACTCAACGTGATTTATAATATGTACTTTAAAGATTAAATTTAAATTAGACCACGTGACTCTATTTGTAACACTAATGCTCGCCCATGCGAGCACTAGCGTACCAAATATGGGCGCGTATGCACCTCAACTTTGACGGCGTTTATCTTAGTCAAATGTTGTGATAAGTAAAGGTAATTGTAATTATTTATATGAAAAAGACTTCACATCAATGAAATTAAAGCAATGAGTTTGCACACAACTTTGGGTTTTATATTACATAGTAAACAAAATATATTATCAACCACTTTAGAATTTACAATAGTGAGATGTTTAGATATCTCAAAAATCATCCATGCTTTCGACAGGTGAATGGTTATGCAAATGCTTGCCATGGACGATCATATCGTCGCCAAGGGTGAAGACGATGGCTTTGCATCCTTTATTCATGTGGGTCGAGCACTGCCATCTAGTTTTACCGTGGTTTATGGAGTGCTGTCTATATCTGTGACCCGACAATCGAAGAATTCTTTTCCCTCGGGAGGATATTGTGAAAATTGGTCCTGAAAACGACACAAAATGAGCAAACACAAATTCAAGTGTCTTTTTTTTTGAGGATGGGACATCATAAAATAACTCCCTCCCGCTCTGGGTGCAGCGGAAGGGAGTGTCAGACTCTTACTGACTAAAACCCACCTGTGTTCCTTCCTTAGCCCTTTATGTTCCAGGGCAGCGGTAACCCTTTCGGACGATCCCGCTACCCAAATTCAAGTGTCTTACGTTTCTTTTTGACTCAATTTCAGCGTCCCTCGTTTGGTCTCAACTCAACGTGATTTATAATATGTGCTTTAAACTTTATATTAAAATTAGAGCACGTGCCCCTATTTGGTACACTAATGCTCGCCCCACGCAATCACTATCGTACCAAATAGGGGCGCGTACGTACCTGACCTTTAACGGTGTTCAACTCAGTCAAATGATGTGATAAGTAAAAGATTACTTTTACTTATCACATCATTTGACTGAGTTGTAATTACTTATAAAAACTGCACTTACCAAACATATGTGAAAATAAAACACAATAAGTTTGCATACAACATTGGGTTTTCTATTACATTTTTAATACGTTATTAATTACTTTAGAAGTTACGATAGTGGAAAGTATTTACAGGCGAATGGTTATGCGAATTATTGCTATGGACGATCGTATCGTCGTCAACGGTGAAGACGATAGCCTTGCATCCTTTATTCATGTGAGTCGAGCACTGCCATCTAGTTTTGCCGTACCTTGAGTACTGCTGTCTGTATCTATGACCTGACAAACGAAGAATCTTCTCCCTCGGGAGGACATTGTGAAAGTTGGTCCTGAAAACGACACAAAATGAGGTAACTCAAATTCATGGGTCTTACGTTTCTCGACTCAATTTCTGTGGCGCACATTGCGCTGGATTTTACTTGTCTGGTTTCAACTCAGCTTTATTTTTATGTGCCGTAAAGGTGAAATGACAATAAGTAATTGTTTTTAACGACATATCAAGGTTATGCGCATGACGCGATCAATAATTTCAAATTGTCAATACGAAATTAAAGTCAATTAACATAAATTGCGTATAATTTTTCAACAAAACATAGGTGTATTTTTTATAAGACATTTTTTAAAGCACCTCCATACTGTACTTATTCATATACAATAATATATTCATCCTTCTCCCTCATTAATCCATCCAAATGATGTCTTTATATATAGATATATTCTCTCTACTCTTTATTATTAAAGAGTAGGTACTCTTTTCTATTTTTTTAACTAGCTGCGACCTGCGGTTTCACCCGGATAAATATCGATTCCGTGGGAATATAGGGATAAAACGTATCCTACGTCTTAATCCAAGTCATGGTAAAACATTATTTTTTGTATGATTATTTGTTACACTTTAACGCTGAAACGGCTGAAGGGATTTGGATGAAATTTGGCACATGGGTCAATCATGACCTACATTAGGATATAGGATACTTTTGATCCCAAAATTCTTACGAAATCGAGACTTATGCGGGTGAAACCGCGGGGCGCAGCTAGATATTTTACAAATTAATTAACAATGAAGTAATGGACGTTTAGAATATTGTATTTTCTCCTTTTCTTATAAAATAAAACTGTTCCATCATAAATCTGGAGGTGGATGATTGTGCTGTTCCCATCCTTTTCCTTTTACAACTTCATAGTCTCCAAAGCTGTAGGTAAAAATCGATGCTTTACATCTTCGGTTTAGACACCTCCATCTGATGGTCAGTCTGTTTTTCCGGTGTACACTGTACCTGTGGCCTGATAACGTCAACAGAAGACCTCCTTGCTTTGAGCGAAATACTGAAGAATCTGGGGAAAATACGGTAGAAATTATTATAGACAAAACCAATATAAAAACCGGCCAAGTGCGAGTCGGACGGTTGGGAAGGGGGGAAGGGAAGACTCCCTTTACTTATAATATGTATAGCTATAGCGGCAATATAAATACACATTCTGTGAAAATTTCAACTGTCTCCCTATTAAGGTCCATGAGATAAAGCCCGCTGACACACAGACGGAAGGACAACGGAGGCTTAGTAATTGGCTGGCACCCTTGGGTACGGAAACATAAAAGTGTCTAAGTGACTTTTGTTAACACATCCAAACATGACATGTGTTTTCCTAGATGGCTTTAAAATAGGGTCCAGACGTGTATAATGTAACATGTATGTATGTAATGCGAATTCTGTGTGTGGACGGCACTACAAGCATTAAATGTAACGCTTGGGCTGACGCTCGCGTTGTTCCATCGGCTGTCGATTTTTAGCGCGACCACAAAGGCTCTCGCAGTCGAACACATACTCGTACAAGATTCGCGTTGAGTTTGTATGCTGTGAACACTATTCGCATTACATTACACGATACATTACATTACATATACACACGTTTGGCTTAACACACCTCATGTTACTAGGTAGATATGTTAGAAGTCCTATATATTATAAGGGGATGTTTGTTTCATCAACTGGATACAAATAAATCCAGAAACATGGCAAATAAAGAAAACATTTTGTACATTTATTTATTTCTAAGAAAAGTACAGCCACATCACACATGAATTATTTATTATATTTAATAAATCACCTAATGAAGACGTTTTTTTAATTTTTTATTACATCAAATGTGTACCAGCTGATACACCTGTGTACCAGATAATCCTTTATTTCTAAAACACATGTATTAAATATACTCGTACATTTAATAAATCACTGAATGAAAACGTTTTCTGGAATTTTGCAATTTTTGGAATTAAATTGATAGCGCACATAATCTTAACTCAAAAGATTAAGCTCTTTCGTAATTAATGTTAACTAATTAAACCTAATTAATGTTTCTTTTAAATGACCTACCTACTTCTATTTTTTTTTAATACATAAAATTACGCCTGTAATGCCCGAAGGGTGGTTAGGCAGAGATATACCTAGTTATAGTAACACCCACATTTCGCCAGTTATTTTTAAGTCCCATGTGATAGGGGGCGACCCTCAACCGGGGACAAATCCAGACTCCAGGCTGCTACTGACAAATTACTGATTGGTTGAAAAACCCAATAACACTGCCCGACCTGGGAATCGAACCCAGGACCTCATGCTCAGCAGTAGTGCTTGCGACCAACGAGGCAGTCGGTATTTTACTATAATGTCT
Organism: Apamea crenata; assembly: GCA_949629185.1. Lineage (NCBI taxonomy): Eukaryota > Metazoa > Arthropoda > Insecta > Lepidoptera > Noctuidae > Apamea > Apamea crenata. The sequence goes on along the minus strand of OX451363.1, from coordinate 15,236,220 downwards.
TCTTAAAACGTTGACTGGCAGACAACAGACACAATAGAAAATCTATTGTTGGCGGACACCGGTGACCGTGGTGGCAGTCAATGCCTTAATTTTTCTCATATTTATTTGACCATACGTTAAAGGGTGGTAGATGATTATGCTCAACAAAAGCCTTGATGATGACATCTTCTTTGTTGGTAAAGATGGCTGCGCGGCAGCCTCCCTTGCTTCGTTTTGAACATTGCCACCTCGTGTTAGTCGCCGTCACTCTGTGGCGGGTAAACTTGAAGCCTTGATAAGAGAGAAAACGTCGACCTTGGAAATTGACGATACAGCCTGAAAAGGGAGAAAACCATTAGTTATCGGACTGAATTTAAGTTGGTTGACGATAGGAAAGTGTTCACTATTTTCATGGTACCTTAAACCTTTCCTGTATTTAGGAGGATTTCTGAATATTTGCCTGTAATGTAAGAATCCAAGATTCCACTGTTGCGACGAGTGGCTTTGCATGTAGGTAGACTGCGCAGGCCGTCAACCGCTACGTAGTGTAGAAATAAGTATAATGGAAACCAGCAGGAAAGAATCACATACTGGGTCAAATTTAATTAGCTAGCGAAACTCCAGACGTAATGGGTTTCGATGTCTAAACAGGATAAAAAAATAGTTTGATGTTTTTTTTTATTTTGAGTCAACGACCGTTAGTAGTTATGTATCTCAAAGTATGAGTTGAGAAGCTTGTATTTTCTTTTATTTAATAAGGTTAAGATACCGATACCCAAGTACCCAACACGTATGTGAAGTTTACCCTGAACAAAAACAGTTTTTTTTTAAACTATATCAGTTTCAAGACACTATACTAACTTCGGTCGATGACCCCACAAAAAAATCATCAGTCATTTCTTTTTTGTTTTTAACATTTCGATACCCATGACATCTGCGGAGTTTCGCTAGCTAGTTTAATTTGACCCTGTAAAATTAAATAGGTAGAAGTAACACGGCTAGGTCGCATGTAAAGGATACATTGCAGGCTCCTGATGAGGGAGTGCTTAAATTAATAATTAATTACCTATCCTAAAAAAATTGTATATAAGTAGTTTATCAGCCATCTTGTTACCATAACACAAGCATTAGGTAGCTTAGCTTGGGACAAATGGTGCTGTGTGAAATGTCCAGGGATATTATTATTATTATTATTATCCAGTAGACAGTATTACCCAACTTGTGACTATACGCTGTGATAGTTAGGAAGAGGGAAGGAAGGCATGTGATGGTAGATAGTTAGTGTTTGTACAGTAAAAGATCTTACAATTTTATTCATTAGGCACATTTTTATTTTATTTAAACTTTTCTTAAAGCAAATTAAGATTTAAAAAACTATAGGTATTCTGATATAACTAATTAATGTCAAAAGTTAAATAAAAATAACTACACTTCATTTGAAATAAGATTAGACATTTAAATAAACCTTTTTTACAGTCCGTTCAACCGATTTTAACTTCAATTCCGTAGACATAAGGATGGAATTAAAAGCAAAAACGTGGTTACAATACCAACTATTTACTGCAGCTGCCATTTGTCATGCCACCAACGTGATAGAAGTCGAAATCGGTTGAACGGACTGTAAAAAAGATTTATTTAAATGTCTAATCTTATTCCAAATGAAGTATAAGTAGTGCCTAACTTATTTAAATAATTACGTATAAAGTATTTAAAAAATAATCTATGAGTACCTAAAATAATTTGCGTCTTCTTAATGCGCAAAAAAACAAAACTTACATCTATTCGTGAGAACTCTTTATAAATATAAAAAAAAACAGTCGAGAGGTGGCGTGGGACACCCGGTTGGAACGATGTTCCTTTTGCTTTTGCACACTTGGCGAATCTTGGTGATGGTTAAAATGTTACACTTTATCTGTGTAGCTCGCATTCGCCAAGAATGCAGAGAATAACGTTCCAAAAAAAAAAACAATTAATTTGTCAATTTGGTAGTTTTTTCCTGAAACATCATCTCAGATTCGGTGGAAACATTAGAAGCCACGGAGGTGAAATACAACATGGCGTTTCTATAATTAAACAAGACTTCAACCGATATTTTAATTGACCTAATATGTCGCTATCATAAGCAACTTTTGTCCAATTTTTTTTTTACAAAACAGTCAGCTTTAACACTATCTACTTACGTATATACTATGTTTACTTGCTTAAACACCTTGAAATTGTCCAAGGACTCTTAATATGTATCAGGCTATAGATCTATCTTCCTATGTTCTTCAAATTCTTCCTTTGGATACTTACATCCCGAAGATGCCTCTAAAACAAATGCATGCTAATAGACACGCACGCAAATGCCAGCCATCGAGGTAAACCCCCAAGCAGTATTTTGGCATGTGAGTGTGAGTCTTTAAACAAGCATTTGTTTTACATGGAGGTGATATCGAGGTAGCGAGCTAAACCGCGACCGCGAGGTATCGCATTGAAGCATCTTCGGCACGTAATTACCCTCATTTTCTCCATTCTTCACCATTTAGTTGGTGGTGGATGATTATGCTCAGTATTCCCCTTAATGATAATTTGGCCCACAGTGTATACCGACGCGCTGCACCGAGCATGCCTCTGCCTGGAACATTGCCATCTTATCTTATGACCCTTCACTTTATGCCGTGTGAACTTATATCCCTTGTAGGACAGAAACCTGCCATCTTCATATATTACAGAATAACCTGAAAATTGAGAAGAAATTAGGTAATGCAAGAAAAAAAAAGTGTTCTAAGGCTAGTTTTAGCGCTCCGTACCAGTGTCATAAGATTCGTAGACAAAGAGTTTCTTTTATATCGCGAAATGGTCCAGCGAAATGGAAAGCGATGGGTGACAACTATGATGAAACGAGTAAGCTGAGAAGATGCTTATTCACTCTTGCTGTGAAGATCCTGGGTGTAGGCAGAAACTACGAATCACCACCAGTTACAAACCTTACATAGTCCTTTTGCTTCGTGGGCGTTCATACATATGGCTATACACGCACGCCCGCTAGTTGCGACCACTATGCAACTGACCTTTCTGAAGAGCATCACCAATAAGCTGATTAAATGTATGTCCTTCTAGGGCATCCTGGCTCGGCATTTCCACTCACATTTTCGTAGTCAGAAAAGCCCGAAAGTCTGACTACCAGTCTTACTAAGGGGTAACCAGTTACCCAGTGGACTGGGTTGTGGAGGTCAGGACTAGGCAGATGATGATGATTTTTAATGACGTTTAAATAAATACATTTCTCCAAAAAAATATCATTTATTTTATAAATAAGAGGCACTTTTATATAATTAACTATTCTCTATATTCTCGACAGTCACCGTAAAATCTTATATGTACAAACTATAACAATAACATTGATGTTGAGTGTTGAGATATTTTTACATGTGGAGTCACGGAAATTATTTTTTAAGCAAATTGACCGCGGCCCCGCTCGCTTCGCTTGCTCAGCTCGCGCGCGGTTGGTCACAGATCTAACCTAACCCATTACAAAAATAAATTTAATTTTGGGATTTGACGTAAATATTTACGTTTCTAACCATTTTTTTTTATGAAAACGCGTGTCCTGTTAAAAAATATCTTGTGAAGGGTTCAGAACATTCTCTAGAACCCCCAAATATATATTATAATATTCTATCTAGCGAGCACGTTTCTAAACTTTAAACGATATCCCTCAGAAGTTTATTCTCAAGGCCCCCAATCTAAGGCAAAACTGTATTTAGTTATTAACATATTTCTATACCTACTAGGTTTTAGAATATATTAAATTATCTATATTATTTTAATAACTGTAATTTATTTTAAGGCATTCATCATATTTAAGTAGTTGTGTTTGACACAATACTTCAACTTAGTTAAATTAACATCAAAACTATATCTAATGAAAATAGTCCTAATTTATTCAACGAAATAATTAACTATCTAATTAATTATTATTACCCAACACATTATATTATTCTTAGGCCCACTTGTACAGACGCCAGCACATCAAGCACTACAATCTGTCAAATTTCTTTATTAGATTTTCAACTTTATCGCTAAAGCATTAAGCTTCAAGGTTGATTGGGAAAATTTGACAGTTTCGGGTAGCTTGATGTGCTGGCGTCTGTACCATAAATCACTAAACCCCTTTAAGGCACGTTACGAAGCAATTTTTTAGGTAATTGACAGTAGCGCGTCGCGGCAACAAATAAGATCAAAACAGCGATGCGTTTGATGTTAGTTGAATCACCAAAATATAAGTAATTTTGCAGTATTAATTAAATTAAAAAATAAATACACGGCTCAGGGGGAATAATTTTTAGGTACTTCTTTAGTTGATTGAATTCCTTTTTATTATCATTACATAAAATATGATAGTTTACGCCGAAAATGTTAAGAATTATGCGGCGTAAAATATTTTTTGAGCTTTGTTTTATCATAATACTATTTTATTTTTAATTAGTCTTTTCTTTGAACATTAGACAATACACAAAAACATTCTGGCTTGTAATTTGTACCAATACGCCTAAAAAGGTCATGGCACATTATACCGGCACCGCAACGGCACCGCTCCAAACCAGCATTTAACTTGTCATTCAATTTTGAGCATTAAATTGTGTGTAGTATAATATATTTCATAACGTCAATATGAAAAAGCCAACGGCGGGCAGTCAGCGCATTTGCCGCTACCATACAACTCGACTCGCAGCCCGCGTGCTGCAAGCGAGTGGATCATGTGCTTACAGCGCGTCGACCGCATGCTTATTACGCGCCGACTCCGAGTCGCCAGCGAAACAACGTCACTGCGCCGTCGCGCGTCGCCCGCGCACCACCGCCATATATGCCATATAACAATATTGAGTTCGCGGTGACAGCAAGCTTGCACCTCGCGACCACCGCGCGGACTGTGAGCTTACAAGTTGCGGCCGGCGCGCGGACTGCGAGCTTGCACCCTGCGGACGACGCGTAGTTAGCGTGCTGGCAGCTAGCCGTAGCCTAAATTCGAGGCGACGAAGTGCTGCAGCTGTGCAGTTGCGGTGCCGGTGTAATGTGCTATAACCTTAACTGTGCGACAAAAAACTGAGCGTGCCTACGTTTGAGCAGTGCCTTAACGTTAAACGCATTCCAAACATCGTTCTGTTTCTGTCAATGGTGTGTAGATGGCATGCATACAATGACGTCTTAAATACGTGTAGCGCTAAATGTAATTAGTCATTGGTGGTGCAAGCGGTCCTTACACTGATCTATAATAAGCAAATACGTTGGACTTGATTTTAAAATGAAGACATTTGATTTTCGCCATTTTGGCGCTGACAGCAACGTGAGAGGCGGTGAGCGTCCGTGGAACTAATATTTTTACAAGATGCGCTTACTCTCGTGATAAAAATGTTCTAAATATCTCGTAGTAAACACAAAATACACACACAAAAAGTCTTACTCCACGATTTAGGCCTAAATCGTCAGAGACGTACCAAAATAAAACGACGGCCATTTCCGGCAACGTGTCAATTTTAGTTCCTGAGACGCTCGAGCGGGAGCGCGTTGAATCGGCACAAACCACTGTCAATTCGTATAGTATATTTAGTCTCAGTTTAGTTTAGTTTAGGGTCAGTGGGGCCTTAGTACTTATCCTATGTAATTAATTAATTCCCATTACATTAAATTCCCATACCATGACCAACTTTTCCCATACAACTTTTCGGTTTCAGATTTTGACGCTTTTGGTTTTCTCCTAATTGAAAGACGTCATTATGATTTTCTGATAGCATGCCGCTGACACACCATTGGAAACAATCATATGTCGTAATCTCCTATTATTTTGACATTTCTTTAGACCAATAAAGTTAGGGTTTCCTTAGATTGCGGTGGCCGCCACATAGCGTCCACAATTTACCGTCGAATGACGTAACTGAAACGTTATTTATGAAAGTAAGTTGATGACAGTAATAGCAGTGCCCAGTGGTGACGACCGTGACTTATGAGTTGTAGGTCGTAGGTTCGAGCCCTGACAGGTGCTTTACTTTGTGTAAATTATTTCATCACCACTGCTCTCAAAACGGTGAAAGAAAACATCGTGAAGAAACCGGCATGTCCTAGAGCCAAAACTCCAAAGACATGTGACATCCACCAACCAGCACTAGGCTCGCGTGGTAGATTATGGCCCACTCCCTCTCACCGAGAGGAGGCCTGTGTCCCAGCAGTGGGAACATTATAGGCTGATTATTATTATGCTAACCCGCAGAGCTTGACTGTCAGTTGTCAGATCAACTTGTTGAATGCATGAAGTAAAGCCTTCCGAATCCAAGAACCGTTAAAAGTTTGCACTCGGATGATTATGCTCGTTTTTGGACTTGCAAACTCTGTTGTCAATTGTGGTCAGAGTTGCTCGACAACGGAACGAGCAATGTCTTGAACACCTCCAAGTTTTCTTCATATTTCTTGTGTACTTTAAATGGTATGTGTAGCCACGGTAAGTTAGCATTACGTTCCCTTTCTTTGACATCATGAACATTAGCGGCTCAATGTCTGAAAAGAAAAAAATATATAGAAAGAGTATTTACGAGTATTTGAGAAATCAAAATGACACGGAAGAAAAATCTAAAAACTATGAATACGTTGCTACCAGGATCATTTTGGCGCTCGAATGACGTCGCCAGAGGGCGCTGTTAGTAAACATTTGTGCAATTAAGTATTATAATATAGGGGTCAAATTAAATTAGCTAGCGAAACTCTGCAGACGTGATGGGTACCATCGATATCTAAAGACAATAAAATAAAAATATGATTTGATGTTTTTTTTTGGGGGTCAACGACCGCTGGTAGTTTTGTTACTTGAAGTTTTAGTTGAGAATATTTTCTTTTGTTTTCTATGAAGATTATAAAAAACAACTAATATTTCAAGTGATGCCTACACTTACTGCGGTCCATGACGCCACAAAAAAAATTCGATATCAAATTAATTCGATATCACATGTGCAGAGTTTAGCTAACTAGTTTAATTTGACCCTGTATAGAAAATAATCAAATAAAATCCAATCAGAACCATTTATTTGCGTCAAATGTGGTACATAAATATTTCAGGAAGCAAAGCAAATACACATTTAGACATCATTATAATATGAATATGCAAATATTCCTTAGTAATAATTTACAACACACCGCTGCCTAACACTTTGGGGATTACAGGCGTGATGTTATGTTAATAATTCAACTGGGCTCGTTTAGTTTTTTGATGGTTTTTCTAAAGACTTCCGAAATTTCTCAAGTCCCACACGATTTCTGACGGTCGATCTTGGAATGCCATAGCGTTCAGAAGCTTTATACGCTGTCATCTGACCACTGATGACAGCGTTGACCGCCGCTGCTACGCTTGCTTCAGACCACGCCGACGAGCCTCGTAACGACGGACCAGACCAATGCCCTGTAAGAAATAATATCAATGTACAATCCAAAAAGACACATCTGGAAAAAACTGCGGTTGCATCTACATTGCCATGACCTACGAATTTTTTTTAATTTTTTTTTTAATTGACAATGGGCTCACTCTTGACCTCAATCCAGCCCAGAGGCAGGGATGAGATCTACGATGGAACGAGCTTGCCCAGAAGAAGCCTATTCACTCTCGCCCTGAAGAGATTAGGGTTGTATGAACTCGGGAATGCAGACGCAGGCAGACATTTCCACTCCTTTGCTGTGCGCATCAGAAAAGATGTGTCACACTGACGTCTCGCCAAATCCTGCATCGGTGTGATGTTGCGGCATGTACTTACATCGCCAAAAGCGAACTACGCATTATTTATTTATTCAGTTTCGGACAACAATATAATCCATCTTGTTAGTGAAAAAATACCTTATAATGTTAGTAATACCAAACACACAATCAACACCGGCAACACACAACGAATTAAATATCCGAGCCAGGTTGCTCAAAAACAAGCAAGCCAGGGATCAGCCCTAGTTGACTATCGTCTCCACAAAATGCCTCAAAACAGGGAAGTAAGGACTCTCCGCCACTACTTTCAGGATACTATTGTTACTGACCCGCGTTCGATGCATCAGTGAAGCAACTTTTTTGCGTATGACTGCGTGGAAACCATCAGTCCGGTTTTGTGAAAATATCTCTGACACTACAGAAACGGGGCAGTCCCAATAGCATCCTAAAAAAAATATTATGTATTATACTGACGTCACGCAAAATCGTTCAAAGTTGATCAAGTGACATCAATATTACGGCACTCCCGGAGTGCAACCCGTTTTTTTATGAATTTTGAACGTTGAAATGGCGGAATGGTAGGTATTCCAGGCTCCATATAAAAATCTTCAATCCCCTTTCTCCATCAATTCTCGTCCAATTATCAAATCACCGCCTAAGAGGTTTCACAATAAAAAAATCATATCCTGCTAATATGCCACCTCCCACTTCATCATATCCTACTCATCATCATTCTCCTGCCCTTATCCCAATTCATTTGGGGTCGGCGCAACATGTCTTTCTCTTCCATATTTCTCTGTAGGCCCAAACAGCACAGAATTGGTGCTCTGAGTCAGTGAGGGGTCACCACGGCAGGCCACGTAGGGGATGGCGGGACGAGCTGGAACGGTTCCGTCAAAACTGGAAAGAGGACGCGCGGCCTCGCGATAGATGGAAGGAGTAGGGAGAACATGTTCAAGAGAGGGACAGCGCAGGCTAGTAAAAAAAAAAGTAGAATAAATAGTTGGATAGTAGATTCTTTAAATCTATGCTAAATAGAACTGAAGAAAGTTCATTTTGGTAATGTTGGTACTAGGATAAATACTAAAACAATAAAAATATAACTAGGTATTTTTCATAATTACTGGTACTTTTGTATGATGTTAAATAATAACTCAACGGAATGTTTTATTTAACATAATATTTATGTATCGCATTTATTACAAAAACGTTTAACAACATTGTTGGAAGTCTACTAATGTTATTTTAAACTTTTGAATCTTATTTCTATATATTTATTTATTTTTAAAACACATACAACTGTAGCGTCATCTACAACGCCACATGCAGAATTTACCGCGCAATTAGCATAAATATACAACAGCCCCATATGATTCATCGGGCAGTTGCCCGCCAGACACAACACCCGTCTGGTCGGAGGATCCTTCCTTTTCTAAGGAAACTTTACTTTTTACCTCTATACAACTATCATCACAGGCTTACCTAATACAATAGTGTAGTTATAATAGCTTACAAAGATTAGACTTATAATTATACTATTTATTTATTAAGGTACACCAACAGCTTCTGTATACAAAATATCAAATACTTAACAGTAGATAACAGTCATGGGCTTTTACTCGTACAGTAGCCAATAACAGGTGAACCAACATTCTCAAATACAGTGATAGATAACCTAAAGTATAAAAAATAAGAAGAAAAAATTAAGTTCGAAATGTAACAAACTATATAAACAAAAATATAAAATGACACAAGAAATAAGTTACAGAGGTTGCAAGGAATAACTACATACTAACACAATGAATGCTTAGATTGTGATTGAGATATGTCAACATCTGGAGTGGATTTTATATAAGAATTTATCTCTCGGCTGAGCCTTTTGAGAGGTGAGTAATGATGAACTATGATGAACAAGCAAGATTAATATTACATAACATTTGTAGTAGTTAATATGATACGTGTAGTCTATAAAAACAAAGTATGGCTTTGATGTAGCATGGTATGGGATTCCATACATCCATAGGAATTGTCCTTTGTTCTGGATAAGCTCTATCAGTTTGTATTTGGTTGTTTGTATGTTAGTTAGGTATATAAGCAATGTTTTGATGCCAAATGTCTCCGTAATCCCGTAGTGGAACCATTGTCGCATTTTAACACTTTGCGACAAATTTTACATTTTGCTCGGCATTTGTCTCTGTTTATAAGGCAATATTTCCAGACTGAAGAAATCTCTGCCTCCGGGTGTCTGAAAAGCATCGCTTCTGAATACTCCTCCTCTTCGTCATCTAAAAGAGAAAAGTGTAATCAATATTTTACACTATGTATTTAATTAAGGCTGGCACTGGAGCGCGGAGCGAGGAGACGCCTATGCTTAGCAGTGGTTAAATTTGGGCTGTGGACGATGATGATGGTGATTCAAATTAACGGCCAATTGACGAAAAATAATAGGGGTTAAAGTATGAAATTGCCGTTTTATAGTAATAGGTACTTCGAACTGACATAGAACCTTCATGGTTTGAGATTTTTGAGTGAAACTTTTTTCACATGGTACCTATGAAGTTCTTCTTTTAAAAAATGTGCAACATTCGATTATCGACTTTCAGTTGTTTTTTTTATTCAGAAAGATGGATACTTCGAAAATTCGAGTTATTTTTGAATACGAGTTCGGACGCGGAACTAACGTAGCAGTAACAGCTCGCAATATCAATGTTGCGTTTGGAGAGGAGACTGCTACTGAGCGCACCGTGCGATTTTGGTTTAAACGCTTTCGTGATGGAAACTTTGATTTGAAGAACGAACCACGTGGAAGACCGACGAAAAATTTCTATGCTATGGGGTCTAAACTCATGTGCTGAATCCACGGTTACAGTTTGCGCGTCGATGTCCCTGCCACCCTGTATAGTACCTAATAAAAGTCTTACAGTCTGGCCGTCAAGAGAATGCGTTCCTGACACCTGTCAGTGCGACAATTCTAGTCTATACTTCTATACTAATACATATAATAAAGAGGTAAAATTTGTGTGTTTGTATGGGGGTAATCTCTGGAAGTACCAGTCGGATTTGAAAAAATCTTTTTGCATTTGATAGCCTAATTCTCGAGGAAGGCTATATGCTATTTAAAATCACGCTATGACCCTTCGGAGCTGAGCAAAAAGAACGCTAAGCGAAAACGAAGTGACAGCGCAGGCAGGTGATGCGATACGACGCGACGGGGTGGGTCGGGGTAACAAAAAATAACAAGAAGCTAGTAGCTAATAAAGATCAAATTCGTTTGTATGAAACTATAAACTATATATTACCTTCTTCATCGACCTTTTTTATGTATTTCACCTTGATAACAGGACCTTTTCTCACAGACCTTTGATTATCCACATGTTTTGGTAAATGTCTTAGTAATCCTGAAGTGGAGCCGCGGGTGCATTTTATCACTTTGCGACAAACTTTACATTTTGCCCGCAGTTTGTCTTTACTTCTGAGAAAATATTTCCAGACCCGAGAGGGCTCAGTATTCGGATGATTCAGTTTTGGGTCCGAAAACTCCTCGTCTGAAAATAAAATAAAATAGAGTGAGAGATGTAGTAATAAATAGTTCATTATTCTTAAAATCTTTAGAAAATACTGCTACTTTATTTTGGAAATGTTGGTACGCAATAAAATAAATAAAAAACAATAAAATTAATACATTATTTAATTAAATGTTGCTCTCGTCAGACCTTGAGGGTCAGTTACCTTTTTTCTAGTTAGGTTGTGATAATGTGTGTGTCTGTCATATTTATTTCATCCAAAATATACACGAAAAAAACATCCAAATTGAGAACCTCCTCCTTTTTTGAAGCTGGTCGCAATTTTTTGAATTCCTTTGAATTTAGTCTCATTCGTTGAAAAGGAAACAAAGAAAAAACGTTTATTTGAGATAAAACATGACGCAAAGACACAAACACCAAAAATAAAGAAAAACAAATAAAAATCAAAAACCTCTTTTATTATTTAAATCAAATTACATTTGAATAATATTATATTATAATAAAATTATGTTGGTCTCGAGCATTCATCATTTCCTACCAAGTGTTTCATTAAAAGTTACAATAAACTAAATTAAGGCATGGAAAAAAAGTTACTATTCCAGAAAAACCTACCTCTGTATTCATAAACGTTGCTTAAAGTTAAGTAGTGATTAGCGACTGTTTAACCATACATTTTTGACGTTTAAACGTCACTTAACTTTAATTGTAGTTTACAAATAAACCCCAGTGTGTTTCTGAAAATAATACCACAAGAAACGCATTCTGGCAGTTTGCATGTGGTACCAAAAATGCTTGTGCATTTCGGTACTAAGCTGACCAAGTCAGATAAAAAATTATTATAAAAATATTTTTTTATTGGTCGAATATAACAATGTCATTGAAAAATGTTGTGAATTCCTGATAAATGTCTTTTCAAGGCCGAAGTGGAGCCACCTTCGCATTTCAGCACTTTATTACATATTTTACATTTTGCGTTACATTTAAATCTGTCTTCGCTTCTAAGAAAATACTGCCAGACTGAGGAATTTCCCGTCCATTCTGAAAACGTGTTTGCTGTGAAACAAGGAAAATTAATTAGATACTTCTAAAACTATCAATAAATCATAGTGAAAGGTAAAGGTGCTTAGATGAGCAGCACCCTAAAATGAATCTCCATCCGAATAATTTTGAAGGATATTGCTAATCCATTGCTTCATATGTTCGAAAAATTATCTGCTCAACAACGTAAATAACGCGATGAATGTTGTTAATCTGTCAAAATGAAAGCCGATACCGATAGTGTGTTACGCTATTACCCCGCTGCATCTTCTTGCCCTTGTCCTATGTTACTTGGGGTCGGCGCAACACAGTTTTTCTTCCATTCTCCTCACACACTACTCCAGTCCAGTAGACCAAACCAGTCAAGGAGTGAGCCTGTCAACCGTCATCATTCACTCCTTTTTCCTTCTTATCATCCTTCACACAATCCATTCTCTTTTCTTTTTCTTCCTTTGCCTTTTTCTTCCTCTCCATCCATCAACATTTTTATATTCACCACTATTTCAGTCATATACGTTTTAACCCTTCTAAATTGCATGCCCATACTAGAAGTCGTAGACAAAGTGAAAAGTCAAAAGCTATCGAAAAGTGTATGTCAATTCTGTTGTGAAAGTCGTTGTTGAAATACGAAGCGCTTTGAAAGCGATTGTCGTTTGTCTTGGCCCTCGGGACAGACAATTACCATTCAACTTTTTTGTCACTGGCTACTCATGATTACTCATACTAATATTGTTTTTTGTTAGTTGGCACGCAACAAAAAAAAACTTTTCTACAAGAGATCTTTGACCTTGGAAGATGAAGCTAGTTGCCCATTCCAAAGCGTAAAAGAACGGGCAAGAAACTCCACGGAATAAAATTGTCACAAAATATTGGTTACACCATTCATATAGAATGTACACATGTGAGAACAAGGTAGAGAGACGTGCACGTTAAAATCGTCGGTTATAAAATAGATAAAAACAAAAAAAACAGAAATAAAAATAAGCCATGGCAGCTAAGAGATGCTACTGAATTGCTGTAGTGTCAATCACCCCAATTCCATTTGGCAGACGATCAATTTGCGCGTCAATGTGACGTGACTTGACGTGTGCGTGTGTGATGTGTGTGTGTGCAATAGATCATTTCAGGACCCTTTAGGATTCTCTACATACCTTTATCTACCTCATCCTCATCAAATTCGCCCTCGACATGACCTTTGCCGTCTATTTTGTATAGTTTTTTCCTGGATTTGGAAATTTTCTTTCGGGTAGTAAGTTCTTCGTCAGATGACTCCTTATCTGCTGCAAAAGTATGTGAAGTAAATGGGTAGATAGTAGTTGTTATTCGTTTTTATATAGGTACGTAGGTATTGTTGATTGCTTAGAGATTTTATAACCGATGCAAAATATTGCTAACGAGCTATATGTAGTCATCATAATAATTATAAACAGCCGTATATTATGTTCCCGCTGCTGAGAGGCCTCCACTCGGTGAGAGGGAGTGGGCTGTAATCCACCATGCAGACCCAGTGCGGGTTGATAGATGTCACATGGCTCCGAATTTTTGGTTCTAGGACTTGCTGATTCCCTCACGATGTTTCCCTTCATCGTTTTGAGAGAAGTGGTGGCTCAGTAGTAACGTCCGCTACTTACAAGTTGTAGGTCGCAGTTTCAAACCCAGACAGGCATTTACTTTGAGTATATTATTTCACCACCACTGCTGTCAAGCTGCTATGCCCAGCAGTGGACTGCGATAGGCTGAGTTGACTGCTTTCAAAACGATCTTTCTAGTGTTTTGAGGAAAAAATAAAATATTGAATACCTTCATTATCTGTATCTTCCTCATCAACCTTGATATACACAATATTTTCAGTTGCTTCTCCTTGATTGTGTTTAGCTTCAAGGTGACGTCTTAGTGACGAAGTACCGTGGCATTTTAACACCTTGCAACACAGTTTACATTTCGCATAGAGTTTGTCTTTGCTTCTGAGAAAGTTCTTCCAGACAGCGGAGATATTCTCTCTCCTGTAAAATTTTAAGACGTCAGAAAACTCCTTTTCTGTAAGAAAAACAAAAGAAATTAAAAAAATCCTGGTTAGTCATTTAAATCTACCGATCTGTCTACGTATAGATGTACTGACGACCTTAAAGGGGTGGCTGGGAGGAACTGTAGATGCGGAAGGTGGAGGACAGGGTGTTGTTGCGTAGTCTGGGAGAGGCCTATGTCCAGCAATGGACTTGCGATAGGCCGGCTGAGTTGATTGATTGGTAGAAGTAATTTAAGATCTGGAAATACACCCAAATATTCATAACAACTTACCCATATGGTACTCATATGGGTAAGTTGTTATGAATATTTGGGTTACACCCACACATAACCTATAGGTTAGGCTAGGTATGTAAAGATGGTCACCCATCCACGGACCAACCGCGGCAAGCGTTGCTTAACCTGATCGATCGACCCGTGCGGCTGTTATTACTTAGCCACAACACATATCCAAAAACATGTAGGTATGTTAAAATAAAAGCCGTTTTGGACCTTAAAAAAATATATAATAAGGAATCAAAAGGGTTTAGTATTTTTCATGAAATAATAAATATACTGAGGAAAACCGCGGTTTTTTTTGATTATTGTTTTATTTTGATTTCCATAACACGTTACAGTGATAATGGGTTATTTGATAGAAAATGGTAATTCTAGTTTATTTCCATAACTAACTATTTACGCTAGGTACAAAATTAAACCCCTAACTACACATATAAATACAAAAACATAAGGGTTATACAGCGTGCCGCTTTAATGGCGACATTTATTTAACACACGTATACGGTTTCATGTTTTCGTTTTATGAACATATTTTAATTTCATTAAACGTTATTATTTATTAATTATTTTCAATTTTCTAAAATAGCATTTTTTAGCAACCTGTAATTAAAGAACTGTAGCACAGGGATCATTTGCCGGGGTCACGGGTCAGAACATCGAATCAATGAAATTAAAACTAATAACGTGCAAAGAGTAGGCGAATTGAAAGAAAGAGACATATTTTTTATGATTACTGGCCAGTACGCCCTACCCATGTGTTAAATGAATGTCGCCATTTTAGCAGCACGTTGTATTAAGTTTTAATGATAATATGATTTCACAATCCTGATGTACAACCGGTGGTGCATTTGAACACATTGAGGCTATTTACATTTTGCATAAGATTTTACTTCGCCGCTCACAAAATTCTGCCAGACTACTGAAATTCCCCGTAAAAGCTTGTTTGGAGTCTTAAAAACATCATTTCTGTGAAATAATAATAACAAGGTAAGCAATGTAAACCGTCCAACTTAATTTGATGAAAATGTAAAGGGTCTCGAAACCATCAATTGGAATTAAGTATCAATTTTTACGTGATTGATACCTACATCTGAAGCGTAAATTGATCGTCGGCTTAATAGTTTATTCGTACGAATTGACTCGCCCAAAACGGGCGAATCATCACTTTTAAATAATATTATTCTTTCCATAGGCGACTCGTATGAAGTTAATTTATTTGTAATTTCATGCAATGCAGTTAAAAAAAAGTACACGTTTTTTTTAATATTTACTCTTATCACTTCTGTGCGCTAGTGTCCTTTTTTCTATAATATGTATATTGCTTAAAATTCAAAATGTGCCAATTGCCTAATACATATTTCTGGATTTGTAGACTCGCCAACAAATAAATTTACTTCGTGCGAGTCGCAAAGTGACGATTCGCCCGTTTCGGGCGAATAAATTCGTGCGAATGGACGAATAAGCCTGATCATCTACAAATGCAATTGAAGCGATTGACAATAGACACACAACACATTGAAAATTGCAATTGATCATTTCGGGGAGCCTGAAACAAACCAGTTTTGCAAACACTAATATTTCTTCGGACTTTATAAAAAGGAGAAAATAATCTTAAAAAGGAGGAAGTGACTTCATTCCAAAATTTGTTTATTTCCCAATACCCGTTACAAATTTCCCAATACCCGTTACAAAATATGAATTTACATTTTGTGTATCCACCGTAAATGTGCATTTAATGATGAAGTAGAACCTCTATCGCATTTTAACACTCTGGTACATAATTTACATTTAGCATGACACATGTCTTCTTTGACAAAATAATTCCAGACTTTTGAAGCGTTTTTCCGGATACTAGTAGGTTTGTCGCCATTTGAGTCCTCTCTGACCTCTCCTCCCCCTCCATCTTCTGTAAATAAAAGGAGTACCAAGTACTTGTTCGGTTGTTAACTTTTAGAAATGTATGTTGCCACTCATGCACGGGGTTGTGGGGTCTAATCCGGGCAAATTCCAATATGACTTTTTCAATGTATATGTACTTTCTAATATCTAATAATAGGAAAACAACCTGGGGAAACCTGGGGGCCTACTCCGAAGTGCAAAGTGCGAATGTTCGGATCGGACCGACACATGGCCGAACCAAATATTATTGAAAAATGCGAAAAAAGTTCGGGTTGGTTCAGTTGGGTCGGGACCATAGTCAATATTCGAAAGAGTGTAGTGTAGGATCGGAACCGACCGAACCAAATAGTAACTTCGTAGCAGGAAACGGCCGAACATTCGGCCGATACTACTTCGGAGTAGACCCCCGGGTTTATACATAGTTAATATAAGTCTGAAGTCGCCAACCCATCTTGAGCAAGCGTGGTAATCAATGCTCGAGGCTTCTCTGTATGAGGAGAGGCCTTTGCCCTGCAGTGGGACAATCATAGGCTGGTATTATTAATATATGTTATGGGTAGAACTAACCTTGAACATCAACCTCGACGGGATAAAGACTTTTGATAGTATCCAATTTTATGTGGTGTTTTGTTGCCAAGTGCTTCTTCATTTCTGATGTAGAGTCAGTGTATTTAAATTCTTCATTACATAATTTACATTCTGCATTCGATTTACTTTCGTTTCTAAGAAAATGCTCCCAAACTGCTGAAGATTCTTTTCTCTTTAAATCATAGACGAATTCTGACATCTGTTTGTCTGCACAGAAAGATAATTAATTAGATAATAAAAATAATATATTGAGCATAATGTGGCTGGCACGTGTCTTTTAATTTTTAGTTCTAGGACATGTCGGTTTCCTCACGATGTTTTCCTTCACCGTTTTGAGAGACATGGTGATGAAATTTACACAAAGTAAAGTGCCTGCTTAGGTTTGAACCTACGACGTCCAACTCGTAAGTCGTGGCCCTCCACTGAGCCACCACCGCTTTTATAAATATACTTATTATTATATAATTTATATTATGTCGTTTATTTTATTTTCTTCCTTGTTAATTACATTTTTAAATATTTCTTAAAATAAAAATATACTTAAATATAAAAAGTGGTCAGGGCTCCAGAGACAGGACCCCCTCAAGATGCGTGCCGTATCGAGGAGAACTGACTTCTTAATCAGGCCCGACGTTTTCGGCATCATTATGTAACCTACTTTATTATTTTTAGTTCCTTTCTATGAATTATTTCTAAGAGTTGTACACAGTATTGTTCAGAAAAAAAGGTAATTGACTATTACAGTTTAAATACACACGATTTGTATTGTAACAACTTAGGAAAAGGCCAAATTGTCATTCAAAATAAGTTTATTATCTGCTACAAAATGAAATTAAACATGATGTTTCACTTAATTTTGTTTTGATGATAATTATGAGGTAATCCTTATGTGAAATAAAAAACTTATGTATATTTTTTAACAGTTTTATCAATATATATTTTTGTTATTATCTCCAGCAACCTTTACTTATTTATGTTATGTTTGTATTTTAAGTGATTCAGTAAAGCTGATGTACACCCAGCCGTGCATTTCAACTGTCTGAGACATATTTTACAATTGGCATGACGCTTGTTTTTGTTTTTGATAAAATAATTCCACACAAAGGAGGCATTTTTCCGGGTACTAGTAGGCTTGGCGTAAGTTGACTCCCCCCTCCGCTCAGCTACCCCTCCATTTTCTTCCTCTGTAAATAAAAGGAATACAATATTTACTTCGCCATGAATAAACAATACAAAACAAAACGACTGAACCACAAACGCAGATTTGTGAACTCTTGTGAACTTTGAGCACTCTTTCGATAACATTGGTTGATGTTCTATTCGGTACGGAAGCGTATCGAATGGTTGTGAATAGCTATGGATTGTAATATTCTTTGCTCTAATCAGCATTTGCACTTTTTAAATTTAAGGTCGCTCGGCGTGCTATGGAGCGGGACGTGCTCGGAGTTTTGTTTGAAGGATAAAATCAGGAATGAAATTATCCGGAAATGAGCCGGAGTTATCGAAGTGGCAGTAGGCTGGCGGCCATGTTTGTCGAAGGATCGATTGCCAGTGGAGCAGACACGTCCCGGAGTGGAGACTGCGTATCCGCAAACGTAGTGGGGGACGCCCCACAAATAGATGGACCGGGGACTGGATACGGAAGCCGGCTGACAGAGAGTTATGGCGCAGCCTGGGAGAGGCCAAGTTAATTGATGCACTTAAAAATCAATGGCAATATAAAAAAGTATATAGAAAATTATTGAATCTATTTAATACTAACCTTCAGTCTCCGCCTCGACAAAATACAATTTTTTTATAGTCTCCAGTGTTATTTTGTGTTTTGCTGCCAAGTGGTTCCTTAGTTGTGATGTAGCTTTGTGGTTTACCTCTTCATGACATAATTTACATTCTGCATTTGATTTGTCATCGCCTCTAAGAAAATACTGCCAAACGGTTGAAGATTCTTTTTTCTTTAAATCATTTACGAAATCTGAAATCTCCTTTTCTGTGAAAACAACACAAATTTATGTTAGTAATCACCATTAGTTCCTTTCTATAAATGATTGCATAGAGTCTATTAAACATAGCGTAATTTAGATAAAAAAAGCAAATATTATTTTCCAATTTTATTTTATTATGTACTTATAGTATTTCAGATAGAATAAAAACGACAACACATAAACGCACAATTCAACGATAAATACTAAGTAAAGAAAAGTCAAGGGGGGTTACTGTTAAATTAATTTAAATACCCATATTTTTATTTTTATATTAGCAGTTTTAATTTTGTTTTTTGTTAATTCAATTTAATATGTTTACGGTGCCCTTACAGGGTCCATATTTTTGTACTTAGCTTTAAGCCTTTTATAACATCTCGTTGACAAATATTGAATGCAATAAATTAATATGAAATTAATTGTTAAGGAAATTGACACCCTACGAGCTTATCGTTATCGAAATAGAACTTATCGTTTTATAACCATTTTATACAAATGCCAACGAGTGACAGTTGTGATTTAGATATATGGACAAATTAAGTTTGTTGTAAATTTGCTAACAATTATTTTTTTCTGACTTCACTTTATAAATTAAATAATAAATGCACTATTTACTGAGGTGATGCTTATTTACAATATAAAAAACACACATTATTAAACATATATTTATTTGTAAACATGTGTGAAAGAAGTAGTTAAGGAATATTCAAATAAAGAACAAAGAAGCTGACAGTATCATCACAACGGTAATGTTTTCCCATTGTTTTTTTATTTGTTTTAGTTTATTCATTTTGTGTATCCAATTGTGCTTATATTGATATATAATAAAGTGTGTATGTCGCAGCCAACTAAATAAATTAGCCTTTCAGTTAACATATACACAGGCTGTTACCAATAATAAGCGGGGGTTATCGTGTTCCGACGTAGGAATTAAACCACAACGAAAATGAGAATATCACTTAAATTGCACAAAAAATACACACACACACACAATCACATACAGTTATTTCACAAAAGTTATAAAAGTAAAGGAATTACGCAGCACTAATTAAACACGGATGTACACAAAGACTGAACGTAAGAGAAGTACGCGGCTCTTAGGGCTCCGACACCGAACGCTATTTTTTATGACATGTTATCACTTTGCCACATAAATTACACTTAGCGTGACTTTTGTCTTCACTTCTGACAAAACTTTTCCAGACTGCAGAAGTGTACCTCCGGGGACTCGTTAGTTCGCCTTCGGGTAGCTCTTCGCCGTCTGCAAATAAGAGTAACATTTGTTGCTTTCTTATCTTTGTTTAATGTTAGACAGATTTTATCATTCAAACATTAATTGCTTTAATTTTTTAGTTTTCTAATTAACGAAAAAAATGACAATGGCAAATCAAAATTGTTCACTATCAGTGTTAATTAAATATCATTTCTATCAACAAATAAAATTATTTTGAAACAAAATATTCGATACCGTTTTAAGAAATCTATACTTTACCTTTAAATTTTAACTTGACGAATTTTTCTTTTTTGTTATTTTCTTCTTTTGTATGTTTTGCTGCCCAATGATTCTGTAAGCCTGAAGTAGAACCTGCGTAGCGTTTGAGTACTTTCAAACATAATTAACATTTTGCGCAAGATTTGTCTTCGCTTACAAGAAAATGCTGCCAACTTGTTGATTTTTCCTTTCTATCAGGATTGAATTCCGAAAACTCCAGTTCTTTAGTTAACTATTCCAGTTCTTCTACTCCTTCTGCGTCTTCTGTAAATAAAAAGTATGCAATATTCACTCTACCACTGAAAAATATTACTACTATACCTACTGTAATATTATTTGCTGATATCTAGTTTGTAATCACCTTGATCAAGAAAAAACAAACAGATACAACATTTTTGATAATACATTTTTTGAAATTTTGTACTAACCTTCAACCTCAACCTTAGCAAAATAAACATTTTTGGTCGTATCATATTTTATTTTGTGATTTGTTGCCAAGTGGTTTTTCAATTCTGATGTGAAATCAGCTTTGTTTTAAAACTCTTCTTCAAATCTGAGAAAATTATATAGATACATCAAAATAATGTTAATTAGTAATTATTATTAGTTTCTGTCTATGAATTATAGCTGAAAGCCCAAAACATAGTGTGTTTTAGAAATAAAAGGCAATTGTTCTTTTCCTTTTTTATTTTATTAGTCGCTTATGGTTTTTCACTATTATCAGTAATAATCAATACACAATCATTTATCGATAAATGATAAATGAATTATTTTCTGTAAGCAGGTTTGTACAAACACTTTTATACGTCGATAATATTTTTTTTAAACTAGACGAGTTCGGATTGCATTTTACAATGCATAATTAGGTGGTACCTTAAAACTTATTGAGATCATTATGGACCCCGACGGGCACAGCAAATAGTAGGAGAGAGGAAATAACATGACTAGGACTACAAAATTGAAAGGACATAGTTTTAGGTGCTTATATTATGATGCCTTATTAAATGGGCCGATAATCCTGAAGTGGAACTTTTGTGGCATGGTATCACTTTGCCACATAAATTACATTTAGCGTGACTTTTGTCTTCACTCCTGACAAAACTTTTCCAGACTGCAGAAGTGTACCTCCGGGGACTCGTTAGTTCGCCGTCGGCTAACTCTTCGCCGTCTGCAAATAAAAGTAAAATTAGTTTTATTGTTTTTCTTCGATGGTAGATTTTATCATTTAAACATTCAATAGGTAATTTGAGTTTTGTAATTTTTCTAATCAACAAAAGATTTTACAACCGCAAAAACCATTTAAAAATGGTTTTATTAACAGTAGATATTAAAAAATATAATTTTAACAAAAAAATTCATTCATTCACCTTTAAATTTTAACTCGACGGGTCTCTTTTTTTTGGGAATTCCTTCTTTTGTGTGTTTTGCTGCCCAATGATTCTGTAGTGCCGATGTCGAACCTGCATAGCGTTTGAGCACTTTCAGACACAATTTACATTTTGCGTAAATTTTGTCTTCGCTTACAAAAAAATGCTGCCACACTGCTGAAAACGACTTTCTATCAGGCTTGAATTCTGAAAACTCCATTTCTTTCGTTAATTCTTTCATTTCCTCTTCTTCTTCTGCGTCTTCTGTAAATAAAAAGAATACAATGTTCACTCTGCCATCGAAAAATATCACTACTGTACAGTCACGAGCATAAGTATGTATTCAATTGGCTTTATTCAAAAGCGATTTACTCCTTTTTTTTAATGAAATTTTATGTTGCTACGAACATAGTACATATTTTCGAACTCATAGCTTGGTTTTTGCAATGTGTCGTATTTCATTTTTGTTTTCGATATTTCACGCAAAAATCGCTATTGAAAATTTCCAAGTGTTGACATATTAGTGCTCGTGACTGTATCTACTGATAACGTAATAATTTTCTAAGAGCCATTTTCTCGAACGAAAAGCGGGCGTCGACTACTGGGATTGGTTGAATGATGCAACAGGCAATCACAGCAGTTTACGCGCACTTTTTTTTTTTTACGGATGGGAAATCATCAAATGACCCCGCTCTGGGTGGAGCGGAAGGGAGTGTCAGACTCTTACCGACTAAAACCCAGCCGTGTTCCTTCCTTAACCCTTTCTGTTCCAGGGCAGCGGTAACCCTTTCGGACGATCCCAGCTCCACTACCAGCTTTCCGCTACCAGTTTACGCGCACTTAAGTTTCTCTGGATAAAGCTGCATACCAGTGCTTTACATAGGGCGACTGCCTATTTGACCTCCACGACCCATTACTGGGTAACACGATACACTTTGGCAAGACTGGTTGTCAGACTTTCGTGCTTCTGACTACCTTTAACGATTGTCAAAGATCTAAAAATGACAGCCGGGACCAACGGCTTAACATGCTTTCCAAGGCAAAGAGGGGTCTCTTTATGTAATGGATGGTTACCCATCCACGGACTGACCTCGGCAAGCGTAGCTTAACCTTCAATTGGTAAAAATAAATCGGCAAATATTTTTTTTGAAATCTATACTAACCTTCCACTTTGACCTCAACAATATAATCGTTTTTGAATTGCATTTCGTGCTTCGTTGCCCAGTGGTTTTCCAACTCCGATGTAGAGCCAGCGTCGTATTGAAACTCTTCATGACATAATTTACATTCAACATTTGATTTATCTTCGTGTCTAAGAAAATGCTCCCAAACTGCTGAAGTTTCTTTGTTTTTTAAATCAATAATAACGCATTCTGAGATCCCCTTTTCTGTGAAAAGAAGATTATTTAGAAATTAATAAGTACTATTCATATTATTAATACGTACTTAAATATATGTCTATGAATTATTGCTTAGAGCTCAAAACATAGTTAAATTTAAAAAAAAAGGCAATGGTAATTTTCCTTTTTTTATTTTATTATTTACAAATAGTTTTGCACTACCTATTACCAGCAGTGCGATTCTGTAACCATCTCACCGTGAAAACTCAGGTGAAGTGAGCGTGGAGTGAGCTGTCATTTCAAATAATGCTAGGGATTGACACTATTGACAAGTCGCATCAAGCTCACTTCACTTGAGTTTTCACGGTGAGCTTTTTACAGAATCGACCGGCTGGACTACAAAAAAGCATCAATATAAAGATAATCCAGAAGACGATTTTTTTACATAATTTACATGTAAAGTCTTTTCAAAGTAATGTTTCAAATTGATGTTATTTCAAATTAAACAAATATCCACTTTATATCAATGGTAATTAGGTTGTTTCAGAGTAACTAGCATTATTGTAAAAGTTATAAAAACGTTTGAAGTTGTAGCGTAAACTGAACTTTATTGTGTAGGAATTAAAGTTATTTTTACATAAACTCATATTTGTTTACATTTTTGGCCACTGAATCGCGAACGCAGATTAGGTAGAGGATTATTTTTTATAAAGTTCATGTTTGTTTTGTGTGATTTGTTTGCTAAGTGTCTCTGTAATCCTGTTGCAGAACCAGACTTGCATCTTAATACTTTGAGACACAGCTTACATTTGGCACGACTTTTGTCATAGCTTCTGAGGAAATTTTTCCAGACTGTGGAAGCCTTGTGCTTCCGTCGTTTATATACAATTTCTAAAATCTCCAAATCTGTAAACAAAGGGATAAATAATTGCCTGTTTTTTGGGTAATTTTTTTTTGCACTTTTTCTCTTTTGCTATATGGGGTCACTGCAAACCTCGAATAAACTGGTGGGACGAATTGGATAGATTTCTAACGGATAGGAAAGTGGTAGCGCGGTTTCCTGAGTGAAAACATGGAAGGAAGCACTGCCTCTGATCAGGAGTAGGACAAATAAGGCTACCTAAAACGAAAAAGCAATTTTACGACGACATAATTTTTTTAGTACCTGATTGAAATCGAACTAACTGTATTAGATAAAATCGTTCAAAACGAATTTGGCATCTATAGATTTTTTTTTTTGAGTCGGATCACTCGGATCTTATCCGTGTCACGTATCAAGCACGTGTGACACACGGATTTAAAGTACTATGCATTATTTTGTTATGTATTTACATGCTATGATATAAGCAAAACATGTATGCTCTATAATGTATTTTTAAAACAACTTTATATACCATGTTTTATGCAATTTTTTTTTTTTTATAGGATGAAGCTGTTGCTTCAACGTACGCAGCCTATCGAGCCGACTAGTACGGAACCCTTGGGTGCGCGACGCCGACTCACACTTGGCCGGTTTTTTAAATTTACTAGACAATCATTTGACATTTTAGATTTGCAACCGTAACGAATATGTACTTTCAGAATTATAATCATTAAAATAATCAATGCAGCTTTACCAACTTTATTTTAATGGTAATTAAGTAGATTTCAGAGTGACTCGCAGTATTGAAAAAGTTATAAAAATGTTTGGGGTTGTAGCATAAACTGAACTTTATTGTGTAGGAAATTAAAGTTATTTATCCGTAAAATCATAATTATAATCAGATTAGGTACCTTATTGAATTACTATTTCATGTACTTAAATCATATACCTACTGACATGTGAGGTCAACTTGAACTTGGTGAGTTGATGATTTTAATGATATAATTCCGTAAATACATAGTACATTTGTCACGGACGCGTATCATATTTTGATCAACGTACAACCTGTTACAGACATGCAAATTGCAAACGAATCGCGGGCTACTAGCTAGCGAATCCTCCTTAACAGAAAGCACGGGAGTTTCACTACACAGACTTCTTATTGTAATATGATATGGCAATACTGTTATTGGTATTGCCCATTAGGAGGATGATTGTGTTCTCTCTTCGAGAAGACAATATCATCGTCTACAGTATGGACAACAGCCTTGCACCCTTTCCTATGGTGCGTAGAACACATCCATCTTGTCTTCCGATTACCAGAAGTCTGGTGTCGGTAAAAAGTGTATCCCGATATTAGGATTAGCTTAGTCCCACGCGATGAGTAGACGTAATTTGCAATTTCTGAAAAAAAAAAAAACAATATTACGATAACTCTCAGGTCTTGAAAGACAGAAAGATGGAAAATTGCGTTTATTGGCATTAAAGAAAAAAAACACCTTAAAAATATAAATAAGTAATAGAAAACAATACTTTCAAAGTTTTAATGCCAAAAGGGCCTCAGCTCAGCATATAATGTCAAATGACAACACAAAATCACCATCTGACGCCGATTTTCATCTGCAGCCCACGAGTGCCATAAGCTGGAATAATAAACACATAGGGAAGCGCTTGTGTCCCTTTTAATCAATTAACAGAATAAATTAAAATAGTATTTATTTTAATCTATTCTGTTTATTTATTGATGATTGATTAGGTGTAAATTTCTCTGATTTCTAAAATTTTTGTTAAGAAAGGCTAAAAAAAAATCTGTAGGTAATGTAGTATTATTTATTCGAATTTGAAATAGAAACAGAAATTAATGAAAAATAACGAGCGGTACCCATCGCTCTCAGGGTTGACTGTAATTATTTTCTTGGCATTTTTTTCTTCAAATCAAAACATTTATTAAAGTAATGTTTGGCTTTCACTATTTCACATTCCCTAAATAATAATAAGATGCTACGAGTACTATAATTTACCTATATTGTGACCGACGAGAGAATGCGTTCTTGACAACTGTCAGTTACATACAAACGTAAACGTGTTTTGCGAATTTGATCTTTATTCGCTACTAGAATTGTACGACGGATGCGTCCGGACTGTAATACAATATAATTTAACTACTATAATTTATAATGATATATAATACTGTAATTTAATAATCAATGTCAATAATCTTTAAATGTCACATTCAATTGCTGAACCATAGAGTACTAATTATTACCTGGGAGGCGATCATTAGTGTTATAAGATGGTCCCCCGACGCGACAACATTTAATCAAAAAATTTCATACGTACTTACGTAGGGTCATAATTTAAAGGTTATTTTTTTCTTTTTATAGAGTTTCACGTTTATACCTTTTTTGTTCTATTTGTGGCTATTTTATCATAGTTTTTTTCCGGTCGTTTTTGATGCGCTCATCGGAAATCTAGTGCTATTGTTGACCGAAGAGAAAAGGTCATGAGTTTCCCTTCTTGTTGGATTTCTTATGCTTGGTAATTCATTCTTTTCATATTGGAACTGTCAATAGGAGGATGATTGTGTATTTCCTTCATGAAGACAAATCGATTGTTTATTGTATGGACAACAGCCTTGCATCCCCTCCAACGGTGCGACGAACACATCCACAGCTTCTTTTCATTCCTGGTTGTCTTGATCTTATTATAGGTGTATCCGGATAATAGGATTAGCGGCTTACCCTGCCTTGATTCGACGAAATGAATTGCAATGGCTGAAAATGACACAAATCAATTACTTTACGATCATACCATCTGAAATGAAATTGTTTATTTAAAATAGGATATCCGAATCACTTTTACACGGCATATTATAAAAGAAAAAAATAAGCTAGATGAGGTCGGCGTTTACCACCTGACTACTCTGAGAAGAAAGCACGAAACAAATTCAAAGGTCTCTTTTAAAATCCAGGCATAATCTTGGTCAGATCATGTGTAGACCATGTAGGTCTTCACATTGATGTCTGAAATGTTCTTTTGAAGAACCACCGCAATTTGAGTGGATCAGTCCAAATACCTACTTAGTATTTCTTTATTTTAAACCTTTAGTCATTTATTTAAAGCTATACGCAAACAAAATTTCCTAAAAAAAAGTCGGTTAAATTAAGGATCATGTAAGAAAAGTAAATAATAAATAAATAATAAATAAATAAATAAATCCCTGGACATTTCACACATCACCATTTGTCCCAAGCTAAGCAACCTAATGCTTGTGTTATGGTAACAAGATGGCTGATAAACTACTTATATACAATTTTTTTTTTTGTAAATACATACATATTATAGATAGAAAAACACCCAGACTCGGATCAAATACATGTAGGTCATACAAATATTTGTTCCGTGCGGGAATCGAACCCGCGACACGCAGCGCAGCAGTCAATCGCTTAACCACTGCGCCAACCGTGCCGTCTGCGCCAACCGTGCCGTCGAAATCTGAAATACAAAACGCAAAGAAAAGATACTGCAGGAAACGTTATATTTATTTATTTAAAAGAAAAAATTAGGAGCACTAGCTGCCTTCTGCCACTAATTTAATACTTCCTAATTCTAATCGCTGTCGTCTGTATTAGATGAAGATGATTCCTCAGAAGAGTCCGAATCAGTGGTATTGATCACAAAACTCTCTATGAATATATAAATACACATTAAAATCAACAACCACTCACAATAACAGTAAAAATAAACAAGAAAAACTAACAATAACAGATTAGTAACAACAAAAAACTAAATAAATACGAAAACGAAAAAAATCGTAACAGTGCGGACCAAATGTTAATAGCTGCTGTACCGACCGCTTACATGTACCACGAATCACACAACGACAGCCGTCATCGATTAACTGACGGCATTAGTTAAGCATAGAGATAATAGTCGCTCGCTATCGTAATGTAACTCAGTAAAGGTCGGGTTGTTGACGTATGTTATCTCGTCTCGTTGGCTGCACTTTAGGAAAGATCATGAGTTTCTCTTAATTTTGGATTTCTTATTCCATGACGTCGTAATACATTCTGTGCATATTGTTAGCGTCAATAGGAGGATGATTGTGCTCTCTCTTCAAGGAGACAATGTGATCATATATTGTATGTACAACAGCCTTGCATCCCTTCCCACGGTGCGTGGAACACATCCACAACGTCTTTTGATTGCTGGATATCTTGTGCTTATAATAGGTATATCCTGATATTAGGATCAGCTTCTTTTTACTTTGCCTTGATCTGACGAAATTTGCAATGACTGTAAATAATATAAAACAAATAACTTTACGATCATTTTACCGCAAGTAAGTAACTACTGAGTATTTCTTTGATTTAGGGCTGATTTATCCAACGCCAGATAACTTTATCGGGATTTTTGACAGTTCTTCGTTCTTCCATACAAAATTGGCCAGACATCAATTTTATCCCACGAATAAAAATTAAATGTCGATTGAAAAATCAGCCCTTAGTGATGTTTTTTGCAGTAAAATATCACTTGTTTATTATATGTTAAACAGAAACTAAATGCAGTAAACTTTTAGAAATTTATTTACGAAATATTAATTATTTGATATTATATGCAACATTTGCAAATATTGCTTATTAATAGAAGTCTGTTAAAATACGTATGATGTTAATGAGAAAAGAAATAATGACATTAGCTACGAAAGGCAAAGAACTAATTGAGGAGCGGCAGCTCCCATCCCCGCTAGGATTTTGATGATGTCATCGTGGCCGAGCCAGGTGGCTACGATGTCTACGACTCGTGCCGACACGGTCTCAGAGGAAAGATCATGAGACTTCTTTATGAATTTCGTATTCCATAAATTGTGTAATTCCTTCGTTTCACATTGTAACGGTCAATAGGAGGATGATTGTGTTCTCCCTTCGAGGAGACAATGCGATCGTTTACTGTGTGCACAACAGCCTTGCACCCCTTCGCACGGTGCGTGGAGCACATCCACAACGTATTATTTTTGCTGGATGTCTTGATCTTAAAAAATGTGTAACCGGATAATAGGATAAGCTTGGAACCTCTTTTTGATGTGATGAAATTTGCAATGGCTGAAAATAATACAGAAAAAAATACCTTCAATTTATGTCAAGTACCAATATCTGTTTTAGTACTTTTTAATAGTGAAATATCACATTTTGAAAGGCCAAGAAAAAATGCTGAAGATAATATTTTATTTTTTATTGTGGAGCGGTTGTTCCAGAATGCTCTACGGCTTGGTAATACATTCTATTAATGTTAGTATTGTCGATAGGAGGATGGTTGTGTACTTCCTTCAAGGAGACAATGCGATCGTTTACCGTGTGTACAACAGCCTTGCATCCCTTCCCACGGTGCGTGGAACACATCCACAACGTGTTTTGTTTTCTGGATGTCTTGACCTTGTAAAAGGTGTATCCGGATAATAAGATTAGCTGGTTTCCTCGCCTAGATGTGATGAAATTTGCAATGGCTGAAAATAATATAAACAATTTTACGATAATTTTACCTCAAGCACAACCGTTAAATTTTCTGTTATGGTGCTTTTTTCTCAGTAAAATATCACATGTCATTTTATTTTATGTTAATCAGAAACTCGACTCGACAAACAACAGCCTCTCGAACAGTCCGGATACTACTGACCACCTTCACTCCATCAACCAGATTGTCGAGAAACACTCAGAACTCCACCTCCCACTTTATATCGTATTTGTGGACTATTAAAAAGCTTTCGATAGTATCACGCATATCTCAATTTTTAACGCCCTGAAGAATCAAGACATAGACACAAGAGAAACACTTACATTAATCTTCTTCAAAGTATTTATAAGAACAGCACTGTAGCGATTAAGATAAGTTCCATGACGGGACCGTCCTTCCAGATTGAGAAAGGAGTTAAGCAAGGCGACTCACTGTCTTCGAAACTATTTGCGACTGTGCTGGAGGAAGTCTTCCAAAAGCTGGCAGCGGGCTGGACGGAAAATGGCATTATGATCGGCCATAAGAGATTATCTAATCTCCGTTTTGCCGAAGTTATTGTCCTCTATTCGTAATCAGCCTCCGAGCTGACTCAGATGCGAAACGATCTTAGCACGGCAAGCCTAGAGGTCGGACTTCAGATGAATATGTTGATGACGAACAGAGCGCATCGCAGGATCCCTGTGGCGGGTGGGGAGGTTGAATACGTTGATGAGTATCTCTATCTTGGTCAAATAGTCTCTTTCCAGGCAAGACAAAACAAAGAAGTTGTAAGACGCACCGAAAACGCCTGGAAGAGCTTTGGCTATTAAATATCTAATGAAGGGTGATCTTCTTTTGTCCCTTAACAGAAGACTCATTGATGTGTGCATATTTCCCATCCTCACATATGGTGGACAAACATGTTCTTTGACAAATCAGCAGAGGTCCACGCTCGAGGTTTGCCAGAGGGCTATGGAACGGAGTATTCTGGGTATCAAACTAACAGACCGGGTTAGGAATACGACTATCCGTTCCATCACCATCCGCATCATCATCCGCACCATGTACACCATGTTTAAACAAATAAAATTTACTTACTTACTTACTATCACAAAGATAAACTGATGTCACTTGGAAAGCCACGCTAAAATGGAATCGGGCTGGACACATCTGCCGCATGTCAGACGACCAATGGGCCAAACTTAAGACGCAATGGGTCCCTCTTAATGGCAAGCGACATCGCGGCAGGCCAAGATGGAGATGGTGGGATGAGCCATGGACTACTTCAACAAGAACTGGTCCTTAGCAGCTTTAAACAGCGAGAAGTGGAAAGAGATTAGGGGGCTTTTGCCCTGCAGTGGGACGTGACAGGCTTTTAATAATCAGAAACTACGACCTTTTATCTTTCAAAGTCATTTATTGGAAATTATAGGTCCGCGAAATTTGCAAAAATTACAAAATTCCCGAAAAGATTGCCTAAAATGTCATGATTGTTGTGCCTACAGTTTTTCTTTGGCTTGGCAATACACACACATATTGAATATAATAGAATTTGAAGGTAATATTTTATTATTTTATTATTTTATTGAGGAGCACTAGCTCCAGCTATATCTTGGCTCTCTTTCTGTCAATCTTGGCACTATCAATAGGAGGATGATTGTGTACTTCCTTCGAGGAGACAATGCGATCGTTTACTGTGTGCACAACCGCATTGCAACCCTTCTTACGGTGCGTGGAACACATCCACATCGTGTTTTGTTTTTTGGATGTCTTGAACTTGTAATAGGTGTATCCAGATAATAGGATTAGCTGATTTCCTCGCCTCGATGTGATGAAATTTGCAACGGCTGAAAATAATATAAACAATTTTACGATCATTTCACGTCAAATAGCTACCTACCACCGATAAATTTTCTGTGATGGTTTTTTTTTTTCAGTAAAATATCACATGTTATTTTATTTTATGTTAATTAGAAACTCGCAGGAGAACCAAGGTAATTGATATAGCCCGAACAATTGCCAAACTTAAGTGACAGGGCACATTGCTCGCAGAACAGATGGCCGATGGGAATGAAAGAAGGAGTGGCGACCGCGTACCGGAAGACGTAGCGTTGGAAGGCCTCCCGCAAGGTAGACCGACGACCTTGTGAAGGCCGCAGGAAGACGTTGGATGCGAGAAGCACAGAACCGGTCGATGTGGAGGTGCTTGGGGGAGGCCTATATCCAGTAGTGGACGTCTTTCGACTGATATGAAGATGATGAATCTCTTTAAAAATGTGGATAACGTCGTGAGCTACACATATGTCATGTCTTTTTTTTCTCACTACATGTTTATTACGATGTTTGTGTAACTGTTT
Organism: Apamea crenata; assembly: GCA_949629185.1. NCBI lineage: Eukaryota > Metazoa > Arthropoda > Insecta > Lepidoptera > Noctuidae > Apamea > Apamea crenata. The sequence goes on along the minus strand of OX451363.1, from coordinate 15,204,281 downwards.
GTTTTCCCGAATTAAATAAATAAATAAATGAATCAGAAACTAAGACATTTTATCTTATAAAGTCATTTATTGGAAATTATAGGTACGCGAAATTCGCAAAAAAAATACAAAATTTCCGAAAAGATTGATTGCTTTTAAACATCATGATTTTCATGCCTACAGTTTTCTTTGGCTTGGCAATACACACTATTGAATATAATAGAATAGAAATATTTATTTACAATGAATGTATGTTATAAATTAAGTGGTTATAGTTTGTGAAGAACCCATGAACATTCTACCGAAAAAGTACATATATTATAAAATATATTACGTAAAATAGCAACAAAACAACAGAATTCGTTTTAGAGGAGTTAGTTAGGAATTAGAGGTGAGTTCTTTATAGGCTTAGAAATCTTGCACTGAATGATAAGAAAATACATTTATTTGCGGTAAAACATGACGCAAAGAAAATACACAAGTACAAAAAAGAACAAGAAGGTGCGACAAGGCCGCCCATTGTATGCATCAAAAATTTTATTTTTTTGTTACCTATGTATTTTCTGGTGTACAATGAAGTATATATAAATAAATAAATGAAGTGGAAAATATGCGTCACATCTACGCTCAGCATAATGCTGTGACCCTTTTCAGTTTTCGGTTTTCAGCGACAACAACAGCAGCATGTAATATTGTTAGATATTTTATTGGTATTGCCGATTGGAAGGATGATTGTGGTCTGTCATCAAGAAGACAATGTAATCAGCTACTGTATAGACAACTGCCTTGCAACCTTTCCTGTGGTGCGTGGAACATATCCATCTGGTTTTTTGCATCTTGGATGTCTTGTTCTTGCAATAGGTGTATCCGGATATTAGGATAAGCTGCTTGCCTTGCTGTGAAAGGACGAAATTTGCAATGGTGCCAATGTCTGTAAATAAAACAAACAACTTAACGATTATTGTATCTCAAGTACAGACGCCATCAAGCTACTACAATCTGTCAAAGGACATGCTCCAAAAAAAACCCAGAATTGATTGGGACAAACTGGGTACCAATATGTTCATTGTGATGCACAATTTGCCCCACCAAAATAGAAACGCCGAAATCAATGGGGTATATGAGCTATAGGCTGACAGAGTAACTACTGTCAATTAGCAAATACTAGCTGCTTAAATAAACTGATTTACAGTAACTAAGTGACGTCATAAAATAGCAGCTATTATAACTGAACTAGGCACATGTCTAATGTGACGTCACCCAAAACACGTGCGTAAATGTGTCGATGTGTACACCGTACTAAGAAGAACGCGGTACCTGAGACGGTGTGCGGGCGGAGAAGGCGCATACCTGGCCTGGTCCAGGTACGAAGAAAATGTTATACAGTCAGATGGCTTTTTAGACTATACGTTAGCAAATATTTAAAATAGTCGAAATAAATATTTTTCGTATTTTTTTTTTGTTTTTTTTTTCTAAGTATTTGGAGTTATAACCAGAGAACAAATGGTTGATAGTAATCATAAGGATTACTGTAGTGTTTACAGTAATCCTGTCATTATTATCGTTAGTATAATAATTATTATTGATATTGTAAAAACTGGTAAAAACACTCGTTAATTAAGATTTTTTCATATAAATACTTTGTCAGCCTATAGCTCATATACCCCATCGATTTCGGAATTGCCCTTTCGGTAGGGTAAATTGTGCATTATAATGAAACTACTGGTACTGGTGGTTTTTGGTCCATATATTATGGACCATGTCCTTTCTCTAATAGATTTTCAAGTTTATCGCTAATCCATTAAGGTTCAAGGTTGATTGGGAAAATTTGACAGTTTCGGGTAGCTTGACCTGCTGGCGTCTGTATCTGTAGGGTATTTTTCTGATTTTGTGCATTTTTCAGTGTAATGAAATATGAGACACTTTTTTATTCATGTTTATCAGAAATAGTCCAGTCAATAAAGGAATACAGAGGGCGTGAGCAGGGACCTAAGCGATTCCTTCAAAAACTTGTTCAGGGTGCTTAGGAAGTGCCCCGCCCCTACTCCATCTCACCTCCTAGACGTCAGGACTTTTAGTATGTTCACCCCCAAGTTTCTCAAGGAATCGCTTAGGTCCCTGTTTACGCACTATACGCCCCCTTTTCGGCAATTCGTTGGCTGAACTCTAAAACTACTTGTTGAGAAAAGTGAATCTGTTATACAAAAGGCAAAGAAAAAATGCTGCAGGAGTGTTAAATGATTTTATTTCTGTTAGTAGGTTTTCCCAAACAGTTTTACACGTCAATCATATTTTAAAAACTAGATGAGGTCGGCGTAGGAAACGCCGACCGATCTTGACTAATCTGAGAAGACAGGCCAAAACCAACTCAGGGGTCACAGTCTCTTTTAAAGTCCAGACAATCTTGGTCAGTTCATGTGAAGACCATAATAGATCACAAATAAAATAAAAAAACTCCAAAAATAGAGGTTTATTGCAGAAACTTGTACAACTTTTACAGTAAATCTCCCCCGCCCCTAACCCCCCCTTTAAGTAAAAGTAGAGCGGGACCTTCTAGCACTACCTGTGCTAGAAGGTCCCGCTCTTCAATGACAAATTATAAAATGGTAAAAGTGGTGTACCAAAAGAAAATAGAATTTAAACAAGGAAATATTAGTAAAATCATTTATTCAATTAAAACTGAACAATAAGGACCGGTAGCTGCCGCTGCCTATTGGTACTGTCCACTCGCAGGGTGATTATGGTGTTCCTTCGCGAAGACAATGTGGTCTTCTATTGTATGGACAACAGCCTTGCATCCCTTCCTACGGTGCGTGGAACACAGCCACAATATCTTTTGACTGCGGGAAATCTGGTGCCGGTAATATGTGTATCCCGATATTAGGATTAGTTTATGGCCTCGCTTCGAGTTTACGTAATTCGCCACACCTAAAATTAATCAATGTTACGATCATTTTTTCTCAGGTAAAGAACATAAATCTACTGTTTCAGAAAAAAAAAATATTTCTTGATCCTGAAATGCCGCTTTGACTCACCCCCGGCACTTTAAACCCATTCATTGGCATCCCGAAATCCAAGAAATAGCGTCTAATTTCGAGATTGAATGGATTTGGAATTGGAATACTCCAATGAAAAATGAAATGTTATTTAATCCATGTTAAGAAGAAACTAGACAAGTTTATTTATTAATGCCATATTATTTACTTGAAATAAAAAAGAGCAAAATTCTCGAAAATAACTATCGTAAGTTTTGTTAACTGCTTAAAGAATGTGGATGGTGATAATGAGAAAAATAAACCTGGTTATGACTTCAGTAATGAAATGTAAATAATAATACTTCAGGTAATATTTTTACATATTTATTCAAATTAAACACAAAAAGCCAGAAGAAATAAAAAGCCAGTCGGGCCCGAGTCGTGCCACGGAACTGGCATGGAAAAGCAGGACCTTACAGGCAAGGCACGTCTTACTTAATAAAATAATTACAAAACTAATTATGAAATAATTACAAAACTAAATATAAAATAATTACTTACAAGACTAAGTATTAGTATTAAAAACATAAATCCAGTGTTGTTATTTAGCTTATATAGTCAGCTCACTGGTATGACCTTGACTTTGCGTCGAGGTCGGGCGGGGTAATGGGGGAGGGGCACTCCCCAGAATGACCGAAATCGGCGCTCTCGTTCCTTTCTATTCAGTGTAAGTTGGCGTTCGCTCGGATGTAAAAATATCGCGCGGCGGCATTCTATCGCGCACTGGATTTTCAACTCTCGGTGTTGAGCCATCATTGAGAATTCAACAGAGCGCATCCCAGCGCGTTAAAAACATACAATGTTGGATATTCAACTGTCGGCTCTAAGCAGTGCGTTGAAAATTCAGTGCGCAAAAAAAAATCGCCGCGGGATAAACGCCCCCGTGTGATTTACTCACGACTATCACGTTGACTACAATTCGAGCCTAGAGCGACTCGAACGCGGCTCGGGTCTAGGAAAGAACATGAGTTTCTGCACGGATTTCTTATTCTATTGGTTGGCTATACCGGTGAATTGCTCATGAAATCGGTAGTGCCCATTAGAAGGATGAGTGTGGGCTGTCTTTGCGTAAACTATGCGATCGGCCTGTGTATGGACAACACCCTTGCACCCCTTCCTATGGTGCGTGGAACACATCCATCTCGACTTTTGACTGATGGACGTCTTGTGCAAACAATAGGTGTATCCCGACAAAAGTATTAGCCTGCTTCCTCGCTTTGAGTAGACGTAGTGTGCCATATCTGTAAAAAAAAAAAACAATTATGACTATAGTGTTCAAATAATGTGTTTTAATTATAATTAACCTTGACCAACGATAAAAATATATATACTAGCTAACAAACTATAAAAAAAATATGGCGTCGGAAAACTCCTCCGCATTGTTTTCGACTGGCAATGTACCCATGAGACAGGCGGCATTGCCATTTTGTACGGAAATGCTGACAGGCCGTGGTGGTTATTGTTTTAATTTATGTTAATATAAAACTATACGATCAGTGAACTTTTAATTATTTAATTTCCAATTATACCCAAAATTCCAAGGAATAAGGATGATGGTGATGACAAAAATAGGTAAATCTGTTGACTTTTGATATAAAATGGAAAAAAAAGGATATAGGAAATGAAATGAAATACAATATGGCAGGTAACAGGTTACGTCATTTTATTTATTTCAATAAAAACAGAAACAGAGAGATATAAGAAGCCGTTGCTGCCGCTCCACCCCTCCTCGCATTGATTTGATTATTTTAAAGGTATGAGGAACAAGGTGTAAAGTTCACTCATCCGCATGGGGGTTTTTAGGCAATAAAGTAGAGTAGGTACTATCGCCAAAATCTATATCTGACCACCGTAAGGACTATTCCTGCTTTCAGAGCATATTATTAGTCGACCTAAAAAGGATCCTCTTTTGTTTTACTTAAGAACGCAGCTGTGGTCATCATTGTGCACGGGATTTTGTTTTTAAAATGGTCAGATATAGGTTTTGTGCGATAGTACTTACGTAACAGCGTCGTGATAGGTGGCAACGTCGCTTTTCAGTGTTCAAGGATTCAAGTTCATTGAATCACTGACCTAGTGTTAAGTTTGCTCAAAATTAAAACTCTGACCGTTAGGTCAGAGTTTTAATTAGTTTTAGTTAATTAGTTAGTTTAAATTAGTTTTAGTTTTAGTTTTTTTTAGTTTTTTTTTTACTGGACCGATTTCGTAAAATTTTTGTATATCGTCAGAAAAGGCGATAATAAGCATGTGGTATAATTTATTGCATATGTGTGGTTTTCATACTGTATATGCTAGTTGCGCGTTAAACTCTGCTTGCGCGATGCAGGATTTTGAGTGACGTCAGTATGATTCGTAGTTCGCATGTGGCGGGGTAGATGCCGCTGCAATTTCATTGGCATTGGCGTCCGGATAAAAGACCAGATAAGCTAGTATGAGATTCATTGGTTTGACAAGGCATAGTACTGTTCAATAGAAGAATGATTGTGGTTTTTTTTCAAGTGACAGACAATGCGATCTGCTACTGTATGGACAACAGCCTTGCATCCCTTCCTGCGGTGCGTAGAACACACCCACAACGTCTTTCGATCGCGGCTTAATGTCTTGTGCTGGTAATATGTGTATCCTGATATAAGGATAAGCTTCTTACCTCGCTTTGAGGTGACGTATACTGCAATTTCTGTAAATAATTAAATAATAATTTTATAACCATCTCAAGTTACTGGTTACTGTTAGCCTGCATCTTGCTGCTGCTGTGCAAATGCCTCTTCCCATGACATCCAACTCTTTCGATCCAGAGCCAGACAAAAAAAAAGAAGACAAAAAAGACATCTCAAGTAATAGAGTTTACATTATAATTATTGTATCTCATGTACCTTCTGATTACGGAGATAGTGAAGCTCAAAATCAAGACGTTTTTTTACGAAAACAATTTTTTAGTGTTATAACACAACTTTAAATACCCCAGCCTGTACCGTAGCATGCACCCTTAAGCACAGTGTATCGCGTGCCTAAAATAAAAGTAGTTTCCCAGCAATTATTTTTATGCAATGTAATTTGATATACAGAACGCGTAGTTGACGGGTATGTGATGGTTTTACACCCTGCATATATGCGTCCGGAAAAAGATTTATTTATGACAAGACTAGCGGGGTCTTGGACATTCCATGATATTTGCTTCTACACAACTGTCTTATTCTATGACTTGGCAACACTACTTAGGTATTGGTACTGCCCATTAGGAGGATGATTATGGACTGTCTTCAAGAAGACTATGTGATCGTCTACTGTGTGGACCACAGCCTTGCATCCCTTAACGCGGTTCGTGGAACACATCCATCTCGTCTTTTGATTGCTGGTTGTCTTGAAGTGCCGATAATAGGTGTATCCCGATAATAGGATAAGCTTCTTGCCTCGCTTTGACCAGACGTAGTTTGCAATACCTGTAAATAATTGAAACAATTTCACGATCGTTTTATGTAGGTACTACCTGCTAAGTCTAAATTGTGCATTTTCCCCCCCATAAAATATTACTTACATTCTATTTTATTCTTTGCTAATCAGAAATTATATATGACTAGCGGGGTAATGTAGCTTTAAATACAAATGCAATTCAATGCTTAAAGCAATAGCTTTCGTTTCGACAGTTCAACAACATTCATTGGGTTATTTTTACGTTGTGGACCAGACAATTTTTTCGAACATGTGAAGCAATGGATTAGTAATATCCTACAAAATGATACAGATTGTGATTGATAATGTGACTAGACCAGCAATGCGACATATTTATCAAAAAATTTCATATTTTCACGAAAAGAGCAAATAAAATAATTAACTTTTGAAACATAACATAATTCACGTAGATAATGCTTAATGAATAAGTAGGTATGATGGTAATGAGAAAAGTAAGTCACCATTAGGCACCTGGCTTGCCGAGAAGCGAGAATAGCTATCAACTATAAACGAGTTGGCGAGCAACAAGCAGAGAGTGCGCGACGGCGACGAGCAAGCGAGTCTTCTGCCAAGCGAGGGTCGCGGAGCGATTGCTCTCTTTGATAGCTCTCGTTACTGCGATAAACGAGTACTTTCTGGCGGTGTAAACAGTCAGCGATCACCTACTAACATACATATGCATATCTTTTAGTTACACGGGACCTACGAGTACATTCTCGGTTCTTGAGCTAGAAAATTGTTAATAGATAGTTGCTTCCTCGTCGGCAGTGGTGCAGGTGCCTAAGATAGGAAAGGCAAATAAGAAATTCTGCAGAATGTTGTAGTATGTATGTAAATAAAAAGGAGAGAAAAAAAACATTTTTAAACTGACTTCTTATCAGTTGAAAAATAATCTTTCGGTTTCGTGGTGACGGTTCGACGGTTACGTTTTACGTGAAAATCTTAGAATTTACCAAGATGAGTTGGTATTGGCACGATCGTATGGCTGGAGGTGTAATGTTTTGTATAAAATGAGGAATTCGCTATGCTCATTTGAAGGCTTTTGGAGACAGTTGATGGGAACCCCACTTTGCAAATATCTGTATTAAAGTCAGAAAAAAACTAGCCGGAAGATAAGGGGTAACGGGGCTAAGTTCGCTAGCTAATTAGCCCCCGTCAGTTCCTACTATCCTAACCTATCCCAGTCAGGGTGCCATAATTCCCGAGTAACAGTCAGTAAAAATAGAATGTCATTGCTATTTTGTTAACCTGAGTACTTATATACGTCTGAAATCGCCAACCGGTCTAGAGCAAACGTGGTCATCAATGCTCAAGCCTTCTTTGTAAGAGAAGAGGCCTTTGTCCTGCAGTGGAACAGTAACAGGCTGGTATTATTACTGACCAAAACTGTTGGTGCTACCAAAAACTAAACGAAATAAGGAGGCTACGTGGGTGGGTAAGCTATAACAAAAAAAAAAAAAACTAGTATAAAATAAACAAAGAAACAAAAAGTTATACTTTAATCATTCTGTCGTACAGAACACACATTATCAATTTTTAGAAATGTATCTAATACATTAGGGTTCTCGTACAACCAATTAACCCTAGGTAAATGTTTATGGTCCAACTTTATTGTACCTGGTACTATTACATCTCTCAGTGTATAAAGAGCAGCTTTACACCCCTTACTTGAATGCGTAGAACATGCCCATCTGGACTTTTCATTGTTAGTCGTTTGGCGGTAAAAAGAATACCCCGCTAGTAACAGCAACTTATTACCTCGCTTCGAGAAGACGTAAGTTGCAAAGTCTGCAAAAAATGATAAATATAAAGTATTGTAAGTCCATACCCAGTGAGGCCAAACTGAACAAGTGGACCTACGTCAGTTTGGCTTGAGCATGCACATGCACGAACAAAACCATCTAATCAGTAAGTGCTTATATACACGAGCGGAACGCACGACAGAGGCAACTGCAGTCGTCGCCGCGTGGGCAGCTGTCGTCGACGCCTCTGAGGCTGCCGGCGACGTGTGGATGGCTGTAAATGCCTTTGCCGTTGAAAACGTGCCGCTCGTGTGTTACGTCACTTAGGTCCCCAAATACAGGTAACTACTTAGTTTAGGGACCACCACCCAAATAAACTGACTGTTATGATAGTTACAGATAAAACAACTATGTTACAGCTGTAAGGTCAGCTTTGTAACAATGAAATAAAATCTTATTCCTATTCAACCTTATCAACTATCCAACTCCATAGTCTGTGTGTTATGTTTCTGACGAAAACTTTCCCATCCAGATGCCCCAATTCATATGTAAAAAAATAAAGACACAAAAAATAACGTTTATTTGGCCGCAGTATATAAAAGAACATGGTATAATCTCATCTCTCTCATCTAGTTTTAAAATATGATTGACGTGTAAAAGTGTTTGTACAAACCTACTTACAAAAATAAAATCATTTATCATTTATAACAAAATTAAAATTTACGTGAAATATTACAAAAACATTTTGTGGCGAAAGTCGACTTTCTAAATGGCAATTCGACTATGCTGCAGGTAAACACAATTGCAAGTTACAAAGTTGAGTATATTTGTGGGTTTTGTCATGGGCATGACAAAGGTCGAATCATACTCAACAGGTCGCGTGCGGTGGGTGACTAAAACCGATCGTGAAAATTCTGTCGTAGGAGATCGCTCGCTGCATGGAGGTCGTTAGGTGCGGTTCGATCATCGATCAAGTGCCGTTGAAATCAGTGCTTTGAGTGGAACACCTCGACATTTTGATGCAAAATGACCTAGTCACCTGCTCCTGTGTAAATGGGGTGACGATTCGGCTTGTGACGCGATTTAAGGAATCGATCTAGTGTTAATCCGCCATAAACGCTATATCGAACGAATGTCTCTGGGACAATTAATGAACACCTATGACATTAACTTCAAGAGTGATAATATCTAGTTAGGTTCCATCATGTGCTCTGTTTGATGCATGTGTGTGATCTAACTTCGAGTAGACTATCCGATCACCCACAGTGTATGCCGTCGCTCTGCATCCCTTCCCGTGGTGTGTCGAACATAACCATCTTATCTTTTGATTGGAATTCGAGCTGTTGCGGTAGAACGAGTAACCCGATATCAGGAGTTGCTTACAGCCTCGTGTTGAGTAAACGTAATTTGCAATGTCTGTAAACAATTAAATTAGTATCACGATTATTATTTTCTTATGGCTTGACTGCTTGAAAAAGACAGTCAGACTAGAGATTGGGTTGTGATTGGCTGACTGAAATAATAACAGTCAACCATACGAAAAAAAACCACTTGGCATGAGTTTGATTACCTGTTAGCAATTTTTTTTCTTGATCTCTTTTTAGAATCCGAGTGTTTACAAGATAGGTTGTCCTAAAATAGTTAATTGCAGTTTAGTAAATTTTACTGGGGCCAAAAATAAACACGAATATGTATTATTGATTTATTTATTTAACCATTTATTTATACATATCAAGCTATACATTTCCAGTTTAAGCTGACCTCGCATTGGGTCAATCAGCTTATAATGAAATGGTACACACATTATATTAACAGACAAGAAGAAAATAACAGAAAAATAGGTAAAAAGGAGAACAAGCTTAATTAAAAAAAAATAAAAGAAAATAATTATGTTATTTATCAATTATTAAATAACGTACAGGTTAAAAATGATTAAATTACGAAGAATCTTGCACATACTGTTGAGGTTTCTCATCCACCCAATTGACTTTAGGCGAATGATTATGTTCTAAATTTACGGATACAATTGTATCATACACTGTATAAACAACTGCTTTACACCCGTGTCGTTGATGCGTCGAACACAGCCATCTTGTTTTTTTATTAAAGGACGTCCGATGGCGGTAAAAAGAGTAGCCTGCTAATAGGATTAGCTTATTGCCTCGCTTTGAGTAGACGTACTCTGCAATGCCTGTAAAAAATTAATGAATATTAAGACACTTTTGCAAAACTTGTTTACAGGAGATTGTTTGTGAACAAACCATACAGGGCAGGGATCGGTGCGCAAACTGTAACCATGAATTCAGCTCATGATCGACCTCCTAGCGTCGAAATTTTTCGTCAGTTATAACTCAGCTGTCTCATACAAAATTGCAATACCTACGCGGTCAAAATGTATAGAACGGCAATCCTACTAATGTTATAAATGCGAAAGTTTGTATGGATGAATGGATGTTTGTTACTCTTTCACGCCAAAACTACTGAACGGATTTGGATGAAATTTGGCACACAGATAGTTTATAGCCAGAATCAACACATATGATACTTTACTTACTTATGCGGGTGAAGCCGTGGGGCGCAGCTAGTTTTTTTTTTATTAACATTGAAAAAATTTCAGCGTTCAGAATCATGTTCTGAAACCATGGGAACAGGTTGCGCGTCGATGTTCTTGCTACTCTGTATAGTATACGTTAAATAGACCATATGTGAAAAATAGACCTTTGTACCCCGCTCTATCTTACCTACTAAGACGAATGAAATAAAAAAAAGAGGAAGGAGGGAAAAGAGGAGGAAAAAGGAGGAAGAGGATAAAATAAGAAACACATAAATGGTATTTTTTATTAATCATTTATTAAATTAAATTCAAAAATGTATTGCTCTCATGTGGTAAAAAGTTATTAATTAACTAACAGCTTAAAAATTATTATTTATTATAGCACTGTGTGATCAAAACCCGCACTTAAATAACGCTTTTCTGTGACTTAACTACTAAGTACGTTTTTACACAGAAAAGCGTGACTCAAGTGCGGGTTTAGGTCACACGAGCTATAAAATAGTATAAGATACGTGTGCCTTAAGTAGTCTATTAATCGCCGTGCAATAATGGACTACTTAAGTCACACGTATCGTAATGTACTATTTATCACTCATTTTCCTGCTGTGCGAAGTCCGTTGTTGATAAAAAGAGTAGTCCGATATTATGATAAGCTTATTGCCTCGCTTTGAGTAGACGTAATCTGCAATACCTGTAAAAAAATAATTAATATCAAGATTAATTATTTGCAAAACCTAATACCTTTTATTGCCTCGCTTTGAGTAGACGTAATCTGCAATACCTGTAAAAAAATAATTAATATCAAGATTAATTATTTGCAAAACCTAATAGGTACCTTTATACCCCGCTCCCGCACCGTACCTATTAAGACGAGTGAAACAGACGTATAAAAAGAGGTTACATGAAACATGACAATAAGTCTGCGAGGCTGAAATAGGACTGGGCAGGTCATACGTATAGGAGGCATCAAAACAGATGGGCCAGGACCACGATCGTCACACGGTAGGTGCCTGAACCTATTTATTGGAGTAGGTACAACACAGGGAAAATTGGAAAAGTATGGGAGAGAACTTTGCCCATCAGTGGGACAACACAGCTTAACAAAACAAAACAACACAACAAAAACAAACCAAACATGAAATAACAATCACATAAAATGTATTACAAATTATTATTTATTATTTTTACTTAAATAGTAGCTTAAAAAGTATTAAGTTGTAAAAAATCTCACACACAATATTTGGGTTTTTCATTCAACAAGGGCGACTAGCTTCATAATTATATCTTATTGACCGACCCCTGACAATTCCAAAGTGCCTATAATTATTTTATTACAAATAAAAGCTTTGAGCATTTATTTCAAGTAAAACAATTTTGCTTAAGAATGTTTAATTCAGTTGTAAAAAAAATCACACACAATGTTCGGGTTTCTCATTCACCCAATTGACTTTTGGCGCATGATTATGTTCTAAATTACAGGATACAATTTCTTCACATACTGTGTACACAACAGCTTTGCATCCGTGTCGTTGATGCGTGGAACACAGCCATCTTGATTTTTGGGAAATGGATGTCCTTTGGCGGTAGAAAGAGTAGCCTGATACCCGGATTAGCTTATTTCCTCGCCTTGAGTAGACATAATCTGCAACACCTGTAAAAAAGTAATTAATATTTAAACTATTCTTGCAAAACTCCTTCACAGAAGACTGTTTATAATTTGTTTAAGCAATTTTTAGCTAGTTTTAGATGTAAACTATAAACTAGTAGACACAACATGTAGAATACTTATACCTTGGTGTAAAGACGAATGAAACAAAAATAAAAAATAAAAGGTTACATGATATTAAAAATCAATAAAAGGTCTTAAAATTATTATTTATTTATTAAATAAAAAAACAGCACATGTGTGAACAGTTAGTATTATAAAGCTACCATTTACTGGGTATCTCTGTCATTGACTTGAATGCGCCCTGGCAGTTGAGAGTAAGTATGTCATGGTCATTTTAATATCTCGTTGATGGTGGCGAATTTGTTGGAACATTCGGTTCCTTACAAAATGGTTATTATGCTAAATGGTGCTGGACCATGCATCGTGCTCGTGAATTGGCACGGGGCGCCCGTCTGTTGGGACTGGTCATCTCTTAGCTGCCATGAATTATTATTATTGTTTACTATGCACGCTCTTAACGTGCACGTCTTTCATCATCGTTCTCACATGTATTATTTTAACTTGAATGTTAAACCAATACTTTGTAACATTTTTTTTAATTTAAAATAGTGTCCGTGGAGTTTCTTGCCTGTTCTTCTACACGGTACCTACTACGCTATGGAATGGGCAACTAGTTTCATATTTCTGACTGACCGACCCCTTCACAATTCACAAGTAATTGCTTTAAATTGAAATAAATGCTTCGAGTGCTTAAGAATGTTTAAGTTGTAAAAAATATGATGGATTATATTCGGGTTTCTCTTTCACCCAATTGACTTTAGGCGAATGATCATGTTCTAAATTGGTGGTTATTATTTCATCATTGACTGTGTACACAACGGCTTTGCATCCGTGTTGTTGATGCGTCGAACACGCCCATCTTGTTTTATTGCCTATGGAAGTGCGTTGGCGGTAGAAAGTGTAGCCTGATACTAGGATTAGCTTATTTCCTCGCTTTGAATAGACGTAATCTACAAAGCCTGTAAAAAAAAAAAATATATATATTAAGAATTTTCTTCTGGAAAAAGCTTTTGTCATAACTACTTATGCTCTGTGATAAGTTTAAATTTTCGTCTACAGCCCTTTCACAGTTATTTTACTTCTTATTTTGCATCACTGTCAACGATCTTTATTCCCATTTTAATACGGTTTTTTTTTCTTTTTGCCAACTGAGCCGATGTTAATAAGGTTGCTGCCACTGATAGGTTTGTCAAAATCATTGTGATCTTTATTACCATTAAAATAAGGTTGATTTAAGGTTGCTGTCAAAATCACTGTGATCTTTATTCTCGTTACAATAAGGTCGCTATTAGGTTGTTGCTGTCAGAGGTAAAATAACTGTAAACGGATTCTAGTACAGATTCTTGTCAAAATATGACTCACTATTGTCCAACAGCGTTCTGTGGCATTGGCGCCGAAAATAATATGTATCATAAACCATGTTATATCTATCTACCTATACTGTAACAATATTTTAAAATACATACATAAATATGTACCTATGCCTCATACCTGACGAAGTAAGAAGCAATGTGAGTGTCAAACTATACAAATTTATAATAAGAATCAAAAATTTTCACTCAATTATTTATTAACAAATTAAAACCTCTTTTAATTATTAAAGTAGGTACTTAAGCAAACATGTTTTTGGTTTTTGTAAAAGGCTTTTGCAATAAAGGCTGCCAATATGAATAGATGAACCTGCTCCAGCACGCGTAGCATCCACCAATTCTATCTCCACTCTACGAAGACAAAGTGACATTCACTTTGTCTTCATAGAGTGGAGATAGATTGTCATACAACAAAGTGACATTAACTGTCACACAAAAAGAAAAAAATATACTTTTTTTTTTACATTGCTCCTAAGAAATCTTTTTCCAATTTGTAATTTTGTCTTTGATTTCTTCTGTTCCTACGGTGGTAATGCTACGTGTGTTTATCGGTCTGACCGGATCCGTGCACATGCACAAAAACAATCCCTTAATTTAATGAAACGATTTGCTTCAGGAATTCGTTGTGGGCGACGACGTACCTATGATAACCTTAATGATTATGATCTATATTCATAGATACTATGTGATCCTCTACTGTATAGACAACGGCTCTGCATCCTCTCCTTTGATGTGTAGAACACAGCCATCTTGTTTTGTTGCTGACAGAAGTCCGATGACGATAAAAAGAGTACCCCGAAACCAGGATTAGCTGTTTACCTCTTTTTGAGAATGCATAAGTTACAGTGCCTGTGAAAAATTACCTAAATTAAGCCTTAATTTTTCAGTACTATGAACTAAAATACATTTGGGCCGTTACAAAAATAATTCCCAACCAAGTCTATCGATCTGCCGAGCTTTTTCCAACTATGTTGGGGTCGGCTTCCAGTCTAACCGGATGCAGATTCAGTATTTTACATGGAGCGACAGCCTATCGGACCTCCACAACCCAGTTACTAGGTAACACTATACCTCTTGGTAAGATTGGTTGTCAGACTTTCGGGCTGACTACCCGTAACGGCTGTCAAAGATCTACAAATGACATCTGGGACCAGCGGCGTAACGTGCTTTTCGAGGTACAGAGGGGTCTCGGCATGTAATGGATGCTCAACCATCCACGGGTCGACCTCGGTAAGCGTTGCTTAACCTTGAAGATTGACCCGTGCGGCTGTTATTATTTAGCTTCGAGCCCTTCACATATCCATTGAAATTCCAATCTTGGTTAAACGAGTATCCCGATAACAAAAGTAGCTATCCTTGTTTTGTGAACCTGTGATTTAATTATGAAAAAAAAAACACATCGTGTACCTACTATTAACTAAAATGTCGATTGACTGATGCCAAAGTAAGGCAAAAGAAATCGATAGTATTGCTAGATAAATAATTAGGAACCCCCTAATTATTTATCTAGCAATAGGTACTATCGATTTCTTTGCTGATTTTTTTGCTTAATAGAATAAATAATATAAGAAATACACACATACAATACTTTATTCGTTTTTCTTAACACTATTACGATTACGAAAAATGTACGTAAACAAAATTACAACATCTAGATAAAAAGTTAATGAAAAATAGCTAACAACATGGAAGTAGTTTGTTTTTAAGATATTTAATTTTGTACATTTGTCAGCTAAAACGTTACATGCACAAATTTATATGTGAAATTTAGGGCTATAGCATACATTTCATACATTTGTTGGCTAAAATGTACTTAGATGTTTTAGGGCGAACTTTAACAATGAATCTGACCTATCAGGTCAATAATGACACTGACAGCTCTAGAACACGGGTTTTGTAGATCGAATTTAGTTTTATTGGTGAAATTCGCCCTTGATGTATTAATCAAACCTTAAAGCTATTTGAGAAATTTCCCATACATTTGACAGCAAAATGTATTCTTATTTCATGTGTCAATCCAATCATTTAGACAGTACAGGACTGGAGTCAGGTACGAGATATTTATTATAACACCTTGATTGCGGTTTTTCAGCAGTCCAATTTTTTGTAGGCTGGTGTTGGTGGCCGAACTTCCTAAAGACTATGCAGTCTCCGGATGTATGGATTCTGGCCTTGCACCCTTCTTTGTAGTGAGTGGAACAGGCCCAGGTAGTGACCCTGGTGCTATAAGTTCTCAAACGTTTGAAAGAATAGCCAGCTACAAGAACATATTGTTCTCCTTGTCCCGAGTAGACGTATTGTACAGCGACGGCAGTATCCGTACCTAAAAAATGTACGGTCATTAGTATAAAAAATGTACAACAATTTTATTATTGAATCCTATAGATAAGGTACCCTACCGGGTGGGCTGGGTTTATCCGTTAGGAATTTCTTAGTAACATCCCAGAGTTTGGAAGTTGGCGGTGTGATATCCCCGGGCCTCGGAAAGCACGTTAAGCCGTTGGTTCTGCGCCTGATCTCTCTCCGGTCGTGTTGGATTGCCGTCCCATCGAGCAATGAGAGTGAGGGAAGAGAGAGTGCACCTGTGTCTTCGTGCACACTTGTGTACGATAATATCTCCCGCGCTAGCTAAAGCTATTGTCCGTTGTGGCTGCCATGGCCAAGATACGGTCTGTAGGACTTTATTATTACCGTACCGGCTAAACCTGATATCAATTCGTGTTTTTTTTTTGCATGTTGCGAACTTTTTATTCCAAAGCATTTGTTAACAAAACCGGTTCAGCTTAGAATAAACAATTCGGTCTGATTTTGAAGCTCTCGTCACTAAGCTAAGATCTTTAAAATGTCTGTTGTGGTCACGTAAATGAAAAGGCGAAGCAAAACTGATTTCTTAACATAAGCAAGATTATTATATTTTTGTATTTTTATAGGGTAAATAAAACGCTGGAAGCGAAATGCACAGACCTGTCGAAGTGGCGGTGTCTGACAACCGGTTAAGACTGGAGTTGGTAAGCCAAGAGGTACCGTATTACCCACTAACTGGGTTGTGGAGATCCGATAGTAGATAGACCAGTTGCATCCGGTTAGTATGGAAGCTGATCCCAATATAGTTGAAAAAAGGCTATGATGATAAAATAAAACGCCGTTTCAAATAAACTTTTATTAAGGGTTAAGGGGGTTTTATAAATGTGTTTTTTTATTAGATCATGTAGTCGTTTCCACCCACGTGTCTAAGGTTATCATCGCACTGCTATTTTTATGAAAACTAAAAGAAACTCACTTGTCTTGCCTTTTTACTTCTTCATAGGCTTTTTTAAATTTTCTGCACTTACCTACGCACACTCGTTCTTTCATACAATCTACTCGTAATAAACACAACAGTATATTGCTGTCTATTGCATCACCATAAAAATAACAGGCTTTCATTATATTAGTAACAAAATCGAAAGAATTTCAAAGGACTGCAAGAATTTCACTATCCGAACACTAATTTCTCGTTGAATGAGCGTTCAAGCTTACGAGACGATAGCAGGGACATCATCTTTGAGCATCGTATTTTACCGTACCATCATGCTACAGCTACATTGTCGCGATAACGCGAACTACACTTAAAGCGCGCTCTCTCTCACACCGCTCGACGTCTCGCTGTTCAACAAAGAGCGCGCGAAGTGTAGTTCGCGTTATCGCGACAATGTAGTCGTACCATCACAAAACCAGTTCTGATTTTAGTACCACCTTAAGCGTTCGGAACAAAGTTGAAATTCTACTTACTAAAACTGACTTTTAAACGGAGCCTAGGTCGTCAATTTTGTATTAAGAAAACCAGTAGGTACAACATCTGTCTTGAAGGTTAGAACTCGTTTTGTACCGAGAAGGTTAAGGTCTTTTTGTAAGGTAGTTTAGTAGATAAGTCATCTGTTCTAATAATACACGTTCTCTTTCATCATTTAGAAAATATTCAACGTCAAACAACATAAGAAAAAAAAGGACACTGGTCCTTTTCAAAACGCGGTCTACGAATTTGGGGATGTTTTTTGCCGCACACTTTTACTATCATTTTTATTTCATTTAAGATTAGTTAAATTGCATACTTAACTTATTATTTTTTGGCAACATGAACAATAACAACATACATAATTACATACATGATAACATATTTACAAAAAAAAAAAACATATAAATAATTAAACACTTTGTCGAACAAAACATCTAATTAATTATGTTTTCATTAGGTCCACGTCCACACAAGAATGAGCAGGTGGCCTGCAATCTTTAAAAAATGTTTTTATTTGTTTGAGGATAAATAATTACGTCACGAGTCTTAGCATGGATCCTTTAGTGAGAAGAACTGAGTCAACTGTAGTTACCTGTTTTTTTTTGCCACGTTGGGACCCTTGCATACAGTGCCACCCTATTTTTACGCCACTGTGGAACACAAAACTTTTATAAACTGACCTCTTTTAATTCTCCGTACTTTCATTCTTTGACCAAATTATGTTATAATAATATTTTGAACTATTCTGCAGGGTAATAACAACCATAAAAATAAGAATTATAAGAAAATCATGTAGGATATTCTTGTTTACATTATTATGAATAATTTTACAAATACAAAATTACTAACCTAAAATACTTAAGTAGGTAAATATCATAATTCTTGATAGATCCCATATTATATATACCCACAGGTTTTCTGGTAAACTTTTTGATGTCACCCACTTCATTTTCGCAACATTTATAGTTTCGTATACTGGTGGTGCAACTAAGCCACACAACACGTGGTTTTTCGGCGAGGGATTGCCAAGGACTGATAATTTTACGGTCGTTTTTTGTCAGTGTCACCGTCGCATGCGACCCTTCGCCGCGCAACAAAAGTCAAGCTACATCTGGCGCTATTTTATGTCATTTTTTTTTCTGAGGCTAGAATTTCAATCATGTACCTGGACAGCGTTGCTATGTCCCTCAAGTTTTCAAGTATGTCATTAAATTTGTTACGACTATTCTAAGGAATACTTTCAAAAAGAGAGTATGACTCGACGATTTTTTTTTGTTTGTGTGGGTATGCATCAAATAACCCGCTCTGGGCGGAGCGGGAGTTACCATGCCAGGGACCACGGTAACTATTTCGAACAACCCGCGACCCTGGCAGAGTATGACTTGACCTGGGTTTGACCTTCAAATCAACGCATTGCCTAACCTCGCCATTAAATATTGGCAGTCTGGCAATTTTAGCTATCTAGCCAGCGAGCTCCTGGCGATTGTGTATTTACGAATTTGTAATCTACTATTGTCCGACCCACTTTATAATTCAGTCTCTGTCTAATTGATGGTCGTTATAAATTTAAGGGTACCTATGCACTATTTTTTATTAATTGAGTTAAGTATTAAAGTAAACAGTAACCAAACGACTATGATTCTCATTAATTTTATTTATTTCGCTCGTATCTTTTACTCGTACTTTCTTTACAAAAAATGTGCAAGACGAATACGTCTTGCACATTTTTGCTTACTTACTTGCTTTACTTTGCTTACTCTTCTACAACACAATAGTGTTGTAGAAGAGTAGGTACTCAAAACTGATCCATCTAAAAAGTTATGTCGGTTACACTATTACCTGTCTGTAGTCTAAATTCTGTGAACCAATCAAAAAGTATCTTGAGAACAGGGATTTTTTGAAAACCAGTTTCTTTTTGGGGGGTGGCTGTGGTCCAACTTTTGCAATATTATCTTATCGTTAACGGTATGAATGAGAGCTTTACATCCATTTCTATGGTCAGTTGAACACAGCCATCTTGATTTCTTACTGGAATATGTTTCTTGGCGGTAGAAAGAATATCCTTCGAATAACATCAGCTTTGTACCTCGCTTTGAGTAGACGTATGTAAATGGGTCTGAAAAGAAGAATGGATTTTAATAAAGGTTCACTCAAGTTAATACTAAACAGATATGGCCCAAGCATGCTGCCTAGAGGCACTCCAAACTTATTCTTCTTTTAATTACTTCAAATATCAACGGTTTTAGTTCTAAAACAAATAAATAATACTTTAAGAAAATAATAATTACTTATGTGGTTTACAATCATCATTGCGCATTCATTTGACGAGAGCGAATTTGACCAAAGAAGAAGAAGTTTAAAAGGTAATTCCATATTTTCTTCTAGATTATTTATCACTTAAAGCAGAAAAATGTATTGATGCGGACTTAGTGCCATATGCATTTTCTACCAAATAGCCTTTGGGTGATGCAGAGACAAAGAGTGGTAGACGTAATTACGAAAAAAAAAATTGTTTGTTAATAATTATTGAATTTTTCAATATAATCAAATGCCATCGATCTATTCTTATACAGGTTGGCAGGGGCATCGATGCGCAACTTGTTACCATTAATTCGTGGTTACAGTTTGCACATCGAAGTATTCCACCCTGTATAATAATGATTATCTATTGATGACTAGCTATAGTTATTACAATGAATGTGGTTTAATGGTGTGATGGTGGTTAGTTGGTATGCCTACTCTACACCACTAAGGCGCTGGACATCGTGGAGTACGTGTGCCAGAAGACGAGGTACGCCGAGGGTGCAGGTTACTAGAGTCGAACCGCAACGTCAACTTGAAGGCGTTCGTGGTGCGCGTACCGAATTGTTATTTGCTCGTCATCATGGAAGAAGAGTTCTGGCCGCAGGACGTGGTGTTCCGTTGCTTCCGCGGACAAGTACCACAGGACAGCACAAGGACAAGCTAGTGAAGTGCTACACTAATATAGTTTTAAGCTATATTTATTGACACATATGTTTTATTTTATTTTATTTGATAGGAATAACAAACAGCAGTATATTACATAGTAGGCACACAATATAAAAACTTATAATAAAAGTAACAAATACACTACTCAAGACGTTATCCACAGATTACTATACAGAATAGCTAGCTGTTAGCAGAACAAATTAAAAGCACGTATTAGCTAATTACCAGGATTATGATCTCTTAAAATAGTCTTATAATAATGTTATTTTACACTTTATGATAGTTTGTAAGGTATATTTCTATGGGCGATTGTAGCATTGTTTATAAGCATTATTTATAATAAATAAATAAGTAATGATATGATTCTACGATACGAGTATAGAACACAAAAAATATTCATACCTAATATATGAGTCCTTTACATCGATTACTTTCAAAACGTAAGTCATATTTGATTAACATTTTTTTTTATTAAGACATTTTCCCATATGGTAAAAAATATAGCTGAAAAAACATACATTACAAAAAAAAATATTTTGGCGAATTCAGAATCTCCACATTTTTTTAAAGTCAAGTTAAGTAAGTAAATTAGGAAAGGGGTAGTTGTGAAACCAGTTTTTTTTAGGCGGGTGGTTGTGTTCCAACTTTTTCAATACTATCTTATCTTCAAATGTGTGAATGACAGCTTTGCATCCATTTCTATGGCCAGTTGAACACATCCATCTTGTTTTAGTATTAAAATACGTTTCTTGACGGTAGAAAGAATATCCTTCTATTAAAATCAGCTTATTTCCGTGCTTTGAGTAAACGAATGTAGTTGGAATCTTGGTTCCTGAAAAGAAGAATGGATTTTATAAAGTTTCACTCCAGTTAATTCTTAGCAGTTATGCCCCAAGCATGCTGCCTAGAAGCACTCTGAACCTATTCTTCTTCTAATTAATTGAAATATACTAGTGTAGCGGTATCTACAACGCCACATGCGAACAACGCGTCATACTGACGTCACGCAAATCCTGCGTCTCGCAAGCAGAGTTTACCGTGCAATTAGCATAGATACAATTTCCCAATATCAATCATTGGGCAATTGCCCGCCAGACATAACACCCGTCTGGTCGGAGGATCCTCCCTTTTCTATGGAGGTTGAGTGAACTTTACACCCTGTTCCTCATACCTCTAAACTAGCTTTTAGTACAAAAAAAACTTTCAGTAAATAATATACACCAATGAAACTGGACGCCATCAGCACATCTAAACCGCGTTCAAGAGCTGTCAGTGTCATCATTGTTGTGAAATATTGACCCTGGCAGCTCTTGAATGCGGTTTAGAAATTGTTCTGATCGCGTTCAGATCCATTGGTGACATTCACCCTAAGAATTAGAGCGAGTTAAGGTAATACCACACTTGAACTGCTCTGCACCGGAGCGACGTTACATAAAATCGTATAAAACAGAACGTATTACACGGCAGCGTAAAAGCGCGGCACGACATGATATTATGGGGTATTACGTTCGCGTTAATTCGGAAACACGAAGATTACCGAAGCGTGATTACGGTTCAACTGTACATTTGTTGATTTTGTTGATCGTGGTGATACTTCATTAAAGAAATATTTGTATGTCTTGGGTCACAAAGTGCCACTTGACACTATGCACGTTCATGCTATGAGAATCCGGTGCAGTCAGGATGTTAACATCTCATCTCTGCTCTGTTTCTGTCTGCCCACAAGCTTCAATGCGATGTTTTATCCCGTCTTATTTCCTTCTCGGGAGCTACCCGTCTCTTTTTTTCACTTATGGGCTGAGAGCCTTACGAGTATAAGTACAGCCCTCTATCATAAATGGCATGTGGTCCTCCATTTCTAAAGAAATAAAAGATTTAAGAAGTTGAAAAGGTAATGCCATATTTCTTCTAGTTTATTATTTACGCACTATACGCACGTGTTAGATATTTCATTTTGATATAATTATAATATTAGAATATTGTTTATTGGATAGTGACATCCGTCACATTTCAGAAGTACCTAATTTGACTAGATATTGTGTTTACTAAAAACAACAGTCTTAACTTGTAAAAAACACATATATGTTATTACTATAAATGATTAATTAATATTTGATTATACTTGTAGTATATCTTAGATTTTATATTGCTATTTTAATATAATAGGTTGTTTCAAATGATTGGCACAATACTGTCAGTTTATGTTGATATACTTTTTGATGTCTAAGAATTAAGAATCAACTCTTATTAAATTGATTAATTACCTTATAATGTTTTAAAACGGTTTCACTATATAAGATTTGTTTATTACTAATTGTGTGAGAAGATATTAAGCCAAAATATATGATGATCTGTGATTGTGTCAAAATGGCGGTAGATGTTTGACGTAAAAGACGTTGGTAGTGTATAAAAAGGATTGTAACAACGTTTTCGAGTCAGTTGCTTGGTAGATGTTCAGTTGGTTGGTTCTAGTGCCGTTATTATGTGGAATAGATCGACCAGAGATGTCACGTAAGTTAAGTAATTTGATATTATACTTTAATTATTGCTTATTATGGCTATGTTGTTCTGTAAATAATATTACGGCCAATATTCCTAACTATTGTTATTATGTTACTTTTATTTTGAATTCTCTTGGACCGTTGTCCAAGAGATAGAATGAATTGTTTTTAGAAATAACGATAATTTATGACAACGTAAGAAATGTATTGATAGAATACTTAAATACTGTTTCCATGGAGTTTCTTGTCCTTCTTCTCCATGATGACCTAGTTTTACGAACGGACGACTAGTTTTCTGATTAATTACTGACAAGCCTAAATTCAAATAAATGCTTAGCCTTGTCTGTCTGTGCTTTACTTCATAAAACCCTTTCCCAACAAACTATATTCAATAATAACCTTCATACACAGTAAATAACTAACTAGTAACCATTTTCATATTCAAAGCTTGTTATTTGGCTATTATATAGATACATATACTTCTAGTATATACTAAATAATCTAACACACGCATAAATATTTGAGGAACTTCGATTCAAATCTGCTTAATACACTTTTCAACCTATATAATTGATTTAAAAAAATACAGACAAAAGTTTATTCACCCTTTTTAAATAGTTTACACAAAATACATTTCTGAACGCATGCATAAATGTCAATCACAGTATTTGACAGGATGACAGGAGGAAAACAAATGTTTGACAGGTACGACACAAAGGAACATAATTAAATGGAAAATGATTCATTTTCATAATTATGTATTCGTCAAGTTTTGATTGTTTTTAAAATGTATTCTGCTATTCAGGGCGGAGACAAATCCAACGAAACAAAAACCATGAAAATTGATCCAGCCGATCTCAAGTTATAAGTGTTGTAACAAACCCGACTTTCTTTTATATATATAGATGTACATGCGATATCTATAATGATTACAATGACTGTGGGTTAATATTGTGTATGTTGTCAGTCGGTAAGCCTACATATAAATAAATAAATACATATATTATATATAAATAAATGTCATATTTGATTTTTTTTTATACAATTTAAGACCTTTTCCCATATTATGGCATAGAATTGAAAAAGATACCTATCCAAAAAAAAAGGAAAATCTACACGATTTTTTAAAGTCGGTTAATAAGGAAGGGTAGGGAAGGGGTATTTGTGAAACCAGTTTTTTTTTGGCGGGTGGTTGTGTTGCAACTTTTGCAGTACTATCTTATCGTCAAGTGTGTGAATGACAGCTCTGCATCCCTTATAAAAGCCCGTTGAACACATCCATCTTATTTTATTATTACAATAAGTTTCTTGACGACAGAAAGAATATCCTTCTAAGAAAATCATCTTGTTTCCGTGCTTTGAGTAGACGTATGTAATTGGAACCTTGGCTCCTGAAAAGAAGAATGGGTTTTATAAAGGTTCACTCGAGTTAGTTATTAGCAGTTATGGCCCAAGCATGCTGCCTAGAGAGACTCTGAACCTATTCTTATTTAAATCTGACTGTACTCTTGGCAGTCGATGTCAATCTGAAACCAAAGAGAATGCATTGTGTTCTACTGTATGTAGTCCACATAGAGTTCATTTAAACAAGAAAACTCAAAAGTTGACATAACGGGAATCGACGTTGAAGAAATTATTAATAAAAACATTATTATGATAAAGTACGGGATATTTCAAAAAAGTATGCGCTCCGGGTATTATCGTCTATCTTCGGAAGCAAGAACGCGCGATGTTGAGATCTAATATAGAGTTGTTACTATCATGAAAGTTGAAAAGATATAGAGATAGAGCTATATCTTTTCAACACTTGAGTGACAAATAACCCGGCAGATTGAAAGCACAAAACTTTGAAGTTTTACCTCTGTGGGAGGTTTCTCGGGGGTGTTACGTTCGTGTTAATTCGGAAACACGAAGATTACCGAAGCGAATACTTTTTCTGGTTTAACTGTACCTTTGTTGATCGTGGTGATACTTATAGAAACATTTTTATGTCTTGGGTCACAAAGTGCCACTTGACACTATGCACGTTCATGCTATGAGAATCCGGTGCAGTCAGGATGCTTACATCTCATTTCTGCTCTGTTTCTGTCTGCCCACAAGCTCCAATGCGATGTTTTATCCCGTCTTATTTCCTTCTCGGGAGCTACCCGTCTCTTTTTTTCACTTATGGGCTGAGAGCCTTACGAGTATAAGTACAGCCCTCTATCATAAATGGCATGTGGTCCTCCATTTCTAAAGAAATAAAAGATTTAAGAAGTTGAAAAGGTAATGCCATATTTCTTCTAGTTTATTAATTTATTTAACACTTCAAGCACAAAAAAATGACAGAAGCGGAATTAATACCATATACATTTTCTACAATTAAATCTTTGGGTGATGCAGAAACAAACAGTGGTAGTTGCAATTACGAAAAATTTAGTAGTTTGTTAATACATATTGAATCTTGCAATATAATCAAATGCCGTCGACGTAATATTTATATATGTATGATGCAGGGACGCGCAATATTCTTAACAACCGACGAAAAATTTCTACCCTAGGGGGTCTAGAATCATGTGCTGAATTCATGGTTACAGTTTGCGCGTCCATATCCCTGCTGTAATAGTAATTAAAACATATCTATTATTTTAGTAGCAGTGACCATATTTTCAAATATTTTGTTAAAAAAAATCGTGTGTGATCTCCTATAATTTATACATTATGTATGTACATACATGCGATATCTATAAGGATTACAATGACTGTGGGTTAATATTGTGTATGTTTTCAGTTGGTAAGCCTACATATAAATAAATAAATACATACATATATCATATACAACGTGTAACTGAATTAATGCACATTATGAAAGTAGTTTGTTCAGAATCGTTTACCGAATCGATTTCTCTAATTTTTAATATAGGTAATATTTTATCCCAAAATTAATTAAAACTACGTAAATTACTGTCACACTTCCGCTGTACAGTCAAAACAAACAAAATGGATAAAATACCCACTAAGCTAGACCCTTATACGAGTACAACTGTGTGCATGCGTGGATTTGTAATGTGACCATAGTTTTCTCCCACAATCAGTATAACTAATTTATTAAAAAAACAATTTTTTTTTTCATGTTAATAAATATTCAGTGTATGTATTATGATTATAACATAATATTCTAATTGGGGTGTCTGGTGGTGTGCGTTAATTCCGGGACATGTTGTATAAATAAATGTCCTATTAGTTTTTTTTTTTATACAATTTAAGACCTTTTCCCATACGGCATAGAATTGAAAAACATATTTATCCAAAAAAAAAATCTACACGATTTTTTAAAGTCGGTTAATAAGGAAAGGGGTATTTGTGAAACCAGTTTTTTTTTGGCGGGTGGTTGTGTTGCAACTTTTGCCGTACTATCTTATCGTCAAGTGTGTGAATGGCAGCTCTGCATCCCTTATTAAAGCCCGTTGAACACATCCATCTTATTTTATTATTACAATACGTTTTGTGATGACAGAAAGAATATCCTTCTGATAAAATCAGCTTGTTTCCGTGTATTGAGTAGACGTATTTAGCTGGGCCTGCAAAAAAGAATGGATTGTATATAGATTTGTTTAAGTCAATATAAATGATAAATGATTTTATTTTGTAAGTAGGTTTGTACAAACACTTTTACACGTCAATCATATTTTAAAACTAGATGAGGTCGGCGTTTCCTATCTGACTACTCTGAGAAGAAAGGCCGAAACAAACTCAGAGGTCACAGTCTCTTTAAAGTCCAGACATAATCTTGGTCAGATCATATGAATACCATGCAGGTCGATGTCTGAGATGGTCTTTTGAGGAAAGAACCACACAGATTGAGAGGACCTGTCCAGTCAGTGCACGCATTTGTCAGAAATCGTGCAGCTCAACTCAAAACTTAAGGAGCTCGACGATTAGACGAACAATACCAAAGAAAGGACATTTGGGTAGGCCACATTAATTACTCAAACTGCCAGACCATGACAAAACTAAGAGAACAGAGAGAAAAATAACATATAATAAAAATAAAGTGACCCACATAGTCTTCACATTCACAATAATTAAAATAATAGAATACTTTACAAAGTAAGCAAATGTCATAGTACTTATATATAGAATTCATTGATGTCAAAATGTTTTTCTTTTTTATATAAAAAGAAAAACAACAACAAAACAGAAAAATAAGAACACTACATTGGTAAAAAATTGGAAGCATCTCAATGTAGTATTGGAACGAAGTTCTTTAACGGAGCTTGCGGTAGGAGTAAACTGGGAGAAATCGCCATGTAACGAAAAATAGGTTACCCGTCTCTTGTTTTCACGTATGCTCTGTTTCTGTCTGCCCACAAGCTCCAATGCGATGTTTTATCCCGTCTTATTTCCTTCTCGGGAGCTACCCGTCTCTTTTTTTCACTTATGGGCTGAGAGCCTTACGAGTATAAGTACAGCCCTCTATCATAAATGGCATGTGGTCCTCCATTTCTAAAGAAATAAAAGATTTAAGAAGTTGAAAAGGTAATGCCATATTTCTTCTAGTTTATTAATTTATTTAACACTTCAAGCACAAAAAAATTAGAGAAGCGGAATTAATGCTGATGAAATAATCTTTGCGTGATGCAGAAACAAACAGTGGTAGTTGCAATTACGGAAAATTTTGTAGTTCTTTAGTACATATTGAATCTTGCAATATAATCAAATGCCGTCGACGTAATATTTATATATGTATGATGCAGGGACGCGCAATATTCTTAACAACCGACGAAAAATTTCTACCCTAGGGGGTCTAGAATCATGTGCTGAATTCATGGTTACAGTTTGCGCGTCCATATCCCTGCTGTAATAGTAATTAAAACATATCTATTATTTTAGTAGCAGTGACCATATTTTCAAATATTTTGTTAAAAAAAATCGTGTGTGATCTCCTATAATTTATACATTATGTATGTACATACATGCGATATCTATAAGGATTACAATGACTGTGGGTTAATATTGTGTATGTTTTCAGTTGGTAAGCCTACATATAAATAAATAAATACATACATATATTATATATAAACAAAAGTCATATTAGTTTTTTTTTTATACAATTTAAGACCTTTTCCCATACGGCATAGAATTGAAAAACATATATATCCAAAAAAAAGATCTACACGATTTTTTAAAGTCGGTTAATAAGGAAAGGGGTATTTGTGAAACCAGTTTTTTTTTGGCGGGTGGTTGTGTTGCAACTTTTGCCGTACTATCTTATCGTCAAGTGTGTGAATGGCAGCTCTGCATCCCTTATTAAAGCCCGTTGAACACATCCATCTTATTTTATTATTACAATAAGTTTTGTGATGACAGAAAGAATATCCTTCTGATAAAATCAGCTTGTTTCCGTGTATTGAGTAGACGTATTTAGCTGGGCCTGCAAAAAAGAATGGATTGTATATAGATTTGTTTAAGTCAATATAAATGATAAATGATTTTATTTTGTAAGTAGGTTTGTACAAACACTTTTACACGTCAATCATATTTTAAAACTAGATGAGGTCGGCGTTTCCTATCTGACTACTCTGAGAAGAAAGGCCGAAACAAACTCAGAGGTCACAGTCTCTTTTAAAGTCCAGACATAATCTTGGTCAGATCATATGAATACCATGCAGGTCGATGTCTGAGATGGTCTTTTGAGGAAAGAACCACACAGATTGAGAGGACCTGTCCAGTCAGTGCACGCATTTGTCAGGAATCGTGCAGCTCAACTCAAAACTTAAGGAGCTCGACGATTAGACGAACAATATCAAAGAAAGGACATTTGGGTAGGCCACATTAATTACTCAAACTGCCAGACCATGACAAAACTAAGAGAACAGAGAGAAAAATAACATATAATAAAAATAAAGTGACCCACATAGTCTTCACATTCACAATAATTAAAATAATAGAATACTTTACAAAGTAAGCAAATGTCATAGTACTTATATATAGAATTCATTGATGTCAAAATGTTTTTCTTTTTTATATAAAAAGAAAAACAACAACAAAACAGAAAAATAAGAACACTACATTGGTAAAAAATTGGAAGCATCTCAATGTAGTATTGGAACGAAGTTCTTTAACGGAGCTTGCGGTAGGAGTAAACTGGGAGAAATCGCCATGTAACGAAAAATAGGTTACCCGTCTCTTGTTTTCACGTATGCTCTGTTTCTGTCTGCCCACAAGCTCCAATGCGATGTTTTATCCCGTCTTATTTCCTTCTCGGGAGCTACCCGTCTCTTTTTTTCACTTATGGGCTAAGAGCCTTACCAGTATAAGTACAGCCCTCTATCATAAATGGCATGTGGTCCTCCATTTCTAAAGAAATAAATGATTTAAGAAGTTGAAAAGGTAATGCCATATTTCTTCTAGTTTATTAATTTATTTAACACTTCAAGCACAAAAAAATTAGAGAAGCGGAATTAATGCTGATGAAATAATCTTTGCGTGATGCAGAAACAAACAGTGGTAGTTGCAATTACGGAAAATTTTGTAGTTCTTTAGTACATATTGAATCTTGCAATATAATCAAATACCGTCGACGTAATATTTACATAATATGTATGATGCAGGGACATTGACGCGCAATATTCTTAATAACCGACGAAAAATTTCTCCCCTGGGGGATCTAGAATCATGTGCTGAATTCATGGTTACAGTTTGCGCGTCCATGTCCCGGCTGAAATAATAATTATGACATATCTATTATTGTAGTATCATATTTTCAAATTATTATATTAGTATTACATGTTTCTAAAAACAATATTTCCTTTTGTATTCATTATACAAAAGTTAATTAATAGTGTCGTACTTTACTTATTTATTATTATAATTTAAATATGTACATGCGATATCTAGAATGATTACAATGACTGTGGGTTAATAATGTGTATGTGTTTAGTTGATAAGCCAGCATATTTATATGTAAATAAATGTCATATTTGATTCAAAATGTTTAAATACAATTTAAGATATTTTCGCATATGGTAGAGAATTCAAAAAACATACTTATCTAAAAAAATGGAAAACTTCACAATTTTTAAAGTAGTTAATAAGTATAGCGGCATTTGTGAACCCAGTTTTTTTTAGGCGGATGGTTGTGGTATAACTTTTGAGTTATTATTATATCGTCTACTGTGTGAATGACCGCTTTGCATCCCTTTCTATAGCCCGTTGAACACCTCCATCTTATTTTCTTATTAGTACACGTTTGTTGACCACAGAAAGAATATCCTTCTGATAAAATCAGCTTGTTTCCGTGTATTGAGTAGACGAATTTAGCTCGGCCTGCAAAAAAGAATGGATTGTACCTATATAGGAAGAAAGAAAGAAAATACATTTATTTGCGGCAAACATGACGCATATAGATTTGTTTAAGTCAATATAGTATTGGAACGAAGTTCTTTAACGGAGCTTGCGGTAGGAGTAAACTGGGAGAAATCGCCATGTAACGAAAAAGCGTTATGCGCCTTTTTATTACCTACATATAATAGAAAGCTCTGAGAGAGAGAGAGAAAGTTTTTATGGTTTTCGAGGGTGCTGAAGCCAATAGTGAGGTCAAAATGAAAATCCAAGAGGGCGGCTGCAAACATTTTCAAATTCTTTGTCATGGACGTCCACGTCCACGATAATAATTACCGTCCCGCTAGAAATTAAAAAGCGCACAAAAAAATAGATTATTTTTAAGTGACGTCTCTGAGTAGGTACTATCGCCAAAATGTATAACTGACCACCCGTAAGGACTATTCTTGCTTGCAGCGCATATTATTAGTCGACCTAAAAAGGATCCTCCTTTGTTTTACTTACGGACGCAGCTGTGATCATCATGTGCACGGGATTTTGTTTTCAAAATGGTCAGATATCGGTTTTGGCGATAATACCTCCCATGTTAGTTTTTGTTAACTTTTTTGAAATAACAAAAGTAGCTGGTTTTTCATCCATGGATGGCCGGCAAACTGTTTTTTTTGGTAAATTGGGTTTTAGTTGCTCACAGAATATCCGATAGTCCGAAGCAGAATGGAGACAATGATGTACACGTACATAATTTTAAAGGATAATTTAATGAATAAGGTGATTGATTAACGTTAGGATTAATTGTGACTAATGTTAAAATAAGTACGACCCTGGTTAAAAAAAAAAATCACTTATAAAAATTAGACGAATCTCAGTTTTTCAAAACTGACAGATCAGACTGACATACGGCCCATTCACAGTTTTTTTACCTCTGATTTTGCAGTACTGTCAAAATCACAATTATCTTTGATTCTTGATTCGATTTATTTTAATTCTAATAAGGTTGCTGTTGTGTTGGTGCCACTGAGGATTCTATCAAAATCATTGTGATCTTTATTCTCGTTACCATAAGGTTGCTGCTGACAGAGGTAAAATAACTGTTAACGGACTGTAGGTACGTCTATAAATTATTAGGAATAGCTCACTTAAAATAAAATTGCGACATACTCGCCAAAAATGTAAACAAATATGAGTTTATGGAAAAATAACTTTAATTCTTACATAATGAAGTTCGCGTAGTACGCTACAACTTCAAAAATGTTTATAACTTTTTCAATAGTGCTAGTCACTCTGAAGTCAACTTAATTGCCATTAAAATAAAGTTGATATTTGTTTAACTTGAAATAGCGTCAATTTGAAACAAATAAAATTTTAATATAGGTCTACTTGCACACCAAATTTTTATCACAAAACACGTTTAACGCTAATCGAATTTAAAACAGTTTCTGTTCAGAGTTCTATTTCTCTTAATCGTATGAAGATCATAGAGACAGAATTATGTTTTAAATACTTTTAACATAAACAGGTCATAAGAACAGAATAACATTCGAATGGGGCCACCCTATAGTATGTAAATCCAGTATTAATGCAGTGATTATTTTAAATTCTGGTATAACCTAACTTATTTTAGAGTTACATAGTTAATACTAAACAATACATGTAAAATATACAAAAGGGTAATTCACTAGTTCCCAAAATAAGGCTGCCGCTGGCGTATGTAGGTAATAGGTACGCATGTATAAAAGGCCAACAAAAAATATTTTATTCTGTTTTTGTCAGTTCTTCGGACTTCCGTAGTCTTTCGAAAGCTGGCAGCGGGCTGGACGGAAAAGGGCATTATGGTCGGGTTTCGCCGACGATATTGTGCTCGTTTCGTCTTCAGCCTCTGAGTTGACACAGATGCTAGACGATTTGAGCACACATATATAATATTGGCACAACATAGTTTTAAGCTATATTTAATGACACACCCTCGATCAACAATATAATAAGATTTCCGATGAGCGCATCGAAATCGGCCGGAAAAATAAGACCTAAAATATTTTTTTGGTCTAGCGCTGCCTGGGGTCTTAGCATTATGCTGAGCGATAGCTGTTTTGCGTGGGTGTGACGCATATTTTTCCCCAACTTGTTTTTTATTTTATGTTTGTGTTCTTTCTCTGCGTTATGTTTGCCGCAAATAAACTATTTTCTTTCTTCTATTTTGCAACAAAATTGAAATTGTTTTATTTTTGCATAAATATTTTTGTTCTTATTTAAAAACTACGTTGACATTTCAATCAAAGTAGTAAATATATTGCAAATGATAATAACCTTTATGTTTGAAAGTTAAGGTTTATAATCAAGTTATATGCATCCCGTAACAACTGCCCCGTTGGTCTCGTGGTCAAAGGTGTTATTTAGTTTTTCCATTTGGAATGTCTCAGTAACAGCAAGCAAGTTGGCAGTGTGAAGCCCCCATGCCTCGGATAGCACGTTAAGCCGTTGGTCCTGCACCTGATCTCTCCCCGGTCGTGTCGGATTGCCGTCCCATCGGACTATGAGAGTAAAGGAACAGAGAGTGGAACTGAGTTCGCGCACACACTTGTGCACTATAATATCTCCGGCGTAACTGGCTAATCTACGTAGAAATTGGCCACCATGACCGAAATCGGTCGGGACGATATTATTATATGCAATCGCGGCCACTTAACCGATGTGTTTTTGTTCATAATCCTTAAGGGGGATGCGTTAGGTAGCCCGCGAAATTGTACTATGTATAAGAAAATTTGAATTTCGCGGGTTACCTAACGCATCCCCCTTAATCGAATCTGAATTCGCGTTTCATTTGCTAAAAATGTAAACAGATATAAGTGTATGGAAAAATAACTTGAATTCCTACACAATAAAGTTCAGTTTACGCTACAACTTTAAACATTTTTATAACCTTTTCAATAGTGCTAGTCACTCTGAAATCAACTGAATTACTATTAAAATAAAGTTGATATTTGTTTAACTTGAATAACATCATTTTGAAAAATTTGTTGAATAGACTTTAGTGCTATTGCTGATCGAAGGAGCTAACATTATTAGTGCCATTCAGATTGTTTAGGCAGATGATTATGTTCGTTATTTACTTTTATTAAGTAATCCTTGTAGGTATGTGCTGAAGCCTTGCATCCCTTTTTCCTATGTGTAGCACAGTTCCATCTAGCTCTTAGATTCGCACGCAAATTCTGCCGATGGAAATGATATCCTGACATCACAATCATTTTCTGTCCACGTCGAGTTTCAACGAAGCTAAATGATTCTGTAAAGGAAAGGATACAGTTTAATTTATTATTCTACTAGCTTCTGCGCGCAACTTGTTTTTTATTCCCCACCCTGTCGCATCGCATCGCCCGCCCGCGCTGTTACTTCGGTTTTGCTTAGCGTTCTTTACTTGTCTTTTTTTTTTGCTCGGAGGTTTAGGGTCCTGGCGTGTTGTTATATGGCGTATAGTCTTCCTCAAGAATAAGACTATCAAATTTAAAATGAATTCTTCATATCCGACTGGCAGTTCCAGAGATTACCTCCTACATACATTCAAACTTACAAACAAACAAAGTTCCGGATATTACGTCCTACATTCAAACTTACAAACTTACTTTTCTTTAAGACAACCCTTGGATGGATGTAAGGGAGAGGAACAGACAGTACTGCAGGTAGTCTGTGGTGTACAATTTACATTATTATACAATAATTACATACAAAAAGCATACAGTGTGGCAGGTACATCGACGCGCAAACTGTAACCTACAAGTAGTTGTTCCGGGTCTGGCTGTTTGTGTATGTGAGTTTATATGTTTGTGAACGGAGTTTAGACCCCATAGCTTCGAAATTTTTCGTCGTTTATAAAAACAAAAAATATTGCTGTTCCATACCTTTTAACCGCGTAGGTATTGCACTTTTCTATGAGACAGAAGATTTTTTTTTATAACCGACGAAAAACTTCTACGCCATGGGGTCTAAACTCATGTGCTGAATTCATGGTTACAGTTTGCGCGTCGATGTCCCTGCCACCCTGTATACTCTTAAATAATTTTCTCTTTATTAAATAGTAGCCCGAAGGCCATAGCCGTATATATTGTAGGATTGCGTAATGAATTTCCATTTGACTAAAAACATTTATTTTTATTCAATAGTAGCTGATAAAAGTTTCAGGTGTCTCTAATGACCCAGTTCCTTTGAGGTTCGTGATTGTGTACATTCGTCGCTTTCAGTATGCAGTCATGGTATGTATGTATGACTGCCCTGCATCCACTTTTCTTCCGATGTGTCGCACAGTGCCACCTTACCTTCTCGTTAAGAGCCAACTGTCGTTGAAATGTGTATCCTGATAGTAATATCATTTTAGATCCCCGGTTCGAGTAAACAAACGTCGCCGGGGAACAATCTGAAAAAAAAGCATTATATTATATTCTTTTCAATTACCTAGAGCATAATGTAGAATTCAAAATAAAATAAAAATATTTTTGACATCACATGGGCACTTATGAAACGTCAGAAGCTAGGTGCACGGTTCTAATTGGTCGTTTCCTATGGAGAAGAGCCAGCAAGAAACTCCACGGTTACTCTTTTAAAAATAATTGACTTTTACAATGTTGGCAAATAATAGTAGGTATGGGAGGACAGCGTAGGCCTGTCAACAACTACTAGGTACTTAATAAAATAAAAAATGGTTTACTGATCTAAAGTCTACAAGGCCTACAAAGTCCTCACATTTACAAAATATAAAAGAATCTATCAGAAGGATAAATAAAAAATAAAAACCTATTAAAACCAAGTGATATCGTTGCCATTACAACCACTAATTAAATAAATTGACATATATGATGGATTACGTAATTAATTGCCACAGTTTGATTCAAAACATTTATTTCGGTTTTTTAGTGACTGATAAAAGTTTTTCACAACATGGCAACACCTGCTCGATTATATCAAATTATAACGTCATGCAAACCTAACCTAAAGCAAGGCCCTCACGACGGGGGAGCGGTGTCCCGGGGTGGGGTCGTCGTGGCGGTGTCACTCGACATCGCCAACGCGTTTAACACCCTGTCCTGGAGTTGCATTGGGGAGGCACTCCGGTATCACCGGGTGCCGACCTACCTCCGTCGAGTAGTCGGGGCGTATTTGACGGACAGAGCCGTCATCTACCCCGGTCGCGACGGGAACTGGAACCGGCGAGAGATGTCGTGTGGTGTCCCACAGGGATCGGTGCTGGGGCCGCTCCTGTGGGACATCGGTTACGACTGGGTGCTGCGAGCAGACCTCTCTGATGGCGCGCGTCAGCGTAGTTTGCTACGCTGACGACACGCTGGTCCTGGCGCAAGGCAGGTCGCATCAGGCGGCGGCCGACGCGATGACACGCGGGGTTGCGATAGTCGTGGAAAGGATCCGGCGGTTGGGTCTCGAGGTGGCATTGCACAAGTCCGAGGCCATGTCCTTTCATGGGCCCCGGTACGGGCCACCTTCGGGATCCCAACTGATGGTAGGAGGGGTTCACATCGGCGTCGAGGCAACGATGGAGTACCTGGGTCTCGTCCTCGACAGCCGGTGGAACTTCGTCGAGCATTTCCGACGTTTGTCCCCCAAGCTGGAACGGGCCGGGGCCACCTTAAAGCGGCTCCTGCCCAACCTGAGGGGGACAAACGCCTCCTACCGGAGGCTTGACGCGGGGGTCGTGCGGTCCATGGCCCTATATGGGGCCCCGGTGTGGGCGCGTTCACTGCGGCTTCGAGCCGCACACTATCTGAACGCGCCCCAGAAGGTGGTAGCCATAACGCTGATCCGGGGCTACCGCACGATCTCGCGCGAGGCAGCAAGCCTCCTTGCCGGACTGCCGCCATGGGATCTGGAGGCGATAGTCCTCGCGCGCCTGCATGATTGGCGCGCGGAGGCACTACGCCGGGGGGAAACTCTGCACCCGCGGCAAATCGCTGCGGAGCGGACGGACCCTGATGTATACCGACTAAATACAAAAAATGAATTAAGTAAACCCATTATAGTCAACTTTACGACACTAATCATAAAGGAGAAAGTAATTAAATCTATAAAATCATATAATCGAACTAACAAAAACAACAAGTTTTCAACCGCTAAACTGCACATAAATGGCCCGGATGTCCCTGTCTACATATCTGAACATTTAACTTCTAGGGCTAAACGCCTGTACTTTTTAGCTAGAGATTTCTCTAAAACCAATGGGTACTCTTTCTGTTGGACGGCCCATGGTAAGGTTTTTATACGAAAGAAGGAAGGTCAAACTGCTCATTGCATTAACAATGAATCTGATTTGAAGAGCCTAAAGGTTGAAGATTGACTATTTCTGAAAAATATTTTTTATTTTTATTGTTTGCCTATTTTAAATATTGTAATCATAGTTTTAGATTATGCATGCTTTATATTTATTAATATTTTTACACGGAAATACATTTATAGCACTTGTGTAACCCAATCACACATATTATGCTTACGACCTACTCTTCTTAGACCCACTTACATTCCCGTCACGCATAGGTACTGTTTAGAAAAACCTAATACAGCAACTAAAATATTAAATTTTGACAAAAATGGCTGCCAAAAACGAAACCTTGAACCTTTTACAAGCACCTTAATATTTTTTCTACTGCACTAATGGATAGTTTAAACAAGTTTATGGATTCCGTAGAATCCTATAATGTGTCTCAATCATTTATGTGTTCGCCAGACCAATGTTTGCAGCATCTACAATCCAGTAAAAAAACACTGAATACATTGCATGTAAACATTCGAAGTGTAAACCGGAATTTTGACAGCCTAAATGTTCTTCTTCACTCCATGGATGTTAAGTGTGATATTGTTGTTCTCTCAGAGTGCTGGTTGAGCAAAGTTACTGAAATTCCCATTTTAGATGGATTTTGCTCCGCAAAGTCTGCTTTTACAAACCAGAATGACGGTGTATTAATCTACATTCGTTCTGAGTTGGATTATATGATTGCCGAACCCGTGTTTCAGGATGCAAACTGTCTCATTTTGAAGCTAGACCCAGATACAGTGATTGTTGCAATCTACCGTTCACCTTCAGTCAGGAATATTGATAATTTCGTTGGCTCCCTGAACGATGTACTGAGTTCCCTTACATCGGTAAAAACGGTTGCAGTGATTGGAGATTTGAACATTAATATTGGTCCAGGAAATAGTGATTCGAATTCTGAGGAGTATTTAAATGTAATGGCATTTCATGGTCTTCTGCCAGCCCACCTGTTCCCAACACGTATGGATAACTGCCTAGACCATGTATTTTTAAAATCAAGCAAATGTTCAACTGCGCTGGTTTTAGATTCGTTTCATACTGACCATGCCCCTGTCTTATTTTGTCTTGAGACTGTCTCTTTGGTTGAGAAACCTAAAAGCTTGATACGCCAAATTAACCTTCCAGGTGTCATTAGTTACTTGGAAAAATCGGACTTCTCCAGCATTTCAAATAGTGCAGACCCCAATCAAAGTGCTGAACTACTTATCTTCATTTTATCTGAGTCTATTAATGAACACAGCACATTAAAGACAGTCCCGCATAGGAAGCGAATTATTAAGCCATGGATTACCCCTGGCCTCTTGAGATGCATGCGTAATCGTGACAAGTTGCATTTGAAATCAAAGCAGGATCCTGAGAATCACATAGTTAAACTGACGTATTCAAGATATCGAAACTACTGCAACAACTTGCTCAAGACCGTTAAATGCAATTACGAAAAGCAACAGCTTCAGAGAGCCAGTGGTGATCCCAAAGCGACTTGGGATATCATAAAATCCATCACTTACAAAAATACTACTCCCACAAGCAAATCGAGGGATCTTCTTAAGATCTGTAATGATCCGGATTCCTCTGTCAACGCTATAAACAATTACTTCGCGAATGTTGGTGGTAATCTTGCTCAAAAGATACAGCAAGGTCAACATGCAACCAGTAATAACTTTGTTTTTACTTCCACGTCCAACCCACAAGGAAATTCATTAGTTTTGCTCGAGACTGACTTTGATGAGGTAAACAGTATAATCTCGGAATTAAAATCTAACTGTGCAGTTGGATATGACAGCATACCTGCTTCGGTTATTAAGGCTGCTAAGCATGTTCTCATCCCTCCCATCACTCATGTATGCAATCTGTGTTTGACACATGGCATTTTCCCAAAGTCCTTCAAAAAGGCTTTAATTACACCAGTATTTAAGGGTGGGGAAGGGGATCGTGTTGAAAGCTATAGGCCTATATCTGTTCTTACAACTCTTTCCAAAATCCTTGAAAAAATCCTAAATAAGAGACTTCTTAAGTATTTGGATTACAATGATGTAATTGCTCCTAACCAATATGGCTTCAGGAAAGGAAAATCAACAGAAGATGCTGTGCTTGAGCTATCAAATCACATTGCAAAGAATCTTGACACGAAGAAGAAAACCATAGGTATATTTCTAGATTTGGCCAAGGCTTTTGACACGGTCTCTACCTCCATCCTTTTACAAGCACTGGAGACGCTAGGAATAAGAGAGACAGCTCTGAATATCTTTCGTGACTACCTCTCTGAGCGTAGCCAACGAGTCAGGGTTGAGAACTTTACTAGCAATGAAGAGGACTTATTTTTCGGAGTTCCGCAGGGTAGTGTGCTGGGTCCTACTCTCTTTCTTGTGTATGTCAATAGGCTATGCCAACTCTCTATACCTGACTGCAAGATTCTTGTATATGCCGATGATACAGCACTAATTATAAGTGGGGATACCTGGGCCTCTGCTCACCGTTCGGCTGAATATGCACTTGGTGTTGTGATGGATTGGCTCTCCTGTAATCTGCTCACATTGAATGTTTCAAAAACACATTATGTCACCTTCTCAGCCAACTCTTCTACGCAACCTACTATTCCGCACATTAAGGCTCATAGATGCTCCCATCCTGCGTCTAACACATGCGATTGCCCTACCATTCATAGAACATCTTGCGTAAAGTATCTCGGGGTGTACATTGACTGTACTCTAAGTTGGAACAAACACATTGACGTTACGGTATCTCGTGTACGTAAGCTTATGTTCCCAATGAAGAAGCTTAGAGCCGTAGTCAACGCCCCACTGCTGAAAACCACTTATTTTGCATTGGTGCAGTCAATTCTGACCTATTGCATCCCTGTTTGGGGCGGAACATATAAAACTCGTATGCTTCGTCTTGAAAGGGCGCAGAGGGCAGTTTTGAAGGTGATGCTACACAAACCCTACCGTTATTCTACAATCCAGCTATACAGGGATTTATCTGTGCTTACTGTCAGGCAACTTTGTGCACTCCATATAGTCCTACGTACTCATTCCTCACTGAGTTATGATCCTGAACTCTTTACACATAAACGTCGTAAAGACATGGTTTGCCCTTCTATGAAAGTCAATACAGCTCTAGCAAGTCGACACTTTCCGAACTTGAGTGGTCGTCTTTATAATGCCCTCAATAAAGTTTGCAAAATATATCCTTTGCCGAAATATAAATGTAAGAGAGTAGTTAGTGAATATCTTCAGGGTCTTACATACGACGAAACTGAAAGACTATTCAACAGAAATATATAATATACTATGCGCTATTTCAAAATAAGTATTATACACTCACCTTCACTTACATAAAAGTATTTCCATGCATGCCTTTAACTTAACTTTAATTTAATTTTATTTTTTATTACTTTTCATCTTTAATAATCATTATTATCAATTTCATTAAATCAAATTCTATTTTAAATAATTATTACTATCAATTTCATTATCTCAAATTATGTTATATTGTAATTGTAATTATTATTGTGCTATTTTTATTATGTTAAATTTATATTCTACTAACTTTTGAACCAACATTTTGTATCGAAATCTTGTAGTTTTATATTGTTATAATGCAAATAAAGTTAATTT
The DNA here is from genome assembly GCA_949629185.1 of Apamea crenata. NCBI lineage: Eukaryota > Metazoa > Arthropoda > Insecta > Lepidoptera > Noctuidae > Apamea > Apamea crenata. The sequence goes on along the minus strand of OX451363.1, from coordinate 15,163,929 downwards.
TTTGCTGTTTAAATCTGTAAGAGGAAGGCGCTGATGTCCGTCACACAGTTTACACTAGCACGGACATCATCGTTTACTCTATCCTTTAAAAGTCAAACTTTTTATACTGTTTTTTTGAATAGGATAGACGATTTTTGTACCCACCTTTCTGATAATAAACAATTATTATACTATTACACAGTCACACCATACACAAACCTGCACTTTCGCATTACTCACACATGCACAACATACCTACTACACCTACCACGACCAACTCACTGTTACTCATACACTCACAAACAGTTATATTATTAATTATTTTTATTTTATTTTTTTATTTTTTTCTTCTTTCATTATATTGTTATGTTAACCATGTTACTGGAGAAAACAGTTTAATAAAACATCATGATCATCTTTCTACCCTTATGGAATCACTGGTCCCCAAGTCACAGGCTATAAACCTAGTTTGGGAGCCAGGAGATAATACTCAATGCACTCTACGTTGTACCATATTTACTGTACGTATGTAACCTTTGTATACTTTATACTGGAAATAAACATTATTATTATTATTATTATTATTATTATTATTATTATTATTATTATTATTATTATTACCTCCGGCGCGATCTCATGGCGGAATGGAAGGCGCGACTATCGCAACCCAGCGCAGGGCACGCCACGATAGTGGCGATAAGACCCCTTTTTGAGGAGTGGCTAGAGAGGCGTCACGGCGTTCTCACCTACCGCCTGACGCAGATCCTCTCCGGACACGGATGTTTCGGGACCAGGCCCGTGCCGGACGGCGCGTTGTGTTCCACGCGCGCCTCAAAGAGAAGTCAGCAGAGGACGGGGCCCGATAGGGCCGAAGCCTGCCAGGGCGGCGGGATCGGCCGAAAGGCTTACCGCTGCCCTGAAACAGAAAGGGCTAAGGAAGGAACACGGGTGGGTTTTAGTCAGTAAGAGTCTGACACTCCCTTCCGCTCCACTCAGAGCGGGAGGGGTCATTTGATGATTTCCCATCCTCAAAAAAAAAAGCAGGGCATTATGTCCTTGGGGTCTACCCGTGTAATAAATGATTTTGTGCTGAATTTCATTTTAACCCGCAATTCTTCAATAAAGTGATTTGAATTGAGAAACCTAAAAATTCGCATGAAATTTATACAAAAAGAAACATATTATTCGAAATTTGAATAGCTTATTATAACCTCGAAGAAAGTGTGAAAAGTAGAGTAATCACGAGGATAATAATAATAATATCCCTGGACATTTCACACGGCACCATTTGTCCCAAGCTAAGCAACCTAATGCTTGTGTTATGGTAACAAGATGGCTGATAAACTATGTACTTATATACATTTTTTTTTTGTTGTTAATACATACATATTATAGATAGAAAAACACCCAGACTCGGAACAAATACATGTAGGTCATACAAATATTTGTTCCGCGCGGGAATCGAACCCGCGACACGCAGCGCAGCAGTCAATCGCTTAACCACTGCGCCAACCGTGCCGTGCCGTGCCGTGAGGATAAAGGTCTTCGTCTTGGGCAAGATTGAATATAGCGCCCGTGACATAAGACACTGCGTTATTCCCTTGGTGAGAAATCTACTATTATATAATTATTATATGATTGCGTAATTAATTACCACAGTTTGACTAAAAACATTAATTTTGGTTCAATAGTGACTGGTAAAAGTTTCAGATGCTTCCAGGGACCCAATTATTTTGAGGTTCATGATTATGTACATTCGTCGCTTTCAGTATGCAGTCACGGTATGTATGGATGACAGCTCTGCATTTACTTTTTTTACTATGTATCGCACACCGCCACCTTTCTCTCCCGCTAGGTAAGATCTTTTGTCGACAAAATGTGTATCCTGATAGTAATATCATTTTACTCCTTTGTTTTCCGTACACAAACGACACTGGGGCACCAACTGAAAAAAAAAACTTCTCATGTTATGTTGGACTTTAAAAGAGACCTTCCGTTTATTTTTATTAATTTTTGCAATCTAAGATACGACTACGATTCTAAATAAAGTTAAAAAACTTTTTTACAAAAAAAAAAAACAACCGACTTCCATAAAAACACTACAAAGTGAAAAATAACTTTAATTTCGGAAGTCGGTGTCTTTGGTTTTTGTATTTCGTTTTTCGCCACCGACTTCCAAAATTAAAGTTATTTTTCACTTTGTAGTGTTTTTATGGAAGTCGGTTGTTTTTTTTTTTTTGTAAAAAAGTTTTTATTTTTCACTTTTATGTTGTGATATTTTTTTTTTTTTTTTAAACTTTGCCCCACTCTAGGAATTTCTCCTGTGTCGTGGGTGCGTTTACAGACATATAATCTCACATACACAAACAGCCAGACCCGGAACAACTAATTGTAGGTCATACAAATATTTGTTCCGTGCGGGAATCGAACCCGCGACACGCAGCGCAGCAGTCAATCGCTTAACCACTGCGCCAACCGTGCCGTCAAAAACTTCTCGAATTCCGATTCATTTAATTTTAGATTATTACAGAGCATAGTTATGATTGTTATACACTTTAATAATAGTTTCTTGAACTGTATGTAAGTAAGATCGGCATCTATTCCTCGGGTAATGTGTGCAGACCCATCTAGTTTTGTGGTTGGACCCAAAAGTTTTCTGATGGAAAAAGGTATGCCCATCCCGTGCAATAAGCTTGTTACCTCGTCTGGCATATGTGTATGTTAGACCTGTAAAAGTTCGTTTTAATTAATGTAACTTATTCTGTAACCAGTGTGTTCTCTATTTACGCAGTCATTATTGGGATCATTATAGGATCTTACAGAGAGGAGGCCGAAATTGGGACTAATCCCAGCTTAGGCCGGTTTGGCCAGGAAAGTGTCTTCCAACAAGGATTGAACCCTTAAACCTTTATACAGTTTATGTTGATAAATATATTATACACTACAGAGCCATATAATACATATTTTGCAGTTCTGCAAGATTTGTAGAAGGGATGCCTCAAGGAAGTGTATCTGGTCCTTTACTAATTTACTTTATTAGCGATAGCAATAGGAAGTGGTGAAGGGCGGGCGTTTTTGGGGGACTGTCTTTTGTAATTTTGACGTTCAAAAAGTGCTGATTCTCAGCCTAATTTGAATAAATGACTTTTGATTTTTGATTTTATGGCGCACAAATATGGGTAGAGGAAAAAGGACCTTAGTGGAAAAAAACAGAATATAATAATACTTAATGTTACTAAAAAAATTATGGACGAAGTCTGAATTAAATATTATTATTATTATTATTATTATTATTAATAAAAAATGTTTCCTGTTTTAACTATTTGGTACTTATGAGTCAACCAAATAGATGAAAAACCTACCAACATATTTATAGTGCAAACAATTTAATGATGTTTTCACCCCAGGTATATCCCCAATACCTTGATCAAATAATAATAATACTAGTTTTTATTTAAATAAAAACAATAATAAAATTATTACACAGAAAAATACACAGAGATACGACATATGACCTTCAAGTACAAAGGTTTTACAAAATTTTTTCACAATTGCATTTTTTTTTAATGCCTGTGGGTATTTAAACGATGCCGTTGCCCTAACCCCTTCAGGACGCTTTTCGTGGTTGTGCTCAGTTTTTTTTTAATGTAATATGCTGTTGCATAGTATGTATGGAGGATCGGCACCCGTTTTCAGTGTAAGTGCACAGCCATTTTACTCTTTTAGTATTTGCGTTGGATACCTGAGGGAAGAAGGTATATCGTCGACAAAAAGAAGCTTGTTTCTTCGCCTATAGTATACGATCATTAACTCTGCAATGAATAAAAACAGTTTATTAATCAGGTTTACTTTTTATTCATGTGTTGCGTTTTATTTATTACACGAATATATTATATTCTCAATGTGTATATAGGATAAATAAAAAAACAAATGAAAAACAAGAAATGTCAAGAAAGCGAATGTAATCACATAGTTATTTATACCTTTGGCCGAAAGAAATACAATTAAAGATTATATTTTATAGAAATGGGAGACACGATTTACGGCTACAATAATATTAAATACAGTGTGGCGATAAGGTTATCACAGTAATTGAAACCACTTATTCTACATTACGTATTTTAAACATAGGTACAATTAAAAAAACAATTAACATTCTAGCCGTGGGCCATTTTTTCGTTTTAGTATTTAACAACATTAAACTTAATTTGTGATTATTTGGTAACAAGACCATAAAGTTTGTATTGAATTGAAGATACCATCGCCTTGCGCGTGTCTGGTGCCTTGTCAAAAGCCCAGTTTTACACTATTTATTTTGTTTGTAAAATAAAGTGTTTAGTAAAATTGTCTATTTTACTATTTTAGAGCTTGTGGCTAAGTAATAACAGCCGCACGGGTCGATCGATCAGGTTAAGCTACGCTTGCCGCGGTTGCTCAGTGGATGGGTGACCATCTTCACATACCAAGACCCCTCCGTGTCTCGAAAAGCACGTTAAGCCGTTGGTCCCGGCTGTCATTCGCGGATCTTTGACAGTCGTTACGGGTCGTCAGAAGCCCGAAAGTCTGACAACCAGCCTTACCAAGGGGTATCGCATTATCCAGTAACTGGGTTGTGGAGGTCAGACAGGCACTCGCTCTATGTAAAATGCCGGTATTCAGCTGCATCCGGTTAGCCTGGAAGCCGACCCCAACATATAGTGGGTAAAATGCCAGGCAGGTGATTATTTTAACAGACTGATAACAGCTTGTAATTACCGCTGTACTATTTAGGGCTGATTTTTCCATCATCTGATAAGTTTATTCGAGGAATGATTTTGAAATTTTGACAGTTATTTCGTACAAAATATGTATGTCAAACGTCAATTTTATTCCTCGTTAAAAAGTTATCTGGCGTTGGAAAAAACCGCCCTAAATGTTTAGCGCAATAGCCTCATCGCCACCCTGTATGTTTTTGATGAAGATAGAAATAACATACAATAATGTCTATTTGTTAAAATAATTAACAACTAACTACTATAATAGTAAAGACGAGAAATATGACACAAGCGTTCTACTTTTAGTATATTTTTTTACATTTTTTTTTAATGTTTAACAATAATATTCGTAAAATATACAGTGATTTAATATTAACAATATCGATACTCCTTACCCCCTTGGCGTACGATCGTTTTGCATTAATTACTTTATTTTTAGGCAGTTCTTTCACTATTATTCTTACTTCTACTTATTAACTATTATAATTCATAATTTATTTAGAACTCTTGGCATTAAGACATTTTTTATTAAAAAAAAAACAATTCGTATTCAAGATATACCTTCATTTGTTTTCAAATATATTTTTATAGAAATATAAGCGCTCTTGTAGTGCTATTCTGAAAAATCTCACCGTGGCAACTTGGGTGAAGTGAGTTTGAAGTGAGCTGTCAATGCCTAGACGGACGACAGGTAGGATGACAGTTCACTTCATGCTCGCTTCACCTAAGTTTTGTCGGTGAGATTTTTACAGATACCGGCTGTTGTCTTTCTTATACCTAATTATTATAAGCTCACTAATCCCTAGCTATGCACTTCTATATCTTTTAATCCGCAATGATCACAAATTACCTTTTTAATTTTTATTTATTTATTTCTAAATGGGCTTGCTCTTCTCGATCACGCCTGATCGAAAGCTCTACGAGCTCTACGAGCGTGTCCAGAAGATGCCTGTTCACTCTTGCTTTGAGGGCAGACGGGTTAAATGTGGGAGGGAACTCAGAGAGTTCCACACTTTGGCTGTGCGCATAATAAACGGGGAGGAGAAGCGCTGAGCACGACTCGTCGGGATATCAACCAAGTGTAGATGATACGCTGCTGTACGTCTGGTTGTCCGGCGGAAAAAACAATGCTCATCAACTCCATGCCCAAAAGCTGTAGGCGGTCGTTACCAGGTACAGATGTTCCTCGGAAACTGGAAATGGCTCCTATTAGCAGTAAAAAGACACGCCTGTGTGCCAGGAGCAATTCTCGTAATTTTAAGAACGTTCACAGTCTGATCTCAGTCTCAATCTGTCAAAAATGCCTCTAATTTCCTACATTTTGACATTTCTTTGTCGCGGAGATGACACTGCGACTAGATTTTGAACGTTATAAATTACGAGAATTGGCCTTCTGATTGTCGTCACCCCACTGGGAAACGAAATTTAAGGTCAAATTCATTAACTCCACCATGGTCTCTCTAAGAGAAGCTGTTTCCTGCTGCCTGCTGGCTCTTGCACTGGACAGGTATCTTTCTGCGACTGTGCTGTCATCTACGTACCACTACGTATCTAAGGCGATTGGTCTATAGTTGACAGGATCGGCACGGTTACCCTTTTTGGAGTGGCGACCGTGTACCGGAAGACGTAGCGTTGGAAGACCTCCGACAAGGTGGACCAACGACCTTGTTAAAGCCGCAGAAACCCGTTGGATGCGAGAAACACCGAACCGGTCGAAGTGGAGGTGCTTGGAGGAGGCCTATGTCCAGCAGTGGACGTCTTTCGGCTGATGACCCTTTTTGGGCACTAGCTGCATATTAGCAAGCTTCCAGGACTCCGGCACCATTCCGGTTTTTAGAGAGAGGCGAAACAATCGCGTCAAGACAGGAGGCAACTCTGGAGCACAGTTTTTCAGGACTCTTGCGGGTATTCCGTCAGGTCCGCTGGCTTTATTCACGTCTAGACTGCTAAGCGCTTTTAACATTTATTAACCTAACACATAAACTTATGTTTATGCATTCGAGACTTGCGAATATACTTCGGAGGGTGCGTATGACTCTCATTGACACTGATGACGTGGTCTTCGTAAGTATGTACTGTGGCCTTGCATCCATTCTGACTTGAGCAACGCCAACGAATTTTCGGTCCCCTTGAAGTAGCATAATACGTGTACTGGTTGAATTTCAACATACGCTTTCCTTTCATTGATAGGACGAATACAGGTCCTATTTCGTCATCTGTACCTGAAAAAAAATTATATGTTAAAAAAAACCAAGGATAAATATCGTCTAGCCTTCATTTAATTTCTAATTTTATTGGAAGAATCGACGTAGGTACAGTCGGCAGTTGACAACTTTTCATTATTATGCCATTTAATAAGAAGGTTCAAAAGTGGTTTACCGCCACTGTCCGTGATGGTATATCTATTAGTTATTTACATATTACAAAACACAAAAGTTGACATAGAGGCGGATGTATTCTGTAAAAAGCTAACCGTGAAAACTTAGGTGAAGTGAACTGTCATTCCACCTGATGCTAGGGATTGACACTACTGACAGCTCACTTCACGGTGAGATTTTTACAGACTAGACCGGCTTGAATCGAAGTAGAGGGTATGATTCGTTATTATTATTACGTTGCCAGAAATATATACTTGTAGATTTTATTATAAAGAAAACACTGCAGCAAAGCATTTATTTCAAGAAATGGGAGTTTATGAAAAAAACCTTTAAAGTTTGACTCATTTATTGAATAGTACAAAACAAAACTTCAATAAAATTTCTAATGGAGCTAAAGATGTATTGGATAGTATAAAGAAAATCAATCAATCTGCCAAGCCTTTTGCCAACTATGTTGGAGTCGGCTTCCGGTCTAACCATGCAGCTGAAAACCGGTACTTTACAAGGAGCGACTGCCGCGGCAAGCGTCACTTAACTTACGATCGACCCGTCATCTTCTTCTTAGCATGTCAATAGCAATCTAAATGGACTCGGCCCGAAGAATTCAACCACTTGTTTCGCGCCATCACCAGCGTCCATCAGTTCCTGTAACGTGCAGCTGACAGGACACGCAGGACACAAATATTAAGTGTCCCATCGTTTGTGGAACAGCACCACATTTACATTCCAAGGCGGAGCCGTCTATACCGACGAAAAATTTCGACGCTATGGGGTCTAAGCTCATGTGCGAGAGACCAATAGACGGGAGACCCAAAAAAAAAACATTACATAATATCTACATATGTAAACATTACTAAGAAAAATTACCTATAGGTAGGTCATATTATATAGGTATGTATTAGAAAAATCTAAGAAAAGAGAGAGCACATTACAATGAATAATACTGAGAATTCCTTCAATTTAACTTAATATTAACATCTTCATTGGCATATAGGTACATGTAACAGGACTAGACCTTTAAAGCACTAGGTGTAGGTAGGTAAGTCTAGATACAATTATAACGCTCTTCATGTAGGGCTATACACAGGATACTGGAACACGGGACACTGATTTAGACTAAAAATGTTGACTTACGTAGAGACACATAAATTCTATAGAATAAGAAGTCTTTTCCCCGTCTAAATTCATGCATAACACTAAAGGTATTTAGCATTACAAAGTGCTACAGTAAATTAATGTCTTCTTAGCCTGGATGCCTGTGTTCTCCTTCCCTCCAGTACACTTTATTCTCCAAAGTATAAACCACAGCTTTGCAGTTACTCTGCGTGGAACATTTCCAACAAATCTTGTATGAATGCTTCAGGGTCGTATAGTACGTGTATCCTTTGAACTTCATCACTTTTTTGCCCCTCACTGACAATATGTAATCGGGTTTTGTAAAAAAAAAAACAAAATTACTTTAAAAAAACGGTATTCCGAAGCTCCCATCCTTGGAAACAATAGAATGCTCGATGTTGCCAATATCGGCTAGGATATTGACAACATGGAGCATTATCTGACTGACTGACACAACGCATAGCCATTGATGAATAGATCTTGAAATATATATGATGTTTCTCGAAACTCTCCTAACGGCCAGAAACGGGGTCAGGTTCGTAATATGGGGCAACCACTGCAGATGTTAAAAGTTTTGTTTTCCGCGGAAATTTTTATTCATATAAATATATTTTATTGTATAGGTACCACAAAATACATAATAAAAAAATAATCGAACACAAATCGATTCAAATTATACAATGAGCGGCCTCATCGCATTTGCGATCTCTTCCAGGTAACCTTAGAGTGGACATTGATTTGCCTGGACGTCAAATGGGGTTCGTCTGCGCAAATTACAAGTTCCTTTATAAATACAGTATACATATATTATGTATGTACTATACGAGATAGACAGATTGCAAAACAATAGATACGTAAATACATTTAGAACTATAATACTAAGTATATATAAGCAACGGAATGAATGACGACCACCTGTATATAATTACAGTTACGAGAACAAGATCACAAATATTTCGTGTTTTAATCATATAAACAATCTATGTTCGACAAAATGCAATGTAATGAAGGAAACGAGAAATGTATGCATAAAAAGCAATAAACTAAACTATGTATGGATTCCTATAAAATTCAGTTGAAGTAATACCAGATTTCGAAAATAAAACTAAGTTCACAGAAGAATATATTTTAGTAATAGATAGCAGTGACTACTACGTTGGCCAATGCTATTTTATCGATTGCCAACATTTGGGACCAATGATCGGAGCCGGCGAAGCGCGCTGAAAATTTGTTAATGTCTGCATACCGTTCACATCGCGGCGGCTTCTAAAACGCCACATGCAAACTACGCATCACTCTGACCTCAGGCAAAATCCTGCATCGTACAAGCAAAGTTTGACGCGCGACAAGAATACATGTATGTATGCTTGTCCCGACATAAATCGGTGACTAGCCTACCAGACACAACCATCCGGTTGGTGGATCCTCGAATTCCCATGGAGTATGAGGACCGTTACACCCTGTTCCGCATACCTCTATAACATCAGACTCGTGTCATGGCATCTAGACATTAGAGGTTAGAGTATTTGCTTTTGAATTCGGGGCATGATTGTGTTCATCATTTATTTTTATAATTTCTTCATCAACTGTGATGATGTTAGCTCGGCATCCCCGTGCTCCGTGGGTAGAACATCGCCATTGTTGTTTACTAGTCTTTGAAGGCCTTCCATAATAAGTGTATCCTCTATATCGTATCAGACGATTCCCCTTCTGTGATTTTATGTATACCGCTGTAACAATAAGTACAGCATTAAAGATTGAAGTCAAGTTAGTGTTTTTGTACCTTCCTTAAGGCAACCAAAGTAAGCTTTTCATCCGTGAGACAAAACTGAAGTATCTCATGTGTCTGTAATTATACCGAGTATCCATACCATATCCTTGACGCTGGATCATAGCAAAAGGGCTGAAGAGAAGAAGAGATTGATTGGTCCTACGATTAGCAGTCATCATCTGTATAGCCTTTTCCCAGCTATGTTGGGGTCAGCTTCCAGTCTAATCTGATGGACCTGAATACCAGTATTTCACATGGAGCGGCTGCCTGTCTGACCACCAGTACCCAGTTTCTTAGTAACACGATACCCCTTGGCAAGACTGGTTGGCAAACTTTTGGGCTCCTGACTACCCGTGACGACCGTCAAAGATCTACGAATGACAGTCGGGACCGACAGCTTAGCGTGCTTTCCGAGACACGGAGGTGTGTCCGTATGGAATATATGGTCCCTTATCCACGGACCGACATCGGCAAGTGTAAGATCGACCCGTGCAGCCGATCGATTTTGTAAAAATCTCACCGTGAAAAGTTAGGTGAAGTGAGCTTAAAGTGAGCTGTCAATAGTGTCAATCCCTAGCATTAGTTGGAATGACAGCTCACTCCACGCTCACTTCACCTAAGTTTTCACGGTGATATGGTTACAGAATCGCACTCCTGCTGTGCGATTCTGTAACCATCTCACCGTGGAGTGAGCTGTCATTCCAAATAATGCTAGGGATTGACACTACTGACAACTCACATCTAGCTCACTTCACTTGAGTTTTCACGGTGAGATTTTTACAGAATCGACCGGCAGTTGTTATTATTTATCACGGGCCCAAGTAGAAAAAACACGGTTGAAATTCTTCCAGGCCCCTAATTGCGTAACACACACACTCTTAATTTGAATCATTATGAAGCATATTTCTAATCTATTGCTCCATATGTTCGAAAAAGGTGTTTGCTCAACAACGTAAATAACGCAGTGAATGTTGTTCAACTGTCAAAATGAAAACCTTTGCTATTGATAGTGTGTTACGCAACTACCCCGCTGATTTGGAAAATTAAACGGCAATGTTATTCTTAAGTTTTTATTGGAAGTTTTCACGAGAAACATAATGAAATATGAAGTTAGAATTTTTCTTTATTCATGGCACTCAAACTAGGTGGGTGATTATGTTCTTCTCGTACTCTTATAATGACTTCATCGACTGTGACGATGTTCGCTCGGCATCTTCGTGATAAGTGGGTAGAACATCTCCATTGTCGCTTAGTAGTTTTAGAGGGCTGTTCAGAGTACGTGAACCCTCTAAGCCGTATAAGACGATTCCCTCTCTGTGATTTAATAAATACCGCTGTAATAAGAAATCCAGTATTTAAAATCAAGTTAGTATTTTTTGTACCATTTCTAATGTCAACCAAAGCAGAGCATTTCATTCTTGAGACAAAGCTGAAATGTCTCATGTGTCTGTAATTATACCTAAGTTCTTTCGTTCGTTCTAGGTTTTATTGAACCTGCGTTTAGTAGGAAAGTTTCGAATAGGCAAAAGACTGATGAAGTTGTTCCAGATTTCTAGAATAAAATGATTTTTTTTCATGAAAATCGTACGTTTTTATTGAAAATACTGATGTGAAACATGAATACCGAGTATCCATACCATATCCTCAAAACTGGATCACAGCAACACTGCTGAAGTGTATAAGAAACTGGTCCTACGTGTAGCAGTAAAGGCTTAAACATATAAAAGACAGGTGAAGTAGTTCCAGATTTGGAAAATTAAACAAAAATGATTTTATTGAAAGTTTTTACGAGAAATACAATAAAATATGAAGTTAAAATTTTTGCGTATTCATGGCACTCAAAAAAGGTGGATGATTATGTCCTTCGCGTACTCTTGTAATGACGTCATCAATTGTGACGATGTCCGCTCGGCATCCTCGCGACAAGTGGGCAGCACATTTCCATTGTAGCTTGGTAGGTTTAGATGGCTGTTCAGAGTACATGTACCCTCTAAATCGTATTAGACTGTAGGTAGGGTAGGCGTGTGTAGCTACGAATGTACGAAGGTGTACGAAAGGATGAAGAAAAGTCCGAAGTACACAAGAAGAAGGAAGAAAGTTTATTGCACAGACACAGGTTACAGTCACACACACAAGAGTTACACTAAGAAGAAGGAGTAGTAGAAATAGAATAGATAGCACGAAGTTAGGCAGAAATACAGTCAAGATTAATCGCGGCGAAGCTATGGTTTAATATTCGCAACGGACGGTATAAGCCTTGCGAACTTACTGGCGAGGCGGTCCACACGCCGGACCGCGCTTGCGTGAGCGCAGCGGAGAGATAGTACCGTCGCGCACACGCGCAAGCGCAACCGGTTCGTGTGACGTAAACGTAGCGAGCCCGCTGGCCGCTAGAACAAAAGACGCGTCATAGCTACGCCGGTCAGCTGATAAGTAATTAACTAGTAATAAAAATATGTGTTTGTATGTTGAATATTTGCTAAGTGAATTGTCATAACTATTTTATTTTGATTTTTGATTTTATATAATACTAGTTGTTAAGTTGCTTTGTAAATATGAATATAAATTATTATTGAATCTAATTTTAAACAATTACATAATTTATATTAATTTTAAGTTACATATTTGGAGTAGGTCACTACAAGACGATTCCCTTTCTGTGATTTAAGGAACACCGCTGTAATAATAAATCCAGTATTTAAATTCAGTGGTTAAATTAAGTTAGTACCCGTTGTAAATAGTAACTGAATTTAAATACCGTCCAGTATTTAAATTCAGTGATTAAATTAGGTTAGTACCTGTTCCAGTTACTATTTATAGTAACTGAAATTAAATACTATCCAGTATTTAAAATCAGTGGTTAAATTCATGATAGTATTTTTTGTGCCATGTCTTAAGACAACCAAAGCAAAGCATTTCATTCTTGGGACAAAGCTGAAATGTCTCATGTGTCTGTAACTTTACGTTCGTTTCGTTTTACGTCTTGTTGTTCCTACGTTTAGCAGTAAATCATTATAGTAAGGTTAGAAAACGAAACGGCAGTTTTATTGAAGGTCTTTCGTTTTAGTTGAAAGACTATTATTTATACATTTTATTACTAAATGGGCTTGCTCTTAACATCGATCACGTCTGATAGAAAGCGATGGATGTGTGTGTAATGTACACCATTTTTCTTGGTTTTTTTTTCTCATAATGTGTCCAGTCCACCTCCATTTTGCTGGCCATTTTTCATGATGTAAATTAATAACTGATTGGTATCCCAGAAATGGTAAACGGGAAAAAAAGATAACAAAGGAGGACGAGATAAAACTTACAGCGGTTTACTGGAGGAGAGTGGCTCGTGATAGAAATGGAAGCAGCTGGAGGAGACCTTTGCCAAGAGGCATGCTGAATTGAGAGACATACAACAGAGTGAAAACAATTCAGAATAGAGAATTTGCGGCTGTATCTTTTGATTGCGTTGGCTTAGAAGTTTGATTTTTTCACAGCTCTAAGGGTCAGTAGACCTGAGTATACATAATAATACAATCGGAAGTAGGTAGTATGGAAGAAAAGAAATGTTGCGCCGACCTCAAATAAATTGGGATAAGGGCAGGCGAATAATAATAATATAATAATATCGAATGCTTTATTATCTATAACTTAGTGACAAAATCAATTGTACAATAATTTGGTACAGAGATGTGACACTAATTATCTAATTATACTAATCTAATATTACTAATTTATCTCCTGGCTCCCAAACTACCTAGTTTGGGAGCCAGGAGATAAATTAGTCTCACATCTCTCAGGCAATAAACCTTTATTGCCTGTGACTTGGGTGAGAATGATGACGACATAGTAACACAATCATTATCTTTTAGTTTCACAAGCGCTTTATTAAAAAAAACATAATGAAATATTTATTTATTTTACCATTTATGTACACACATACAACAACAACATACACACATAATACAATATGAAATTACTTATTCGTTTTGATTTTTCGTTGCATTCACACAGGCGCAACGAGGTGCATGATTGTGTTGATCTCGTACTCTTATAATTACTTCATTTTCTGTGATGATGTCTGCCCGGCACCCTCGCGCTAAATGGGTAGAACATCGCCACTGTCGCCTGGACGTTTTTGAGGGCTTTTCAAAGTACGTGTATCCTTTGAAACGTATGAGACGCTTTCCTTTCCTTGATTGTATAAATTCCGCTGTAATGATAGATTATATTATTTTAGTAAGTTATTTGAGACCATCCTACAGATAACATCATACATTATCATTGAAACTGGATCCTTGCAACGTTGCAGAAATGTATAAGGGTGATGCCGCACGGGTGTTGCCAAGGCGACAACGCCCGTATGGCATCGCTCGAAGAGATTTGACCTATGTTTAGCAATAAAATTTCGAATAGAAAAAAGATGTCTTAAATAAATCGGAAGTTTTATAGTAGGTATATTGGTTTATTAAGTACTATGCACTTCGCATAGTAAGTAGTAGGTAATTTTAGTTTCACGTAGGGTCGAAAATCACAAAAGAAAATGTAACAAGCATCGATGAACACTTTGAATTTCTTTATTTATTTATTTGAAAAAATACAGACATTTACAATAAGCAAGGAATAACGATAAGAAACAATACACAACATTAACAAAGAAAACAGCTAACAAATAATACTAAAAACATATTGGCACAAAGACTCATCTGTCACAGAATCTCAAAAATGCACATAATTACAGGAACTTAGTAGTAATTACAGTTAGAAATGGGATAATGTCTGTAAGTGCTCATACACACGAACGGCACGCGTGAACTGCAGCCGCAACGCAATTTCGGCACCGTACTCAAATACACGAGCAGCACATTGTCGAAGGCAGCTGTAGACATATCGGCGGCGGCCGTCGACGAGCTTCCAGTGTCGAAGGCTGCAGTTGCCTCAGCCATTGACACGTGCCGCTTCAGTGTATCCTGAGCCCTTACTTTTTTATCCTTTGGCAGAACATTGACGTTTGGATGGAGGGTGTTAGAAGTTAGTATTTTTGTTTTCTTTTTACATGGCTATGTTCTTCAATATACTCTTACAATTTCGTCATTGAATGTGATGATTTTCGCTCGGCATCCTCGCGATAAGTGGGTAGAGCATCGCCACTGCCGCTTGCTAGTTCTAGAAGTCCTTTCTTAGTACGTGTACCCTCTAAGAAGTAGCAAACGCTTCCCTACCTTTGATCTTATGAACTCTCCTGTAAAAATAAATCCAGGAGTATAATTAAAACAAGGGTCAGGACTTTTTATACCCAAATGTCCTTTCTTTGGTATTGTTCGTCGAATCGTCGAGCTCCTTAAGTTTTGAATTGAGCTGCACGATTTCTGACAAATGCGTGCACTGGCTGGACAGGTCCTCTCAATCTGTGTGGTTCTTTCCTCAAAAAACCATCTCAGACATCGATCTACATGGACTTTAAAAGAGACTGTGACCTCTGAGTTTGTTTCGGCCTTTCTTCTCAGACTAGTCAGATAGGAAACGCCGACCTCATCTAGTTTTAAAATATGATTGACGTGTAAAAGTGTTTGTACAAACCTACTTACAAAATAAAATCATTTATCATTATCATTTACTTACAAAATAAAATCATTTATCATTTGTATTAATGTTTTGAACAATCTGCGACTTCGGCATTCCCCTATTGCAGTAGTCGCAGATTGTTCCCGTGATCTGTCCATTTCATCCATCCTTTGTTAATTTTTGTAAATTAAATATTTACATAAAGCGCCTGCCTCGTAAGTTGCGGCCGTTACCACTTGCCAACCACTGCTCCACAAATGGAATATTGGGTGTCAAATATCGAAACAGTTTAATTTTCAATGATACAATAATAACTTTATTTTATGCATAGATTAAATACAAATGAATTCCAAGTCGTTATTAAATAATTTGGTTACAAGCAGCAATACAGGTGTACAAATTGTACACGCACATTTCGTCAGTTTTGTTTAAGTCCCTATTGCCGTCGATCGAGCAGAAATCCACAATCCGGTCATCTTCCTGTCCTTATCCCATGTTACTTGTACTCGGTGCAACACGTTTTCTTCTTCCATTCTCCCCTGTCAACCGTCACGCTATCATTCACTCCCTTCATATAATTCCTCACACAATCCATCTATCTTTTCTTCGGCCTTCCCTCTCCATCCATCAACATGTATATCGTATCCAGTCTGCCGCCAAAAAAATCCTGATGGTAAACCAATAAAATTTTGCCCGACCCGACAGCAGCGCCTGCGATCACTAGATTAATAATTGCAAAAAAAAACTTTATTCATTTAAATTGTGCTGCAAATAGCATTAATACGATTTTCTAACTCATAAAAGTTTACATTTTCTTTAGACAGAGTTTTCATGAGCTCTTCAAAAAGATGGCGATGTTGTTCTGTCTTCTTAGTGTTCTTATCGGAAACTTTCTTGGAGCGGTAAAAGGATCTTGGTGGAGTTTTTGTAATCAAACATATTTTTCTGTGATTAAACATGCAATAGGCATGTACCAATAAAACAGATTTAATTATGTAGGTTTGTTGTAACAGTCAATTGACATAAAGTTTCAATAGTAAGTAGGTGGAGTGTTGATATAGACTGCAGCATAGTTATTCACAACCATCCGACAGGCTATCGTATCGAAAATGACACATTTTGATAACCTGATTTGCCTTACCCCCGACAGCAAACAGCTGTCGGAAGTAATTTCTAATCGGTCGTCTATTAGATTTGAATATATATCGAGTGGTTGTGAATAGCTATGCTGATAAAGGATAGAGGATGGAATAAAACAAAACCAAAAAGTTAACTAACTCAAAATACAAAACAATAACATAAGATTAGGAATGTATTAATTATTCCTTTATTAACGGTAGGTAGACAATCAATTTTTCTGCAAACCTGAACAAACGATCGCTTTGTAATACGAGTAGGACACCAGCAATGTAATTGCGCAACACACTAACAATTGCAATGTCTTTTATTTTGACAGTTCAGCACCATTCATTGCGTTATTTACATTGTTGAGTAACCATTTTTTTAAACAGATGAAGCAATGGATGAGCAATTTCCTTCAAAATCCTTCGGATTGTGAAAGAAAGTGTGTTATACAATTGGGGCCGGTGAGGCATTTGTGGGGCATGCCTCGCGATGTCTGCGGTTTAATAGTAAATTTAAAAAGTTCATTAGTGTTGGAACATGGAAGTTTAAAAAAATTATAAGTAATTATTTATTATATAATTATAATTTATTTCATGGCACATTATTATTACGAACAAACACAGGAGGTAGATCGTATGGTATACAGGTAAATTGAAGTTTTTTTATAGGATACATAATATTATGTATATTACATACCTACTCATAGTCTCCATAGACTATGAGTAGACAAATAAGTCATCTGTATCCATATACAGATGACAAATTTGTCTGTGTCTAAGGGCTGGTTTTTCAATCATCATCATTATTCGTCGAATAAAAGTTATCTAGCGATGGAAAAATCAGCCCTTAATATAATATTATATTTTTACACAAATTATTTTATTTTTAATTTTTTTTTATCTAGTAATATTGTCACTAAATTGGGTCGGTTTTTGTATAAAAATACTAGGAAACTTGCTTAAAAATAAATAATTTGGCTAAAAAAATAACACAACAACCAATTCGTATCTTGAACTTAAAAACTTACTACGTAAATAAATAATTTTCACAAACTTGCTTTGTTCATGATTTTTGTACATATTTTACCTTAACCTAATTTCAAACAAAAAAAGACTTCTCAAAAACAGACTTTAGACACATACCTAATAGTAAAAATACAAAACATTTGTTTGTTTCATAACATCACGCCTTTAATTTCCAAAGGGTTAAGCACTTTAAGTTGAATAAAGACATGTATACGTATGATAAAAATAAGACTCCTATGAGATCGTTTCCCTCCAAACATTGTTTTTTTATTTTATTCTATTTGTTCTAATAAAAAATATACGTAAGTATTATGGCTATGGAAAGAAAGCGTGTATTTATGTGTATTTTTTTTTAATTATGATTGATATTAAAATGTATAAAAATAACTACGTC
The DNA here is from genome assembly GCA_949629185.1 of Apamea crenata. Taxonomy (NCBI): domain Eukaryota; kingdom Metazoa; phylum Arthropoda; class Insecta; order Lepidoptera; family Noctuidae; genus Apamea; species Apamea crenata. Next base: position 15,145,831 of record OX451363.1, on the reverse strand, counting down.
ACGACACTATAAAAAACTTTTTACAACAAAAAAAAAAACGCTACATTTCTCAAAGTGAAAAATAACTTTAATTTCGGAACTACGTTTTTTTGGCACGGACTTCCGAATTTAAAGTCATTGAAGCTTAGTAAATCAAACAGAAATCGGTGTAAATAGGTACTTAAAAAAAACAACAGAATGCGTAACCTTCCTCTTTTCTCTTCAAGTCGGTTCAAAAGTAGCAATACTAAGTGTTATCAACAAGACTGTAGCAAAAATATCTGTACAATAATTTATTTTAAAGCTGTATTAGATTAGCAAGAAAAATTTGTACGGTATAGCGGCCATAATGTTACCCAGTATTGACCCTTAACGGCTTTTAATAATACATATTAGGTACCGGACAACCCTCGAGCTATCAAAGAAATGTATTTTAACTTTCTTCATATTCTGCGGAGGATGCCTGTGTTCTCCATTCACAGCAATCACAAGGTCATTCAGAGTGAAGACGTGGGCGTGGCATCCCATTGGCGAATGAGTGGAGCACCGCCATCTTTTTTTCTTCGACTTTGAAGGCAGTAATGAGTAGGTGAAACCATTTACTTGGATCATTCTTCTGCCTCTCTGGGAAAGTACGAAACGCGCTGAAAATTTTGTAAGAATAAGTTAGAACAAGGTGGTAAGTAAAAAAAGATTGTTCATCAACAGAATGTTGCCATTTAAATATTATACTTATTTTATTTCTTACCAGCTGTGCCCCGCGGTTTCACCCGCATAAGTTTCGATCCCGTGAGAATATCAGGATGAAAAGTATCCTATGTGTTAATTTTGGTTATAAACTATCTGTGTGCTAAATTTCATCCAAATCCGTTCAGTAGTTTTTGCGTGATCCATACTACAAACTTTCACGTTTATAATATTAGAAGGATTGTGCTGTTTGTATCTCACTCAATGCTGTACCGATGTACGTCATCACATCAACGCCGGCTGTCGCTGAAAACCGAAAACCAGCGCTGTGGCTCAGCCTCGCATAGGGTTACAGAATTATGCTGAGCAATGGCTGTTTTGTGTGGATGTGACGCATGTTTTCCCCCAATTTGTTCTTTTTTGCGTCATGTTTTACAGCAAATAAACGTTTTTTTTTTTGTTTATGCAAAAGCATATTTATATCCCATATAAGTACTATACTATAAACCGCAAATACACATGCCTGTATCTTGCACAAAAGTATGCAAGTGGTTTTCATGCCATTGTGAGAATGCATGTAACGATCTGCGATAAAATAAATGCTAATGTCGAAAAAATTATTCACTTGAGGTACGTAAGACTCTTGTAGGTTATGGTATATTTATTTAAATTTAAATAACAAAATAAACAACAAGGAACTACTAAAAATCACACAATAAACAAAACTGCACGAAAAGTAACTTATCAAATTATTACATAATTATTCTGCATTAGTTGAAATTATAAAATCTAAAGGACCAACTTACGAACAACGATATATTACAACCTGAATAAAAGGATTTATATGCATAAAAAAGGCACTAACAGGTGATGTGAACAATGGCTTTCAATCTAATAAAACAAACAAGATAAGTAAGGAACTAACAACACTTTTTCAGCTGTATTCAGCTTTTGTCCATAGAAAACAATGATTTTGTATGGAATGCGTACGCATCCATTCAGCTTTACGGAAGCGTATGCATCTCCATACAAAATCGTTGTTTTCTATGGACAAAAGTTGAACAGAGCTGAATAAGTGTGGTTAGTAATCAGTTAGTTGACTACAACTTCTTTCTAAAACATGGTATATATCTTTGAATTGTCGTCTGAGTGTTAAGACACAGTTATTTAAAAAGACACACTCAATATTAGACTCTTAATAGCAATGTACACACGACGACTATAATAATACTAGCCTATTATTGTCCCACTGCAGGGCAAAGGCCTCTCCTCATACTGAGAAGGCACGAGCATTAATCACCACGCTTGCTCAAGAGAGGTTTGCGATTTCAGACGTAGATGACTTTAAGTCCAGCTTTCCTCACGATGATTTTCCTTCACCGATATGAGTGATGTCCAAGGTAAACTCAGAAACCTCTCATTGTACGGAAGCTTATAAAATGCGAGATCCACTTATACTTATTTTTCTTTGTGTATCGACGGCAAAAATTTCAAACATCTTTGGCCCCAAAATTCAGCTGCGCGAACTCCGCTCACTGACTGACTGATAAGATCATCAAGTGGACAGGTGACGGCATGCGGCGCAGGATGGAAGGTGGGTTGTCTGTGGGGAGTAGCCGCTATGCACTTGAGATCTGAGCCGTCCGTGAGAGAATCCATCTGTATAGTCTTTGCTCCGGAAAAGTAAAACTCGCTTATACTGGAAAAGTATACCTTGATGAATCAAGTTTTACTTTCTTCAGTAAATCATGTTGATGGTGATCATTAACAGATACTATGACATCATCAATTGTACTGATGGCGGCTCTGCAGCCATGCCGATGGTGAGTGGAACAGGCCCATCGGATCTTGGTGCCTTGGGCCCGGACTTGGTAGAAGTTATGTCCTTTCAGCCTTATCATCCTCTTTCCACGACGCGAGGTGATGAATGTTGCTAGAAAGAGAGGTATATATTAATTAATATATTTTTTTAACTTTTTGTACAAAGGCGGATTTAATGCCTCAGTCATTTTCTACCAGTCAACCTTAGATAAATTAATGAATGATTTTGAAACATTTGGCCTTTGTGTCTTGGGGATCTCAAACATTTATTTAAAATTTTTGGATAATTTGTATGCGTTTCACCAGCGACTCATTCTTAGTAACGGTGTTTACTTGGCTAAACCAAGAAAAGAGAGGCAGGTTAACATTTTCCCTCAAAAGATTTTTTAGAAAACCTCTTTGTTTCATTTCACTCACACAAGAAGTTCATAAAATACATAATAAACACAAAAACATATAAAACCCATTTAATTACCATTTTCAATGAACACAAAGTTAACATAAATTAAGTATTAACATAATAAACTTAACAAAAACATTATCACGTTTGTTCTATACATTTAAAAACAAGAAATAACCCATAACTGTTGTTGCGTTTGGTCGATTTAAATAAATTCTAAAATTTATAGCAGCAATAGAAATATTTAACGAAGTGTAACACAAGTCTATAATGAAAGTCAAAAGTAAAACTAAAAAAAAAACGAAATCTCATGCATGAAAACTTTACACGTCCATGGAGCCCATTAGCTACGGATATTTCTTACGGTGTACAGTTTAAAAAACGTTCGTGCAAATCAGAGGGACAATTCTCGTAATTTTAAGAACGCAGTCTGATCTCAGTCTCAATCTGTCAAAAATACCTCTAATTTCCTGCACTTTTGACAAGTTTTTGTCATTGATTGTCGCTGAGATGAGATTACGACTAGATTTTGAACGTTTTCAATTAAGTGAATTGGCCTTCAGGTTCTAAATTATGTATACCCTCTTCTTACTGAATGCTTGGCATTCACAAATTCAATTAACTTAAAAAGTTGACGTTTTACGTCTCACACTTAGTTATCTTATTCGATAATATATTTCTCTCATCATCATTTATTATTTAAATATTTAGAAGAATCACAATTTGGTGTCGTTACAACACATTAATAATATCATCAATATAAATCCATCCAACCTCAGGACGAGATTTTTTCATAATATAGCTGCAAGGATGCCTCTTATTTTTTAAATTATGCCTAATATTAATAAATTATTGCATTGCACATCCTACACTATGGACATCACCTTCATTTTATTTAACATAAAATCTGCAAAATCAGCCTTAGATGAAGATAAAATTTTACTAATCAAAATATATTTTTATCAATCCACTGCGAAGTAGGTTCGTGGTTGTGTATTTCTGACAGGCTAACTATTTTATATTCTATGGTCCTCACAGATGCCCTGCAGCCTTTGGAGTGGTGGGATGAGCAGTACCAACGGACGTCCGACTTTCCTTCGTATCGATTACGGCAGGAATATTTGAAGCCGTTGTAGTACAGTTGGCGCTTGCCGCGAGGCGTCGTGAAGACCATTGGTCCTGGAATAAAGAAGTAATTAGTAAATATTAATGGTTTACGTTTAAACTCTTTTGAATAAAGAAATAAACGAAGGAGAGAAAAATTGGTTTATTTGTCACAGGAAAGCGTACAGTCACGAGCAAAAGTATGTATAGACTCGGCTTTATTCAAAAGCGATTTAGTCCTTTTTTTTTAAATTAAATTTTATGTTGTTATGAACATAGCATTTTCGAACCCATAGGTTTAGGTAATGTTTTGTATTTCAACGTTGCATTCGTTATTTCACGAAAAAATCGCGGTTGAAAGTTGCCAAGTGTTGACATATTGGTGCTCGTGACTGTTCATACACAGCGAAGTGGCCGGCGAAGTGTTGCCTGTCTGTCCGTCTTCTACAGACTGTACCTCGGGGAGTGTGCTCAAGAGCTACATGAGCTCATCCCGCCTTCACCTTTTTACCATCGGGAGTCCACACGTACTGCGGGATACCACCCCTATTTGGTTAATATACCATATATACGCACTAAGCGCTTCTCGTCATCTTTTCTGATGCGCACAGCAAAGGAGTGGAATTGTCTGCCTGCGTCTGCATTCCCGAGTTCATACAACCCTAATCTCTTCAGGGCGAGAGTGAATAGGCTTCTTCTGGGCAAGCTCGTTCCACCGTAGATCTCATCCCTGCCTCTGGGCTGGATTGAGGTCAAGAGTGAGCCCATTGTCAATAAAAAAATAAAAAAAATACAAAATGATAATTAATTTAAATAATAAATAAAATAGATCTATAACCACGAGCACAAAACGGAAGTAGTCGACAGCTGCACGTCATGACTGTGACATGAAGGCTTCCACTCAGCATAATACGGTGCTAACCCACAGCAAAGCGCTAATATATTATAGATGTGAATGTTGGGTGTAGAGTAGAGACATGAAGTGGTTTAGAAGATATCCCAATTATGTATTGAGAAGTTATTAAATAAGACAATGTTGCGGATACAAAAGAAAACGAAACGACATCATTGTAAAAGAGTATTTAAATGGTTTGGTCGTGACGAGAAACTGAATGAAGGGCACTAAACATATTCTTCTTATAGAACAATGTTAAGTGCACTCTAAAAAGTTTAGTGTAATACTATCCAACACCACCCCTCTAAAAGGTTTATACGAGTAACAAGATATTTGGATATTATGGTAGAAATGAAGGGGTGCTTTTTGGCATCTACGACAACTTAGCTAGGGCTGCCCTAGCTAAGTTACTGCGACCTACTTTGAGCAAAAGGCAGGAAAGTAAAAAAATGCATGTAAGATTCGTTCATTCAGATCGTCTCGCCATCTCTTTCTCGACCTCGGCCTTGGCGGCGCCGTCCATCTTCAGGCACCCATTGTGTAACCTTCTTTTACATAAAAAAAAATATGAAGATCTGAATTGGAGTAAAGGTTTGCGTATCAAGGATGAGTATATTAAAATGACTATGTTTACATATATTTAATCTACAAATTTTAATACAACACCAATATAATTATGTTTATTTATCTTTAAATTAAAGGTACATTTTGATATTATTTTAGTATATGCAACAATTCCAAATAAATAATTTATAACTAAATAACCTTTCTACTGGCCAGTAGCTTAATTGCATAACACATTTTGAATCACAATCTGTGATTTTGAAAGATATTGCTAATCTATGTATTGCTATGAAAAATTTGTCTGCTTACCAACGTAATTAACGCAAAGAATGTTGTTGAATTGTCGAAAAAAGAGCCATTGCAACTGTAAGTGTGTTACCCAATTGTTTCGCAATCACAATAATTTTTTGTAGTCTTACTTTCCAAATGTCATTCAGCTTTTTATATTCAAGTGACACGTAAGTTTTATGTAATTTCATGATTACATGATTTTTACTAACAATTTGATACATACCCTTATGTGCGGGATGTATATGTATAATATGTATATATTTTAAATCATAAACTTATACCTACTGACTACCATTTCGATTATATCATAAAGACACACCACATTAAAGACACGGTAGAGCTGTATCAATCTTATAACACCACAGTTTTCATACACTAACTGTATGGAAACAAAAAGTACCTATATTTCAGGTAGATCACATTATATTAAAGTGCATAAATACTATATTATTGTATGAACCACGCATATTGTAAGAGAAAACTATAAAAATCCTGCAGATGATAATACTAATATGCAGGCTAATATCCTGTATATACGCTGGTATATTATTTACGCCTGCGGAACCAGGCTTTCTTACATTAATAAATGACTGTCTCTGCGACATACATGCCATGCCCACAATACAATCATTTATTTAATCCTGTTTTGTTTTTATTTGTGGTTCTTTGGGTATGACCACGTTGACCTTATTAGCCGGAACCAGATACAATGTAGTAAGTGCACTGTTCACCGGTCTGTTGAAAGTCGCACTGATTATTGCGGAACCCGCACTGTTCCCTGCTCCGTTGAAAGCCGGGCTGGTCATAGCAGAAGCCGTATTTGTCTCTGCTACAGCGGTTTTCGTACTGTTTATTGGTCTGTTTAAAGCCGCACTGGTCATTGCAGAAGCCGCAGAGGTTTCTGTTCCAGCAGAACATGCACAGGATATTGCGTAACCGACAACGATCCTTGCTTCAGTTGTGCTCAGGCCTTCAGTAGCCGAACTGTTTTCCGCTCTGCTGGAATTCGCAAAGATCCCTTTACCATCCAAAGTTGCATTGATTTCTGCTGCAGTAGAATCAGCAGTATTTCCTGCGTCATTGGAAGCCGCGCTAGTATTTATGCTAGCAGCAACCGCTTTAGTATCACTGTCCTCTATGATTGTGGTATCCTCCTTAGGCCACACTCTCATGGAACCCCATCTGATTCTTGGTCCGACGGCAACCGTATTCATCATTTCTCCAGTGTAAGCCGCTGTGCTCGGCTCTTCAGAAGAAAACTCACTGGGCCTTGCTTCGTTTGCTGTATCTGGCCTGGCCTTTTCACAGGCCGCTCCGGTGTAGCTACACGTTTCTTTGTTTTGGTTTGTATCTGCAGGCGTATCTTCGTCATCTTCCACTATTATCGGTTCCTGTGGTGGTATTGGTATGAAAATAACGTCGTCATCTTCCTCTTTTGTTGATTCCTCTGATTGTATGACGTCATTAACTTCCTCATCTTCATCTTTTCTTGATTCTTCTAGTGATTGTATGACGTCACTGACTTCGTCATCTTCCACTCCTGTCGGTTCCTGTAGTGGTCCTGCGAAGAAAGGAAATTTTATTTTAATATTTTATTCTTGTCCCACCCTTTAGGTAAAATTTATTCTTTTTTTTTTCCATAAGTAATGTACAGAGTGCATTTCCATACCCGATGCATTTGTTCGTGCTATCTACATGGTATCGAAAAAATCTAAAATATTGACTACCACTACAAACTAAGAGTTAAAATCTAGTCAAACTCAAAGCATTTATTTCAAATAAATCAATTACAGGCACTTTAGAATTGTCAAGGGGTCGGTCAGTCAGAAAGACGAAGCTAGTTGCCCATTCCAAAGCGTGGTAGGTACCTATGGGGAAGAACGGGCATGAAAACTCCACGGACACTCTTTTAAATCATAAAATTGTTACATCATTCATGTTGAAACTATACATGTAAGAACGATGCAGATAGACGTGCACGTTGAAAGCGTCCGTACTAAAAAGATAAAAACGAAAAAAAAACAATTCAGCTTAACCATTTTGAAACGAACTTAATGATCCAACACACACGCCAACACTAGTGAGACATTTGTACAAAGATGAAATCAGTACAATTAGAATTGTTTCATTTATTTATTTATAGTTAATTAAAACGGTACAACACCCATTACATTAATTAACAGAGAGACAATAATTACGTTGACAATAATATACTATAATTTAAAAGTAACATGAAACAGTGGACGCCCTGGCATACTTTCTCTCACAGAACACCACGCATAATTTCAATCCATGAATGTGTTGAAATTATGCGTATATGTCTGCAGCAAACATATTATATTCAGGGTTGGCAGCCAGAAGAGCACCTTTAGAGTACGACATACTGGGGATTCGGCTCTAGCTACAGGTTTGGCTGGCAGTTGCGCAAACAGAAGGCCAATTCCCATAAATAAAAACGTTCAAAATCTAGTCGCAATCTCATCTCAGCGACAATCAATGTCAAAAACTTGTCAAAACTGTAGGGAAATTAGAGGAATTTTTGACAGATTGATACGGAGATCAGACTGTGAACGTTCTTAAAATTACGAGAATTGCCCCTCAGATTGGTCCCAGCAGTTTATAGAGTCACCAGTCTCTAAAAAAGTCAGAGTTAGTAGCGCTTAGCTTACTATAAATTTATATGTATCTTATTTGGCCATCATGTCCAGCTTTATTACTGTTTTTTTTTTCTTTTTAATAAGAACTAAAGTTCTTAGTAATTGAATAGAATCTAGACTAATAAGCAATAATTTAACTCTAACTTAATATTTACGAGATAGATCATGTTATAACTAAGAATAGTGTCAATTCGCAAATGTGTTTATTATTCTCAGAATGGGTAATTTAATAAAAATGAATTTGTGTTCATAATAATAAATTGTAAACTATTAAACTTTTTATAGATATTTTTCTTTTAAGTTTTATATATAATACCTATGCTTATCTAGTTTTAGATTGATTTTGTAAATCAATTGTACCCTTTATGTTTTATAAAATAATTCAGTGCTTAACATAATTGAAGGCGAAATATTAAATGACTTTTTCACAGCTGTAGTTACATATAGTATCACTTTTTTATGGAATTAAGCTCAGTCTAATTAAATAAAATTTATATAATTGATTAAATATTTAAACATATTAAAAAATGCTTTAATTTAACTAAAAAACATCAAATAATTAGGTCTATATTTTTTTTACATAATAATACCCTACAATGATGCTTGGTTCAGTGATTGTCTGGTCGACAGTAGCCGAACTGTTTCCTGCGCTGGTGGAATTCGCACAGGTCCCTTTATCATCCAAAGTTGCATTGATTTCTTCTGCAGTGGGATCAGCAGTATTTCCTGCGTCATTGGAAGCCGCACTATTATTTGTGCTAGCGGGAGCCGCTTTAGTCTCACTCTTCCATATGTTGGTGGAATCCTCCTTAGGCGACCCTCTCATGGCACCCCATTCGATCTTTGGTCCGACGATAACCGTATTCATCACTTCTCCGGTGTAAGCCGCTGTGCTCGGTTCTTCGGAAGAAGACTCACTGGTCCTAGCTTTGTTTGTTGTATCTGGCCTGGCCATTGCACAGGCCATTCCGGTGTACCTGCACGATCCGGTGTTTTGGTTTGTATCTGCAGACACCTCCTCGTCATCTTCGACTATTATCGGCTCCTGTGGTGGTAATGGAATGAAAACCACCTCGTCATCTTCCTCTGTTGTTGGTTTCCCAAGTGGTTCTGCAATTAATTTTTGTTTAATATTTTAATCTTGCCTTACCTGATGCCTTTATTTGTGCTGTCCACATGCTAAGCGAAAAAATCAAAAATATTGGTAACTACTACACACTTAGAGTCAACATCTACTATGTATAATTCAAATTATTTTTATGAGTCATCAGTCTTTTAGTGGCAGACTTAGTGGTAAAGGTTGACCGTACTGTGTATTATACATTTTTTGCCATTGTGACCAGTTTTGGTTTTGTATTCGTAATCATTTATTGCAAACTATTAAACTTTTAATAGATAATTTTCGTTTTAGGTTGATTTTTTAAATAACTTGAACCTTCTATGTGTTATGAAATAATTCAGCCTATTGAACTTGATAGAAGACAAATATTAGATAAGTTTTTCATAGCTGTAATTACAAAGTATCACTTTTTTATGGAATAAAACTCAGTCTACTTAAGTATAATTTATATAATTATATATTTTAAAATATTTTTAAAAATTACGTAAATTAATTTAAAAAACAAATAATTAGGACAATTTTTTTTTACAGAATAATAACTTCTTTTGAAGAAAATAAATCTCAAATACAATACACACATACTTACCTTGATTTTCAATTTAATATTATTTGATAAATTACTTACACATGCGCAGACGAATAATAATAATTTTGTGATACTTCGTGATTATGGCATTCTGAAGAAGCTATTATTTCATTATTAATAGTCCGAATGTATGCTCTACACCCCTTAGCATGATGCGAAGAACAGTACCATCGGCTCCTGGAATTATTACTCATGATTCCAGAGTATCTGAACCCACGATAACTGATCATGGGTTTTCCTCGAGCTGAGACCAGAAATTTCAGTTCTGTGGATTGACAAGAATATTATTTTTTGGCCTTCGTTTACCAATACACCCCGCAAGATTTAACTTGAGACTTCGCTCGGATGACGTAAGCGCTCGGTACTGAAGCATCGATGGCGAGAGCGGTAACAGCGCGGGGGTCGGGAGGGGCCGCTCGGGTCTCAAGTTAACTCTTGCGGGTTCACTTCATTCACTTCCATTTAAGCACTAGTATTTAACATAAGTAGTTGTTGAAGTGATAACTTCTTATGGGGGGTAAACCGCTTCGTAACGTAACGCGTTACGGCGCCAGTCTGTCTGGCTTTCCTTTCTCTCATGCATACAGCAGCGGTAGGCAGGCTCTTCCTCTCTCCCTCTAACCCACAGCGCTAGTCGTATTTACAGACGCTTCCCCCTCTCTCTACTCAGTGTTTAGTGTGCGATAGACGTATACCATAGATTAGTTTAAGTTATCACTTATGTCGGGCGTCCCGAACACGTTTTTTTTAAGGAAAGTAGTGACTAATAAAACAACATTATAATTATAAAATATTTTCATATGATTATGCACCGTCATCGACGCGCAAACTGTAACCATGAATTCAGTACAGGAGTTTAGACCCCATAGCGTCGAAATTTTTCGTCGGTTATCAAAAAAAATCTTCTATTTCATAGAAAAGTGCAATACCTACGTGGTCAAAATGTATGGAACAGCAACATTTTTTTTGGTATTGTAGTAGTGTAGTTGGTATTGTAACCACTTTTTTGCTTTTAATGCCAAAAGCAAAAAAGTGGTTACAATACCAACTATTTACTGCAGCTGCCATTTGTCATGCCACCAGCGCAATAGAAGTCAAAATCGGTTGTACGGACTGTAAAAAAGGTTTATTTAAATGTCTTATCTTATTCCGAATGGAATATAGTACTTGATAAAAACGGATAAAAATGTCAAATAAATGGACACCTGAAAACAATTCTTAACTATTCCATAAAAACAGACTGCTCCAATTCAATCAAACATAATACCGATGTAATACATTAATGGGTTTATAAACATCTCTTAAAGTTAAGCAATGATTAGCTACTGTTTAACCATACAGTTTGACGTTTAAACGTCTCTTAACTTTAAGCAAGGTATATAAATAAGGGCAAGTCGTTGGCCTTTTGCATGAAATCATGATTAGTAAATTTAACTAAACACTATAAAATACTTGGCTGTGTTTATAAAACTTGCGATCAGGGAAATTGACACACAGTATTCGATGTTTAAAACAGTGTTGATGGCATTAAGATGCACAAGTGTTCCTACTAGGCTAGTTCATAAGACAGTGCGCTTTAAACACATTGTATTGTCAATTTGCTCATGTATCGATAACTTTTTATTTTAGCTAGGAATCAATATTATATTCAAATAGTAGTTACAGTATCTTAAGTAAAATAAATACTGTATCTATGTACGAGTATGTATCAAATTCTTGTGAATACTTCTTGTGACAATAAACTTGTTACTTTACTTTAGTTTTAATTTAATAATAATCGCCATGTTGTACTTTATACTGTTTGTGTGGTAAATACCTGTCTTTGTCTCTCTCTACCTGCCCTCTTGACCGCAATCATTCTGCGACACTTACTTGTGTGCGAATGAGATTTTCAACCTGTAAGAAAAACCACAATCAGCATTTACCTATGAATCTAGAACATATTATTATTTTAATAACCATTTGCCACAAGTACCTTTTAATTTGCGAGAATGTAGGTACGTAAGAGAAACTCTTAATTTAATAACATTCTTATTTTAATACAATTTTCTCTATAACTATCATTAGGTACAATTTCTTGCACGTGAAATAAATGACGAATGCCAAACGCAACATTTTAATAATAAAATGCGTAAAATGAACAACATTACCATAAGACGTGTTATAAACTATTCTTGAATTGTAAAAAACATTAAAAAAAAAAAACGTAACACTCAGTCCCGGAAAATGTATAATATATTTTTGACAACATTGGACAATAATTTTAAGTTCAAGATTATTACAATAAACCAACATTCACTGTGTGAGATTATCATAATCATACAGGAAGTAATAATTTTGGAATTAGCTAAACGTAGAGCAGATGCAGAGGGCATTATTTTTTTCGTCACAATTTGTCACTAGCTAGTGAGACTACGACCCGATGTGACCTAAATAAAAACTTTATTTCTATTTTAACCTTTAGTAAGTAAGTAGATGGTCAGCATGCGGTTAGACTAGAAGCCGACCCCAACATAGTTGGGAAAAGGCTATGCAGATGACGATGCAGTAAGTAGATGTTAGGTACACATACTTTTGTACAATCACGACTGCGTTAATTTAAGTCTTCTGAATAGAACTGATTTTTCATCTATTTGTACTCGTGAATATACCTCAGTAAGATTCCGAAACATTAAAAAGTTAAGGTCCCCGCATATAGGTGGGACGCGACGGAACGACGCGAATCTGGTAGAACAATTTCCATGAAATTTTAATTGTTCTACTAGAGTCGCGTCGCGCCTGTCTGCGGCAGCCTTTAATCGGCTGAAGGAAACTGAATGAGACACAATTGAAGTTTTATTGTTATTAACACAGGGTGATAACTTATTCTTCATGTTCAGGATGATGATTGTGAGTCGGCAGCGGGCTGCACACCTCACCATCTACCATGTAAATAACGCTATTGCACCCTTTCTTATGTTTAGTACAGCGCCATCTTGTTTTTTCCATTCCGTAATCAATGTGCGTCCTCACATGAACGTTGTACGAGTAGCCAGCCAGTATCATTTGTGGTTTTCCTCTTCTATTTGCTTTGTATCGAGGTATTTTTATCTTCAATATCTTATCTGTAATAAAGAAATACGGTTTAATTTTGAATGGTTATAAGAATGTCCTGAGAGTGGCCCGTGGCTAAGTAATAACAACCGCACGGGTCGATGGATCAGGTTAAGCTATACTTGCCGCGGTTGGTCCGTGGATGAGTGACCATCTTTATATACCGAGACCCTCTATGCCTCGGGAAGCACGTTAAGCCATTGGTCCCAGCTGTCATTCGTGGATCTTTGACAATCTTTACAAGTTAGAAGCCCTAAAGTCTGACAACCAGTCTTACTAAGGGGTATCGTATTACCCAGTAACTGGGTTGTGGAGGTCAGATAGGCAGTCGCTCCATGTAAAATACTGGATATTCAGCTGCATCCGGTTGGATTGGATGCCGACCGCAACATAGTTGGGAAAAGGCTAGGCAGATGATGAATAAGAAGGTGCTGATTGGTTTAGTGACCGACAATAGACGATTTACACTTCATATAATTTTGCGTTCACCTTTGCCGAGCCGCGTCATCGCGTCGTAACCGTGAGAAAGTCTCCCAATCGTCCATCGAATCAGGAGGAGTCCTCATTGCACCAATGGCGTGAACTTGTTCATAGCACAAACATGTCTAGTGTATTATGTATAGTATATACCTACTAGCAATGTATAACTATAAAAAGTGGAGTGTGTGAGTGAAGTTTTTGTGGATAAATGGTGAAATAAAAATATTATAAACGCGAAAGTATGTATGTATGGATGGATATTTATTATTCGTTCACGCAAAAACTACTGAACGGATTTTGATGAAACTTTACAATAATATAGCTTATACATGAAAGAAATAAGAAGAAAAGAAAGAAAATACGTTTATTTGCGGTGAACATGATGCAAAAAGAACATAAAAAACAAATAAACACATCAGAATAACACATAGGATAATTTTTATCCCGATATCACGGGATCGACACTTATACGGGTGAAACCGCGGGACGCTGCTAGTGGTGAATTAAATCAAAACCAAATACTTTTATACAAAATGTACAAAAGTACAATACACAATGTGAAATATGTGCAATGTACAATATGTTGTTTTTTATAATATCTATTCGTGAAAAGTTCGGAAGCAACTATGATCTTTATTCAGGCAAAGTTCAACTCGACATTTTTCGCACGATATAAAGGTTTTTCCTTTACAACCAGGGAATTTACAGCGTTGTCGTCTCTGATTCCAAACGGGAAAATGTCCAAATCCGTCACTTCTGACATCAGGAGGTGGTAGAACCACCCTATTAGGTTTTCTCTTTTCAATTTCATCTGGGAAATCTGGTCTACCAATTTTCTTTTTTGGATTTAGTAGGTCTTTTAGCTTTTGTGGGATTGCCGTTTGATACTGTTCCCCTACTCTTCTGTTCCGTAACCAGACACCTAAAAATAAGACAAACACCTAAAAATTTTTAACCACTCTTCGAAATACTTCTAAGACTTTTTGGACACTGATTCCTCTACTTTGTCGCTGCGTTGCTGTGTCAAACATTTTATACCCAAAAATTCAAGTGCCGGTCAGAAAGGAAGTTCTATTTTGTTATGGGAAATAACATCTTGAGCATTTTTACTATAACAACGAAAGTCTGGCATTATGTATGGCATTTTCAATCTCAAATAGCAGTCGAGAGGTTAATTGTAGACTTTCTTTGTAATGGTAAAACGTCAATTTTATTCCTCAAATAAAAGTTATCTGGCGATGGAACAATCAGCCCTTAGTATAATATTGATGAACTTCCTCTGATATTTACATAGCAAGTAGTGTTATATGAATCTGTGAGGGGTAGGTACAACTAAAAAGTGAAAAACAAAAACTTTTTTACAAAAAAAAAAAAAAAAACAAACGACTTCCAAAAAAACACTACAAAGTGAAAAATAACTAAAAATACGAAAAAAAATAAGATAAAAGAATAAGAAAAAAATAAGTCGATGGACGACAAAACCAAAGACACCGACTTCCGAAATTAAAGTCAGTTTTTTATTTATTTTTTTGGAAAATAGTTTTTTTAAGTCCTGAACCAACGGATGGTTTAGATGCTTAAGTTCTAGGCATGCTATAACGACTTCAGCTAATTGCAATATTCAGGAGGATGGTTATGTTTCGGCAAATCACAGCATATTTCCTCGTTGATGACAAGAACAACGGCGGTACATCCCTTGTTGTGCTTAGAACAACGCCATCTTGTTTTTATTATTCCTCCAAGATGTTCTTTCCGCGAGTGAATGCTATAAGAGTAACCAGCAACTATCAAATTTTGACTCCCTACTCTGTTAATTGCGAATCTTGATGTAACTGCAACAAAATTGATCATCAAAATCTTTACCTGATAGGAAGTCAACAAGAACTGACAGTTATTTCATACAAAAACTGTCATACTTAAATTTTATTCCTCAAATAAAAGTTATCTGGCGATGGAAAAATCAGCCATTAATAAATCGAAACAAAACACATACTACTAGTAATTTAACCGCGGTTCTCCAGCGCTCTAGAGTCGCTCGCGAAGGCGAAATATTAGCAAGATGGCCGCCTGTCCTACACACACATACACACGTTGTAATTTTAACCAAATTAAAAAAAAAACGGTATTTATGAGTTTTAACTCATAAATTGCATTTTGTAAGTTGTTTTATTTTTTATTTTAGTTGGGGTTTTTAATTAAAACCAAAATAATAATAAAATCAATTTATATTTTTATTTTATTTTGCATTATGTGACCTGAATCTAGCCAACCTTTATTATTTTTATATAAAACTACACAAACTTTATATGGTACTTCATGAAGCAATCCCTAATGCAGAGATTTACGTCACATTCTCGGCACTTCCACTCGGTTCTGGCAGTAACTTTTCGCCGGTCACACAACCAACAGCGACTTCGTTTGAAGCAGTTTCGAACCGGAAAATGACGGGCTTTCATCTTCTGTCCAGTTCGGTCTTCTGTAACAAACAGCATCAGCTTAACTCTTAAAATACAAGGTTATCTATAGATCTTGCAACACTTGCCACAATTGTTTCGTTTTCTCTGGTCAGTCGAATATTCTCTAAAATATAATTATAAGTTTATTATAAGTTCGCCATCGACAACTTTAGTTATACATGAGTAAACACGAACGATACTTGGTGTGCATACATACGACACGCGTCGACGACACAGGCAACTGCAGCCGTCGGCGCGTGTCGGCGACAGCCGTCGACACGTGTAGTGCAACAACTAACAAAACTAAATTACATCTTTGTCAGTCTGCATACACACGAGCGGTGCACTTAGTGCGTCTCTAACGACAAATTTACCAGGCTTCTCTTTTATAAATGACTAGCTTTTGCCCGCGGCTTCGCTCGCGTTAATAGTTTGACAAAGTTTCATACAGACTTTCATCCCCTATTTTATCCCCTTGGGGGTAGAATTGACCAAAATCCTTTCTTAGCGGATGCCTACGTCATAACATCAAACTGCATGCCAAATTTCAGCCCGATCCGTCCAGTGGTTTGGGCTATGCGTTGATAGATCACTATGTCAGTCAGTCAGTCACCTTTGAGTTATATATATTTAGATTATGTATAATTAACTCTAACCCCCATATTACAAAGCAAGGTTTTTCTTTCGATCTGGTTTAAACCACTGACCCAGTTATTGAATTAAAAACACAACTGAAAGAGAAATGCAGTTCTTTATACAAAAATGACAGCTTAGTTCGGTGCTAAGTTGTCATTTTAGTAATAAGTAACGTGTGTCTTTTTGTAATAAGACGGTGTCTTATTACAAAACGAAACCTAACTTTAGTTTAGGCAAAGTTCTTAATACTAAAACTAAATTTAATTGAAAACAAAAAATAAAATCAATTTATAATGTAATTTTATTTTGCATAATGTCCCCTGAATCGCGCCAAACTTTATTATAAAACATCTCAACCTATGTAATATGGTACTTCATGAAGCAATCGTCAATGCAGAAGTTTACGTTACATTGTAGGCACTTCCACACGCGTTCTGGCAGTAACTTTGTGCTGGGCACACATCCAACAGCGACTTTGTTTGAAGCCGGTTCGAACCGGAAAATGACGGTGCTTGAGCTGATGTCTGCTGGTGGCTGTCGGGCTGTCATCGTCAGTCCATTTCGGTCTTCTGTAATAACATCAGGTGAACTCTTAAAATACTAGGTTATCTCTCCGCCAGTCCTCTGCTTCCCCTCCACCGACGATCGCGTCCACGCTGCTGCTGACGGTAATTAAGCTCCAGACAGAGACAAGACTCTGCTCCCGATGATTGCCGAGCGCCTTTTTGTAATTATGTTAATAATTTATGAGGCGTCTTTTTAAATACATTGTATGTGTAGAGGTGCACCTAGGTGAAATATATTATGTGTCCAATAAAAAAAAAACCAGGAAGCATCGATCATTTAATTAGGTTCGAACTACATTCATATTCTTTAATTAAACACATTTTAAGTCTTAATTGAGTATTACACAAGCGCAAAAGCTTTTGATGACACGTATTTATAAGGTTGACATGAATATTTTTATGACACTTACATAATATGGTTGACAGGTCATATACTCGTAGGTACAATATTTATCACTAAAGATTAGATACACTGATTACTTACTAAAAGCACTAAAGTAACTGTCGACCTAATAAAACGAGGTTTATTAGGTCGACAGGTCGACATAACGAGGAAACGCCGATCTCATCAAGCTTTAAATAATTTAATCCAGACTTGCTGTCCTCTCCCCAGCGACGCCCTAAGCCGAGGTTCGTACGCCACAGGGGGTGTCATTATTCGTGCGCTTCGTCTATCGCTTAGTCTATTAGATATTCGGCCCTGGCTGGAGGCTTTGAGTTTACTTTCGTCCCTAAATAATTCCGATCCAGTCTATCCGGACAGACTGGATCGGAATTATTTCTTCTCCCAGCGACGCCCTAAGCCAAGGTCCGTACCCCACAGCGGGTGCCCTTTGTGTATAGTCGCTTGTTTTTAAGTTTTTTAAGCCATGGCTGGAGGTCTTAATTTATTGAGGCATCCACAGGCAAGCCCAGTTAAGCAGACGAACACCTCATAGGTTGAACTGCGCATACCACACCGAAAACAAAAAAATACACGACCGCCCGTTGTCGAAGATTGCAATTGCCTCTGTCATTGACACGTGTCGCTCGTGTGCATGAGCACGATACCAAAAGGTTGACATCGAATGCAACAACTAACAAAACTAAATTACATCTTTGTTAGTGTGCATACACACGAGCGGTGCACTTAGTGCGTGTCTAACGACACCTTTATCAAGCTTCTCTTTTTACAAACTTTCCGATAGGACGATGATTATGCTTTGCCAAAAGACAGTTTATGATCTTTCCATCAACAGAGTAATATACACTCTTGCAACCACGGCCATGCCTACTGCACCGCCAGCGTACATGAGGGATGTCATTTATATTCCTTTGTGAGTGTATATCATAGGTGTACCCATGACTTAACATGAAATTACTCAATGTACCGGATGCTCCTGGTGGTTCTGCTGCTGCAGCTGAAATAACAAAGATTTCTTTAATTATTTTGTTCGTAAAAAAGGTATACTTAATTTGATGAAAGCAAGGAGAATTAAGTGTAGCATGCATGACGTTAATATAGAGGGTGGGTGACCGCAGGATTATGATAAGTAATGTTATAAGTGCTACCGGTTACAGGGTGAAAACTAAAAGAAATAAAGAATGAAAGGAAAAAATGAAAGAAAATACTTTATTGGCGGCAAACATTAGGCAGAGAAAAAACACTAAAAAGAAGAATGTTAGGGAAAATATGCGTCAAAACCACGCATACAAACTGTATAAGATGGTCGGCGTATGACGGAAATAATATTTCAATTAATAAAAAAATTAATACAAAATTAAATAAAAACTTATACGCGAATGAATACCCGTACAAACACAAGTTCTTGTTAATCTACACGTCTAATCAGTCGAGAGATTCGCATTCGTTCGTCTTTGTCTACATCTATTGATTTCAATGAAACCACCACAGGCTTTTGAATTACCAAGGAGTCGATCAGACAGAAGTATAATAATAATAATAATAATATCCCTGGACATTTCACACAGCACCATTTGTCCCAAGCTAAGCAACCTAGGTAATGTTGTAGTATGAAGTTAGTTTGTTAAAATAACGGGCAAGAAACTCCATGGACAGTTGTACACTATTTTAAATCATATTGTTACAAAAATATTAGTTACATACTCGTACGTGTAGCCGGCGAAAATCATGCTGGCATTAGTATTTAATTTCTGCCATGCTGGCATTTGCATTGCTGAATAAAACGGAAGTTTTTAAAAATCAACACTATTCTTTTATAAATGTATCTATGTTAATTTTCGAAATACATATAGACCTATCTATTTTCAATAAAAGTGTATACAGATTTTTAAAAACTTAACGCTCCGTAAGAGTCGTGAGCTACTGGTGATGATTGGGTTCCAGCCGGAGACAAGATCCTGCTCCCGATGCGTTTCAAAGGCCTTTTTTTAACTATGTTAATTTATAAGTTGGCATTTTAAATACATTGCATATGTAGAGGTGAGAGGGGGGGGGGGGGGGGGGGCTTGTTTAAATAATAACAGCCGCACAGGTCGATCGATCAGGTTAAGCTACGCTTGCCGTGGTTGGTCTGTGGATGGGTGACCATCTTTACATACCGAGACCCCTCCGTGCCTCGGAAAGCACGTTAAGCCGTTGATCCCGGCTATCATTCGTGGATCTTAGTAGTAGACAGTCGTTACGGGTAGTCAGAAGCCTGAAAGTCTGACAACCAGTGTTAGCAAGGGGTATCATTTTTTGCATTGCACATGCAAAATATTGGAAAACATTTTAAAAGAGTAACGGTGGAGTTTCTTACCCATTCTTCTCCATACGAAAACTACCTTTTGGAAGGGGCGACTAGAATCAATTTTATTTTAATGTAATGTTTGACGTTCAAAAGAGGCTTTTATATATAAAGTCAAAGTCAAATCATTTATTTCATATAGGCACATTTGAAATAAATGATTTGACTTTGATGATGATGTACTCGTAGATCAACCTAGATCAAAAATATAATTTGTACAATACAAAAAAAAAAAAATAGGAAATATCGATCATGTGCACTTAGGTACATAATCAGCCTATAATATTCCCACTGCTGGGACACAGGTACGAATTTCATTAATATTTGTATTAGACAAGCAAAAATGATTTTGACGACACTTAAGGATGAAATCGAAAGATTTACGACACTTTTCGGACCTTTTTTTTGTGTAGGAAATCATGAAATGACCTCTCCCGCTCTGGGCTGAGCGGAAGGGCGTGTCAGACTTTTACTGACTAAAACCCACCCGTGTTCCTTCAGTTGCCTGTGCACGGCCACGGTATCTCTTTCGAACAACCCGCGGCACACTTATCAGACCTATGGTTGAAATTTACATACAATCTTTTAACACTAAAGACTAGATACACTAAAGTTGTTGGGCATCAACGACTTAGTGATTTTCTACCAGGGAAAAAAAATTATCGACACATAGTATTCGACATTTTTACGATACTTATCAAACATATGGTTGACATTTACATACAATACTTATAAACTAAGGACTAGATATTATACTGATTAGTTAATAAAATCAGTTTGCCTCCATGGCTCGCACGTAAGGCGCACTAAGGTATCATTGCACGATAAATAAATAAATAATAAATAAATCCCTGGACATTTCACACAGCACCATTTGTCCCAAGCTAAGCAACCTAATGCTTGTGTTATGGTAACAAGATGGCTGATAAACTACTTATATACATTGACGATCATTCATTTACGATGAACTAACGAACAAAGTTTTAATGACGCCTACCATTTAATAGGGTTGACATCGAAAACTAAACAACCGGATTTATCAAGGTTCACACGAACCACATTAAATTTTTTACGACATTTACCCGCGGGGTAATTACGTAAGACAATAACAGTAGCAATGAATGTTGTTGAATTTTGACAGTTCAACAACATTCATTGCGTTATTTTCAATCAATCAATCATTATTTATTTGTGAACACAGGTAATTACAATAAGGTCTTAAATATACATTTTGGTCGAGCTCTATGTCCTTCCAATAAAATTGGTGTACAAATATTAGTGTTTTCAGTAAAAAGTCTGAATCTATACTATACAAAGTCACGTTCAAGTAAATAATGTCAAATAAATGTTTTATTAATACATAAATAATCAATTACAATTTATTTTTAAATGCATGCCAATGGTAAATTATAATAAAGGGCTAGTAATATCATACTTCATCATATTGTAAATAATTTCAATTAAATGTGATATTAATTAATAATAAGCCAATTATAATTTATTTTTACATGCATGTCAATTGTAAATTATATTAAAGGGCTGCTAATGTCATATTTTATCATTTAAAAATTCTTCGATAGAGTAATACGTCTTATCTATTAGAAATAAATACAATTTACTTTTGAACTTGCGGACACTATCTTCACTCCTTATACATTTTGGTAATTTATTATAGACCAGACAAATTCGTTGCTGAGCAGACAAATTTTTTGAACATATGGATTAACCTTCAAAATGATTCAGATTGTGATTGATAGTGTGTTATGGAATTCGGGTGCAGGTTAAATTCAGGATAAAAACAGGATAAACATGAGTATTAAACACAAACAACTTTTTTTTTATGACACTTTTTCTTTGATGGTGGATGGTTATGTTTATTTAAACCGCATTCTATAACTTTTCCATTGACGATGTAAAATGCACTCTTGCACCCAATGACATGTTTACCGCAGCGCCATCTTGTTTCCATGACGTGAGTAACAATGTTTGGTCGTGAAAAGTGGACACCATACTTGTAGCCGTCGAAAATCATGATACCATTAGTAGTTGGCATTGCTGAAAAAAAAGTTTTTGAAAATCAATACTTTTCTTTTATTAATTATTCACCGATGTTAGCTTTTCTAAATATTAATTTCCTTACCTACTTACCTATTTTCAGCAAGTGTAAAGATTAAAAAAAAACTTAACGGTCCACAGAAGTCCTCAAAAAAATTGTCGCAGGTAATAGAAAAAAAACTGCTCTCATTAAACAGCTGTTTTGTTAAATAACCGGCGATAAATTTCTACGCTAGGGTTGTACATACATAGGTTCTACGGTATCTAAAATCATGTGCTGAATTCATGGTTTCAGTTTGCGCGTCGCTGTCCCTGCCACCCTGTATGCAATTTGTACAATATAAAAAAAAAACAGGAAATATCGATCACTTCATAAGGTACGAACTACAATAGAATATAATAGAATACTTTTTATTTTAAACCATACAAATGAAAACAATACAAACAACAATATAATAATACAATAATACACAAATACAATAATATTACACAAGCGAAAATGATTGTGACGTGAAATTGAAATTTTTACGACACTTATAAAACCTGCAGTGCAATTCTGTAACCATCTCACCGCGAAAACTTAGGTGAAGTGACCGTGCGGTGAGCTGTCATTCCAACTAAATGCTAGGGATTGACATTACTATTAACTTTTCACGGTGAGATTTTTACAAAATCGATCGGTAGTAGATGACATTTACATCTAATATTTTAACACTAAAGACTAGATTCACTAATTACTTACTTAAAACACAAAAGTAGCTGATGGCCTAGAAAAGGAGGTTTATGCCTCAATGGCTCGCCGGTAAAGTACACTAATGTATAATTTACCCGACGAACTATTACGAACAATGTTTTAATAACACCTACCATTTGATAGGACTGACATCGAAAACTTTAAATAAATACATTTATCAAGGTATTGCACACAAACAAGATTTTTAATGACTATAGGTACCACAATATAACATCGACAAGTACAATTTTACACAGGATATACATACACTAGCTTCTGCCCGCGGCTTCGCGAAGACCTGTGACATCTACCAACCCGCACCGGGCCCGCGTGGTGAATTACAGCCCACTCTCTCTCACCGAGAGGAGATCTGTGTCCCAGCAGAGTGGAAACATTATCGGCTGATATGATACATACGAGTACATGGGTATACACACGAACAACATTTAATTTTACGACACCTACCATACCTTAGTTAGATCGACGTCGACTTCAATAAATTATCTTATTAAATATCACTAATGACTAGATACATTGGGTATATACTCACTAAGAAATTAAAGTCACGGTTACCGCGGCGTTTTTGGCTCACTGGCATTTTTAACGCGCGTTGACTGCGCGTCATCAGCGCGTTTTCTGGCTAGATTAAAATGCAGCACGTCAATGGCGTATATAAAAACGCCGCGTCATGCGCAGAGCCTTTTAGCTTGCTAAAGTATCATCGCACGACGAAATATTGCAATCATTTCATTGATTCTTACCGTGTAATATGGTTGACTTCGACAACTTCAGCTAAACATGACTATTAACCACGAAAAATATTTGTTTTATGACACCATCCAACGTTTAATATACATGAGTATTAAACACGGACAATATGATTTTTTACAACACTTGACATTTATAAAAAAAGGTTGACATCTATTCATTTTAAATAAATATCCTTAAAGTATTAAACGCCTTCAACTTTTTTTTTACGATATTCTATGATGGCGGATGATTATGTTTATCTAAACCGCATTCTTTAACTTTTCCTTTGACGATGTAAAATGCACTCTTGCACCCAATGACATGTTTACTGCAGCGCCATCTTGTTTCCATGACGCCATTTTTGTTTGCTCGCGAAAAGTGGACACCAAACGTGTAGCCGGAGAAGACCATGCTAACATTACTATATAGTTTCTCGTACCTTGCCATTTCTGAAAAAAAGGGAGGTATAAAAAATTAATACTTTTCTTTTATTAATTTACCTATGTTAATTTTTCTAAATATTAATTACCTTTCGAAATACATACGTTATGTTTATAGAAATAAAAAACTTCGTTCCACCGGAGTCGTGAGCTTCCGCTGGCGATAAGTAATGTCTATGGATGCTTTATGAAAGAACACAAAACTAAATACTATTATACAGGGTCGAAACAAAACACACGGTATACTTATATATGATGAAAAGGATATTTCAATAAGTATCAGATTTAATACTTAACAATGGCACTTCGATAGCAGAATAGTGATAAGTATACATTAGTTTTTGGTGTGGCCAGTACAATTTGAATAAGTAATTTTAAGTTACGAGTTCTTTTAACACTTTCAGACAAAGTAATACAACACAAGATATATACGTATCTATCAGCTACATTCAAATGACTTAAATTACTGGATTATTTTTTCTTTACATCCCGGACCTATTAGTGTTTAATTACGACGAATGACGATACAAAGAAACAGCTCTGTGTTAACAAAGCATGGGACAAATTGTCCCATTAAAGTCGATTATTATCGGGACTAATGGGACATATAAGAGCAGTGGTGCCTAGTGGCAACGGCCCCGTTTTACGAGTTGTAGGTCGCGGGTTCGTACCCGGGCAGGCGCTTTACTTTGTGTACATTATTTCATCACCACTGCTCTAAAACGGCGAAGGAAAACATCGTGAGGAAACCGGCATGTCCTAGAACCAAAAATTCGAAGACGTGTGACAACTACCAACCCGCACTGTGTGGCCTCTCGAAGAGGGGAGGCCTGAATCCCAGCAGTGGGAACATTAAAGGCTTATTATGTTATGTATGTTATGTAAGGGACGGTTTCTCGAAAATGGTCACAAAATTAATAAAGTAGTTTACGCCTGACAATTCGTCACATTCATTTGGCGATAATTTTCGTTTGAGAAACTGACCCACAATGTCCCTTCGTTCTAACAGGTTAAGGCGTCACCATCTTCCAATTTCTCTCACTTTGTCGTGGTGGGTCGTGGGTATGTTCACCCCGAATTTGAATAATGTGTTTATATTCAAGAGTGTATAAAGCAGCTCTGCATTTTTTTGAACAATATCTTGTGCAGCGCCATATAATTCTTGCTCCATTCCGAGATTTGTAGGAATAGGTGTGATGTTGATGTAGTAGGAGCCGGTTTCCATATTGCGACATCACGAACTGCAAACCTGTAACATGTAAACTTATTATAATATACATTAAACTATAGAAGAATACGTATGGAAATATTGCTCATCCCTAGAGCAAATACCGTGACAATTTGTAGGCTGAAGACTGACTTAGAAGGAATATCTATGCAAAATTTCAACAGAATCTAAAAGGAATCAGGTAGCGTGATGCTGGAACATAAATTCAGAAAAACAGATAAAAACTATTTTTTCAGCATTACAATCATTCCAAGACCCCAAATCGATTGCTTTTTCAAAATGAATCAATGTACAATTTTGACTTTGCTACAATTTTATTGTAGCAAAGTCAAAACGACGCGCAAATTGTAACCACGAATGCAAACATGACTAGACACTTTTTTCGTCAGAATTAAGATATTTACCGAATCCATGGTAACAGGTTGTGCATCAATGTCTCTGACACCCTGTATTTATAGAAGTATCTTTTGACCCATTATTGTTGCAGTCCAAGAGAGACAGAGCTATACAGGCAGAATAGCGCCATTGAGTTTTGCATATACATAGGTAATGCCTTTAGATCTTAATGGAAATAAAAAATAATCTGTGTATCTTTAAAAAAAAATAACAAAACATATGCTCACTCCAAGATCCATTAATAATTTATTTAAGGTTACATGCACACCATCACATAATATTTAATTCCAAGGTTTTGTACATTGCAATTTATAAACTGAAATGTATTATAAATGTGACATGCATACTACATAAGTAGGTTAGTTAAAATATAATTTTAAAAAATATATAAAAAAAACTCGAGAAAGGGAAACAATATGAGGAAACCGGCATGTCTTAGAACCAAAAATTCGAAGACATGTGACATCTACCAACTCGTATTGGGCCCACGTGGTAGATTACAGCCCACTCTCTCTCGAAAGGAGGAGGCCTGTGCCGTATGATGCACATACGGTCATTCAGCAAAATATCAATCATGATTATGGTGATTTTTTTCATTAATTACACAGTCATCAATCGTCAAAACAGAAGCATTGCACCTTAAAGCACTATGTTTAGAGCATCTCCATGTTTTTTTATAACCCATATCTAGTTTTAAGCTAAACGTGTGTCCTTTGAAACTCAATACCTTGGAGCCGCGTCGTGTCGTGAAGGTTAGTCCATGGTGAACTGAAATAAATAAGGAAAAAAAACAGAAATTACCAAAAAATAAATAAACAAAAGAAATAACAAAACAATAATACTATGCTATTCCATAAAGGTTCGAAAATGCTATGTTCGTAACAACATACAATTTCATTCAAAAATAAAGGAGTAAATCGCTTTTGTATAAAGCCGAGTGTATACATACTTTTGCTCGTGACTGTACACAGCGCCGTGTAGGGAGCCGCGCGAGCGGGTCGAGCGCTTTGTCAAATACGTAAACAGCTGATTCTAATTTTCCCTTCCCCTCACATTTCTCAGACTTTGGACTGGCAATTTATGGAACTTACTTACAAATAGCTTATTTCATTGGCATATTAATTAATGACTCTTTTAAAATGAAGTAAGCCCAATCTATATCTATATATAATTATAAAATTCAAAGTCCTGACTGACTGACTGACTGACTGACTGACTGAGACATCAACGCACAGCCTAAACCGCTGGTCCTAGAGACATGAAATTTGGAGAGTGTATACTTCGTGAAGAGTAGGTATCCACTAAGAAAGGGTTTTTCGAAATTCCACCCCTAAGAGGGTGAAATGGGGGGATTTTGTTTGTATGAAAAATCTTATTCCTTGAGTTAATAAACTTGAAACTTGGCACGAATACTTATCTAAGTAAATTATGAAGTTGGGCATTTTTTGTTTTTATAAACTACCCCCTAAAAGGGGATTGGGGGGTTTCAAAGTTTGTATGGAAGAATTTTAGCGCGCGGTCCGATTTAATCGAAACTCAGTATTTATACCTAAAATTGAAAGGAAAGAATAATGTGTATCAGGGTTTTTTGAAAATCTACCCCTGACGGCCTGAAAAAGGGTAGTCAATTTTATAGGGGAGGATTTTACAGCGTGGCTTGATTAACTCGAAAATTGGTATAAATAATCTTTGAGTCAAGTTATGAACACATCCCAAATGATTTTTCAAAATTCCACCCCTGTGGGGGTGAAAAGCGGGGATACAGTTTATATGAAAAATCTTATTCGTTAGGTTAATAATCTTGAAAATTGGCATGAATACTCGCCTAAGTAAGTAATAAAGTTTATCATTATAAGTTTTTCAAACTACCCCTCAAAGGGGGATATAGGGGTGTTGAAGTTTGTGTGGAAGAAATTGAATGCGCGGTCCGATTAACTTGAAACTCAGTATTGATACTTTCGACAGAAAATAATTAATAATAAGTATGTAAAGTTGTCGAAAATTGACCTCTGACGGGGCAAAAAGGGGTAATTCGGTTTTTAGGGGAGGATTTGAACTTGAAACTGTATGTTACATTTTCACGCCTAAACCACTGAACTTCTGATTTGGCAAAGAGATAGATGGCATCCTGGGGAAGCACATACTTTTTATCCTGGTAACACGTTCCCGTGGGATAACTTACGACATCCACGCGGGCGAAGCCGCGGGCAGAAGCTAGTAAGTTATACTTATGTTTAAAAAATTGAACCAAACTATTTACCATTATTTTGCTATTTACAAGAATTCCTTATTTTACCTTATTTACATACAAAAGATGCTGAAAATTTCTAGCACCTTGTTCAATGCACAAGTTAGCACGACGTAGCACATAGTTTTTCACTCGAATTATTTAACTCTTTTAATCAAAGCGTTAATTGTACTTAATTCGTTCACGTTTAGAATACTATTGCCACTATGTCCATACGTCTACGTCTTTTGCACGACCGCAAAGATAAAAATCTAGGGGCGTAACTCTGCGTAAGGTTGATTGAGGCGGCCATGCAATAGCCCTACCACGAAAAAATGGTACGGATGATGACCTTCTTCGTGTAGCACTCTCCAAGCGGTAACGTGGCTTCGGCGTCTTCCTCACCGGATCGGCGCGTTTTCGTTTCTATACAGATTCTTTACCGAGAACCACTTCTTGACTGGCTCGGTTTGCTACGGTTTTTGTCATTCGTTATGGGTCCTGCGCTGCGTGTGAGTGAACTGCTGGGTGGAGTCGGAGTGACGGGACGGGCGAGTCGAATGGTTCGGTAGTACTCGCAACAGAGACGTGTGTGCGCTCGGTAAAGAATCTGTACCGAAACTACTCAGTGAGGAAGCTCTCATTTAATTACATGCAGTCGGTAAGATACAGATTCGGTGCAGAAACGAAAACGCGCCGATCCAGCGAGGAAGGCGCCATATTCTTAAGTCCCGACCTGCGTCACTTGTGCTCGCGTTTGGATTGCTGTTGAAGTAGTCCAACACTAGTTCTTCAACGTTACCGGCGAATCGTGACCTGCCAGCATCTGCTTGACAACGGCGAAACTGGTCATAATTCAATAAACGCTAGTAGACCCACAGGATGGTGTGGGTAGCAGGCACTCGTCGTTGTTTACCATACAATTCACGATACCAGAGGGGTAATTCTCATAATTTTAAGAACGTTCATAGTCTGATCTCAGTCTCAATCTGTCAAAAATACGTCTAATTTCCCTACATTTTGACAAGTTTTTAACATTTGTTTGTCGCCGAGATGAGACTGCGACTAGATTTTAAACGTTTTAAATTACGGGAATACGGCCCGGCTAAACTTTCACCGGTCCTGAACACACTATAATATCTACATACTCGCGATTAGTGTACGTAAATCGCACTACGGTAGTTAGAGGTACCTAATTTACGACAATGCGCGGACGCACGCAAGTTATTTATTTATCCCAAAACAACTATCATTACAGGTTACCCGAAATCGGTAGCGTGGTATTAAACAATATTTTTTCCATTAAGCTTATCACATGTAAAGTAATTTTTGTGAACTCATTCAGAGAACAGGTGAATAAATCCACCCTTTCTGCGATGTCGTTTTGTGTATGCAAGGCGCGCGTCAAAGGTGCTTTACCCAGCAGGTTGGTCCGGTCGCGAGGCACCGCCAATAACCGCAGTCTCCGTCGCGTCGCTGCGACACGTAATTATCCGGCACGTTTAGACACATATCCTTTAGGACACCCGTTGTGTTGTTGCGAAATGACACTGGCCCGCACTCCCCTACCGCGCGACAGATAATGGACGACTGAACCAGACGGGAAAGGGTAGCGGACGGGTGCCGCTGTGCGGTGGCGCAAGGTCGCGCGGTCGGGCCGAGTCGTGAGCGCAGCTTTGCATACAGACAGTACAGTGCAAGTAAAAATAAGTTTCTACAATATTTTTGTATGTGAAAAATTTATTCTTCTCAAAAAGTGTTTTTTTTTTGCTATATAGTTTTTTGATACCGAGCAAGTACAAGGGCGGCCGTAAGACATATTTTATGTTGAAATAAGAAATATCACGCGGTAGAAATCACAGGCAGAAGCTAGTGGTACCTAATTATCTCATTCACGAATGACGAACTGTTCTTGAAAAGTTCTTAATTTTATCACGCGTTCCTCTTGCTTTTTCTGCCCAAATTTTTCTAAGACGTCTGTCGTGTAGTCAGATATTCTCTTGATTTCTCCTTTAGCCTTCCTTCTTTGATACCGTTCCCTGTCTTTTCTTCTTCTTCCTTCGAGGGCTTCTTGATATAATTTTGCACGACATCGTTGAGCACTGAATTTTTTTTGTTCACGTATACGTTGCCATTCTTCATCCAATAGTTGGCAGAGTTTTGTCCTTCTAAAAACAACTGAAACAAAATAGCATCACATGTTCTTTTTTTTCGCAGTTACCTATGAGGTTGACGTCTGCTTAACCAGGCTTGCCTGTGGATGCCTCAATAAATTAAAGCCTCCAGCCAGGGCTTAAAGAAACATAAAAACTAAGCGACTACACGCTAAAGGCACCCCCTGTGGGGTACGGACCTCGGCTTAGGACGTCGCTGAGAGAGGGCAGCAAGGGACAGGCTGGATCGGAATTATATACTCATGTTCCTACATAGCAGAGCTTATGTTGGCTCCTGTCCCACCGCCGACGAGGAAGCGAGTATCTATCCACGATGTTCTCGCTCTAGAAACGTACAAAAGATTTCAGGTCCCGTGTAAGTAAAAGAGATAGATATACGCCGGTTGACCGCTGACTGTTCACACAGCCGGTTTTGTAGCAGCGACAAGAGCTATCAAAGAGAGTACTCGCTCAGCGACGGTCGCTTGGCGGACAGAACACTCGCTGAGAGACTCACGCTTATACGCATACCAGCGAGTATCCGCTCGTCGCCGTCGCTGCTAGTTGCTCGCTAATTCGCAAAAAAACACAATTTTACTAATTTTCATAAGTTCATTAAAATAAACTATATCAGATTGGTTACGTAATAATTAATTGTCTTTCTAAACAAAAATAAAAAGGAACAACGGTTATTAACATTCAAAGACGAGTTTTTTTTATTTCTTTTTTCTATTTCTTTCTTTCTTCATTCTTTCTCCAATTTCTATAGAAGTAGTACCTATTTATTGTTAGTAAAGAGAGGGGCAAAGATTATTTTGCTAGTCGGTTTAGAAAAAAATATATAAATAAAACGGGGAACTATATTTGTACAATTTACAGTGGTTTAACAATAATATAATTAGGAACATTATTTTTGAACATTTTTACAACATTAGCAGTTAATCGCTAGTTTTTAAAACAACCTTAAATATACTGTATACCGTGCAGGCTCAGCAGTGCATACCGAAAGGAGCTAAATTCAAACGATTTTTGCCATTCAACAATTAACTTTATTATTAGCGTGTTAGAATATAGTTCGTCCTAGCGATCCACGCCCAAGCAGCAGAGGTTTGATCCCTGCGACAACTGTTGTATAATTTTGTACTTTATGACTTAAATAATTATTTATTGAATAAATTATTACTAGTTTCTTATTACACAAACGTGTAGAAAAAAATCTGCCAAATTAATAACAACAAATAAAGTATTACAATAATAAATAATAATCAAAACAAAACATGACTTAGCTCTGATTCGTACGGGCGCTTTTTCAACGGAAATACAATCAATTTTCAACTTTCAGCGTTGAGTTGAGCGTTGAAAATCTAACAACGCCCCGTCAAAACCACGCCGCGTTAAAAAAACGAACAAAATTGTACGAGCGATTTTTAACACGCGTTGAAAAATGACCGTGCTTCATGTTCTGACATATCTATACATAAACATAGTCAGAACTTGTTTCTCCGCGACATAACATGACGATAAAATTTCGCCGCTCTGGATTTGCTAAAGCTATGGACGCTAACTACGGTTTCTTACTAGAGCGGTAGCCGTCCACATAGCGTCCGAAATTTACCAGTGAATAACGTCACTGTAAAATTATTTATGAACGTCAGTTGGTGTCACCTACAGAGCGTTTTTTGACTACGTAGAGTCAAACCTCGCTGCCATCATTTTCATAACAGCTGTCAATGCGGACGTTATGTAGCGGCCACCGCTCTTGTAGGAAGCCTTAACTTAACCCAGCTTGTATTTTTTCAATGATTATGGTCATTTTTTAAAGCGACAACATTTTGTTCGACAGTATACAGCACTGCTTTACATCCATGGTTGTGATGGGTTGAGCATCTCCACCGCTTCCTCAACATCTCTGACCTGTTGTCTCGAATCTTGCAATATCGATAACCGTTATATATTATCAATGGATTGCCTCTGAGCGTCGTGCCGTATGAAAACTGCGAGCTGTCTAAAAGTTCTAAAAACAACAAAAAAATTAGTCACTT
This sequence comes from Apamea crenata, assembly GCA_949629185.1. Lineage (NCBI taxonomy): Eukaryota > Metazoa > Arthropoda > Insecta > Lepidoptera > Noctuidae > Apamea > Apamea crenata. The sequence goes on along the minus strand of OX451363.1, from coordinate 15,113,722 downwards.
AGATTATTAAGAACGACGGGAAGATTATGGCATACAGTGGCCTACAAAATTTAGTTGTCATTTTTCCGCTTCAGCTTTGACACACCACATTAAAATTCTAGTGATGCAAATGTTTGAACTGCTATAACGTTTTTATTGACTAATTCCTATTACCTTTGACTTATCATAAAAAATAATCAAGTAATCCCATAGCAAACAAACAAAATAGAAAAATAATCAGGTACTCCCATAATATATTATTTTTCTATTTTAAATCATAAACTGGCATCACAGCTGAAGTGGAAAAATGTCAACTAACCTTTGGGGGCCACTGTAGGTACCTTGTGACAATGGTTTTAACACTGCATTGTTAGACTCGAATAGGATAATGTCAGGACTTCAAAAGAGTTTGTTTCCTGTTAACCTCTGAGTTTGTTTCGACATTTGTTCGGGATCAGTCAGGAAATGCCATCTTGTTGTAAAATATTGACCAAAACATTGAAATGCCAGCTCCATCAAGTTTTGAAATTTGACCAAATGAAATATAATTTCATTTCATATTTCAATTTTGGCGATTTCATCCTCTTTTTTCCTATAAAACTTAGTGAATTAATCTTGTGGTGTTTAATGATTTTAAACACTTTTTTATAAGTTGTATAAAATAAAATATTTAAAAGGCAGAATAAAATAATTTACAAGTAGGTACTCCGTGGGTGGTGCTACGAGGTGCTACGAGGCGCTACGATTTGGCCTACGAAAACGTAGAGGCCTACAAGAAATTTATTAGTATGAATTTTGCAAAGAGTGAATATTGTGATATAAGTTAACTGTATAATATTATGAGAAAGAAATCAAATATTGTTCATATATTGCTGCGTAGCAACTAAATAACGTCAATACTCGTATATTATGGAATATTAAGTTATTGAACTGCAAATATGCAACAAGCCGCGAGAAGCAGCAATTTTTTTTCTTTACAGATCACATAGGGATATATGTACAGGAAGCTAACTGAAAACAAAGTTCAACAGTAATAATTCTATTTCTTTAATCATTAATATAATAAGTACGAAAGTAAGTAACTCAATGTCTTAATATTTTTTTTCACTAGTCGGTTCTCAAATTCTAGAAGACACACATTATGGTCACAAAATATATAGAAATCCAGCTTCATACAACGAAGGCCTGGCTTCATGAAAACAGGTGCACGCACACGACGCGTACGAGTATAAATACCTTACAAGTGTAAGGTATTTATGTTGCGTTTTTTAATCTTGCCACGCAAGATTCAAAAGTGATATTCTCCTTAAGTATTGATAGATATTTTATGGTGTTACGAGTTTAGTATTATGACGACGACAATACTATTATGAAGTAGATGCTCATGTGTACGTGAAAATATGATGTTTTTTTTCTTATTCTTCCAGCTATATGAATTTATTTTTCGATATATTAGTCAAAACCTAAAATCATATCGGATACGCTCTTATCGTACAAACTGTACCTATTTATTTTATGTCGTGGTTGTGCTGTCCAAAATGAAAAATGAGTGCACCTTCAACGGTAACAGCACCTGCCTTGCAGCCTCGACCCTGGTTGCTGCATCTCCACCGCTTCTTTGGCACATGTTCACTGGTCTTCCGCAAACAGAACCGGTAGTTATTAATCACTAACATAGTATTACCAAAAGCTGATTTTATAAAATAGTATTTTAGTCCTGAAAAACAAACAAACTTAATTACTAATCGTGTATTATCATTAAAAAAAACGAAAAGAAAGAAATAAAAGAACGAAAGTAGAAAATATTATTAAAATAAAGAAATACTTTGTTTTGTTTGTTTGTATTTCCTGTGCGTGTCTAATAAAATCTTGAAAATAATACAAAAAGAACATTAAAACTAACAAAATCTTGAAAACAATAAAAAAGGACATTTAATCTAATAAAATCTTGAAAACAATAAAAAAAGAACATTAAAACTAATAAAATCTTGAAAACATAAAAAGACCTTTGCGAGGCCATAAAGGCTCCTATCTCAGCATAATGCTGCGATATTTAAAAAAATAAATACTACAGCGCTGGTTTTCTGATAGGACAAACGTACATTTAAAAAAGACAATCATCTTTGAATATTCGTTGCGACACGAAACACTAATTTTCCCTATAAGTTACTATAAAAAACAAGTGAATCTGAGATTATTTTATTATTACGAAATAAACTAGAAAACTATTAAAATAAAAATATAATATCCAAACCTAACTAAAACTATTAACAAACTAAAATGGCGTCGAAATATTGACTAAAAACAAATTCACATAAATTAATAAATGAATTGCACCAATCCCAGCGTGGTTTGACCAGACTTGGTTAATCGAATGAACCCCAAGATTTAAACTAGCTCCTGTAGCCTCATGTTCATGGTGCTACAGCGAACATTGCATATCAAGGAGTAGACCGGGGGGCGCGGTAATTGTAAGGAAGACGTGCCCGTAGGAAAGGGTAGGATTTAAGAGCCTACCGTATATGCATCCTAGAGTAAGCATTGGAATAGTGGAGATATGGGTAATTATTATCTATCGATGGGCGGCATCTTTTAACGACGAACAAATCCACATAAAACAAAAACTTCTAGGCACTATGCTTTTAAGTTACCAAAAAAAAATGCCGCTTTTAAATAATCATTAATTTTTTATGATAAAATAACCTACCTACTGTTATAAATCTCTCGCTATCCGTTAGGTTACTGCTTTTCAGTTATAGGTGCATCCATGTTTCGTATAGATATTAACGTGGTTATGTGTAATAAAATAATGAATCAGCTGGCGTTCGACGGTCACAGCAAATGCCTTGCAGCCACGACTATGGTGGCTGCATCTCCAACGTTTTCTCATAGTATGAGCACCGGGTTTCTGGCAACAGAACCGATAGCCATTAATCTCTAACATTGGGTTACCCATATGGGATTCCGTAAATCGTAAGTATGGTGATTCTGAAAAACAACAAAACTTTCATTATTATCAGCGAAAAGACGTATAAATAGTATTTTATAGAAAAAACCATTTTCTTATACTTAGTATAATATATTACCAATATGGTGCAAAAAAAACAATATACCTAACGAAAGAAATTTAATTTATCAGTTCTTACAATTCACAAAGAGACATTTATCCCAACACGTGTTGCTAGAGATGTTGGACGAAGTCGACCGACGTCATATTAAACGATTTCATTAACTGATGGTTTCGATGGCAAATATAATTACTTAACAGGAGTTATTAAATACAAACAATAATAATAATATCCCTGGACATTTCACACAGCACCATTTGTCCCAAGCTAAGCAACTTAATGCTTGTGTTATGGTAACAAGATGGCTGATAAACTACTTATATACATTTTTTTTTGTTGTTTGTAAATACATACATATTATAGATAGAAAAACACCCAGACTCGGAACAAATACATGTAGGTCATACAAATATTTCTTCCGTGCGGGAATCGAACCCGCGACACGCAGCACAGCAGTCAATCGCTTAACCACTGCGCCAACCGTGTCGTCGAATAATTATGAGTTTTTAATACCTATTTATGTACACGTGCATACAATACTTTATCTAAACTAATGCAAGTTTAGCAAATACACAATAAATAATATCGTAAATATGGCACCCAAATCAAACACTCCATCGCGGACAAAGATTTAAATCGTTAGATACCACCTCAAAAGATAAAGAAAGAAAATACATTTATTTAGCGCAGACTAAAAGACACACTATACACCAGATACATACATTAGATAAAAACAGAAAAATAAAGATCAAATAAAAAGTGTAAAGTACGATGTAAGAAATTAGCAGGAAAGTGTGCCTCACGCCTGCGCCAAAAAGGCCCAGTTCAGCAAAAATGCCAGACAACTAGTGCCTGACGCTGGCTGGCTGGCTGTTGTGCTGGTGATAGTTGCATTTCTGTTTCGTTTTAACACCCCTGATACGCACAATGTAGTAATCTGCCATGGAAACGACATGTACGGGATGCGTGAGATCACTTATTAACCGACTTCAAAAAAGGAGGAGGTTCTCAATTCGACGGTATGTTTTTTTTTTGTGTGATTGTTACGCGATTACTCCACCAATTATGACCGACTAGCTGCGCCCCGCGGTTTCACCCGCATAAGTTTCGATCCCGTGGGAATGTCGGGATAAAAAGTATCCTATATGTTAATCCTGGTTATAAACTATCTGTGTGCTAAATTTCGTCAAAATCTGTTCAGTAGTTTTTGCGTGAAAGAGTAACAAACATCCATACATCCATACATACAAACTTTCGCATTTATAATATTAGTAGGATTTTCAAATTTTTTTGTGTTCGAAAGGAGATACTTCTGAAGTGGTCCCATAAAAATTTTATCGAAATCGGACAAGCGGTTTTTGAAAAATCAACAAAACCAAAAAAAAATATCACAACAAAAAAGTGACAAATAAAAACATTTTTACAAAAAAAATCAACCGACTTCTATAAAAACACTACAAAGTGAAAAATAACTTTGATTTCGGAAGTCGGTCGCGAAAACCGAAATACAAAAGCCAAAGACACCGACTTCCGAAATTAAAGTTATTTCTCACTTTGTAGTGTTTTTTTCTCTTTTTCGTGTGTGTCGTTGTCTCAGGATTGACACTTTCCATGCGAAATAAGTACGGTGAGGGCAAAACTAATGATTTAAATCTTTCACCGCGGGGTAAGCGTCCAATAGACAATAGCAACCAATCATCTGTGGCGATGACGCGCTGCCATTTTACACCACAGATACTGTAGAAACAGCGGCTGGGCGAGTCTAATCATTACTCCTACACATTACTCACAAATATTGGACTTGACCTTAAGCAGAAAAAAAATTGTACCTAATGTAAATTATTATAAGTTTTTATTATTGTTATTATTTTTGCTTTTTCTATTTAATTCATATACATTATAAGTATTATATCAACTATTATATAACTAATAAGTTGTGAAATTTAATTATTTTACTAAACAACTGCAACTAAAATCTATGAATTGAGAACATTTAGAAAAATCAGATAGATGTAAAAAATTAGTTTCCATAATATGCTTTTTTGGCTTAATATTAATAGTGCATTCGCACGAATTTACTCGCCCGAAACGGGCGAATCTTCACTTTTTTTTTGTGTAAAGTATAGAAAAAAGGACACTAGCGCATAGAAGTGATAAGAGTTAAATATTACAAAACGTTTACTTTTTTCTTAACTCCCTTGCATAAAATTCAAAATATTCCGATTGCCTAATACATATTTCTAGAGTTATCGACTCGCACACAAATAAATGAACTCCGTGCGAGTGTTGGACTGGATGCCGACCGAAGATAAGACAGATACTGAGACGAGTGAATACAAACCCCCCAGCTACGTTGTGTCGAATAGTGGATAGGGCAAATCCACCCCGACTACTACTTCATTGCGTAAAAACCTACTCCGGACGGCACAGCATGGTTGTGTTTTCCAAAATGAGCCATCAGTTCTTCGTCAACGGTCAGAGCATTTGCCCTGCACCCTCGACTTTGGTGGCTGCATCTCCAATGTTTCCTCCTATTATGATCACGAGATTTTTGCTTACAGAACCGGTACCCATTAATAAGTAGCATTGTGTTACCCTTATAGGATTCAATAAAACTGTATCGTAGACCTAAAATAAAATTTTAAAAGCATAATTAGGTACTTATCATTTTATCTACATATATCTATATATATATTTTAAAAGATTTTTCTGAATAATTTTTGTAATAGAAATAAAACATTAAAGTACATTATGACAACAAAAGACAAATAGTTGACAAATAAATGTATTTATTGACTTAAACTTAAATCACACACAAATGACTAGAACATTAAGTTATTAAGTGCACACATACACACACATGAATTTATACAGTGATAATAGTTTTATGTTTTGTAACCGAAACTAAAGCTTTTAATGAAATTAATGGCTGATTTTTTTTCCAACGCCAGATCATTTTATTCGAGGAATAATTTTGAATTTTTGGCAGTTCTTCCATACAAAAACTGTCAGACGTCAATTTTAATCTACGAATAAAAAATATCTGCCCATTTAGAAATCAGCTGACAAATAAAATTAAATCATAAAAACCTTTACTATTTGAATCAGGTATGTTTAAATCATTAGGTAGGTACAGTTTTATTTGAATTATGTCTGTTTCTAGAACCTATTAAATCAGTTTGATGTGTATTATTTTAATATCGTTATACATTTTATTTTTTTAACAGCTTTTAAATATATGAGATCAATAAATACTTTTTAATCAGTTCAGGTACTTCGCAGCAAGTATGAGGTAGATAATCAGACTAGAAAAGAGACTAGAGTATAATGTTCTTAATTTATATAGTTATTATAATAGTAAGGAATGTTTTATAATTTATGAAAATAAAATGTGTTTTATTAATTATTTTAACACACGTATTATAATAAAATAGTTATTAAATAATTCTTATTATATTTTGTAACACTGCTGCACTGTTATATATATACGTTTATGATTTTTATAATAAATATGTTTCTTATTAATTAATTAAGTGACTACATGAGGATTATAATGTCTCCCTAATGCAGGCTTTACACAGGTGACTAAAGCCGCACCAAATTCGCGTCTAAAATTCGACTAGCCCGCAGGTGACTAAAATCGACCGTGAAAATGCTCAGGGGCAGGCGATCGCCCGCCACATGAAGGTCGAGTTTTGATACAAAATGAACTATGTATCAATCAATTTACACAGGTCGATAAAAATCGCAGGCGACTACTCGCCTGCGATTTTTATCGACCTGTGTAAATTGGGTAGCGGTTCGGTTTGTGTGGCGATTTGGTAGGAAATCGACATAGTGTAAAACCCCCATTATTAATCAAGCAAAAATGACTGATTATACACACTCCTAATACATATAAATTGGGTGCAGTTACTAAATATAAACTATATAGCCACGGTGGCCTTTTAATCAAGATTATTACTAGTTCTTACACTGATTTAATCCTACGTATATACCTAAAGAACGAAATTTTGGTGTGACAGGTTGTGTGGTTATTATAAATCGTGTTTCGACCGCCTATGCAACGAATGGTGCAAATCACCTGGTTGTCCAATGACCCTTAAAACTATAATTACGTCTGCGCCGTTTTTATTTTGTTTGCCGATAAACGCACAGTATCTTATGTAAGATAAAAACCATACGCCATACCATGTGCAATTTATGCATGTGCAGTTTTATGGGACTCGGCAATACTATAGCTACCCATTCGTAAAGAATTTTCGGAATCAGATCAGTGATTCCGAAGATTATCCTAATATACAAACTCAAAAATTTTACCTCTTTATAATAATAGTATAAGTACATAATGTATCTATCTTACTCACACTTGCGGTCGTTTACTTGCACCTGTATCACCAAAATTCTTTTCTCACTGATACTATTTCTGAATCAAAAAATATCTAAGTATCTAGTTTACACAAACAAACTAACGTATTCTAAAACTAAAAACCGTTATAGATGACACCAATTAACTTTCTACGACCTAATGTAATAAATATAAGAAGAATATTTTTACCTCTTTTGACAATATAATATTAACGTAAGTATTTCCTTTATATATTTTTTAAATCATCAAAATAATTAATTTATCGTAGCAAAATGCGATAACTTGAATATAATGACAAAATTATGCCACTTTGGCGCGGCATGCATTTCAATAACTTCATCTCCGTATACTAGGTAGGTATTTAAGTTTACTTATTTCCTTTAAAAATATTTTTCTTTCTTCGCGCAGTGTCACTTACATTAGTCCTTACCGCCATAACATTATAGACAATCATAACGATGATTGTCTGAAATGTAATGGTGAAAATGTCGGTGGACAAAATTACACATTTTAATGATTATGGTCTCCAAGACGAGTCAGCAATGTCTCGTCAACTGTGATGGCAGTAGCCTTGCACCGTATATGCTGACTACTGCAGCGCCATCTTTGTTTCCTAGCATCACTGCGAGACTTCTGCAAACAGTAGCGGTACTTGCCAATCTGCAATATCGGATTCCCCACATTCGATTTCACGATACTCCAAGTATTTTCTGGAACAAAAGAGTTTTGTTAATACCGTTCTGGTAAGAAAGGTAAAACATGCATTGGTCGAGTGGTGTTAGAAATTATATACACAGGAGATAAAGCGTTAGTTAAATAATTAATATTGTACAACTATATCTACCCAACAGTGGGTGATTCCAGACTGAAATGATGATGATGGTAAAAAAAAGTTCCCGAAAAGACACCAAATATTTTTATTAATTGAAATGTATGTATGTATTATTGTATGTATTATTAAGAATGGCTAGTTTTTTCATAATAATGAACCGACTTTGCTGTTTTTCCTTTATAGATGATGGTTATGTTATCGAGATTGATAAGTCACTTCATCACCACAGTAATGGCTACTGCTGTGCAACGTAACTGCTGCCTGATGCATTTTCCGGCTTCTTTTATGTACCCAGCCAGCTATCACCAATATTTGGTTTCCTGCTTTAGACTTTTCGTACCGAAAAACTAGTCTCGAAATTTAAATCTTGATACTTATCCATTTGTTGCAATAATGTAGAAAATAATGCTGACAAAATAAAATTTCCTGATAAATTGAAAAAACAACGAATATGATATTTCTTTGTTACCTACTAACTTAATATGTATCTAGTATTTTAAACGCACATGATCTGTCTTTAAAACAAAACGAAATACACATAAATTACACATCAAAAGTTTTATTCATTGACTAGATAATAAGATGACTAATGTTCTCATGGATTAAGTGACCAGAATAAGTTTAGTTATTACACAACAGCGAAAATACATCAATAAGGTGCATTTCAAACTTTTAAGTAATGATTAACATGTTCACTAAATATAATCATAAATAAACATCAACGTTAAATCTGATAAATAATTTATAATAATAGGGGTTAAAGTATGAAATTGCCGTTTTATTGTAACAGGTACTTCGAATTGACCTAGAACCTTCATGGTTGAGACTTTCCAGTGAAACTTTTACACATGGTACCTATGAAGTTCTTCTTTTAAAAAATGTGCAACATTCGATTATGGACTTTCAGTTGTTTTTTTTTTCAGCTTAGACAAGAAAGATGGATACTTCGAAAATTCAAGTTATTTGAATACGAGTTCCGACGCGGAACTAATGCGGCAGAAACAGCTCGCAATTTTGCGTTTGGAGAGGGAACTGCTAATAAATGCACCGTGCGATTTTGGTTTAAACGCTTTCGTGATGGAAACTTTGATTTGAAGAACGAACCACGTGGAAGACCGACATCTAGATAACACTTCATGGTTCATCTGAGTCAGCATTCATCATTAATGTATCGCTCCATTCTTAGTGGTAGTCGTGTGGACTAACATCCTTAGTGGTAGTCGTGCCCACACAGGTGAATAACAATGAATTGAAAGAGATGGTGGAAGCTGATCCGAGCTAAACTACCCAAGAATAATCGGCATGGTTTAACGTTACCTTACCAACAATACACATTTGCGTCAAATCAATAAAATAAAAAAATATGAGAAATGGGTGCCTCATGATTTCTTGTGTTGCCTTGTTGAATCGATACAGTAATGAAGGAACATTGGATCGAATTGTGACATGTGATGAAAAGTAGATTCTTTACGATAACCGTAAGCGAAAAATGCAATGACTCACCCCAGGTCAAACGCCGCAACAGTGTCCTAAAGAAAAGGTAATGGTAACTGTTTGGTGGTCTCAGCATGGTGTTATTCACTAAAGCTTTCTCCGATCTGGTCAAGCAATAACGGCAGATGTCTACTGTACCGAACTCCGAAGAATGATAGCAAAACTAGCAGTGAAACAGCCCCGACTCATGAATCGATCTTCACCATTATTGCTCCGTGATAACGCGAGACCTTATACAGCACGAGAAACCGTTTTAACTCTACAGGAACTGCAATTAGAAACCATTCGTCACCCTCCGTATTCGCCAGACCTTGCTCCAACGGACTACCATTTTTTTCGTGATTTGGACAATTTTCTACGTGATAAAAAGTTTTCTTCTCAGGAGGCAGTACAAAATGCTTTCACACAGTTTGTCGAATCTAGATCACGAGAGTTCTATCGCAATGGCATAAATGACCTTCCTATTAGATGGCAGCAATGTATAGATAATAATGGTAATTATTTTGATTAAATAAATATGTTAAATTAAAAAAAAACGAATTTCAATTTTTCATTACAAATCGGCAATTTCATACTTTAACCCCTAAAAAATCTTATTTCGAAACTAACACAACAATATTTTTGTGTATTATCACTACACACACTCGCATACACACCCATTATCCCAACACACTCACATACAAACACTAACCCTAACCAACAATTATGTAATACGAGTACTAAGACCTGCTTTTTAGCGGGCCCATGTCCGTTGGTGGAACTATTCTATGCTGATAAGATACCTATACCTACATGATAATGACTTTTATTGAAAATGGCATTCTATTGTATGATTATTATTCTTCATTATTAGTTCTTAAGGAGTTTTACCATCACCACATCACGGCCGTAATTCTCATGACACAATGAACTAAACCGCACGAGATTGGCAGGATTTGCTAAGGAATTGACATAGTTTCGAAGTAAGGAATCGTTAAGTGACCATAGTGAATTAGGGCCCAGCTGATGCTGAAGAAACGCTACACTCAGAACATGACAATCATTTACTAGCTACTGTTTTTTATCTTTTTTCCATCAAGAAGAGTAAAGTCTTTGGTAATATTATATTTATAAATCAATGGCAAAACATACTACTGCGAATAATCAGATAATTGGACATGATTAATTTATATTAAATGAACAGAATTTTTATTCCATCAATTAATATTTTGAGTATAAAATGTACAACTTATTTATTATAATTATTATGACATGTACATATTTACATTACTTAAATAATATTGAAACAATTTCATTTTTTTTGACATGATATCATTATTATTGATCTCTATTTTTAATATAAATTATTATTTTAAATTACTAGAATTGTATTTAATTTAATTTTATTAATTGCATTGTAATCCAAATTTAAATGATAAAATTATTATTAGTATTTTTATGTTATTGATAATTACTTACTGCATGCCATAAGTATAACCAAGATGTAAAATCTAAATATTCGCACGGCATAATTGCCGAATATAACATAGTGAAACCCATAGATCTTAAGAACTTATGTTAGCTACCTATATTCTTGCAAATGAATATATCATTCATTTATTCATTCCATAAGCATAATTCGAGGTGTAGAAAACGCAGTCTTGAATAAGGCAGGTGATAATTATGTGCATACCACTAATGAATAAATAAACTATAGATTCATTGGCAGTTTCCATTTGACTATTCACTATATATCAAGTGTTACTTCCACCTCAGCATTATGCTCAGCTCATGTATATACGAGTATATCACGAATATTATGGAATGTTTTCACACCAATAAATATAATAAAATTGTTAACATCAATGACTAGATATTGTTACGCTACTTAACACAAAGTAAATATGCATATGACTTGAGCTTGTAAAGGTGCAAGCTATGTGCCCGTCTTTCAATGGACCCACTTTTGATGGAGGCGCCTAAATGTGCGCATATTATGTAAGCTATATTCTCAACAGTACACCGCACAGTCTAACTGTGCGGATGTCGAAGTGTGTCGGAAACGGTCCGGTTTGCAAAAAAGGTACAGACGCCAGCAGGTCAAGCTACCCGAAACTGTCAAATTTTCCCAATCAACTTTGAACCTTAATGCTTTAGCGATAAAGTTGAAAATCCAATAAAGAAATTTGACAGATTGTAGTAGCTTGATGTGCTAGCGTCTGTACACTTTACTACGCTATTCATCGTACGGTGTCACTTGAAATAATTGATTTTGACTTTGCCGCGGTTGCCATATGCTACCGTGCCGGATCGAACAACAATCAATTTTACCAAAAGGGATAGAGATCTCTTTTGATATAATTGCAATACATTGCATTGGTTTACAAATCTGAATCCCGAAAATTTTGTCAGTTGAAATCAAATAGACAATTGACATTCTTCCGACAGCTATCAGGCCTAACACACTTGACACACAACACGCAAAGATTACCCAGAGGATATCAATAAATGGTGGAATGAAACTATTATCTATTGAGAATATCTTTCAATCGAGTTTCAAACCTTCAAAGTTACCGTCCAATATTTCAATTGCATTACATTTGCATATAAGAAGAGAAGCTATATTGAAGCTATCGGAGACAAATTAGTTGAAAATGTGTCATTTTCGATTGGACAACCTGTTGAATGGTTGTAAATAGCTATGCAGCACAGGAAGACCTCTCCGTTAGAACGTAGCGCGTGTGACCGCCATAACATGCATCGCGTACAATTATCAATAAGTAATACTGTCCAATTTCTTAATGGTTGTGCGTTCCTCCTTGGGCGACCACTCGGTTGTTGATACTAACAGCAGTGGCTTTGCAACGCAAATGTTGGCAGCTGCATCTCCAACGTTGTTTGGTAAAATCACTCCGTTTCTTCTGTAGGTTGTACCGGTATCCATTTATCACCAACATTGGGTTCCCCACGTTAGAATGAGCATATTGGCATTTCGGATATACTGAAACTAAACGTCTTATTTTTAGTTCCTGTCGGGAAACAGTAACTTAGATAAACATTCTTATGAATATAGTATAGACCTCATTTTTTGAATTAATAGACACGTCCCTGACGGAGATGGCGGGATGAGCTGGACTCCTTTAAAAAAGATTGGTCCTTGGCAGCTCTGGGCAGAGAGAGGTGGAAGACAAGTAGGGAGGCCTTTGCCCAGCAGTGGGATAGTACGTAACGACTAATAAAAAATTAAAAAAGACACGTCAAAAATAAAAGATTTTGGAATTAAAAACAGATTTAACATTTCGCTGAAAACAGCAAAGAAAAATCTGTGACGCCACAAACAATTTATTCATGACTAGGTATTGGTCTCAATTAAAATATACGATTTTTGAGAATACATTTTTTTATATTATGGAAGTGACTAGAGTATTTTAATTATTAACAATACTGTTGTTAATAAATGCATGCATTAAATGCAAAGGCTATGTGACTTTTAATTTAACTATTTGTGATTATAAGATACTAAGTACATTGATCACTATTTATGAATAAAACACCCTGAAATTTTAAATACATAGGTTCATAAGCATATTATTATAGTATGATGTGATGCGAAGAAATGAGGAAACCGTAGTGAGGAAAGGTTTGAGTATGACTGTGAAAGAGTATGAGAAGACCAACGAAACGATGGATGAATTACTGTGTGAAATATGATATGGATATAGATAAAGGGTCACTACCAAGATGACTACTAATAGAGAAGTCATTTGACTAGCCTTTTCCCTACTATGTTGGCGTCGGTTTCCAGTCTAACCGGAATGCAGCTGAATACCAGTATTTTACATGAAGCGACTGCCTATCTGACCTCCACAACCCAGTTATTGCGTAATACGATACTCCTTAGTAAGTCAAACTTTTGGCGCTTCTGACGACCCGTAACGACTGCCAAAGATCCACGAATGACAGCCGGGACCAACGGCTTAACGTGCTTTCCGAGGCACGGAACTATTAATAGAGTATAGAATAAAAATACATGTTTTCCCGACCGAAAAAGTTGTAACTTCACTGTGTTTTTAGTTTGAAATAGCATATAAGGTACAACATGTGCAAACAAACAATCTTTCAGTTTAAGCTGATGTTCTCTGTGAACATTTATGTATAAATGTTTTATAAAGAATCGATGAATGCATTGTGTGAAAGATGATTTGGCTAAAAAGGGGGTGACTACTACCGAGATGACGACTCACAGAGAAGTAGGTATGGAAGAAAAAGACATGTTGCGTCGACCCCCAAAAAATTGGTGTATGAGCAGGGGAATGGTGATAATGACTGTATATTGTAAATATCATGAATGATTTGGAATGTTCACATTTATCTTAAAATACGATTTAAGCCTTAATATCAGTGACTAGATTCAATATTGCTTGACTAACAGTACACAGAGTTTAATTAAATGTGTACTGCCACGTTATCAATAGGACATCGACTAAACCAAACGTTAACAAATAGCGTTTTTCTAAAATACTTTTTTTTGTATAATAAAATGTCTATCTTTAATTAATGTCAGAGCGAAACCGCGACAGACCGCGACCAGGGTAGCCCGTGGAATTAAAATTTTCTTACGTTTTCGTTCATCAGTACAACCCTTTAAGTTCGTATAATCCCATTGAATGACTATTTTATGAAATATCAATCATATTTTGTATTTCCCCCTTAAAGAAGAATAATATTTTCGAACAAAATAGCAATACAATAAATAAATATAATAATAATAAATAATATAATTTTATTAGCAAAATTCTCGAACGCAACTTAACTTTAAGTCTCAAGCAGACTTGTCACTATAAGTTGTAGCGTCAGAAAAAAAAAAGATAAATGTTGTCTGAGAATTCAGAAATAAGTTTCGTATAGTCAATGCCTATGCCTGGTGACATTCTTCTAATGATTATGATCCGCACCCATTATGACAACAGTGTCATTCACAGTCATGGCAGTAGCCTTGCAGCGTGCGTGTTGGCTACTGCACCTCCACCGCTTCTTAACTGCATCACTGCGTTTTTTTTGCAAACAGAACCGGTATCCATCTATCACCAACATTGGGTTACCCAGATTGGATCTCTCGTAACGGCATCGCGTCTTTCCTGAAAGAAAAAAAAAGGTTAGTAACTACCTATCGTAAATATTAAAAAAAAAGTGTGCTTTGTGCGGTCGGGGGACGGCCCTCAGGAACGAAGTTCCTTACGCGATACTCGCACGCACACACACTGGTGTATAATAGAAAGAAACAGAGAGAGAGGAAGTTGCATGGAGGGAAAGCTTTTTCCTTACATGACGATTTCTACGATTTCAACTTCTATCGCAAGCCGCAGTAAGGAAATTCGTACCAAAAAATATTGACGTAATTTTTTGACGATATCCTACTAATATTAAAAACGCGAAAGTTTGTATAGATGGATGGATGGATGGATGTTTGTTACTCTTTCACGCCAAAACTACTGAACGGATTTGGATGAAATTTGGCACACAGGTGTTTTATAACCAGGATTAACACAAAGGATACTTTTTATCCCGAAATTCCCACGGAATCGAAACTTACGCGGGTGAAACCGCGGGCGCAGCTAGTAAATTAAAGTTAGGAAAATAGGCTATAATATATAATGAATAAAAAACAACGTTACAAAGATTCTTTGGTTTTATTCGTGATATTATGTATTTAAAGAGAGATATTAAGGAATATAGGTAAGTATATTGAGTTAGAAAAGGTATAGTTAAGTAGTAAGAAATATAAATAGTTAAGTACGGTAAATATTATTATTATTTATAAGGTATTTTACTCAGTACTCGGTAATAAACATTTCGATACGTACATTATATAGAAAAGCCCGATGGATAATCGCCAAGTGATAATATGTAATAGGTAAAAGTAAAAGAAAAGAAAGAAAAAAAAAAAAAAAGTAGGTAGTTATTTTATAAAATAACTACCGACTTCGATATTATTTATTATATATTATTATAATTGCCAAGAGATATCTCTCTTGGCAATAATTCGCTCCCACTTAATTAAATAAATATTATATCTGATCACAAAAACATCGCCAAGTTAATATATATAAAAATATATAATATATAAATATAAAAAAATATCAAATATATTTGACTTATATTTTATCCGACGAGTACGTGACTACAGAATAGCTGCGAAACACAATTACAATGGCAACAACATTCATTGTGTCATTTACATTGTCGAGCAGACCAATGTTTTGAAACATATGAAGCAATGGATTAGCAATTTCCTTCAAAATACAATTGGGAGACCTGGACAGCTCTGTCGTTTGCCTTATTGAAGTCCTGGGTCTTGCCTTTGTTCACGACGGGCAGATGAGAAGGTGCGGCATCTTCTGTGTCGAGGCTCCACACTCACTCTGTGTTTTGATAACAGATTGGATCCGCAGCAGCCAATTTCCCAACCCGCAGTCAGTTCTAAGATTTCCTTATTGGCCACTGCAGTTCGTGTTTAGGGGGTACTTGTTCTGCCGGAGTGATGATTTGAGTATCATATCGTATGATGCCATGTGGATCTGTGTGGGGTGTGTATGGTTTATCATCGTTTATGTGTTGTATGTATAATTTACTATTATAATACCATGCCGTGTCAAGTGGGGTGTGTGCGTGGGTGTTTATGTCATATCAAGGGTGTGTTCTATTTTTATATGTACTTTTTAACACTGTGCTCGCGGATATCTTCAATCACTTAATTATAATTTGAGTTTATAACTCAGTAGATAATACATAATATATCGTACATTATTATTAAACTTATTGGCAACACTTCTAAGAATAAATAGTTCTACCAGTCTAGTTATTCGAATAAGTTACAATTGCGAATGCAGTGACTAAATACTATTACATAAATTATATTACTATTATTATAGTAAATAGGTGGGATTATTTATTCATGTAAAAACTGTATTAAAAACATACATGCGCCTTTCTCTTCAATTCCATTGTATACCTAGATTAAAAGTCCCTTCACAAGTGACGATTCAGTACGTCCACGCTGGGCTATAATTATCCCCACTACCCTGACTGCCTATGTTTCCATCACCACATGAGCTATCTTACAGTACATTTTCATGAAGAATACAAGTCAAATGACGAGCTTACATACAAACTAACATCCCATGTTTTACCCTTTTAGGGGATGATTTTTCAAA
Source organism: Apamea crenata (assembly GCA_949629185.1). Taxonomy (NCBI): domain Eukaryota; kingdom Metazoa; phylum Arthropoda; class Insecta; order Lepidoptera; family Noctuidae; genus Apamea; species Apamea crenata. The sequence goes on along the minus strand of OX451363.1, from coordinate 15,096,787 downwards.
AATCCTTTTTTATTCCACACTTTTGTTATAAAAAAAAATCTACTTCAAAAAATGAATACTTCTAGACTGAAAGGTTTAGGCTGTGCTTTGTCTGTCATTGAATTTTTATTCAGTAGAACGCAAAAAAAACTGATATTAAGTAGTTAAAATTCCGTTCAAAAACTATTTAAATACTTATTAATCTTGCCTTTGCCTTGTAGGGGATGATCATGCCATCGATATATAGCTACCAATTTTTGATTGATAGTAACTGCAGTCGCCTTGCAGCCAAGACTATGGCGACCACACCGCCAGCGACTCCTATAACCGTTGCTGTTATTTGTCCGGATGAGGGAGTATCGGTACCCATCAATTACCAACATTTGGTTCCCCATATTAGACTTCTCGAAGTAAAAGTGGTGTGTCACAACTGGAACAGAACACAAAATCCATAGGTTAGTAATTTGTTTGTTTTTTAGTATGATATATAAACATGCTTGCATTTCATGTGTTGTTCAATATAACAGGCGAAATTTGTAGGAACATACTGCATCACTGCTTTTTTCCCGAATGGTATGATGATTTCATATATGTACGCACCACGGCTACACATCAAGCTATACATAACCAGTATAAGCTGACTTCTGATTGTACGAAAAATGTATACAATGCGAGGTTATTAGCTAAAACTGGAAATGTATAGCTTGATGTATCGCTGTGTCGCTCTTTGGGGAGATAAAGAAGTGATTTTACTTTATGCAAACGTATAGTAGACCGAAATAACTAGGGATTTTCTACGTATAAATAATGAAATTCTGGGACAGTCAGGTAATGAATATACTTCAAAAAAAGGACATTGCCAGACTAAGAAATATTTTATTAACAGTGAATTCACAGTAAACAGTAGAAATACTACAGAGTTTTCTTCCAAAATTAGTAGTTAATCAGTAAATAAACTACAACCAACAGGAAAAAAAGATGGTGTGCCATTTTCCATCAGACCAAAACGTTCAGTTTTGTGTCAGCTAATTAACACTAAGCGGGACACTAAACGCCCCCAGACATAATAACAAAAATTTAAAAAGCCCCCGACAAACATAGCTAAGAACACTCCCGACTAATTCACCTTTAAACAAAAAAACAAAATCAAAATCGGTCCATCTGTTCGGGAGCTACGATGCCACAGACAGACACACACACAGAGATACGTCAAACTTATAACACCCCGTCGTTTTTGCGTCGGAGGTTAATGTTTTATTAACCTCCGACTTTCTATTGTGTCTCGTTCAACCCATTAAATAATAATCAGTCAAAATTATTACAACTCGGATAAACATAATCCGTCAACACTTCTTCAACCGACATCGTCCGATGACGTCCGATAACTAGCTTTACGCACTCACTTTCTTTTACATAATGTTTGGTGCGATCGGCAAGGGTCGGTTGATGACGTACGAGCATAGAGTAAATATTAATACCAGCATATTTTTGTCTCACTGCATGGCAAAAGCCTTTTCTCTTACAGACAAAAGGTTTTTGCCATTGCGTTTGCGTCAGCAAGCGTGGTGATAAACGCTCGTGTTTTCGAGCGTTTATCATCACGGTTTCTCAAAACGGATTGGCGATTTCATATTTATTTGCATTTCACAATGTTTTAGAGGTGTTGCAATGGCTTAAAGCTAAAGTACAGTTATGGACCTTGTAGGGCACAGCAAAAGGTATAAAATTAATGATTAAATTAAATTTAGGACACAAATTAACAATAAGCTATTTTTAAAATATGTTATTAACATTAATTTTTTATAGGTAAATATAACATTTTATTTTATTGAGATCAGTCTGTCATAGGTGGTACATAATAATTATTTGGTTATATAATAATTATTTCAGAGTTACAATGCGTCCCAACTAGGAACAGGAACGTCAATGACCTCGAAATATACGGTTTGCAAAGATTTGTTGTTATCCGTTTTTGTTTAATTTGTAAATATCTGTTTTTGTCATTTGTTTTTGTTATATCACACTCACTTTGCTCCAAAATGAGTAAACGAAGCGCTGTTTTGACAATATGATACACGGTCCTTTCTGTTCTTAGTTGAAATGCATAGTATTTCGCAGAGAGCACTTACTTAGCTTACATAACTTGGCATAGGGTGCTCTAAGGGCATTTTGACGCCTGAGTGACATTAACAGGAGAGAGTTGTTAGTAGACATATGTGAATTTGTGTCACAGAAATTGTATTGACAAAACAAGATGGCGACTATAGTTCCGATTTTGGCCAAGCGCAACAATAACTTCGTAGCGTTGTAGTTCGCGGCCGATGACGGATAAGATGTTCGCCTCGCGTAGGGTGGGTACTCCAAAACTCAGTCATGGCTATGAATATCGTAAGTGGAAATGATTCGATTGTCAAGAGTCCGTATCTTAGCTTTGCAGCGATGCCGCATCCTTTTCGAACAAGTCCACCTCACGACCTTACCTTTAGTGCGTTTGTCCTTCATTTCAGTATACGTGAATCCTTTATGTAGAACCATGTGGTTACCCCTGTTTGATAACACAAATGTAACTGAAAAGAAAATAAACAATTTGAAACACGAGAACAACTTCTTTAGTTAGAAAAAAAAAACACAAATGCAAACCGACTCGCGTACTGTTTCCGTATAACCAAATTATTATTGGTTATTTTATTTTAGGAATATTGGGGTTTATTCATAAACGATGACTAAAGTTAAGTAACGTTTCAACGTCAAAAATGTATGGTTAAACAGTCGCTAATCACTGCTTAACTTTAAGCAACGTTTATGAATAAAGGGGAATGTCATACATCTTTATTGTATGTACTTATAGATAACTAACTATTTACACTAGGTACTAAATTAAGACTAACTATATAAATAAATACAAAAATAATAGGACATTTAGTCGTCGAAGTACAAGTATATACTACTTTTTTTTTATTAAACTTTTTTGGGAAGAAAGAGGCATACTCGTATTTTGTGAAAAAAACAAGCTACCATCGCAGTTAAAAAATTAAAACCTGTAGTACACGGAAAGATGGATGGCGTAGGCTTAGTAACAGTTGGCTCCTTTTGGTTACAGAACTTTAAAAAAAGTTTATAAAAATAAAAAGTCCGTTATCAATAATTTAATCAATGTATTTTTTGTGAATAAAATATTTTTATACTTTTCTTCTTTTCTTTAAACTAACAGTAACATCATAAAGATTGTCAAAAAATTTAACTGTATGGCACTGCCTAAGAAATACCATTTATTTTTATTTATGAGAAAGGATTGTTCAGTTAACAAATAATAAATAAAAGATGTGACATACGGAGGTGCCAGAATTAACAAGAGAGGCATACAAGAGATAATAAAAAAAAAACATTATTATTGCTGCAACTACTCGTAAGAGGCAAAACCTCTTTGACGTTACGCCTGTATTAAGGCACTGGACAGACAAAATACATAAACGATAGAACAAAAAGGGTTTAGTAGGTAGCATAGTCTCCACGACACAGGGAATCCTAGTGTGAAGGCTATTCAAATATTGTAAAGTTTTTTCTGAACAATAAAGTTTTTACTGGGGGCCTAAAAAGGCCACTTTGGCAGAATCATATTATGATAATAATATGAATCATATTAAAAATCGTAAAATGGTCACAAACTGACAATTCATAATATGATCCGTGTGCAATTCATATCACACAATTTACCTGTTTGACAGTTTTGTATGTAAATTCGTAAAATGGTCCACCAATATTTACACCAAATATGATTGATATGAAATGAATTGTAGGTGATCAAACTATTATGTGTAACCATTTAACGAAAATTAGAGGAATTGCTAATGATCTGCTGGGAATTCAAGAAATGAATAGCTTTTAGAGGTATTGCTCAAAGTGGCCTTTTTAGGCCCCCTGTTTATTATCTATTCGTTTAATATTAGTATTAGTTGGGAAATGGTTAGAATGATGATGATTTGGCCTAAACCCACTTTATATTGTCATCATGTGTTCGATAGGGACAAGTACTGCAGACATGGCCTGGCTGCCGACAAAATCCACACAACCTTCCCCTTCGCCGTCGTGGTGTGGTCTTCTTCTTACTTCCTTTCCACCTGACCCTTTCTACAAATTAATAAAAAAACATACAGCTTACACATTCACATATATAGCTGGCACATTTTTTTTTCCAGTTCATGTTTCTTTCCATTCGTTATTTTTTTGTTTATCATCCCTATCTACTAGTTACTGGTAAGATGGACGGTGGACCACAGTGGAAGTAATTAAATGAAAATACTATAAAAAAAATGATGACACCGATTCAATGCTACTTCATGACGAAGGAACAGAGAGTGCACTGAGGACTGTTCTACTTGAATTTTGACATTAAGAGGGAGTGCGTAAACCACTTCCATGTGTATTACTTGCTTTCCTCCTACAAACTTAAAAAAATATATAATTTAAAAAAAAAAACTACACAAATGTAACAAGACGATAGACACATTTTATTTACAAAATATATTATATTAATTAATTCTTATAAACACTATATTATTTATACAAGCACATTAATACTTCCACCATTCAAACATGGTGTTCACATGCTCTGACCAAGATTATGTCTGGACTTTAAAAGAGACCTTGACCTCTGAGTTTGTTTCGGCCTTTCTTCTCAGAGTAGTCAGATAGGAAACGCAGACCTCATCTAGTTTAAAAATAATATGATGGACGTGTAAAACTGTACACACCTACTTACAGAAATAAAATAATTTATCATTTAATTATTAAAAATATATTAGTAGGTAACTTTAGTTCGCAGAGATAAAAAAAGACATGTAACGTAATAAAAGAAATATTTCCAAATATGGACATAATGTATAGACAGCACTTCAAGTTACCCGAAACTGTCAAATTTTCCCAATCAATTTTGAACCTAATGCTTTAGCGATAAAGTTGAAATTATATTAAAGAAATTTGACAGATAGTTGTAGCTTGATGTGCTGGCGTTTGTACCTGTAAACAGGGTCAAATTAATTTAAATACCGACGATCAGTAATTAGCTCACTAATTAGCAGAGACGATATGTATCTATATCTAAGTGCGCATACACACGAGGGACACGCGTCAACGGCAGAAGCAACTACAGCCGTCGACGAGTGTGCTCTTTTTTTTTATATTGACAATGGGCTCACTCTTGACCTTAATCCAGCCCAGATGCAGGGATGAGATCTACGGTGGAACGAGCTTGCCCAGAAGAAGCCTATTCACGCTCGTATGTATAAACACTGAACACGATAAAAAAACTAAAAATCTCAACTTATACTTCAAGTAGGGAAACTACTCTACCAGCGGTCGTTGACCTCAAAATACGAATTTTGTTTTTGATTTAACGTGTTTAGATATCGATACTGCGGAGTTTCGCTAGCTAATTTAATTTGACTTTGTATACAGGGTGGCAAAGGCATCGACGCGCAACCTGTTACCATGGATTCAGTGTATGATTCTGAACCCTACATAAAGTTATTTTTCAATAAACTCATATTTGTTTACATTTTTTGCAAATATATCGCGAATGCAGATTAGAATCATGTGCTGAATTCAGGGTTACAGTTTGCGCGTCAATGTCATGCCACCCTGTATTTGAGTGTCGGGTTATTGTCTTAAAAGTGTTGGTTCAAAATGAATGATATCTCTCACAGTTATATTCCCAACAAAAGCGCGGGGCATAGGTAGATGATTATGTTCATTCTTTATCGAAACGATGACGTCATCTACTGTGTAGATGACAGCCTTGCATCCTCTACAGAAATGGGTGGAGCAGACCCATCGCTTTTTGATGCAAGAGCCATCACCAGTTTTCTTGTAATAGAAGTTGTAGCCATTCAGTCTGATCATAGTGTTACCTCTTTGCGATGTGACGAAGATAGCTGGAAAAAAGAAAAGCTTTTAATCATATTTTATATGAATAATTCCCCTTATTTTGATTCCCTTTACATCGATTCGCTCTAAGTCGATTCCCGTTTTGTCGACTTCCTGAGTTTTCTTGCTTTTATTCCTTCTAAGTACGTGTTTTTATGACTTTGTCGTCGACTGTCAAAAGTGCATTGAGAACAGAAAATGTAATACCGCTAAATTAAACCAAATCCAGATGAGAATCAAAAGCAAACCCAGATGGCCAGCACATCAAGCTACCCGAAACGATGAAATTTTCCCAATCAACCTTGAACCTAAAGCTTTAGCGATAAAGTTGAAAATCTATTAAAGAAATTTGACAGATTATAGTAGCTTGATGTGCTGGCGTCTGTACGCTCACTATGAGGGTTTTCAATAAACGAACTCTAAAAATAGAAAGTGTCATATATCTATATAGATATATTATGACACTTTTCCACTTTTATGGGGTATTTATTTTCTTCTAAAGATTAACCTTTGAATAATTGAATATCATAACTTTATTTAATGTTTATAAGTACAAAAGGTTCGGTGGATTTCATAAAATATTTACAAATTAGGTAAGATTACACACTTCAATGAAATTGATTGACATTGAAAGATATGGCCGACATTATTAATACACCTTTATGTTTATTAAATAATATATTACTATACAAATTTGTTGCTTAATCTAAATTGAGGGGTATCAATGATGTTAAATTGCCTCTTATAAGTCACTAGCTGACCCAATAGACATTGTCCTGTCCAATTTGGAAACGATACGTCTTTTTATCTAAGAAGCATTAAAAAAAAAAACAAACAACCCACAGAAAAAAGACGTTCAGCACTCTAATTGCGCAACACACTATCAATCTCAATTTGAATCACTTTGAAGGATATTGCTAATCCATTGCGTCATATGTTCGAAAAATGTGTCTGCTCAACAACGTATATAGAGCAATGAATGTTGTCGAACTGTCAAAATGAAACCCATTGCTACTGATTGTGTGTTACGCAATTCGTAAGAAAGAAAGAAAAAAAAGAAGAAAGAAAGAAAGAAAAAAGTTTATTTGGACACAGTTCGTGAAACACAAAATACAAAATTAATAAAAAAAAAGATCAGACAACAATAGTGTGTGCCTCACGGCTGCGCTCGCAGTTCACTTTTCTTTATTATATGTAATTTTAATATTCAATTTATTATACACATACACCTTCCTGGATAAATTATGTAAATGATGGTGGAAACAGCTACATAGTTTAGAGGAACAACGCGGTCACACAGACAGACACGAAAAGTGAACTTTTAAGTTATAATATGTGATGTATGTTCTTCATTGAAACATGGCAAGCAATAGTGAGGTTGTTTTGGACAGTCGGGACAGTAAGTGGCTACTTTTTTCGTACAATTTTTGGCCAATTTATATCCGTATTTCACCATTTTATTCTTGTAGCATCCTCGGCAGGTTCTCCTTATTTTATGTAATTTTCCATCTTTTCTGGCGATAATGTGCGTCGACTTCATCATTGATTTTAGTTTTTTGTTAGTTGTGTCAATCGAAAGTTCCAGATTCAGGAAGCCACTCGGTACCTCGAATGCGGAAGCTGGAATTAATTATTATTAATTTTTAAGTTTGTTCTGGTATATTAGGTAGAGAGTAGTGGTGGCCCAGTGGCAGCGGCCGCAACTTACGAGTTCTATGTCGTAGGTTCGAACCCAGAAAGGCGCTTTACTTTGTTTAAATTATTTAATCACCACTGCTCTGCTCTAATCAAAACAGTGAAGAAAAACATCGTGAGGATACCGACATTTCCTAGAACCAAAACAATCGAAGACGTGAAATTTACCAACCTGCACTGGGCCCGCGTGGTAGATTACGGCCTACTTCCTCTCGCCGAGAGGAGGCCTATGTCCCAACAGTGGGAACATTATAGGCTGATTATGCTTATGCTGGTATATTTTCTGCCAGGCTTGATACATCAGAGCTCCTGCATAATTTCGGTTGCCCAAAAAATACTGTACTAATATTATGCTTGAAGAACCAAAATAAGACAAAGACAATATTATTCTTATTTATTTTTCAGAAATACGAAATAAGGGTATATAAACACGATTATATTAGCCGCGACATTTGTAATGAAACGTCTTACAACTAAATTAAATTGAATAGATAAGTACTCTCTTCTACAAAAAATACACACATAAAATAAATAAGTAGGTAGGTACTATTTCCTTGAGATCAACTTATATAAAATTAAAGCTTTTTTAATTAAAATAAAAGCGTTTCGTGCTGTCCTACCTTAGCTTAAAGAAAAATCCTTAAGAAATATAAACACAGCCGTAAAAAAATTCGTTTGCCTAATCTCCATACAAAATATAAATTTCTCAAATCTTGGGTCCATCAGTGACCTATTTAAAGGGAATGATTGATAACTAGCTGCACCCTGCGGAATCACACGCATAGGTCTCGATCCAGGCCTCGGTCTACCCATGTGCAAAATTTCATCTAAATCCGTTCAGCCGTTTTAGCGTGAAAGCGTAACAATCAAACAAACATACAAAAAATAAAATATTTTCATTTTATAATATTACTTTAGATAAATTATTATCACAACATAATTTTCCTACATTCTTAAATAGTTCCATGTAACTTAGCCTAGCCTTACGTTAAATATTACTTAAATATAATAATAGGTGTCTCAGAGGTTTTGATTTTTTGAAACAATACCTTATGTATTTTATGCTCGGGTTCATATTCCACAAACAATTACCTCTTTTTGTAATGGTATTATTACAGAATACTATTCTCGGAATTCCGAATATTCCTGATCAGGCATACCTTGTCGTCCGTACTGTTGACAGTCGGGAAAAAAGAGTTCCGTTCGTCACCGTCAACAGTGTGGACGACAAAGTGTGACTGATCGGGAATACACGCGGAATTTGGGACCGATGAGAAACTTTTTGCACGCCATCTTGTGGCCGAGGCTCGTAAACTTTTACTTTAAATATTGGAGTTCTATAGCTATTATAGTTTATTATCTATGGGCAGCGCCGTGTTGCGGGGGTGAACTACAACCCGCAAGAGTAAACTTGAGACTTCGCTCGAAAGACGTATGCGCGTCGTACTGAGGCGTCCCTGGCGAGAACAGTAACAGCGCAGGGCTCGGTAGAGGCCGCTCGGGTCTCAAGTTAACTCTTGATGGTTGTACCACCGAACATTATTAATTAAATAGTTTGTACATCTTACCATATTCTATAGCAATAACTTCACATTCAATAATGTCCAGCTGCTCACCACTTTTCATCGTTCAACGATTCAATTACTACGAGTATCAAAGTAATTAATCCATACTCTACACTTAATGGTCCCTTTTCAAAATCGGTGTACAAAACATGTGCACTCACCTTGCTGTTTTCAGAGCAACTGAGACGACAGAAGCAGGACTTAAATCAAGTTCCTATGAGTGTGACAGAGATAGGTATAACGTTAGGTATCAATGATGTGTGGGGAAAATTCGTGGAATCAGATCGCAATATTAAATTACAAAAATACCATTGGTATTGGCTGGTAGGACTAGTGAGAGTTTTCTCATTTTATGAATGAATTGTTTCGTAGAATGAAATTTTAATTTCCTATATCACTGAGCATTTACAAGCATTTTACCGCATTGAAATGCAAATGAGTCCAAATGGTGGGTAACATTACACATATGTGAAACGTAACGTGAAATGTAAGATACGTTGAAACGAATATATCATTCAAATATACGCAATTCAACATAAAATTTACACAACTAGGCTAATTTGTTTCAACTTGTGTTTTGTTTCCTTACATTTTATGGTTCATTTCGCATACACACTGTAAAAGATCAAAATCAACAGTGGGTGGTGTTTTTCCATTGGGCGGCGCCGGCACAGCGAAGACATCCCCAATAACACTGCGTCGGTCCCGTAAAGTCTCGATCCCGTAGGAATAACGGGATACAAAGCATTGTATGCACTAATCCAGATCGTGCTCTATCCATGTGCCAAATTTCATCTAAATCCGTTTAGCCGTTGTTGTAGCGTGAAAGCGTAACAAACATACAAAAAATCAAACCTTTTCTCTTTATAATATTAGTTTAGATAATTCTGCTTCTCCCTGGCTGCCGATGTCGTCACCGTGTCCCTGCCGACCAGTGTGAGTGGAAAAACGCCCATTCGTACCGACACCGATATAGCAGCTTATCCGTTGGAATGCCGTAATTACAGAAACAATTAAAAAGTCACGTGGATCCACGTTCAAAGCAAAACGAAGGGTTAAGGCTCATGACAATGAATATTATTACAAGCAACAATAGTATCGTCATTAACCATCACCAGTTTCGCTCTGCATCCCATATGTATTCCCTTTGTACAAACCCATCTGCTCTTTCCAAAATTTTCAGTCTTCTTTCGCGAATCCTTTTTCTTGTAAAATCTATATTCACCGACGACAACGTTCAAGTTTCCCTTTTTCGATACAACGAATCGTGCTTTTGTGCCTGAAAATGTATACGATTTAATTTAAATTAGGGGTTATTTTTACCGAAAAATGGACTGTCTTGAAATAGGAATAGACATAATGAGAGTGAAAAATGATCTCATAATTTCAAAAAATATGTACAAAAATAGACAGAATAGTCAGATTAAACGCAAGTGTTTTGACACGCATCGTCGACAAAGGCCACTTCAACAGTCGTAAACGCGTGTCAGCGACAGCCGTCAACGCGTGTGACGGCAGCCGACGCGTCGGCGGCTGCCGTCGATGACGTGTCGTTCGAGTATTTGTGCACCGTACAAATTAACGAGCGGCATGTTGTTGTTGCTGTCGTCGACACGATTGTAGTTGCCTCTGTCGCCGACACATGTCACTCGTATACACACGTCGCAGCCGACTCGTTAAATTAGCCGTTTAGTCAACCGCCTGGCCTCTGGAAGTAGTGCTCACCTTGCTACCCTCTCTCGGCTCGCACGCGGTTGATCACACTTCTAACCTAACCCATTTGATCGGGGTGCCCTGGCTCAGTTACTGCGACCAATTCGACTCGCACGTCATTGGTTACAGTTCCAACCTAAACTATAATTTATTGAATATCATTCAGGCCGTTAGTTGAACAGCCGCCGTTTAGTTAAAAGGCTAGGCGGTTAACTAAACGGTTAATTAAACCAGTTGGCTGCGACATATACACTAAGTAGGATTTTTTACAAAAGCAAACTTATTCTTGAACTGAAAAAAAATATATTAAAAAAAAACAATCAGCAGCAAGTCTTTTTTTTGCGAATTTCACAACTTTGGTTAACTTAACTGGAAGTTAGCCAAGAATAACCAACCAAAAAAAGCAAAGAAAAATATGTTTATTTGGCACGTTTCATAAGTACCAGGGTATTATTATAGAAAAGAGATAAAAATAGAAAATCTTAAAATTCTACATACAAAATGACATTCATGTTCATATGCGTGAGTGAGTGGGTGTAGGGATGTGTTAGTGAGTTGGTGTGAGTATGTGTAAGTGCACTTGTCTGGTGGCTTATAGCAAGGTTTCAGTGTGGTGTTATTATACCCTGTCCATTAGGTAAACCGTTTTTTTACAGATGGAACTAGTGATTGCAGCAAAACACAATACGTAAGAAACACAATATGTAAGAAGCCATAAATAATATAATTTAATAAGATAAGACAGTTTTATTATTTATTTTATTACGCATTTTAAAGTTAACTTTTACGTAATCTGGAAAATTTACGTTCTAAGACAGCTGTCAAAAAACGGTTAACATAATGGAAAGGGTATAGTTTTAAGAGGATGGAAATAAGATTTATCATATTTACAGGTGATGGCCGAACAGACTTATTGATCGCAGATTCAACGCTAATGGGAATGAGAATGTACATTGTAGACATATATAATGATATCATCGATCGTGGTCAGTCTAGCTCTGCAACGTTTCTTCATACGCATAGAACAAGCCCACCTCGTTTTATGAGAGCTTTCTCGTTGTTTCTTATTACTGATCATTATAAAATTATTTTTTCTATACAGTATCATTTTCTTTCCAGTTCGTGTTTTCCCAAAAACCGCGGGTTCTGAAAGTAAAAAATGAACATAAAAAATTAATAAGTTTAGAGAGTTGGATTGTTTTTTTAAAGATCGCTCTTAGAGATCAGACCGCCCATTGTGTCACCCTTTGTAACATTTGATATACATATTTATGTTCTGTAATTTGTATGGTGTACAATAAAGACTATTCTATTTTATTCTATTTTGTAACAATTTTATGATTTAAAAGAGTGTCCGTGGAGATTCTTGCCCGTTCTTCTCTATAGGTACATACCTACGCTTTGGAATGGGCAACTAGCTTCATCTTTCTGACTGACCGACCCTTGACAATTCAAAAGTGCCTGTAATTGGTTTAGTTGAAATAAATGATATGAGTTTGAGTTTTTACAGTCGTTACGGGTTAGAAGAAGCCCAAAGGTCTGACAACCAGTATTGCCAGTGTTACCCGGTAACTGGGTTGTGGAGGTCAGATAGGCAGTTGCTCCATGTAAAATATTAGTATTCAGCTGCATCCGGTTAGACTGGAAGGCGACCCCAATATATTTGGGAAAAGACTACGTAGTTTGATCGAATCGTTTACAATCCCGATTATTATTGGTAACTAGCTTTTGCCCGCGACTTCGTCCGCGTGAAGCATCTTTTTGAAAAAAAAAATCCTAAAGAACCTTCTACAAAATAATAGAAAACTTAAAAAGAAATAGGATGAAATCGGTAAAATCGGGTAACATATTATGGTGTGATGATATGTTTAGACTTTGTGTAGTTGATGATATTTGTGGGTGAGATATTTGGGCATCATTGTCGTTCTATTTAAAAGGGAGGTGTATAGACCATTAACATTTCGCCAAAACTGATAAATCTGATGTAATAGGAGGCACGGCTCTTTTAACATTAGATTATTGCCTTTGTGCATATTATTTCATAACCACTATTCTCTAAGCAGTAAGGGACGGTTCATTTATTACATAAGACGATTTGAGGGCCCAAACAAGTCTTATTTTTTCTAACATGAGCACCCTCATGTCTAGATATATAAGGAGAGGTATAGATTATTCTTACATTTGTAAAAAATATAAGTTTAAAAAAAAATTGCTACTTTTTCTTTGCAATTTTGGTAGATACTGATCTTATGTAAGATTCAACGCCCCGGAGGGGAGGGGGAGGGTGTTCATTTAAGTTTATTGTTTTCTTTCGTAGGGGGTTTCTTTGTATCGTGAGGAAACTGAAATGTCCGAAAACCAAAAATAGGTAGGAGTATCCCCCTGCAGGGTGTAATCTTCCGTGGTTAGATGTAAGTCCAACCTGGTAAAGCGGGGCTACCTTGACGGAATGGCAGTAGGGTGTGATTGTGGTGATATGTCACAAACCATACTCCACCTCGTATCCTGCCCTCTGTGGTCCAAAACATGCAGTGTCTTCTGCGCTGTCAACGGCAAAGCCGTGGAAGTGACAAAGTTTTGGGAAAACAACATTTAAAATACAGTCGAACAGTAAAAATAAGCAAGCTTATTTTGCACACCAAACAACATCTTTAAAAGAGAAGTAAACAAACAAGAAAAAAACAATAGAAACATTTATTTCTTTTCGTGATTATGTTCGTTATAAATTGCAATAATTTTATCATCCACGATGTGAATGCAAGCCCTGCAATATTTATTTTGTGTGCAACACCACCTCTTCTTGTCGGTCTTATAATTGCCAGGCTTCAAGTAAAATGTGTTATCACCAACTTTTATGTTTGTCTTTCCTTTCTTCGTTCTGATCAGGGTCACTGAAAACAAAATGGTTGGTAAGTAACTGAAGAAGCAAAACCGAAAAACAAAATGAAAAAAAAGAAGAAAAAAATCAGTCAGTGCGCTAATTGCAATGGAAAATTGACAGCGGCAGCACTAGATGAGCTACTCGCGTTCAGTTGATTGGTGAAATTCGCCCTTTATTTTGTCGCACCTAAGTCTATTAGATGATTCGATTCTTACCTAATTCAATGAACACGAGGTATTTTATTTATTTTTATTTTACAGTTTTTGGAAAACTTACAACTAAAAACTTTTGCACGACTGAGAGTAACAAAACTAAGGCCAATTACAAGTTTTCACAGATAGAAGAGATAAAATCAACAAAAAATATTTGAGAAGGTAGACAGCCATTTCAGTAAATACATTATCATGAGTACAAATGCGTTGCAACCAGCGTAAATTGTTATCGATTCGGTTACGTGATCAAAAAAAAAAACAGTCTTTTTTAATTTTGAAATACTGGTATTGTAAACATCGATGTCGACGTCCCTGTATACCGCATTATACGTATGACTCGCTCTGATTAAGTATGAATTTCGTCTGTATGTGTATAGGTATGTCTCAAATGTCTTACCTCTTGGTGCTCAATACAATATCATAAACCAAAGATTCTACTCTCTAGGATTTTTCTCTCTTTGTATCGATATTGTGTGGCTTAACCTGGGAAATAAATTTACTATCTTCATTTTTTTTCTATAACTCGTGTAATTAAATTACATTTAAATATTGGTCCACATTAGTTCCAATGGTTCAAAATTAACGTGTGTTCGTGTAAATGAAAACATTACATCGGTTGGAAATTGTTCTTTATCATTCATAATAATTATAATTATAGGTACCACAATAACATGATCACGTCTTACATGCTAAACAACAAAATTTAAGATAATAATTCTGAAGCTAGAGATATTCTTTATATACAATACAAACTTATTTAGCTAGAATAATACCATCGCTTTGTCTCGAAAGTAATTTTCATTCTCTCTTTTGTGAATTCATTCACAAAAGAGAGAATGAAAATTACTTATCCAATGAAATTGAAATAAATATTATAGAAGAAGAATCGAAGAAATCTAAGAATTAGAAACATTATCTTTTCTAAACCAATATTAAAATATACAACGTGTTTTTTTTAATAACTCTAGGGGTCATTGTACTCATCATTATGAACAACTTTTACTATGGGACCAAACCTGAAAGTGCGAAAAAAAAATTAGCTGTTCCGAACACGTCAAATTGTAGAGAACACCAGATTTTTGTTTCGCGATTTCGGGTTCGGTCCCATAGTAAAAGTTGTTCATAATGATGAGTACAATGACCCCCTAGATTTATGGGATATAAAAAAAAAACTAGCGGACCCGGCAGACGTCGTCCTGCCTGGAAGAGCAGCGCCACCTACCGGTTCCAATTGCGTTTTCAAACCATCCAGGAACCCATTGAAATATACAAACAAAATTTCATCCTAATCGGTCCAGCCGTTTAGGAGGAGATAAGTGACAAACACACGTACAGAAGAATTATATAATTATATTAAGGTTAGCAATTTTGTACTATTCATGGAGCATTCCAATAGTTGCTACACAATTTACTTTTAACGAATAATTCTGACTTTTATTTTAATTTTATTAATTACTAGCAGTTTGTCAGCGAATTCGACAACCTTATATTCCATTGTTCCATCCACATTTTAGTCAGTAAAAGTCTGACATCCCTCCCTCCCTCCCGCTCCGCCCAGAGCGGAAGAAATGATTTGATGATTTCCCACACAAAAGAAAAAAAATGCATATCTCTCGGATATCTATGGTTCACACAGTGCTATAAATTGAATTTTCACAATTTCTAAAACATAAGCGACAATAGGTACTCAAAATATCTTACAATAGGCTTACTAATGTCACCAATAGAGAAAGTGCGATAGATAATTTCATTTCTATTATCAGATCTCTCCCTCCTATATAATTAATTACCTTTAACCCACTAATAATATAATACTAACAACATAGTTGAATTCGAACTCTTGATCACAAAAACAGCTACACAACGACTAGAATCTTTTTATTTATGGAATCGGATACTATGTTTATTTTAACGTAGAATTATAAATTCATTTATTTTCACCTTAATGCACGAACGGACGACATAATAATTAAAGTTATAAGTCGTATAGCTACATACGACGACATATCAAGCTGTACATTTCCAGTTTTAGCTAACCTTGCATTGTATGTGTGTGGCTTTTCGTACCGAAGCCAACACATTAAGCTACCCGAAACTGTCAATTTTTCCCAATCAACTTTGACCCTTATGCTTTAGAGATAAAGTTGAAAATCTAGTATAGTTTGACAGATTGTAGTAGCTTGATGTATGGCGTCTGTACAATGAGAAGTCAGCTTATACTGGAAATGTACAGCTTGATATGTCGACGACGACATATCATATACATATATCATCGGCAGTCGGAGCGTTTAAACAGCACTTATTCTAGGTACACCACAACCATATACAATGGGACACGACGAATAAAAAAATATTGTTTAAAGATCACAAAAGAAACAGTAAAATGATGGTGTCACATGTCGGGCATATGATTAGCACCCTAATTGCGTAACACACAATCAATCTCAATCTGAATCATTATGATATTGCTAATCCATTGCTTCATATGTTCAAAAAATGTGTCTGGTCAACAACGTATATAGAGCAATGAATGTTGTTGAACTGTCAAAATGAAACCGATTCCGATTGATCGTGTGTTACGCAATTAGGGTGCTGTTTGGGGCCCGTACTAAGAATTAATGACAACACGAGCTGACAGTTGTCCCAACTCCCGATATGTATTTGCCCGTCCGAAAAATTTAAAATGACACTTATTTTGAAGGTTCAACTAATATTGGACAGGCCCGTATCTTCGTTGACGGACATAGAGAGTAGTCCTCCTGACATGCTCGCGTTTAGTATATGGTCTGTACTATTGCCTATCTTTAGTTTAATAACCTGAGACAATATTAAAATTTAAAGCTTGCAAATGACAATAAATATGCAGTACTCTACGTAACCTTTTCTACTTTAAAATCAGTGGGATGATACTGAATAACATGTATCTATGTCTAATATTAATATAACTTACGAGTACATCTATCTGTCTATCATCTTAGAATAAGGTTAACGTTTGTAATTACTTTTATTTATTGCAATTTTTAAATAAGTTGATAAAGATTAGTTTTACGTTAATAATTAATCATCACTGCTTATTTACTTTTAGAAGATTGTTCCCAAAGTTCTCTCAAATATAAATTTAAGTGTTTTCTTTAAAACAGACTTTTTATCAACATACAATTTGCTAAGTAGTTCTATTTTTATTTTACTTAAAATTAATTCACTAACAAAAATGAAGACTGAGGCCAGTTTGCACAATGAATCACTAAATACGTTTAGCACTAAATATATCTATCTTCTAACTACATAAATAAAAATTAAATACTGTTCATTAAGCGCATCACTTGAGAAAGACTAGTCGACTAAATTTGGCTATTTTTTCTTTTAAAATTTTCGTAATAGCACAGAATAACTAATAGTACTAACGTAGTAATAGTCCAAATTTGATTTTTATGGAAAGACTAGTTAGAAAAGATTGAAAGTTACAAACTGAACGTCGATTTTTCTATGAGATCTATGTCAGGACAACTGACCCCAGTTAGTTGGAAAAGTCGGTATCCGACATCTGTTAACGATTTACAGAAACAGAACGATGTTTAAAATACGTTTAGCGCTAAACATATTTAGTGATTTGAGGTGCAAGTGGGCCTTCACAGATCTTCTGAAATAACAATATTAAATTTAGCTACAAAATTTTAAAACAACGGTTTCTTTTTTGGATGATTGTGAAAGTTATTCAGTTTGATGATGTTATTCTCCACTGTGTAAATTTGAGCTTTACATCCTCGAAAGCAGTGGCTGGAGCAGACCCATCGGACCTTCAACCCTCTTGAAGATTTTTGGGTGAACAGGTAATCACCAACTCTTAACATCGTCCTTCCAGTAGTGCTTGATTCCGTGAATTCGCAAAAATCTTAAAAAAAGACAAATACAACTTAGTTGGTACCATACCGGTTATTATTAGAAATCGGTACCTTAAGCAACCGCTTAAGGTAAGTATGTTCTATTACTTAGAGTAAACAATTAATAATATTTTGCAAAGAAAACATTTTTCAGATGAAAAAAAAAAAAAACAATTTTATACATTTTTTTTTTGGTTAGCTAAGATAAAGAAAAGAAAGAAAATACGTTTATTTGCGGTAAACATGACGAAGAAAATGTACACAGACATAAAAAATAAACAAGTTGGGGCAAAATATACGTCACATCCACGCAAAACGGCCATCGCTCAGCAAAATGGTACGACCCTATGAAAGACAGAGCCACAGCGCTGGTTTTCAGCGACATCCAGGTGTTGACGTGATGACGTCAACCGGTGTAGCATACGATATAGATAAACTGATTTGTTACTGGGGAAGTGAAAAGGTAATCTTTCTAATGAAATGGGTCTACTGGACCAACAAGCATAAACAAGTTGTGATTCCAATAATATATTTAATCATTATTTAATAAATAAGTTTAATACGATCATTATAATATGAGAGCTAATACACATCAATGTAATTATAGAATAGATGCAATCTTACTAACTTATTATATACTTAATATTATAAATAGACTGCTGAGATTTAAAACTGTTCATTGTAAAATGTTTGAATTACAATTTTGTAATAGTAATAATAATAAAAACACTATAGCAGAAAAGCTGTCAAAATATACAGACTTAAAAATAGAAATAAGTCGAATGTGGCGATTAGGTAGCGTTGCCATTATTCCTGTAGTACTTTGAACCACGGGTGTCATTCCCAAACAACTGCATCAATCTTTAAAAACGCTGGACGTAGCTCCCTCCACCTACCAAACCCTACAGAAACCTGCAATCCTGAACACTTGAAGAATTGTTCGGAAATTCCTGCAGAATGACAATGATGCTCCAATAATAGCACACCCACAAACATGATTCACCACCGCTACACAAAGTGAACACATTACATCACCACGTTATATATCATCATCAATTATCACTTAAGTTAGTACTCTCAGGGGTAGCACTTGGCTATGTCCCGTGTTACCCTAAAAAACCGGCAGATCAGTGCCGAGATACAAAAATGTATACCAATAAATAATAACAAGAATGACTGACTGTTTTAACTACACTGTTATTTTTATGCTAGGTGCATAATTATAACCTGTTTTCTTAAAAAAAATATTTGTATGCCAGTCTATGGCGCGATATGTACCTAGATCATAACCTTATTTATTAAGACCATTGTAAAGACGCCCGCAACATCAAACTATGTACTACAATATATCACTTTAACAGATTTCCAACTTTATCGCTAAAGCATTAGGTTCAAAGTTGATTGGGAAAATTTGACAGTTTCGGGTAGCTTGATGTGCTGGCGTCTCTACCATGTTTTAACGCAGATAAATATGTTCTACTAAAGAAAGTTCAGTAGTTGTTGAATTTTTGGTACATAGACTAAAACCTACTATAAGCTAATTTTTACCCGTTTACATGTAGTCGTTTTCCTAGGATGCAAGTAAAATCTCAGTGTGCTCACAGGCATATACCTCACAATAATTCTATTTTATACTTATAGATAGACAGGATGGAAAAAAATTATGGGCCCTTAAGGGAAACCTCTATAAATCCTTAAAATAGATTATTTTACTTAATTTTACTGTATTCACAGATTTCTCGACAAGATTAATAATTAAAAAAATAAACACTCGCTATTTTATTTCGCTAGTCGATGCAGTCAATGTCCAAGATAAAATTTCTCCAAGAAACATTTTAGGTCACGTCTGTCGCACGTCTGTCGTACAACATATCCATGAAATCTAAAATTATTTTTTTCCATCCTGTATACTTATATAGTTTTTTGTGACTAGATTTTTTTACAGTTATTGTTACAAAGTAGTATATATAATAGTACAAACAGTTATAATGGGCTCACATGCGTCATAGTGTCAATTAACAACGTGCAGTTGTTAATGTTATTTGACACTATGCTAAAACTAAATGCTAATATGCTAAAGCTAAAACATCAATACTTTTCTATATAATTATATAGATATTTGTGACTAGAATAGTTATTTTATTTTTTAATATTGTTTTTAAACAGATATTAAACATTTGTTATACCATTTTTATCATTAGAATACATAAGATAACACAATGACATATCATATACAAAGAGTTATTGAAATGACTGAAAACCTGTTATGGGGTCACCTTGTATAATCCTAAATAGTTCATTATTTATGCGGTTTAGAACTACCAGCATCTTTTGATAAAAATACCCATCATCTCCCTACCCTTGTTCCATGTTACTAGGGGTCGGCGCAAGCCGTTTTCTTCCTCCATCCTCCCCTGTCAACCGTCGTGCTATCATTCATTCCCTTCTTTATCAATCATTCCTCATACAATATCATATCATTCATTACTTTGTCATTTCTTTGATAAAAATACACATTGTTTTTTATTTGACGTTACGGTATCATTTAAAATGGAGTCATGATTATTCTTGCATGGTTGTGTTTGTCTCTAACAGTCATTATGTGGTCACAGATGGACATGATAGTTGCTGTGCACTTCTTGCTGTGGTGGGTCGAGCATTTCCATAAGTCCTTGATTCCATTGCTGCGCTTCCTGAAAAATGTGTAGCCCTTGTAGTTCAGAATTCGTTTCCCTCTTAGAGATGTTGTGAACGTAACTGGAAAGGAAAAGGTGGTATTTAGCTGAGTTTCATAAATTATCATATATTTGGAGTTATTCGACCGAGGTCGTTGTCTTGAAGCCAACAATTTAAAAGTCAATATTAGTAAAAGAAAAGTCGTTTCATGTAAAATACTGGTATTCAGTTGCACCCTGTTTGGCTGGAAGTCAATCTCAACATACTGCTAAGTAAAACAAAATGTATGCAATGTTTAAGGGCTATATTTGGGCTGAAACAAAATAGAGGTTTGTCGCCCTTTCTTTAGAGAGAATAAGATACTTGACCATATCTTGGAATCATGTATATTTGTTTTCAAACATAAGATTCTTTTTCATCGAATGACAAGGTACTATGGCCCTCTATCTCATAATACTGACAAGTTATACAAACGCAAGACGAATCTCACATTCAAATCCAACAATTTTATTATAAGTACTAATTACAGTATAATAAAGTTCCGAGTTCAATAAAAACACTATAATTTTTAAGTTAAAGCGTTATTTAACAAAAAAATCTTATTCATAAATTCTTTTATGGTGTACAGTCACTAGCAAAAGTATGTATACACTCGGCTTTATTTAAAAGCGATTTATACCTTTATTTTTGAATGAAATTTTATGTTGTTACGAACATAGCATTTTCGAACCCATAGGTTTATGTAATGTGTCGTATTTCAACCTTGCCTTCGTTATTTCACGAAAAAATCGCAATTGGAAGTTCCCAAGTGTTGACATATTGGTGCTTGTGACTATACTTGAGTTCTTAGATTGTAAGTTGTGAATTGTAGTATAATGTAATTTATAAATTAAGTAGCAGCGCCCAGTGGTTTCACCCGCATAAGTTTCGATCCCGTGGGAATATCGGGATAAAAAGTATCCTATAGGTTAAATCCTGGTTATAAACCATATCTGTGCCAAATTTAATCCATAGATATGGATTAAATTTGGCACAGATATGGTTGGATATGGTAACTGCTGAACAGATGTTCAGCAGTTTTTGCGTGAAAGAGTAACAAACATCCATGCAACCATCCATCCATCCTCACAAACTTTCGTAGTTATATAGTTATATTATTTGTAGGATTGTGGCCAAACTTGATTGAATTTAATATACCTAATGTACTAATGGCATGCATTATTCAAGTTAAATAATTAATTTCTAATAATAATAATTAAATATGTACAATTTTCACGCCGACATTAAAGGCATAATAAGAGAACAATGTTACTATCTTTAGAACTTTCTGTACCTACCTTATATTTTATGCAAATAATAATTATTTTCACTTAGATGGTTATGTTGACCTTGAACATGTAAAGGCTCTAAATGCCCATTCCTATAAAAAATACCAGCTTTGCATTTTTTACTGTGATGTGTTGAGCACATCCACCAGTCTCCAAGTTTCCGGCGATACTTTTTGAAGTACGAATATCCTTCGTAGATCAATAAACAGTTGCCTCTTTGGGAAGTCGAAAAACAAACTGAAATAAAGATTTGGAGACAATTATTTAATTTGCCATTACAATCACAGGCCGGTGAGTTAGGCCGTGTTCAGAAGACACGCGCCGACCACGCACACGCGTTGTGCCCGCGTTACACCCGCGCTCAGCACGCGCAAAATCTCTCACTCGGTCAGCGAGGGGTTAGCATAAGGTGGGCGCGAGGCGGGTGCGAGGCGGGCGCGTGGCGTGTGCGGTTGAACTTCGATAAATGCAATTTGAGATCTATTGATGTGTCATAAGACTCAAATTATATACAAAAAATTCAAAGCGAGTTAGACGCGGTGCTGACGCGCGTGGCGTTTAGCGGGCACGTGTCGTCTGAACGCAGCCTTAAAACGCAGGCATTTAACGTAGGTGCCGTTCGTGGAATGAAAATAATATTACTGATTTACCGAATCGCACTTATTTTGTTTCAGTGCGGTTAGTGGAACAGCTTAGGTGCTGTTCGGCCTAGTGCCGTTGAAATCAGTCATTTAGTTGGTAGTTGGTATAAAGAAAACAAAAAGCGAACTGTATAATGATTTCTAATTAATTATTAAAACAACAAACAATAAAATTCATACCAAAAAACAAAGTCACAATTACATATAATTACATCGTTATTTCGTGCTGGACTTATTCGGAGTTCCCTAATGACTTAAGAATAACGCGCTGGGGCCGCATTATGAATTTATGAAGTATTACCTAATACTAAATATAATCATTCTCCTTTGCGCAAAAGAGACGGTGCTATTGATCATGTATAGCTCCGTCTCTCTTTTGCACTGAAAAAATGAGGGCATTGATACTTCATGTTGGTGATGTTGAGAGGATGAATGAAAGGCGATAAAAAGCAGAAAAAAGGTATTTAAAAAGCAGATGTGCGTGGAAACGCCGGGAGGGGACGCCCTAGGAGGACCAAATAGTGACCTTATTGATGATGCTCTTCAGAAAGGTCTGGTGCGTGGTACTCGCAACCGGCGTGCGTGTATTATTATACTTATTATGAACGCAAATGAAGCAAAATAAGTATGACAGGATCGTAGCAGATGGCGACTGGCGTTATGTAGTTTCTGCCTACCCCAACGAGAAGAAGCCGTAAGTTTATACAATACATATGTATACAGGGTTGCTTTTCAAAGACCCGCCAAATTGAAGGGTGTGGTTCAGACCATCAAACTGAACAACTTTCTCCATGGGACCAATATCGTAATCGCGAAAAATTTATCAACTGTCCCATAGAAAGCTTCAATACCTCCTCGACATAAACGTATGGGACGGGAATTTTTATTCGCGATTACGATGTTGGTCCCATGGAGAAAATTGTTCAGACCGATGGTCTGTACCACACCCTTAAGTTTGGCTGGTCTTTGAAAATAAACCCTGTATATGTAATACTTCATATTACGGCCCCTGATCACTAGAAGCTTATCAATGATTATGATCACGAATACAGTACACAATTTCTTGGTCTATTGTATGGATTCTGGCCTTGCATCCTTTATTGCAGTGGGTTGAACATCGCCATAAGCGTTTCCTAGACCCTGTTGAGTTCTTTTTCAAACAGTAACTATACCGCCCGACCCACAGGATATGGTTTCCACGTTTTGACTCGGTGAAGAAATAATCTGAAAAAATAAATTAAGAACTTTGAAAATATACTTAGGTGAATGCAATCGTGAAAGCGAAATATCTTTAGAAGGTTATAAAAGAAGGTAAAAAAATATTTGTCGATTGAAAAAAAAACAATTTTGAATATAAATATAATTTATTTTGTTTATTCTTAATAGTGTTCTTATAGTATCACACAATCATAATATGTGATATTTGGGTACTTTATGGTAGAATTCATGTAATATGACAATAAATAAATTCGCCTTAGTGTGGTGAGTACCTCCAGTACCATGTTCCTAGGTTATCAATTAACCAAATATAGTCCTACTAGCTCCTGATCGTGACTTCGTCCGCGTGAAATATCTTGTTTTAACATAAAATATATCCTATCACACTCAGCAATACAGAAGCTACTCATTAGTGAAAGAATTTTCGGAATCAGATCAGTAGTTCCACAGATTACCTCCTACATACAAACTTAGAAATAGCCCCACCTATCCCTTTCTTTATAATACTAGTAACCATAGATTTAGACGGAGCATATAGAGAGATTCCTACTCCTTCATACTAATTTTGGTCCTTGAATCTCCTTGAAGTTCCTTCAATCCCCTTCATCTCTTTAGTGCCAGTTTCCATACCATGCAGTATCTCCTCAGTGGTTATGTTCGCCCGTCACATTAACAATAGTATCTGCGACAGCCAGGATGGTAGCCTTACACCCTTTAGTATGATGAGTGGAACACTTCCAGTAGTTCTTGACCCCATGACTGTACTTCCTGAAGAACGTGTACCCGTTATATTTTAATATTGGGTTCCCTTTTTGAGATGTCGACATGGTCACTGAAAAAGAATTAGGATTTGAATATTTACCATTATTTATTTAAACATTACCAGCGAGATAAACCACAATTATCTTCTCATCATCTGCCTGGTCTTTTCCCAACTATGTTGGGGTCGGCTTCCAGTGTAACCGGATGCAGCTGAATACCAGTATTTTACACAGACCGACTGTCTATCTGACCTCCACAACCCAGTAACTGAGTAATACGATACCCCTTGGTAAGACTGGTTGTCAGACTTTCGGGCTTGTGACGAACCGTAACGACTGTCAAAGATCTACGAGTGACACTGGGACCAACGTCTTAACGTGCTTTCCGAGTCACGGAGGGTTCTGTATGGGAATGGTTACCTAAAACTACTCAATCATTAATGTTGACAGTCAAAAATTGACAGATTGAGACCATTTAAATTTTGTTGACATTGAATATTGACATGAGTCTATGATTAATTATTTTCAAGAATGCGTTTCTTTGACGGTAAATAATTTAGTAAATTTTGTCGATTGTATTATCACAAATCTGCCTCAGTCTTTGTAGAGTTCTAGCGGATACTACTATAGTTGGAAATCTCTGAAAAATAATTATTTGTTGAATGCGTAGAGCAGATGACGATCGCAGATTTACAGACTCATGTTACTTCTACAAAATTCTAGAATATTTTCATAAGCTGGGAACATAATTATGTAGTGACAATAAAATAACCAAAAAGAAAGCGGTACTTTTGGACAGGGCTCGTATTGTCAGGAGGTTCCTCTCTCTGGAGCCCTGACCGCCCGCCGGTAGCTTGGACCCTGTTCCCGATACCGGTGGGTTACTGTTTTTTATATTTTTTATCCTTTTATTTAAAAATGTAATTCATAAGTACTTATTTTAATGATATAAAGAAATAACCAACAACATAAATATTAAATATTATGTAATTTATTGAAATTCTAAATTAATTAAGGCTATTTTAATGCAGCTGCATTATTAACTATACTATTTTTAACATTTCACATACTAAAGTAGAAAAATATGCTAAAACTGAACACAATTAGAATAGGCTATATTCCACACGGTATTTCTAAAGGCTCAAAAAATGGACCAGCATTAGCCTAATTTCTAAATTAAAATTTTATTGCACATAAATTAACCAAATTTTTCATAAAATGCTATTATTAAGAGCAAGTGCTAACTAAAATATGAAACGATACCTACACTCAACCCAAAATAATAATTTATACTCGTATGCCCAAGATACAGGCAAATGCCTAGTTTGGCGTTCACCGCCCAATCTTTTTACTGTACAGTCATGAGCACCAATATGTCAACACTTAGCAACTTTCAATTACGATTTTTTCGTGAAATAACGAATGCAACGTTGAAACACGACACATTACATAAACCTATGGGTTCGAAAATGCTATGTTCGTAACAACATAAAATTTAATTCAAAAATAAAGGAGTAAATCGCTTTTGAATACAGCCGAGTGTATACATACTTTTGCTCGTGACTGTACAATTAGATTATTAATAAATAAATAGGAAAAAAAAATAGTAACTATTCGTCTTTAACGAGGCAGTCCCCCCACACTATATTAAAACATAAATAACATTAATCTAAGTGATTTAGTTTGTATTATCTTACATAGTATCATAGTACCTACCGACAAGGCTGTGTAGTGACACAATAATTACAATAATACCCACAGCAGATCCAAACGCACTATTTATAACCTTATACCTTATAGCCGTATACCTTATAGCCGTATAACTTATAGCCGTATAACTTACATATAGCCGTATAACTTATAGCCGTATAAATGCAAGTTTCATATAAAATATAAGTTATATATAAGCTATAAGTTATACGGCTATAAGTTATATGGCTCCAGGATAGATGGGCCAGGATCGTCACACAGCAGGTGCCTGAAGACGACAAAACACAAAGACAATTTTAAAACTCTGGGGGGAGACCTTTGCCCAGCTGTGGGACAAAATACTTGCACCTTAATTACTTAACACACTTTCAATCCCAATCTGAATCATTTTGAAGGATATTGCTAATCCATTGCTTCATATGTTCGAAAAATGGTCTGCTCAACAACGTAAATAACGCAATTAATGTTGTAGAACTGTCAAAATTAAAGCCAATGTTAGTGACAGTGTGTTACCCAATTACCCGGCTGTAATGAGAAATGTTCACTAGATTTCCAAAGCATAAGCCCGATACAATTTAGGAATGCATATGATTATTATTAAATCTAATAATTTCATTATAAATAGTGTGAACAGTAGCTCGGCAACGTTTGTGGTTGTGAGTAGAGCACACCCATCTGGCTTTTGGCCCCGACACGTGTTGCTTGCAAAATGTGAAGCCTTCGATGCGTAGAAGCGTTCTACCACGTCGCGACATCACGAATGTCGCTAAAATATAACAAAAAACAGACATAATTATTTGAAAACTACAAAAGTAGGGGGGTTGAAAAAAAATAGTAAAAAGAGGAAAGAAAAATTAGGAATAGGAAACTGAGTTTAGTATACCAAATTACGGAACTTCTTTTTTCAGTCTGTATTATACAACGTGTCACGGAAAGGGTATACACATCCCAAGGGCACGGCTTCTTTGGATGATATCAAACGATATTGGAAGGGTTTCAACTCAAAATAAAATACTCTAAAAATTGATACCAAATTTTCGGTTTCTTAGGTTTCTTAAATTCAAATCATAACAAACGTGTCACCGCACTACGTAGATCAATGACTTCAATTTCAGTTGCCAATATTACGATAAATCTCTTCCGTAATTCTGCGCGCCTAGTATCGTAGTAGCCTACTGCAGGCGCTGTTCTTTGTCGGCGCGAACTGACGAAATAAAACATGTCGCCGCACGTGCCGTCAAAGGGACGCAATCCCTTTGGCGGCTTTTTCGGCGGCGGCGCGCGCGCAATATTAAACCATACGTACGGACCATACCTACTTTACCGTGATGTAAAAAATAATGCGTAATTATTGATTTACAGTTTACTACTCGTTAATATCAAGCCAGAAATTGCACGTAAAAACTGACATTCAAAACTTACGTAAAAAATCGAAACAAAGTTTAGGTAGGTTAACTAGTTTCATCCCTTATTATTACTTATTACCGAGTAAACAGTAAAATCTTAATTAAAGCTTTGCCTAATTTAAATTGACTTACATTTTTAAAGATGTGGTGACCTTGGTATTGTATGCACAAGGCCGCTCGCTTGTTGATGGACACCTGAACATTGCGTAGCATGTCTGGTGTTATTGTCCGGAAAGCGGCCTCAATCCGCACTTTCATTTTGTCCATTGTATCACACTGCACTGCGTACACTACATTTTTAATGTACCCCCACAAAAAGAAGTCTAACGGGGTTAGGTCTGGGGATCGCGGAGGCCAAGCCATCCGACTAAAACATGGCAGCTGCCGACGCTCAGCATCTGGTCTACCCTCAGTAAAACGGCGACGGTACACTTCTCAGGCAGCTCGCAAATTACCATCTTCTGCTCCAACACACATCATCATTTCGTAATATTCGCTATTACTTAACATTTTGCAAACACAACAAAACAAAGTCAATTAGGTGTAGTCGTACTGAACTGATGCGCGTATCACAGAGATAAAAACGAGTGCACTAGACACGGAACAGACGACGACTGACGAGCAAAACAAACAACAATAATGCAAAATAAAACTCCTATTGGGATACTATCCTGGTACAGGGTAGCGTTACCAATTAGTGTCCTGTCCACTACTATTAAAAAATGTTGTTCAAGAATTCAAGATTATTTTACATCCTATTAATAATTTCAACTAAACTCCGTAAATCTAATACACTAGAGCAAACTAATTACGTAATTCAAATTCATAATTGAAAAATCATTATTTTTTTTTGGGATGGGAAAATCATCAATGACTCAGCTCCCGCCCTGGGTGGGGAGGAAGGAAGTGTTAGACTCTTACTGACTAAAAACCACCCTGTTCCTTCAGTTGCCCTTGCATTCCGGGGCCGCGTTATCTCGTTAGAACATTCCCGCAACCCCGGAAATTCCCGCAACTCAAGAAAAATCATTCATTTCAATCCATTAAAGATCATATTACGCGGCCGCGTTATCTCGATAGAAGTTGTATTTACCAGGGTCCAGGACTTGTTAATTGAAACTACACGGACGGCAATTGGTTCACTCTCCCTATGACCCTGAGTCCCTAACCCAGTAGGTTTACACACATTATGATACTTCATTGTGTGTGTAAACGTAATCAGGGTTCTGTGAGCAAACGATTTTCAATTCGGCAATAACAATTCCTGTTACTCATGCCCTCCTAGTACTTTATTAATTTCTTTCCACAGTTAGATGCAGTTTTGCGACATTTTTTATTGACTTTATTTGAATTATTAGACTAAACGTGCTCAAAGCTCAAACCAATAAAACCCATGTACCACTCAAACAGCACCGACAGACCGTGAACTTCCGATAATTCTTCGGTTAGTCCTACAGAAAAAAATTATGCGTGCGTGCTATTATTTTGTAATTAAAAAAAACCATTAACTTGTTAATAATAGTTTTCGTCATAATTATTAAAAAAAAATAACCTTATTTTAAAAATAAAATTATGAACGGAACCCGATGTGTGAACTGTGATTTTATTTGTACTAGGAGAAGAATAAGTTCCGAAGAGGTGAATTGAAATGATGTTTTGGGTTCACTTGGACATAAATTGTTAACTAAATCCTTTTTCTATTCTAAGTTATACTGGCAAAATATTAATTCGTGAATGCACGTAAGGATTCGATTTTTATGATCAATTCAATGGTACGAGCTGACGATTTTACGAAACAACTCCTGGATCGTATCATGTGTAAAAATTATTATGTTATGGGCTCACAATCTTTGAAGTTCATAATATTTGCCCAAAGTATTGTGCTGACAAGTGACAATCATAAACAGCGAATCGGTAGGTTTATTTCAAATAAGATCAATTACATACCGTACATAATTATTATGCCGACACTTTTTAACTTGTCCGCATTGTTTATGTTAGCACTAAGCGAAGATTGCAACATTTGACGGTTTGATAGAAGTTCTCATTTCGAATGACATAGCCCAGGATATTTACAGGAATATTGTTTTTGAATTAGGTATTTACTATGTTGTAGGTACGATGGTAAGGTGGGTGAAAGATTACTAGGTAGATAATAATAATCTGCAAAGTAATCTTCTACAAAAGGGCAACTAAGTAAAAAACCAACAAGTGTGTAAATGATACGTGACAATGCAAGCAGGTATCTAAATATTATTTCGTTAAATGATACCAAGACCAATTAATTGTATTGTAGCTAGTTCACAAACATAATCAAAGTTTAGGAAAAGTCAGTAATAATATTTTGTAAACAAAAAATAAACATGCGGAACCTTTTATTCAGAATTACCAGGAGTAAGAGGTTTATTTTTACTTACAAACAGTTCGCTGACACCGATCAGCTGACTTAGTGCTAGTGATGCGCTTATTTCAATTTTAATAGTTCGGTTTCTGGTATCAATGATTTAAAAAATCTCATAACTTCCGAACATGTAGACATAGGACTAAAAACCCCTTCCAATATCGTTTGATATCATCCAAGGATGCCGTGCTTTTGCTATGTATATACCCTTTCCGTGACACGCTGTATATTGACCAAATACCTATATATATTCTTGTTGCCAATTTTGTGTTTTTTTTTTCATTACAAAAATAAAGTAAGAAAGTATACATGTTTGTTTACTGACTGTTTGTACCAAACTACCATATCGCAGTATGGGAATACATTTTATTATTGTATTTAATCATTTGGAGATTCCATAAGATTTCTCATAGCGTAACCAAATGAAATAAGTGAAGCGGTGGTGCGTTGTGTTAATTAGGTTATTAAAACAATTTAATTTTATATATACAGGGTTATTGGTACAACACTAACAACCTTCTAGGACTGAATTACTAACATCATAAACAACAACTTGTTCTATGACTTTTTACAAAACATAATAACATTTACCAAAACAAACCTTCAAGATTTCGTTGTTCTATCTAAGCCCCGCTCCCCTCCGCTGCATTTTTTGTACTAGACACGGCAGTTTTTTTACATAACTAGCGATTTCTTTTGGTTCACGTACCTAGTTCGTAACATTTAGAATGTTAGATTAAAATATTTTTATTTTTGTATGAAAGTTCAATCAATAATTAAAAGTCATAGAACAAAAGTTGTTGTTTATGATGGTACTAATATAGTCCTGAAAGGTCATAAGTGTTTTACCAATAATCCTGTGTATTTATATGAATACAAAAATATTCATATTCGTCTTTCTGATCTTATTTTTCATCCAGTTCTGTTAGAGTGTTCAGGTTTAACTGCCCAGTATAGCTTCATTTATTTCCTAGCCAGTCATAAGGCGCATGTATATCAGAGTAATGTACTATAATATCGTCGACAGTGTGCACTATAGCTTTACATTTCAATCTCTCGTGAGAAGCACAGCGCCATCTTGTTTTGTTGCCTGCGACACCGTTATATCTGAACTTTACGTCGTTCAGCACCAGAATTCTGTTGCCTCGAGCAGTGAATTGAAAATGAGCAACAGGATCTGTAGAAATAACAGTTTTGTTAGACGTTAATTAACAAGAAGATTGTTTTGTTAGTAGTAAGCACAGTGCAGTTCCAATAAAAATCCGAATCATTTTGAAGGATATTGCTAATCTATTGCTTCAAGAAGCAAGCAAGAAGCGTTGTTGAGCAGACAAATTTATCTAACTTAGGAATATGTTCGAAAAATTTGTCTGCTCAATAACGTAAATAATGCAATGCATGTTGTTGAACAGACAAAATGAAAGCCAAGCCTTTCCCTTGGGGTCGGCTTCCAGTCTAACCGGATGCAGCTGAATCCCAGTACTGTCCATGGAGAGACTGCCTATCTGACTTCCACAACACAGTTACTGGTTAATACTATACCCCTTGCTAAGACTGGTAGTCAAAGTTTTGGGCTACTGACGACCCGTAACCAATATCAAAGATCCGAGATTGCCAGTCGGGACCAACGGATGAACGTGCGTTACGAGGCACAGAGGAGTCTCGGTATGTAAGGATGATCACCCATTCTCGGGCCAACCACGGCAAGCGCAGCTTAATCTGATCGATTGACCCGTGCGGCTGTTATAACTTAGCCACAAGGTATACCTAATTTATCACCAATTAACACTTGTTATGGTACAACGACGTAGCATGGCATCCTATCGTGTAAGTTTATTAAAGCCACCGGCACATTACTGTGTTGTGTTGCGTCGTGACGCGGAATACACCAATCAAACGAATCTGTTCAATACTACGTCAAATCACAACGAGTTTTGATTGGCTAAAACTGCGTCAGAAGGCGACACGACACAACACAGTAATGTAAATCCGGCTTAAGGCACTGGCATTAGATTATGCAGTCGGTATTTGTGTTTAATCCATTAGGATCAGACACAACTTTCAATCATTTTTTTTACCATTACCTTGTGATGATAATGACACTTATAAAATTAGACAACACAATAAATGTTCGTAGAAAGATTTATTAAAAAAGTTAATAATTACAACACAATCAGTTCTCTTTCTTAACATCCTTACTTCGTTTTAGATTCCAAGTTAAAATAACAAAATAAGCTACTATTAGTTACTAAAATATATGAAATTAGTAAATGTTTTTATTAAATTCTTAATATTAATCTCCACACTAGGATTCTCGTACCGTAGGTGCTAACAGAGTAGATGATGTAGCAATATCTGTACATCCTACAAATACTTGTACCGATGGATTGGAACAAATATTTGCCGAACCTCCGAATATTCGTCAAGTTGTAAGGAACCATAACAGAACTAAAATAATTATCTCTAGAGTCTAAAGATCCATATACTGTACTTCTTCCAGAATTAAGTACGATAAAATGATTTGTTATAAACAACATATTATTAACATCGGGGCTTGTTGGTCGCTGTAAGTAATCTGCCTAGTTTTTCCCAACTATTTTTGGGGTCGGCTTCCAGTCTCACTGAATGCAGCCGAATAACGACTGCCAAAGATCCACGAATGAAAGGTCACCCATCCACAGACCGACTGAGGCAAGCGTAGCTTAACCTAATCGATCGACCCGTGCCGCTGTTATAACTTAGCCTCGCGCCCCGCTCTGCTTTACGGTGTTAAATAAAAAACTAGATCATGGTCCTAAGAAGCACACCGTCTCCGATAGCGAAAAAAATTTTTTGGCATACCTAATTAATAATAATCTCATAAACTCATAAGCAAAATTTCAAATCAAATCAGTCAATAACCAAGTTATAAGTTATATTTCAGACTTTTACCAATAGGATTCATAATTATAGTTAATTTTCAAGTTAATGCAAAATAAAGTTAAAATCTTAGTAACTACTTAAAACCTTATAAAAAAAGTATGGCATATTTTTTAATAAAAACTAATTTACAATTTTCAAATAATTTGGATTAAGTACCAATTCACCAGTTGGACATAATATACGTATTTATGTGTTAAAAACATAACCATGACTTAGAAAATCATATTTAAAATAACTAATAATCGTACGACGACGGTTAACGGTTTACAATTAGTTGAATCCGTTTCTCTCATGAATGAACAACAACAGTCATTTATAAAATAACAAAGAGTTCCACTTATAACTGCATTAGCATCAACTTTTATATATAAAATATTTTTTTTTATTTTATGGCAAAAGATCATACAACAATCAATAACACAGAGACTGCTTTCAAGCCAATATTTGCAAAAAAACTGCTTCGCTGCTGTGCTGTGCTGAGAGTGCTGTGACGGAGAACTATATATACTCCAAATATTAGGCATTTTGTGGTTGATTAGGTAAGAAACATATTTTCCTGGCTGGTCATCTTTTGCTTTAATTATAGGTACTATTTTTATACCAATTTTACTAACTCTAGAATATAAGCTGCTTGTAATACTAACAAAATATGAATCACTGTTGTCCGAAATAAATTAATTTAAATTTAATAATACAACTCCAGAACAATCACCCTTGAAGGATGATAAAAGTGGTTCAATTTTAATCTTTTTATAGCTTAACTATATTTTCAAGAACTGAGTCCCACTTATTAACAGAGTCACGTAGAAAATAGTTATATTGAACAAAAGCTCAAAATCTGTTATCATTTTCAATAATACTTGGACAAACTTTTATATAATTATTTTTATGTTGTTTTCACAATCTGAGGACAAGACCGATATTTTATCTACATACATAGACGATATTATGATAATATAATGGATAGCAGATCGCAGCAAGTTTCATATTGTAGTTCCTGCCCACCTCCATGGAGAAAAATGCGTGAGGTGTAATTAATGAATATGTTCGTTGATCATTTTAACAATTGCCCCGTCCACAGTATAGATAGAAGCACCACAGCCTCTGTTATGGTGTGTAGAACAAACCCATCTGATTTTATTCTTATGGGACGCTTTCATATAGTAAGTGTAGGGGCCCATCCCGAGCAGTGGTTTTCCTTTCTGAGATCGCAAGAGTAGAATCCCTGTAAAAATTAAAAATAGTTAAAGCCCGTTACGTAAGAAAAAAATAGGATCTTTAGGTAGATATCACGAAGGAAACCATTTCTGTGAAATAATATAAAATAATATAATAATAATATTTAATATAATATATTTAATATAATACTTTAATATGTTACTTAACTATACTTACATTTAAATATAACATCACGCCTGCAATCCCCGAAGGGTTATGCTGAGGTGTGCCTATTTTACACCCATATTTCTACCATTATTTCTGACTCCCATATTTCTGCCATTTATGTCTAAGACCCATGTAATATGCGGCCAGCCTATTGCTGACTATGAGCTGCTACTGAGAAATTCTAGATATAAAAACCCAATAACACTGCCTGACCTGGGAATTGAACCCAGGACTTCAAGCTCAGCAGTTTTACCTATACTTATTCTGAAAAAAAAAATTGTTGGAGCAATATCAAATTTTTACTTTCACTAAGGGCGATTTTTCAATCGTCTGATAACCTTATTCGAATAATTTTGAAATGTTGACAGTTACTTCATTCAAAAACTGTCAAACGTCAATATTATTCCTCGAATAAAAGTTATCTGGCGATGGAAAAATTTGCCCTAAATGCTTTAAGTGCAACATGATGTAATAAATCATATTACCCTAGATGAGAGAGTTTTGTTTAATGCAAGCTAAAATTCTTTAACGAGGACATACCAAATAAAATACTAATAACTTTTACTTTTTATATTAACACAATAAATAACCTAACAATATCCACTCCACGTCTTATTCGAATTCAATTATACAAAAATAAGAATCTCAAAAAGAAGAAAAGAGAAAGAAGACAGAAGAGAAGAGAGTTACAGACTCATATTTTTAGCTGTGTACAGACACAACCTACCCAAAACTGTCAAATTTTCCCAATCAACTTTGAACCAGTCGATACAGTTGAAAACTATTAATGAAACTTGACAGATTGTAGTAAATTGATGTGCTGGCATCTGTACCTACTTAATTACAATGTTTCCTAGTGCTTCAAGTATTTAATATTTGCCAGAAACCTTTAATTTACTTAACTTTTCTGTTCCCTTCTCGACTTGTCAGTTTTTTTTAACTTCTCATAAATCCAGTGAATTTTATGCTCTTATCGTCAAATATATAAGTATTAATGCTAAAAATTAGCCTGACATTTAAAAAAATAAACAATTATGATTATCACTAGTCGTTACAGCATGAAACAACAATGATTAAAATCAACCTGTCTCGTACGACATCGTTACGAGGTTCAGTGAACCTTCTGTACCGTATGTGAAATAAACATCAATTATTCAGTCAGTAGAAGGCGAATAAAACTTATCTCGCACGTTTTCATTCCAACGTAAATTTCTGAAGAAGTTCTTTAAACTTACTCTAGTCATAAATCATAGAAGTTGGAAAAAATTAAGGTGACTTTTTTCAGCCGCGCTCAGAGTGCGGATCAGTGCTCAGTGATCAATGGGAACGGCACCGACTTACGAGTCGTGAGTTCGAACCCAGGCCGGCGCTTTAGTTTGTGTAAATAATTTCATCACCAATGCTCTCAAAATGGTGAAGGAAAAAATCGTGTGGAAACCGACATGTCCTAGAGCCAAAAATACGAAGACATCTACCAACCCCACTTGGTCCGCGTGGTAGACTACAGCCCACTCCCTCTCTGAGATAGGAGGCCTGTGTCCCAGCAATGGGAACAGTATAGACTGATTATGCTACAGTGTTGCTTGTAGGAGAGTGAATAGTCTTATGTAACTCAAATATACGGGAAACCTGTTGCATTCAATGTCAGCGTACGTCGGCGAAACTTCGGAATTGTAATTTATTTTTTATGTCCATATCGGACTATCATCTTTACTAATATTATAAAGAGGCAAACTGTTTGTTTGTTTGTCGGAGGTAATCTCTGGAAGCACTGATCCGATTACACAATTCTTACACTGAGCTAACTATACCCTGTCCATTAAGTTAATCGTTTTTTGACAGCTGTCTTCGAACGTATGTACGTTTTCCAGATTACGTAAAAGTTCACTTTAAAATGAGTAATAAAATAAATATATAAACTGTCTTATCTTATTCAATTATCTTATGTATGGTTTTTTACATACATTATAATGCCATACGTGTATCAATCAATGTATTGTGTGTTGCTGCAATCACTAGTTCCATCTGTCAAAAAACGGTTTACCTAATGGACAAGCTACACTATTGCCGAGTACCATAGGATATGTTTTATGGTATACTTAGTTGACTTTGACGCGAATGGGAGTTGTAGGCAGAACCGTGTTTATTATGCATTTATGTTAGAGATTAATTAGAATTTTTTTTAAAGATCAACTATATAACCAGTAGTATGGACATCTAAAAAATAAACTATTTCGTCGTTGACTGTGTGGACAACTGCCTTGCATCCGTATTTGGCGTGAGTGGTACATCTCCATCGGATCTTGAAAGAGTCTCCTGCGCCATTTCTTCTGTACCTATTTCCACCAAGCACGAGGATCCTGGATCCATTACCATTGGTGAAGAACAGTGGGTTAAACTCTGAAATAAGATGATAATGTTATTGTATGATGTTGAAAAAATTGTAGGAAAATGGGAATTATTAAACCTCACACAATCAATTGAATTTGTAACAATATGTCATCCCAAAATATAAACTTAACTCATTTGTTACTATGACAACTGATGGCCAATTCCCGTAATTAAAAAAGTTCAAAATCTAGTCGCAAACACATCTCAAAGACAATCAATGTCAAAAATATAGGGAAATTTGATATATTTTTGACAGATTAAGACTGAGATGAGACTGTGAACGTTCTTAAAATTACGAGAATTGCCCCTCTGATAAGGTTTTGGTTAATGAATTTATAACAAGTTCTACTTACAGTAAAAAATCATAGGAGTATTTTTAGTGAATGTATTTGAGGCTTACCTTAAAAAATACTGCTTTAACAGCTGTAAATAGAGGCAAAAATAAAACAATAAAATTATTTTCGTGTTTTATTTAAACAACTCTCTTATGAAATGTCACAATATTCTAATAGTTACAAAGGTACCATGCATAGATATTGATCAGCCTAACGCGAGGTGTACACCTAGTAATTGGACGTCATCGAACGATGTCGCTCATGTACTCAATTTATTTTACAAATGTTTGTTTCGACCGGCCGAGTTCAGCCGATGACGTACGTGTATAGTTCGACCCATGACGTATTATGTAGGTGTATTCGAGTCATTTCACTAAATCTACGGTTTTCTAGAACAGCGATGGCCGTCACATAACTGCTGCAGTAACGGTTATTATGAAAATGACGGCAGCGGGATTTGACTTTACAGTGTCAAAAACAGTCTCCAGGAAAACACCCCAACTACTTTCGTAAATAACGTTTCAGTGACGTCATTTCTGGACGGCACAGTTGGCGCAGTGGTTAAGCGATTGACTGCTGCGCTGCGTGTCGCGGGTTCGATTCCCGCACGGAACAAATATTTGTATGACCTACATGTATTTGTTCCGAGTCTGGGTGTTTTTCTATCTATAATATGTATGTATTTACAAAAAAAAAATTGTATATAAGTAGTTTATCAGCCATCTTGTTACCATAACACAAGCATTAGGTTGCTTAGCTTGGGACAAATGGTGCTGTGTGAAATGTCCAGGGATTTATTATTATTATTATTATTTACCAGTAAATTGCAAACGCTATGTAGCGGCCACCGCTGTTCTAGGAGACTAGCTTTACAACGTAAACTGACACATATATTTACTGAAAATAACACATAACAGACATATTTCGTCGACACGACTACGTAAATGGAAACATGCTGCGCCTGGGCAGTATGGCCACCCATCGACCTAACTTCAACATAAAACGAGCACAACAATTTATTATTCCGCACACAAGATCACCAAATCTTTTCTTAAGCATACTCAGGAAATTCATTGTTAATTACATTGAAACCAACCCAACGTCAATTTGCCGTGGTATAGCAATTTCATTCAACTGTCAAGGATGACAGTTGTGATTATACGGATGAATATACGGATAATTTAAGTTGGTGGTCTATTTGTATAATTCACCTTGTGTGTATTTGAACTTTCCTATATGTGCGCATTATCACTACTCTGTATGTTATTGTTATAGCACTGATAAATAAAAATGTTTGGTGTTTGGGCCATGGAGAAAAAAATACATATTTTATTCTTGAATTAATTTAAAAAAAGCATCTTTCTATTTTCATGGGCACTTTCATCACATTTTGGAAACACCTAACTAATCTTCATTATTAGGTACCTACGTAACCAAAATAACGCTCATGATCTTGTAAAAACTACATTAAGAAAGAAACTTAAACCCCTTTATTCATAAACGTTGATTAAATTTAAGTAGTGATTAGCGACTGTTTTAACAAACATTTTTGACGTTTGAACATCACTTAATTTTAATCAACGTTTATAAATAAGCCTCGCAATGTCCAAAATAATAAAATTAAATATTCGTACATAAAGTACCTAATTTAGAAACTAGTTAAAAATAGTCCACCAGACCGAGTTTCAGTCATGGCGACCAATCTCAGCGGAGACCAGACTTGGTTGCGGGAGATATTATAGTGCATAAGTGTATGCACGCAGGAGATAATATAGTATGCAAGTGTGTGAGCAGACAGGTGCTCTTCCCTTACTTATATAGTCCGATGGGACGGCAATCGGAGAAAGATCAGGCGCAGACTTAACGCCTTAACGAACTTTCCAAGGCACGGGGGGCGGGGGGGGGGGGGGCGGTTTATCACACCGTCAACAATCTCCGGGCTGTTACTAAGAAACTCCTTGAAAAACCCAATAACATTTTGCCCGACCCGGGAATCGAACCCAGGACCCCAAAGCAAAGGAAATCTTTGAGTAGGTACCTAACTACATAATTTGAGCACTCTCTTGGACGTAAGGCGCAACCAATACAGGAAACATTTCACTAAAAAATATTAAAAGCGCAAGGGTACTTAGGCCGAGGATTAATCCATATTACTTAACATGGGGCTAAGATTATTGTTTCCGTCTCTATCTTGCACTACAAGTTTGACAGTTACGAGACAGTGACAGGGATACTTCTTCTTAAGCCCGTTTTCACTAACACTAGACGACACCGAAATGTAAAGGTATTAAGCAGCTGTTCAACGCAAAAAAAAAAACATATCGCCAACCAAAGACAATGAGGGATCCCTTCTTTTCACATAATGTTTTTTTCTTAATATACTTTGGCATAACTATTTTTAACAACATTGACAAATTAAAAACTACAGACAACTGACAAAAACGTTGATTTCGAAACTTACGAGTTGCCTACTGAGAAATTAGTGGTAAAATGGAAGTTGAGGCTTCAAAAACTGCTCACCTAATAAAATCCAGGACCAGATTGGGAGAAGACACTGGCTCCTGTAACGTAGGGGTTTTTACTTAGCACAGGAGTCAGGGCTTGACTTTTTTTGTACACATTTTTTTATGCCAATAAATATTTTTTAGTTTTAAAATGTATTTGACATATATCGGGACTCTAGGCTCCCGAATTTTTGGAAGGAGTACAAGGAGCCGAAACCAACTCGCAGAGGTCCCTTAGACTAATTATTATAAAGCCTGATTACCTAACCCGGTGTTGTCTGACGAGTACTTGCTGTAAGTGAAAACGGGCATTAGCCAAAGCACGCTTAGTAGCGTTAATATCTCGGCCTTAGTCTAAAAAGTAAAAAAAAAACATATTGAAATACCTAACTACAACGTACTATCGCCAAAACCTATATCTGACCATTGTGAAAACGAAATTCCGTGCACATGATGACCACAGCTGCGTTCGTAAGTAAAACAAAAGAGAATCCTTTTTGGGTCCACTAATAATATGCGCTGCAAGCAGGAATAGTCCTTACGGTGGTCAGATATAGATTTTGGCGATAATACAATACGGCCGATGAATCATGGCCGGTCTGAACATAGGCTCTCCGAACTTTCGCACAAGTTCTCTCGCTTATAGAGGCATAAGAAACAGGATGTAAAGTTCACTCATACTCTATAGAAAAGGCAGGATCTTCCGACCAGTCGGGTGTTGTGTTTGGTGGGTCGACTGTCCGACAATTGATGTCGGGATATGCTAGATACGCGGTAAACTATACTTGCGCGATGCAAGATTTTGCGTGACGTCATTGTGGTGCATAGTTCGCATGTGGCGATGTAGATGCCGCCACACACTCAATCTGGCCACATGTCACCATTTGGTTCCTAAAAAAAATTATTGCGCAGCTTTCTGCGCAAATTTCAGACCGGTCATGATTTATCGACCGTAATGTAATTTAACTTAATTTGTGCTTATTCACAAAGTAAACAACATCGTTATCGACAGTGTGTAGTCTTGCTGGACATCCGAAACGCTCGTGTGTTGCACATCGCCATCTTATTTTATCCGAACAGATTCTATTGATTCTGTACTTTATGTCGCCAATCATAAGCATGTTTTTGCCTCGGCTGCTTCGAAAAAAATATGGTGTAAGCTTGAGACCTGAAATAAAAAAATGACATATTTTTAATAATTACTCAAATTATTAAAAAAAAAATTAATCAATTTGTTTTTGAATTTCCTATCTTTCGGCATGAATGGAAAGATAGTACTTATCACCTAAAATACAGGAGCCGAAAAATAAATAAAAACAAAAAGTGAAGAGAATTATGTAAATGAAATTGCAAAGCGGATAAATAGTCATTATTATTAATTATATGTAAAATACTGGTATTCAGCTGCATCCGGTTATACTGGAAGTCGACACTAACACAGGAAAAGGCAGAGATAATGATATTATTTATGACAGCTTAAAAATTATGATACACCTACACGATACATGAAACAAACAATTAATTTAATAATCTTCTTATGTGTAAGAATAAAAAAACAAAATGTTTATTTTTTTTTCAAAATGGCGGCTACGTATAAAACCTATATAAATCGATAGCTGTATTCAAAGCTGATATTGGTAGCGGACCTTCAAAGCCCTTTCAGATGCTATAAATGATCATAACTACAGGCAGCTGACGGAGAAAATTACAATATCTAATATAATCATTTTTCCTATGTCAATTATTTATTACTATGACTACGGTTCACAAAAGCTTTTTTGAAAAAAAAAACAGTTCCTTGATGTCTTTCGGTGGATGGTTGTGGATTTCAAGAGCGTAAACGATGTCGTCATTAACAGTATGGACCCCTGCTGAACATGACCTGTTTGAACATCGCCACCTGGTCTTGTGTGATGACTCAGCACGTCGAGTAAACGTGTAATTATTCAGGAGTAGCAACTTCCGTCCTCTTTTAGATTTTATATAATTCACTGGAATGCAAAATTATATATTATTTATAAATTCATGTTCAAAATCTATTAAATGGTGACGATCACAGACAGCTAACATAATTATGCTAGGTATGTCTTATAGGATAGGGTCGTTACGGGTCGTCAGAAGCCTGAAAGTCTGACAACCAGTCTTACCAAAGGGTATCGTATTACCCAATAAGTGGGTTGTGGAGGTCAGACAGGCAGTCGCTCCGTGTAAAATACTGGTATTCAGCTACATCCGGTTAGACTGGAAGCCAACCAACAGTTGGGAAAATGCTACGCAGATGACGTCTTATAGGATAGGATCGGTCTTTTGAGAGGTGACGGTGCCCCTTTCCATTCCAAAAACCACCTCTGTGGTCACCCACCCGGGGTGATTTTAGTGAGGTAAAAATCCTTATACACACCTCGGTCTTATCCCCAAAGCCCGGGCGCCTTTTGAAAGGTTTTACCCCGTAAACAAAAAAAGGTACGTCTGGCAGGTACTTACAATGATATAACAACACTTTTCTCATGTTATTTATTTATTAAAGTGAAATGTTTGTGTAAGTTAAACGCTAACGCAAAAATTTTAAAATAATAATATATATCTACTTACAGTAAAATTAAAAAATAACGAAAAAAAATGCTACAGTAATTATGGATTTATAATGACTGTAGCATTTTTTGGGTAATAAAATAGCTGTAATAGTAAGCCTACGTTAGCACGTACATAAAAATATCGCGGCGGGATTTTATCGCGCACTGGATTTTCAACTCTCGGTGTTAAGCCGAGCATTGAGAATCCAACAGAGCGCATTAAAAAGACACTGTTGGATTTTCAACTCTCGGCGCTAAGCAGTGCATTGAAAATACAATTCGCGAAAAAAAATCGCCATTAAAAAAATAAACCTAGGCTTAGATAATAGAAAAAGCAGTAATAATAATAATATCCCTGGACATTTCACACAGCACCATTTGTCCCAAGCTAAGCAACCTAATGCTTGTGTTATGGTAACAAGATGGCTGATAAACTACTTATATACAATTTTTTTTTTTTTGTAAATACATACATATTATAGATAGAAAAACACCCAGACTCGGAACAAATACATGTAGGTCATACAAATATTTGTTCCGTGCGGGAATCGAACCCGCGACACGCAGCGCAGCAGTCAATCGCTTAACCACTGCGCCAACCGTGCCGTCGTAATGCAAGAGTCTTTTTGAAAAACAAGGAGCTTGTTGAGGTCTCTCGGTGGATGTCCGTGGTCTTCGAGAGCATTCACTATGACGTCATTAATAGTTACGATTTTAGCATAACACGAACGATCTGAACATCGCCACCTGATCTTGTGTTCAGACTGGAAATGTTGACTATATGTGTATCCGTTCAGGAGTAGCAACTTACGTCCTTTTGACGACGTAATGAAATTAACTGAAAACCAAAATTTTATCCGTAAATTATATACACAAAAACCAAAAAAAAAGGTAAACATTTTGTTTCAATGTCTTCCAACAAGATAAAGACCACACAGGTTTAAGTAAATGAAATTGCAATGTAAAACAATACCTACTTATCTTTGTTTATTAAACTAAAGGAACTATGGATGGACCGTGTGAAAAATAATATGGCTAGAATTTCAGTAGTCACCTCACTACTGAAATTACGACTAATGGAAAGAATAGAAGGAGAAGACGTGTTGCGCCCACCCGGAATAGATTGGGACAAGGTCAATAGAATGATATCATCATAAACATGTAGGTATCAACAACATATTCATGATTGATAACAAATAAAATAAATTTTGAATCAAAATAAACTGTCTTGAAAAACTACGAGTTTGTGGACATCTCTTGGTGGATGGTTGTGGTCTTCAAGAGCGTACACGATGACGTCATCAATGGTATGTATCCTAGCTGAACATGTCCTGATCGAACATCGCCACCTGATTTTGTATTCAGAGCCGTTACGTCGGTTATACGTGTACCCATTGCGGAGTAGCAGCTTATGCCCTCTTGTCGACGTAATGAAATTCACTGTAATACAATATACAATTATTCATAAATTACCACACCTACAAGTCTGGCAACCAGTCTTATCAACGGGTATCGGATTACCGGCCTATTAGTCGATTCGACGCGCGAATCTTCAAGTCGACAACTCCAGAAATATGCATTAGGCAATTGGCGCATTGAGAGTTGTCGATTCGCCCACAAATAAATGAACTTCGTGCGAGTTGCCGATAAAAAAAAAAAATATTTATACCTAAGTGATTTGCCTGTCGAGTGTGTTTGTCGGGCGAGTAAATTCGTGCAAATCGACTAAGAAGCCTTTTTATCCAGTAACTGAGTTGTGGAGGTCCAAAAGGCAATCGCTATGTAAAATACTGGTGTAGCGTTGGTACTCCTTGGTGAGCCACATCCTCCTCCATAAAAAAAAATATTTTCCTTAATTAATTATATCGATTCAATTCATATTCCTTGGACAGACATTCACCTTCCATCATAAATTTTATATCGTGTTTCTTATTTAAGTGGACTTCATTATACCTACTAAAAATATAAAACCCTATCATCTATCATTTGTGTCCCATACTTTCCCACTTCACTGGTTTTCAGCTGCATCTGGTTCGACTGGAAGCCGACCCCAACATTGTTAGGCTAGGCTGATTGAAATTACCACATCAACCTTTGGATGAAAAGACACCAACAAGTTTATGTAAATGAAATTGCA
The DNA here is from genome assembly GCA_949629185.1 of Apamea crenata. Lineage (NCBI taxonomy): Eukaryota > Metazoa > Arthropoda > Insecta > Lepidoptera > Noctuidae > Apamea > Apamea crenata. The sequence continues at coordinate 15,052,550 of OX451363.1, read as the reverse complement.
TTGAAAAAGAAAACGATAGGTATTATATATTTTAATACAAAATATTAACCATAGAATAAAAAAGTATCAAAAATACTTAGATATATTTAGTAAAATGAACATAAGTATACAATAACCCCTTTATTCATAAACGTTGCTTAAAGTTAAGCAGTGATTAGCGACTGTTTAACCATACATTTTTGACGTTTAAACGTTAGTTAACTTTAGTCATCGTTTATGAATAAACCCCTAAATGTTTAGGTAACAAATGGGATACATTAAGAATCAAACGAGTTTTCCTGAAAAACGAGTCTGTTGACGTCTCTCGGCGGATGGTTGTGGTCTTCAAGAGCGTACACGATGACGTCATCAATGGTATGTATCCTAGCCGAACATGACCGGATTGAACATCGCCACCTGATCTTGCGTTCAGACACACAATTTCGACTATATGTGTATCCATTCAGAAGTAGCAACTTCCCTCTTTTCGTAAAAATAATCTTCCCTGGAATGTAAAAACTAATGACACAAATCCGTATAGAGTGGATAGATGGAAATAAACGGTGAAACAAATGATTAAAACGAAAGAAGAGCTGCTTTACTCCATTAAACCATCAGAGGGGCAATTCTCGTAATTTTAAGCACATTCACAGTCTGATCGCAGTCTCAATCTGTCAAAAATACCTCTAATTTCCCCGAAATTTTTGATAAGTTGTTGACATTTGTTTGTCGCCAAGATGAGACTGCGACTAGATTTTGAACGTATTAAATTACGAAAATTGGCCTTCTGGTGTCTTCTGATCTTCGTATGTCATATCCACCAACTCCACCCCATAACTTAAGACTAAGAAGAAATGACAAGAAAACTAGTTAATAAAGCTAATTTATTTCAGTTAAACAACGCAACATAGTAGGCAACAACACACTATTGCATACTAGTATAAATAATATTGTATATTTTTATTGAACTATGTAACTTTTACTTTAATATAAATATATGCATTGCTGACAAGAGTCAGAATCCTTTAAAAGCAAGCTACCACAATACTATGAGGTTCAGCTTATTATATATCTACTAGAATGAATATTGCTTCAATCAGACTCTGAAATAGGACTATAATACATACTAGCCTATTACTATCCCACTGCATGGCAAAGGCCTCTTCTCATAGAAAGAAGACACGAGCAGACAGGCGCGGTCGCCCAAGATTTTGGGGGGTCACCAAGGGGTTAGTAAGTTAGTAACCAAGTAAATCTTGCAGACTCTCGATAGCTTAATGATTTGGGGGGGGGGGGGGTCATGACCCCCCCCCCCCCCCCGCCCCACCCCCGGACCGCATCTGAGCACAGATCACCACGCTTGCTCAAGACAGGTTGTGATTTCAGACTCATATTAACTATAAGTCCAGGTTTCCTCACGATGTTTTCCTTCACCGATACATTAATTTCCAAGATAAATTCAAAAACTACATATGAATTGGAGAAGTTACGTTCGTACTTGCATAGTTTTGAACCCGCAACCGACAACTCGACATTTCAATAAGGAGTATATTGTCAACTAATACAATGCAAGATATAAATGTAACCTTATCTACTATGTTAATTCTTAATACATCTTTGTGTATTTTTGGTATTAACATATGATACCTAAAAACAATCCTTGAGATGGTTACGCTAAATATCAATATCCTTGAGCACATAATGATCTAAAGATGCGTCCATGTTAGTGATATTTCAACGGACCAGATACCGAGACAACGTAAAATATGTAGGTACAAGGATATGTTGGCGCGTGGCCAAAATCGGTACTAACGCTGCCATTTTGATTTTTAAGATATTTCACAAAACAATTACACAAATGTTTATCAACAGCGCCACTCTATCAGCGTCATTCAAGCGCCAAAAGTTCCTTGAAACACTTTTCACGTGGCTTGGTCACTCAGCCATCCATTCCGCGGCCTCGTTCATACTCATACACATACAATGTCACAACCACATCTACATACAGCGTGACTAGTACTGTTGCTTGTACAGAGTATTTTCCGGAGTCACAAGTGTGGCTGTAGCTGAAAATAACACGGTTCTATGACTTTCCATAGTCACCTGATGGATGCGAGTGCTCCTCGTGCATCCTCGTTAAAACTCCATCTGTTTCGAAGTAGAAGGCCTTGCATCCTCTCTTGGTACACCTCCATCTTATGCCGAAACTCTCTACTTGTTGGTAGTATTTCGCATTCTTATATATCATCCCGTGCTTCCCTCTTGCAGTTAAGAAAAATACTGAAAGAATATAATAAATGTGTCTTTTTTCTACTAAATTGTCTATCATATCTACCAAAATATTTTTATAGGGTCATTCAATAAAAAATGCCAATCAATTATAGAAAGGTAACTTTTTATTAAAAGAATAAACTATAATTATTGAACTAAAATTGTTAAACTTGAAACTATAATTATTGTATCTTTTGTTATTCCAAACAAAAATTGTTTCGGGGAAAGATTTATCATATTTTTTATTTAATTATGTGCATCAAGACTGGTGTAAAACTTCCTTGTTTTATGGCTCATTTTCTGTAGTCTCGATGCGTATGACCCCCAGAAACTTCAACAAGAATTTTCCCGTAAGACCTAACACTGACTGGGCATTGCCAACTTTCATTTTTACAGCAGTACCATACGTGATTTATTTATTTATTATTTATTTATATATATATATACTTTATTGTACACCACAAAAATACATAGCATAAAAATATACATGAGATACTACAAAATATACAATGGTCGGCCTTGCAGTTAGGACAACAAGATCACAACGACAAGTAGTGTTCCTTTACAAGTCTTTTGAACACCTGTAACGACTGCGCGCGTTTAATTTCAACTGGCAATGCATTCCACAAACGAGCGGCCTGGACAATAAATGATTTATCAAGGAAAGTTGTGGAATGCATAGGCATTTTGAGCTTCAAGTTATCTGATGACCTTAACAATTTCGTGTGGGAGTCGCAAAGATACTGAAAACGTTTCTTGAGATAGAGAGGGGTGAAAGGGGAAAAGAGCACATTAATATGTATAACGTTAAAATTCTTAGGAACATCAGAAAACTGCGCTGCGAGACTGTCAGCAAGAGAAGGAACACTCACGAAACTGTCGTCGTAGCTTGTTATAGAGAAAAAACTATTATCACTGCTTACATCGATCATCATCTGCCTAGCCTTTTCCCAACTATGTTGGGGTCGGCTTCCAGTCTAACCGGATGCAGCTGAATACCAGTATTTTACATGAAGCGACTGCCTATCTGACCTCCACAACCCAGTTACTGGGTAATACGATACCCCTTGGTAAGACTGGTTGTCAGACTTTCGGGCTACTGACGACCCGTAACGACTGTCAAAGATCCACGAATGACAGCCGGGACCAACGGCTTAACGTGCTTTCCGAGGCACGGAGGGGTCTTGGTATGTGAAAATGGTCACCCATCCACGGACCAACCGCGGCAAGCGTAGCTTAACCTGATCGATCGACCCGTGCGGCTGGGTCGATCGATCACTGCTTACATCGATATACATAAATATTAACCTTAATTAACCTAATATAATAAAAATGTAATATAAATTACGGTTACTTAATTTATTATAAAAATGTAATATAAAGTCCAAAAACCTAAGTATTAAAAAATAAAAATGAACCGTTTAGTCCTGTCGGTTGCGTTATTAAATGTAAAGAATTAAAACCTACTTACGCAGCCCGGGTAACAAAAGAGAAAGACAAAAAAATACAATGTAAACATATCAGGAGAAAACAAGAAATTAAAAAAAAAATTAAACAACAAAAAAAATAAAAATAAAATAACTTCTACCAGTGAGAGACTGCCAATTGCACCGTTAGGAAAAACGAAACGCACCGAATAAAACTGATAATACTGACATGGGATTGATTAACACTGACAGTGACAATATTGTGACATTAATTCAAATTGTTATTGTAGTATTTGTAAAAAATTTAAAATTAATTGAAGGTACATATAACCCAAAGAACAAAAACAGGATTACCCGGACTTTGAACAAGACATCTCAATGAAATCACTTCCTTAAAGCTGCAGCACGCTTCAACCTAGCGGTCTTCGCAGCAGCAATAACTGGCGTGATTCTCGTTACAAAGTTTTTACAGGTACGTCAGAGCAGTATTTATTAGTCCACAGCGTAGTATGTAGTTTCCATTAATGGTTCGCAAAAACGCGATATTATCTGGAAAAACATGCACATTTTTATTAAAATGATTTTTTACTGTAAAAAAATCAACCTAATGACATGAATATAGAAAATAAAAATGGTCATACAATTGTTGTGAAGTATAAAAAAATAGATTAAAAATAGATATTACCTAATTAAGCAATGATTTAAGGATCAAAGCAAGCATAAAAACACACTATAGTTTAACTGTTTAATTTAGTATAACAACTAAATATAATTTAAAAACGATATATATTATGATAAGTATATAAAACAAAATCATTCTAAAGTTTATACAAACGTTAGCCTTCTAAATACTAACACAGATCACAAGAATTTTGACAAGAAACTCTTTTTGGCACATAACGTGAAGGACTTAAATATACTCTTGAGACTTGGTTATATATTTAACGAACCAGGAATCTAATACTATATAGTTTTAATATATCAAAATGCTTGACAGATCTAGTATTTATTGCTAGTTTCTAATTCTGGACTCCATATATTTTGAAACTATAATTCGTTTTTTAATCCCAGAGATTAATCTGGCTGGTGTAATGTTCTTCTACACTAAAATAACGCAAACATAAAACACTTAAATGTCAGATTAGGCTCTGAGACTAAAAAAACGAACTTTATCTTTAATCGACCATATTTTTTTTTTCATTTTCTGATCTTGCAACTCTCTATAAGTCACGTTTTTTCGTATTTTGGCGTCTTGTTATGTTCTAGTAATTTGTATGCTTTTGTATCTTAAGGTACAGACGCCAGCACATCAAGTTACTACAATCTCTCAAATTTCATTAATAGATTTTCAACATTATTGCTAAAGCTTTAGGTTTAAGGTTGATTGGGAAATTTTGACAGTTTCGGGTAGCTTGACCTGCTGGTGTCTGTACATCAACCGTAGGATATATTTTGGCACCACCTTCAACTCTCTTCTTTAGCATCTGCATAATTCTAGTGAGTGTGTTTACCATACATTGCAACTACTTTAGCTTCAACTGTCTTTACGCTCGCTTTGCACTGTTCTACCTTCCTCTTAGAGCAATACCACCTTCTGATTAGCCTGTCGGTGTTGTTGTATGCATTACACCAATACCTGTAGGATCCAAAATGCAAAGTAAAATTCCCCTTCTTTGTTGGCATGAGAACTGCATCTGCAAAAAATATTTTATTTTGAATTTTATTGTTGAATGAAAGACAGATGATTTTGAAGTGACTTTTTATTGTGATCATAACGATAGATTAACCAAATAGTTGATATGACGGACTATGGTGGCAACTGTATCGTCACATACGAACTACGCATCATACGCCATGCAAAAACCTGCATCGCGCAAGAAGAGTTTACCGGGCGACTAGCATTTATACACTGTCCCGACAACAATTGTCGGGCAGTAGCCCACCACACTATACCCGTCTGTTCGGAGAATTCTCCCTTTTCTATAGAGGGTGAGTGAACTTTACACACTGTTCCTCATATCTTTGTAGGCCTATGCTTCATATTACTTAGAAAAAGCTACAATGACAATTACATAAAAGCCTAATGCTTTTAATGATATTTCGCCTTAAAAATATACAGCATATTTCAGAAATGTGTGATCATATTTAAGGTTGTGGTACGGACCATCAAACTGAATAACTTTCTCCATGAGACCAACATCGTAATCGCGAAAAAAATATCAGCCGTCCCATACAAAACTTCACCTACTCGACCCAAATGTATTTTTTTATTATTTTAGCTGCAGGTTCATTTATTTACTTTAAAAACGAGGAAAGTTGTTTTTTCATCATAATTAAAACCAGTTTTTTTTATTAGTTTAACACTATTTTTTTATTTACTGACCAAACTATTATACTACATAATAATAGAGTTCAAAGCGATAGAATTTAAAAAGAAACAGTATTTTCTTGTAAGGCGTACAATACTTACAAGGCTAATAGATATTATTTAGTTATTTACCCCTTATTCTCAACTACAGCAATATTCGAATCAACAATTTGTCATCTTAATATTATTATTATGTATAAGACCACGATGACTTAGTGTACTTAAAACGAACTAGTGTCCAACCGACGGTTCGGTTTCGGTCAATTTCGGCCTAAAAAACAGGTATCGGCCGCAGTTTTGGTTTCGGCTAAAAAGAGACCAATCGTATCTGGCGCGCGTGAACTGTTGGTTTTGATAGAATACGAACGCCTGACGACCTAAGAATGGGGTCCAGTTTTCGCTATATTTGTACAAAAACTTAATAAATTTAAGTTATTTTGGTTCTTAGCATACATGCTGTGATAAGTATCAGCGAGTAGGGATTTAGTCGGTTTCCAGAAGATTGTTTCAAACTCTAAGGGCAACAGCAGACACATCTAAGCATCACAATTTTCAGCGATTACTTCGACTTTGCGATTACTTGAACTAACTTTTACTTAACTTCCTAATTTTTGGTTTCGGCCGAAACTAATAAAACGATTTCGGTTTCGGCCGGACACTAACACGAACATATTCTCCGTTACGCACAATAAACTGCGGAGGCTCATGAGTATGGTACCCCTTAACTATGACGTCTTTGGTTTTACTGTTGATAGTTAAACGGACTTTACAGTTCTTGTTCTCGAATGATGAACAACGCCAATGAACTAAGCTCTTCGCTTCGCAAGTTCTTTTGCACGAATAAGTGAAGTTTTCGTATAAAACTTGCTCTTTACCAGCTCTTGATTTTATGTATTGTATGCCTGGAATAAACAGAAAAGAAATTATAAAAAGTTTTTTAAAAGTTACCTTAACAATTCTGACTTGGACACTGAAAGGGTTCAATAAAACGATGTTACTGATAAAAAATTGGTATATTGAAGAACAAATGTAAAATAAAATAACAAGAGCGTTTCGCGAACTAGAATATATAGGATGTAAAGTGAGAGAGCGAGACAGATGTAGCATTCTAATCAAAATCAAAAGTTTATTTAGTACATTTATTCAAAAGAAGAGGCGAAACAAATTCCCTAGAAACCCATTTGTATATTAAGTTAGAAGAACTTGATTTTAAACGATGTATATAAAACATTATTTTAAATTACATACACTATTATAATAATACTCAAAAATAGAATTAATTGAAATAAACAGTCATTATTGTCAACTAAACAATGCTACAGATTTATAAAATTGTTTTTCTGACTGGTGTATTGATTATAATTTTATAAATAAATATTTATTACGGCCATGAATCACATTTAGTACAACGTGATACTGACCTGCAAAATGCAAAAAAAAAAACATAAGAAAATGTTAACGTCGCGGGCTACCCTGAAGCTGAGGTACAGCAAAATTACAACGATCACTTTGGCACCTTGATGATTGTGATGATGATTCAGTCCACCTCATCATCATTCCTGCCCTTGTCCCAATTTATTTGGCGTCGGCGCAACATCTGTTTATCTTCAATACTTCTCTCTTAGTCGTCTTGACATTTTATGCTTCTCTATGGCTCAGTCTACCTCAGACGAACATATTCTCCATTATACACAATAAATTGTGGAGCCTCATGAGTATGATATCCCCTAACTCTTACCTCTTTGGTTTTATTGTTAACAGCTAAACGGACCTTACAGCTCCTATGTACAAAGGATGAGCATCGCCAATGAACTAGGTTTTTCTTCTCACAGATCCTCACGAACGAATATGTGAAATTGTCGTATAAAACTTGTTTTTTACCGCATCTTGATTTTATATATTGTATCCCTGAAATTAGAAAAACAATTTTACCTACACTGTATACTCAGTTCCCACTTAAGAGCGTTGACAACGTACGGCATTTCATACAAACTTTCAAGTCCTTGTTTTTCGAAATGCATGAACCGATTTTAATGAAACTTCCTACGCATAAGCAGGATATATAGATCTAAAAAGTTAATTGAGAACATTTTTGGAAAATAGTGTTACAGCTAAATTAGACCGATTTTAAATTTTCCAAAGAAACAGAGATTTCCAATTATCTTTTTTTAAATATGTTATTTCGAAAATGTTCTTAACTAACTTTTTAGACCTATAATCCTGCCGCGTAGGAAGTTTCATTAAAATCAGTTCATGCATTTCGAAAAAAAAGGTCTTGAAAGTGTGTATGAAATGCCGTACGTTGTCAACGCTCTTAATCATCATCCATACTTTATAACGCAGAAGCTAATAAATTAAATTAAGTTACTGCGTTAAAAATTATTTTGTATAATTCAAACAAGATTATTCGATTTATCTGTTTAATACAATAATTTTATGTGGGTAGGTCAGTACCTACCCACATAACACAGAACCCACAAATATAATACAGAAAAAAAAGAGAAGAAAAAAAAAACTAATTAATAAAAAAAGCAGTTTTGCCAAAACACTATACGAAACTAAATAGTATTCTCGACTAGTTTGAATATTTTTTAGTATATAATTAATTTTAAAATTACGTAGTTATTAATTATTAAATGCATTCTAGGTTCGTAATATTTTCTTAAAACTAAGGCATTATATACGGCTTTTGGTGAGAGTATAAAGATTTTTAAACAATTCTTTTATTTTTTTATTTATTAATTTTATTTATTCATTAAATTAAATTATTCTTCTATTTGATCTATGATTTTTCATACTGGCAATTTCTCGGTCTATCAAGCAACAAGAATTTATTTACTCCGAAACTACTCGACTTTTTATTTTTACAGGAAAATAATATATAGCCCCTATTGTTTGTTTTCCAGATGGGTCATTCATAAAATATACATCTACAGAAATGAAAATGAAATGCTGCTCTTTGGTAAGTACATCACTTGGGAACAGGTGGACTGATCTGGCATTTTTATTGTTTGTGATAGCCTGAATTAGGTTTTTATGGGAAAAAAAATTAAAAAAATAATAAAATTTTCAAATTCGAAAGTTTTCCGGAAAAATTTCAAATTCGGGAATTATGGAACTTCCTATTTCTACGGGATTTTCTATTGAAATTCGAACAAGACAACGTCTATTGGGTCAATCTTCGTCTTCGTATCGGTCGCACGACAAGTTTTGGGACACAGAGGGCAGGATAGGAGGTGGAGCATGGTTTGGGACATAGCTCCACAATCACATCCTACTGCCGTTCTGTCAAGGTAGGACGTATATCTTCCCACTTGTGTCCGGAGACGGTTCAGGGACTTCCAAGTGAGCCATGGAAGGTTACACCCTGCAGGGAGATGCTCCTGTGGTGGTAGATAGTAAGTAGGAGGGGGAAGAGTATCCTGCCATAGTTTGCAACGGGTGTCGGCCGGGTTTATTGACAGAGACGCTGTCGATTTCAAGAAGCTGTGCCTGCTTTGTAACCGTTGCGTTTATAGCTGTGCGCCAGATAGTGGGTGTCTGATATCGGATTCCTGTTTACGTTTATCTAGTGCACTTGCAACTTCTCTTCGGACTTATGTTGGTGCTATGCCAGCTGTGGGATATAGTGCGCTGACCGCTGTTTAAAGCAACATCTACTTCCTTGGCGTGAGCGCAACGGTGCCACACTGGGCACGCATATTCGCCCGCGGAGACGCAGAATGCTAGGCTAGTAGGCTGAAGTACCTGAGGCGAAGCACATCAGGTGGTTGAGGTTAGGTGCCTGAGCAAGTTGTTACGAGAACCGACTTTTTGCTTAGTTTTGAGACAGTGGTTCTTAAATGTCAGCGCCCTGTCGAGGGTAACTCCCAAGTAGGTAGGGTTACTGCAGTGTTCAACGGTGACACCCATCCAATTAATGTTCAGAGTGTGTCTTGCCGAATGATTGCGGAGATGGAAAGTGCATGCCTGTGTTTCTGCGGGGTTCGGTCGGAGAGCATTATCAGAGTAAGACTTTCCGAGAACTTTCTAAGCCTGCCTCTAGGATATTTTCGGCGTCCCCAAATGTATTAGTTTGAGTGGCTACCCAACACTGCGAGAGGTTCTATACGCTGATGACTGGCTAGTCAACAGTTCTGACTGACAGACTGGCTAGTCAGTTCAACAGCAGGTTGGTCGTTGATATAGATGTTGAAAAGAAGGAAGGCAAATACTAAATCGATTTCCTTAAAGCGTTTGTAAGGTACTGGCAGTTACTAAAGTCTAGGCATTCAACATTTCCCATCATTTTATTTTGCCAATCTGAAGGGTCATGGGTATGTTCTCCTGTGCACCCTACGACCTCTCTATTGATCATCTTCACTCGAACTTGGCACTTTTTGCTGATCCTTTTAGAGCAGTACCAGGTACAATGACCGGAGAAATTGACTCTGTTCGTAGAATAAGTATGATGACCGATTTTGAGCAGGTAGCTTCCAGTGGGTAATGGGATCAGCTTATATTCTGAAAATAAGACTAAAATTAATACGCTTAGAATATTTACAGTGTTTTTGTTTTACAACTTGCTACGTAGTAGTAGAAGTAGTAGGTACTGGGAACTAGCTCATATAAGAACAAAATTATTATTCCTATTTTAAGAAAAAAATACAAGTATAAAAAAGACATTTAATTTAACAATATACGTAGTTTCATCAGTATTTATAAACAGTGGTCATTAATCAACTATTTGTATCCTATAAATTAAAGAATTAAAAAAATACTTTCATGATTATATTTAAGTATCTGTGCACTATGGTAGGTAAGAGATACCTTCCCATGAGATTCAAGTTTTATTAAGCATTTCACTGCTCGACAAAAATCATAATATCAAAAACATCATTGCGTTCATTTCGACAATTCTCTGTTACCTATCCATTGCATCAATTTAGTTTGGGCTGATTTCACCAATGAAACTGAACGGTAACCTGCGTTCAAGAGCTGTCAGTGTCAATATTCCCGAACAATGATGATAATGGCGCCGATTCCCTTGTTCACAAACTAAACTTAATTTAAGATCAGTGCATCTTTTTCTTTCTATTTCATTAAGAAAATGACAGAAGATAAATATTAGTTTAGTCCTGTCAAATTAGTCGGCACCTGACGTACTTAAATTGACGTATTTTTAGTAGCCAATTTTTTAATCACATATAAAGAAACTGTCTATGAAGTATCTTAATTTGACAGGATGCTGATCGGTCTAGTTTCATTGGTCAAATTCGCTCCTAGTTACCGAGCAGACGAGTCCTTCAAACATTTTGATGCAATGTATTTTTTTGTAAGTACTTCAAAATAAATGTAAATAATCATCACATTCGATGTTAAAAATACTGTGTCCATAATTACTTAAAAAAATATTGACATAATAGGGTCTTATATATTTTCAATTGTAACTGACTCAGGAATCAGTTCACCTGTTTTTGGAACGTTAACAATGTATGCAATAGAATTAAAATTAAGGGAATTTTGTGCATGCAGGCTCTTGTGTGGGGCACAGTGTTTGTTGTGAATTGTGAAACTCACACATACACTTTCTGATAAACAGACAATGTCACTGTACCGTCGCTTTGTACGGAGTAATGTTCGTTGAAATGTCACATGAACCCAGCTTTGGGCTGCATGTCTAAAGCTTGCTTTAACCGTGCTTTTTAATGGTTATGTTGACCATTCAAAAGCACGGTTACGTAATTATATGTGACCAGTGAGACTTCACAACCAGTGTGCTTCCTGTGCTTGCAATACCAGCGCACGCGCGGGCCCTTGTTCCTTTTACAGTAATACACGAACCCATCCCTTTCTAAAATCCATTTGCTTTCTGAAAAGAGACGAAAAAGGTGAGTTGACATTAGTTATACTATACTCAATGACAGGCACTGTCATGGAAATAAGGATAGTGAAAATAATATCGCGTATCGGCAAGCGTAGTGTGGGACTCCCCCCAGCTAGATGGACGGACGACCTAAAGAAGGTGGCTGGGACAGCCTGGATGCGGAAGGCGGAGGACAGGGTGTTGTGGCGCAGCCTGGGAGAGGCATATGTCCAGCAGTGGACTGCTATAGGCTGATTGATTGAGGACAAAGGCCTCGCTTTCCTTTTTTTCCATTCAACTCTATCCCGATCCAATATGGACCAATCCCCCCTATAAGCGTCAAGTTCGTCCCGCTATCTACGCCTGGGTCTTGGATGAAGTTATTTTTAATAAAAAATACGACATCATCTTACTGCATTTAATTGATAAAATGTTTCATTTAAAATTTATTAAGTCGAAATTGAAACTACTGTTAGACAATGCACAGCCTTAAGATTAATAGTTATACTTATATTACGATCTTGGCACAGAGAGAGAGTGAGAGAGAGAAGGAGAGAAAGAGAGAGAGCGAAATAAAATGACAAACAAATAATTATTCGACCCTATCCAGCTATTAAGCGGATTCTTTCAAAAACATAATCTAACATCACGCCTGTAATCCTTAAAGGGTTAGGCAGAAGTCTACCTATAGTAACCTGCAAAGCGTTAAACAAAATGCGGCAACTTTATCTACTTATTAAATATAATTGATAAAATGTATGATTTATAATAAATGTTAAGTCACAATTGAAACTGCTGTTAGATAATGCTCAGCCTTAATAAGTATTCGATTCTATCGAGCTATTAATTAAGCATTTTTTTTAAACGTATTATTACATACATAAAATAACATCACGCCTCTGTACCCCGAAGGGGAAGGTAGAGTTGTATCGTTTTATTGTTATTACTTATATCTGTGGGCGTTTACAGTCCCGCAGTTTTAAACAAAATGCGGCATCATGTACTCATCGAATTTAATTGATAAAATGTATGATTTATAATATGTTAAGGACTGATTTTTCCAACGCCAGATAACTTTATCGGAGGAATAATTTTGAATTTTTGACAGTTCTTCCATACAAAAACTGTCAGACGTCTATTTTATTTCACAAATAAATATTATCGGTCGATTGAAAAATCAGCCCAAGCCCAAAGTCACAATTGAAACTGCTGTTAGACAATGCTCAGCCTTAACATTAATAGTTATACTTATATTACGATCTTGGCACAGAGAGAGACAGAGAGGGAGAGAATAGAGAGAGAGAGACAGAAATAAAATGACAAATAAATAAGTATTCGATTCTATCGAGCTACTAATTAAGCAGGTTCATTCTTAAACGTTTTATTACATACATTATATTACGCCTGTAATCCTTAAAGAGTCAGGCAGAGGTGTACGTCTATAGTAACACCTGTGGGTGTTACTATAGACGTTACTTTGCCAGTTATGTTTGAGTCCCATGTAATAGGGGGCCAGCCTATTCCCATCAAACAGCACCATAATTGCGTAACACATTATCAATCTCAATATGAATCATTTTGAAGGATATTGCTAATCCATTGCTTCTAATGTTCGAAAATTTATCTGCTCAACAATGTAAATAACGCAATGAATGTTGTTGAACTGTCAAAATGAAAGCAATTATTACTGATACTGTGTTACGCAATTACCCTGCGGGCCAAATCCAGGATCCGGACCGCTATCACTTAATTTGCCCGACCTGGAAATCGAACCCAGGATCTTATGCTTAGCAGCAGCACTTGCGACGGCAGTCATATTCTTACACAACTACCAATTATTATATTATATTGCTTATTTATGTAGGTTATCATCTGCTAGGTACACAATACAATAGGGATGAACGAGAGTTCTAAGCTTTTTGGGGGTCTAAACATTACCCTTCCTTTTGGCTCTAGAGTCGGGTAAAAATAGGTTTAACGCCACATAGCGTTCGCAATTCACCTCCTAGGTTGAACTGCGAGATGATATTAATATATATATATATATATAATTATATATATATGCGCGACCAGTCGCTCTTGGTTAGGACACAGGGTTAGACCGGGTATACCTTACATTCTGTATATTATTTATAAAATAATAATAACACATAATAGTTTTATTCCTAAGTCGGACTGATTTCTTTGGCAATTTTCTCAGTCTTACAGCTTTTAGCTTTACAAATCCGTCTCAAAAACATCCCATAATAATATATACATCCATCATGAATACCTATATATAATATTGCTGTGATTATAATTTATTATTCTACTTTAACAAATTTATTTTGATAAATATAATATTTATAAGGAGGATGTGTGTGATCTAAATTCCCTAATTCTAGTGCGTTTGCGCTGTTTAATATTAATCTGGATCTGCAGCCCTTGCTGTGGTGCGTGGAGCACCGCCAGTGACTGGTTCCTTTCGTCATAAAATGCTTGATATAGCTGTAAGTGTAGTCCTTGTAAAGAGCTAGCACCTTTCCATACCGTGAATGTATGAATTTCACTGAAAAATAAATGTTTTTAATGTTGTCCGTAACTGGTATAGACCGATGCAAGAGTAATGGCGGCTCTGAACACGCGGCGAGTAGTTGCGCAGTAACAAATTCACGTGACCGCGGGGGTGAGGGGTGGGGTACTGCGCAGCGAGAAGCCCACTTCAGAACCGCCATAAAGTTTGAAGCTCACTATACAATCTTATCCTAAGTAGGTACTTACTTATAGATATACTTTGGGTGAAAACATCTACAAAAAGCAAGTTAAATGCATGAACTAAAAAAAATGCTCGAAATGCGAGTAAAAAGTTGAAATTATAAAACTGTGTTCATTAAAAAGAGCGTAACATTATGTTCATATTTTTTATTTTCGTAAGTAGGTACAAAAATTAACAAGATTTTTTTTTTAACCAAATAAAAATCTGTACAAACCAGTTCCTACAAAAAGACTACCTACTGCTGTGTGTCTGTACAATAATTTTGTGCTGGGGAGATTGTTGCACCACTTCTTACCAGCTAAGGTCGTTACATGCCGAAGATGCGATACCTCGCAATCGCGGTTTGGCTCGCTACCTTGACGTCACCAGCTCCATGTATAACAAATGCATGCTAAAAGACACGCACGCTCATGCCAGGCATCGAGGTAAACCCCCAAGCGTCCCGCGATGTATCGCAGTGAGGTACTCATCCCTCAGCACGTGCGTGCGTGTAATTACCCTAAAGCATTAGGAGGTGGTAAAGGGCGACGTTTTCGGGGACTGTCTTGTGATTTTTACGTTCAAAAAGTGCTGATTCTCAGCCAAGTTTTAATAAATGAGTTTTGATTCCTGTGGCCCTTCTAAAAAAATTGAGTTCGTATTTGTCGTTGCGCCCTAGGGGGATGGTTGTGTACATAGTTTCCAAATATAATATCGCCTTGGCAGTCGAGTAGCACTCTTGCATTACATCCCTTGCCATTGTGCGAGGAACAGCGCCAGTGGTTAAGGCCGGTCTTCAACGATTTCTTGACATAGCTATAAGTAAATTGATCGATTACAATCAAGTTCTTGCCTGAGCGTGACTTAGTGACCGTGTAACCTTAAACAAAAAAACATATACATAAGGTCTATTCAAATGTATGTTTCCAATTGATGTTAATTCAAGATAAACAAATATCAACTTTATTTCAGTAGTATTTAAGGTTGATTTCAGAGTGACTAGCATTTTTGAAAAAGTAGTAAAAAATATTGAAGTTGTAGCGTAAACTGAACTTTATTGTATAGGAATAAAAGTTATTTTGTTTGGCAAGTAAATCGCAAACGCAGATTAATTATGGAAGTGGCATTGCAGGTGACACTGGAAGCCAACCGCAACATATGAAATTGGGAAAACGCTAGACGGACTGCTATTTGTTTGGTCCCCGTCGCTTCCCGTCTACCGGGATGCAGCTGACTACCAGTATTTTACCTGACTTCCACAACCCAGTTACTGGTTAAGACTGGTTGTTACACTTTCGGGTTTCTAACGGTTTAGTCCATGTATTAAAATCCATGTTCAACTCCTGGGGGGTTCAACTTGGTCGGGGATAAAAATTGAACATGGACTAATCCTTTCTAACAACCCGTAACGACTGTCAAAGATCCACGAATGACAGCTGGGACCAACGGCTTAACATGCTTTCTGAGACAGGGAGGGGTCTCGGTATGTAAAGACGGTCACCCATCCACGGACTGAGCGTAGCAAGCATAGCTTAACCTGATCGATGTACCCGTGTGGCTGGTATTACTTACCCACGAGCCCCTCCCCTAGTAAAGTATTGGTAGGAAAAATAAACAAAGTAAGTATTTAGAATTTCTATCAATCGATCAAATGATTGTGAAACCATTACAAGCCTGTATTCCCTCAAGCTTATCTTAATATGATGTATTCTATACCATGTGGAGACGACAATACAACATATTAAACTTTGTTTATATAATGAAGCTCCCAGTCTTTAACTTTAAACAAACAAATCAACCAAACATATCCGACTAGCTGTTGACCGCGACTTTGTCAGCGATCCAGGATGAAACGTAGCCTATGTTCTTACCCAGGTCATGGTCTAAATGTGCGCCAAATTTCATCCAAATGCAATTAGCCGTTAGCGTGAAAGCGTAACAAATTTACTTTCGCATTTTAATATATCCATTAGTTTAGTCACAACAGCTAGTCAAAGATTGGCAAAACCTATAGTCGACCCATCACTTGCTATTTGGTTTGTTTTTATCGAAAGCTAGGATACTCCTAAATATTGTACTGCTAGTCTTTTAAAGAAAAAAAGAAAGAAAGAAAAATATTTTATTTTGCACAAACAAAACGCACAATTACAACTAAACAATAATAAACCATATTATTTTTTATATTTCTTTTCATTTATTGAAGTATTGTTGTCTCCACATTGTATAACACCCTGTTTTTGAAATAAGAATTTGAATTTGCGAGGTTGTCAAACTCATATTATACTAACTCCTTCCAAGTAGCCCGCGAAATTCAAAATTTCTTACAAAAAATCGTAATAAGTTTTGAATTTCACAATTTCTCCACTTCAAAATTTCTATTCAGAAACCGAGTGTCAGTAAAACATTCGTAACTGTAAATGAAAAGACGTGTATTTTTTATTAATTTATTAAAAATATAAAAATTAAACACAAGATATTTATAGTTTTTACTTCTTAACACATAAAAATTTAGTAAAAACCTAAAAAATATACGGCTTAACGTGCTTTCCGAGGCACGGAGGGGTCTCGGTATGTAAAGATTGTCACCCTTCCACGGACCGACCGTGGCAAGCGTAGCTTAACCTGATCGATCGACCCGTGCGACTGTTACTACTTAGCCACGAGGCCCTTATATATTAATAGATAATCCCTGACTGTTCACACCGCCGGAAAGTGCTCGTTTTGAAGCGACACGAGCAAAGAAAGTAATCGCTCAGCGACACTCGCTTGACGGGGAGAATACTCTCTGAGATAGTCACGCTTGGTCGGATACCAGCGAGTAATCGCTCGTCGCCGTCATGCACTCGCTGCTCGTTGCTCGCCAACTCGTGTTTAGTTGCTAGCTCTACTCGCTTCTCGATAATCACTAGGCAGCGATGGGACTGGTGCCCAAACTTGATTAAGTGACTTTTTGCTCAACATGACGTTAACCAGGCATGCAAGAACGCAGTCATTGAACCACATATTCAACAACTGCACAAGAGTAAGCAAATACACTCGCGAGCAATGAAAAAGTTCCAGTGACAGCACCAAATTACTCCTAAACGGGAAGGGCTAGCTTAATGACGCGCCGTCTGCAATATTGAAATACATTTAACAGCGCATCAGAATATTACCAACTAAAAACGTAAATATTGGAGCTAGGGAGCTAGGTTCTATGTCTTAGGAGATATTAAGGTGTTTGGCGGCATTTTGTGGTTGGAACTTTTTCATTGCTCAGCAGTGTAGCTTGATAGCACACAGATGACATGACTTGTGACATGCTCCAATCAACACCTTAATTGCGTAACGCACTATGAATCACGATCTGAATCATTTTGTAGGATATTTCTAATCCATTGCTTCATGTGTTCGAAAAAAAAATCTGCTCAACAACATAAATAACGCAATGGATGTTGTTGAACTGTCAAAATTAAAGCCATTGCTACCGTTAGTTTGTTACGCAATGACCCCGCAGGGGTTAATAAATACACTTATAGTCGGATATATTTCCCCCCAACTGTGCAATAATTACACGGGGGATGATTATGATCATAATGCGCAAATTCAATAGTATTTTCGCTGTTAAACACCAGTCTTGCCTTGCAGCCTTTACTATTGTGTGAGGAGCAGCGCCAATGGTTTGTCCCTTTCTTCTGGAACTTACGGGCATGGCTATACGTGTACCGTTTTAGCAGAATCAATGGTTTTCCAGAACGCGATTCTACTAAGGTGTATTCTGAAAGCATTAAAAATATTAGAAATCACACAGAGCGACTTTGTTGGTGACGAAGCTGTTCGAACCTCAAATGCAGATGACGACGTAAATCCAAGTTCAACCATACGGCTCATTAAATGTTGGTGAACACAACACCGTTGGTGAAAACTGGAGTATCCGACATAGCTTGCAGAGTAAACAAACTGAAGTGGCAATGGGCTGGAAATGTTTGTCGGAGGACCGATGGCAGGTGGAGCAGATGAGTCCTAGAGAGGAGACCGCGTATCAACAAGTGTAGTGTAGGATGAACAGACTGGACTGGATGCGTAAGGCGGAGGACAGGGTATTATGGCGCTGCCTGAGAGAGGCCTTTGCCCAACAGTGGACTGCGACAGGCTGAGATGAACACAAACCAAGAACCCCGTTTAAAAGTATCTAGTCGTTTTGGATTGTTTTTAATTTGGTTTATAAAC
The DNA here is from genome assembly GCA_949629185.1 of Apamea crenata. Taxonomy (NCBI): domain Eukaryota; kingdom Metazoa; phylum Arthropoda; class Insecta; order Lepidoptera; family Noctuidae; genus Apamea; species Apamea crenata. The sequence goes on along the minus strand of OX451363.1, from coordinate 15,033,717 downwards.
TACATTTATGGAGACAGTAGGTATGATGCGCGGGCGCTTCGCACTCTTAACCTTGTAGCAGAGGAGATGGACATTTTTGCCTGTGCACTGAGTTAATTCACAAGGATAACATTACATGTAATAAGTTTTAGAAAGTAAGTTGATATTATTAGGTTTGCTTCACTATTGCATTGGGTTGTACCTGTAATAATAGTAGTGATTAAATAAATAAGTAAATAAATGATTATAAACTAAAACAAACAAAAATAATCAACACGATGTACTATTTTAATTCGAATAATTAACAAGAAAAAACAATGTTTATTAAACGTGCACCTTTTATGACAATTTAACATATGTACTTCCCGTTGAGAATGAAATGCTCTGGTGGTGGGTGACTATGATGACCATTGACAGAAATCATGCTTTTAAAACTATCTAGAACTAGTCTTGCTTTGCATTTTTTTCTATGGTGAGCTGGGCATCTCCAATTTTGTGTGCCTTTCTTCCCGGACTGATGTAGAGTAAAGCTGTAACCCTTGTACAGCAAATATTCCTTGCCAGACTGGGTTTTTATTAAACTATATTCTGAAACAAAAGTAAATATTAGACGAATATTTAAATGATAAACATAAATAATAGGAACAATAAAAGTATTATAATATTTAACCACGCAATTTTTTGAAATGTTTAAATTATATTAATGACACGGTAACAAATGAATAAATAATATAATTTAAAAATAATAATTAAATAAAAAAGCAATAATACTAAATTTAATAATTTAGCTATAAGTATTATCTATCCAAAGAATAACAATGTATATAAATAAATAAACAGAATTATAATATTTAATTACAGGTACATAAAAATAATCTAAAATATTTAGGTATATTTAGCAGGAAAAAACAATACATAAACTATAGATAGGAGAAATGTTAGGATTCAAATTCGCAATCTCCTGACTTTGATTATATTTATTATGTGAACTAAAACTTGTTCCCACAAAAGTAACTTGGTTATCATTAAGACAGGGCTTCCTCTCTTCTAACATTTTTTGCTGTGCCCTACAGGGTCCATAATGATCGAAATTATATGTATACCACCTAAGTACACATTATGGTAAAGCAATAAAAATATTGAGTATAAATGAAGTCGTTTATAAGAAAAACAATAATTGAAATACTTAAGATACTATACATACACTGTGTTCCGGACGATATACATAAACTGCGACCAGATGTTCAGACCATTTCCATGGTCTGAACATCTGGTCCTGGTCATGGATGTTCAGACCATGGAAATAAGCATTTTATATAGTGTGCAGCATAAGATATATAGTGTGTATATAGATATATATTATACATATACTGAATGTTTTTTTACAGTCTCCAAATTTTTACAGAGTGTTCTACCCATGAATATGAACAACTTTCACTATGGGACCAACTCTGAAATCACGAAAAACAAAACAGCTGTGTAATACAAAAGTTCAATACTACTATCTTTATTATTTTATTGTTATTAATTATAACTGTAAAACTTGTTTGTCGTATTCTCTAAAACAGTGCTCAATACACAAACTTATCGCACTGAATGCATTTCCAGATTGTCCACTTATCCCTTTTTCGGCGTGTGCACATCCAGCAACGCGCCTTTTTAATGCCAGATCGCATATGGTAGTGGTCGTGATCAACGTTCGTTCGGTCGTTTGTTTGTACTGTCAATTGTCCTTGTCTAGTCCTGTTTGCATAAAGTCGGGGTTCAGTCGTCAAGTCGATGCGTCGATGTATTTTAAGAAGGTCTTCCGCTAAAACGGTCCGGAACTGCCTATGTGATATTTTCAGGTTCTGCAATGAAAATATTACATAGGCATTGAACACAGCAGTGTTCAGCAACCTGCAGAACACCTTCTTATACCAGACCTTGTTTCCAAGTCGTTCCACGGGCTGAGCAGATAGAAATTGATCTTTTCTATCCACTCCGCCCATGGACATATTGTAATCATTTACAATTTTAGGTTTATAATAATAATAAACATTTAATTCAGACCAGGTCCATAATTTGTTAGTAACAATGTACTTAAAAAACTAATGTTAGTATTGTCAACAAAATTAAATTATGACATGAAGCCGCACCCACCTTTGCAGCATGGGGGACTCCCACCGATCGGTAAAAAATCGGTTTATATGTCAGTCGGTTGTATTTATTCTGAATCCCCAACTTGTAAGTGATGGTGGAGATCCCATACCATCACAGACAAGTCTGAACTGTAGCTTGCCACTACCTCACCCTGTCGTAGGTCAGTCTTGGTCAGAGTCTTGAGCGAGTCAGGCACGAATTCACGATTCAAACGTAATGTTCCATAACAATCAGTTTTATGTTTTTTGAGACATTGCAACCTACTCTAGGAATTAGTTTCCTACGCAAAAAGTTGTAATATTAGCTGAATCAACAACTACACCACCTGTTACACGTAGTTGATATGCTGTCAAACAACCAACAATATGAGTATTAATTCCTTATAATGTTAATGGACTGTTGTAGAAATTATCCATTATTACAGTGTGTCCTCGGTCAAGTAGAGGCTCTATCAAATCAAATACTATTTTAGCGGTAGCTTTGGTGTGACGTGCAAAATTGTCATCTGGTCGGTCAACAGTCTCGTCCTGTGGTTATTCAAGTGTCTCGTTTTCAGGCCGGTCATGCAATATGTCATTGGGCTGGTCAATTGTCTCGTCATCGGGTTCGTCAACCGTCTCGTCATGGGGTCGGTCAGTCGTCACGTCCTCAGTTGGTGGATTATTGGTCGGGGCAGCCTGAGTATTTTTTCCAACATATACAAAAAACTTCCAGAGATAGCCAGTGCGAGACTCACAAAGCTCATATGTTTTTACGCCAACTTGGGCGGCTTTAGTTGTAATTTTTTGAGCAAAGCTCAATCGCCCGTGCCACTTGAGGAGAGACTCGTCAATGGCTATCTCTTGGGCAGGCATGTATAATGTGGAAAAAAAATAATTTAGGTAGTCAAGCACCGGTTGTATTTTACAAAGTTTAGTCTTGTCAGTCAAAGTCTCGTTGTCAACGAAATGATATAACGATTTTAGCAGTGAGAAACGATTAAACGACATGATTCGTGAAAAATACGGCATGGTCCCAAACCCGTTAAAAGAGAAGTATTTTTCCTCCTCTGGTAACGGATGCAGGCCTTGCTGAATCAACACTGCTAAAAACGCAATAATTTCGTTGCAGTTAGTCAGAGTCCATCTATGCAGACGCGATGTTGGAAGCAGCTTGTTCTCCGCTTTTAAGCGAGCTATCTTCTTGCTCTGCATAGCGGTTAGTCTCTGTGCAAAGTCGGTCAATAAAGTCGAACATTTTGTAAAAAATGTCAACAGGAGTCTTGTCTGTTATGTCAAAAGTCGTTCCCGATAACCCTGTAAAAGTCTCTTGCCGTCCAGTAAAGTTTGCCCTGTCCTTCTTCCAGTAAAAACTGTAGTAGTCGTTGTTAGGCACTATGTCGCGTAAAAGTCGGTCATTTAATTCGTCCTCAGTCTGTAACACTTCAGTCTCTAGTTCAGTCATGTTAGCGTCACTGGCTGGTTCAGTCGCTGCGTTAAGCATGGCCGGAAGAAAACAACCGTCGCTGTCGTCGAAGTTAAGGTCTAAGTCAACGTCACTGTCATCATCTTGTAGCCAGTTGTCTAGGATATTTTCGAAATTTTTGTCTTTTATATCTGAAACAAATAAAATACGTCCGAACAAGTAGATAAGTTATGCCACGGCAGTCCTACTGTTATTATAAACTCTAAAGTTTGTGAGTATGTATGGATGGATGTTTGTTACTTTTTTACACATAAACCCCTGGAATAACACGTAGGCTACTTGTTATCCCGGTATTACTACGGGAACGAGATATATGTGGGTAGCACCACGGGGTGCATTTAGTACCTACTTACTTACTAAAAAAAAAAAAAAAAATATGTAACTAATTGTGTGTGAGTTACTTATTCGGACGACGATGGAGAATGATGTCGCCTCTTCTGTGTCCGTGACGCCCACTCTAAACTTAGGACCGTTGAGAGTCGGCTAGGCGAACTATAGGGGGAATTTGGGCCAGTATCTGCTACTGGCGTACCCATATGTTCGTAGTCGGGGATAGCCTCGAGCTCAGGTTCGGGCTCGGGTGCGGGCTCAGGCTCGGGTGCGGGCTCAGGCTCGGGTGCGGGCTCGTTTTCTGCTGCAGAGAGTTCTTCATCTGCTGCAGTAGGAGAGTTCCTCCACTAAAGGGCAAGCCTCACGCTCCGGGGATGGCCTCCTGCAAGATAATTTTATCATATAAATCTCATTCATAGTAATTGAACAACAATATCGAACGCATTGATATCATTTTGAAGTAATTACCGTGTTTGTTTTTTTCGCAGGGCTGTGCTTGATGTATCAGTCAGTCAGGACTTTGAATTTTATATATACAACATGTCCCGGAATTAACGCACACCACCAGACACCCCAATTAGAATATTATGCTATAATAATAATACATACACAAAAATTTTATTTTTACGTAAAAAACATTGTCTCTTTTAATAAATTACTTATACTGATTGTGGGAGAAAATTATGGTCACATTACAAATCTACGCATGCACATAGTCGCACTCCTATAAGGGTTTAGTTGTTGGGTATTTCATCCATTTTGGTTTATTTTGACTGTACGGCGGGAGTGTGACAGTAATTTACGTAGTTTCAATTATTTTTGGGATAAAATATTGCCTATATTAAAAATTACTGAAATCGATTCAGTAAACGATTCTGAACAAACTACCTTCATAATGTGCATTAATTCAGTTACACATTGTATAGATAAAAATTGAAAAGAGTATGCTTAGATGGTTTCGTCATGTTGCGAGGATGAATGAAAGGCGACTGATCAAAGGTATTTACAAGTCAGATGTGAGTGGAAACGCCGGGGGCGGACGCCCTAGAAGAACATATAGAGACTTTATTGGTGATTTTCTTCAGAATAGGGAGGTGCGTAGTACTTGTAACTGGCGTGCGTAGATGTATAAACGTAAACGAAGCAGAAGGAGTATGCAAGGATGGTAGCAGTTGGTGTTCTGAAGAGTCTGGAAGAAGGTGTGAGTTTATATATTAAGTATGGAGTCTAATGTGAATTTAAATGTCACTGTCACAATGTGTCCCAATTTTCCTACAGAGAATAAAAACTACTTGAAACCTAACCTACAAAGGTAAGTAAAACAACAATTAACATGAGAGTATTACGAATGTTTTATTATATTCATTATGCACGTATTTTATTAATATATTCTTAAATATGACATTCATCTAGGTAACTATAAGATATATTAATGTTCTATATATCCTACACTTGATGGTAGGCTTAGAAATATTGAGATCATGAAACAGCCACGTTGCTACAAAGCCGACTAACTAGTTGCGCAAACTTAGTTATTTGTTAATAGTTTCACATGTAAATAATTATCTATTAAATAATCCTATGTCTAGCAGTGGACGTCTTTCGGCTAAAATGAAGATAATGATCTAAATCGTCTCCCAAAATAGGTAGCATCGTCTAAAAACAGTAAGGTGGTGGATGGCTATGATCACAGCTCAGGGATACTACATTTCTAAATCGGTCCAGCACCAGCATCGTCTTGCAGTGTTTGCTCTTGTTAGACGTACATCGCCAGGTGTCATGCCCTTCTTTCACGGTGTGACGGAGATGGTAGAATTTGTAATTTTGAAACAGCACTATGATCCGGCCCTTAGTTGTCTGTATAAACTCCAATCCTGGAAAGCAATAAACACGAATACAATAACGAAAATATTATATTTACTTAAGGACTAACCTGTGGAACAAAAAGTTGTTTTGAGAATAAATGTTTAGGTATCTGCTTTAACTTAAACTCAGAGAGGTAATTCTCGTAATTTTAAGAACATTCACAGTCTGATCTCAGTCTCAATCTGTCAAAAATACCTCTAATTTCCCTACATTTTGACAAGTTTTGACATTGATTGTCGCTGAGATGAGATTGCGACTAGATTTTGAACGTTTTTAATTACGGGAATTGGTTTTCTTGTTTTTTTAATTAATTATTGTTTCTAGTTTTAAAATAGAAAAACCCCTTTGTACACACACGTTTTTCTTGCCGTGAAAAACTACAGTTTATTCGCAGTGTGTAGGCACGATCGTCAGTGCCATATGGATCACTATGGAAGCATGTCCAGAAATACGTTTTTTCTACGGCGCGGTAAACTCCGTACCGTAGAGAAACCGTGCCGTGTACAACGAGCCTTAGGATTTTCCAGAATGTTTGTGGATTTTTGCAAATATTATATGGGATCACCTCCAGTTCAACCCACACTGAGCGGAATTATGGCCCAGTCACTCTCACAGAGAGGAGGCCTGTGTCCCGGCAGTGGGAACGTTATAGGGTGATTATGCTAAGCTGTTAAAGAAAAAAAAAAGTCGTGTCTGAAATAATAAATATCTTTATTAATTTGAAAATTTTATAAGAAGACCATTTCTAATAAAATTATTTTTTACTTTATTAATACTTACTAGTTTATTACTACTTTCATAACATATGATTAGTTTATAATATATCACATGAATGCCCGCTTGCACCACAAATCACTAAACCCGTTAAACGTTCTGTTTCTGCCAATCGTTTGAAGATGAAAGAGACGTAATGATGTTTTAAATGTTTAGCGTTAAACGCATTTAATGATTTGTTGTGCAAGTGGGCCTTAGTATCATTAATCATACAAACTTTCAAAAGCAAAATATTTTATTTCACATAAACCTACATGGGCACTTATGAAACGTCGGTCACTAATATATACTAGAAATAGGAAAGGGCCAAGAATTGAGCCTTGAAGCACGCCCATCTTAACTAGAGACCCCGACGACGTCGACGTGTCAGTAATCGTGCAGTATAAATCTGTGTGTGATCCTCATATGGCCTGAACAAGATTATGTCTGGACTTTTAAAGAGAGTGTGACCCCTGAGTTTGTTTCGGTCTGTCTTCTTGGTTAGGAAACACCGAACTCACCTAGTTTTAAAACAATATTGTATTATAATGAGTAAAGAGTGTTTTTTTATTTACATAAACACCATAAACATAAATACCATACATAAATGTTTATGTAATCCTTATATATGTACCATTACTACAGGCATACTTGGGCGGTAGATGGGTATGTTCATAATTAGCTGAAATAATTTTTTGTTCCTGATTTATCGCTAGTCTTGCCAGACAGTGCTTCCGACTGTGGGCAGTACAGCGCCAATGATTGATGCCTTTGGTCTTCGCGCGCCGGAGGTGACAGAAGGTATAACGTTTATGCAAGACTAGCGTTCTTCCTTGTTGTGACTTGATCAACTTAAAATCTGGAAAATAAATATTTACGTAAAACAAGCTGCAATAAGTAGGTACGTTTTCTCAAATCAAATGTCATTTATTCAAACTAGGCTGAGAATCAGCACTTTTTGAACGTTTATAATTTCGATAAAAGATAGACCCCCAAAACGCCCGCCCTCCACCACTTCCTAGTGCTTTCGCAGGGAGAAGAAGTGGCGCAACAAACTCCTCAGCAGGCTCACGCTCTAGCCCTTTCAAAGTTATTTTATCTCTGACTTTGCATTACTGTCACAACCACAGTGATCTTTGTGTAATGTGTATTTCATAATCAATCACAATTATTATACAGGGTGGCAGGCACATCGACACGCAAACTGTTACCATGACTTCTGTCAAAACCAAAAAAAAAAATAACTCGGCCTATCGCAGTCTACTGCTGGACATAGGCCGACTCTCTCTCCCAGACTATGCTACAACACCCTGTCCCCATCCGCATACAGTCTACCCCAGCCACCTCCTTTAGGTCGTCCATCCATCAAGATGGGGGGAGACCCACAAAAAAAAATATATTTGGAATTCTGTACATGATTGTAAACCAAATTCAACGCAGAGGGCGTTAAAACTCTAGGGTTAAAAAAATCCTAACATTTTGAACGCGTAGGTATTGCACTCTATACGTTCAAAATGGATGGATTTTTTTTTGATAACCGATAAATAATTTCTACATCTAGAATCATGCGCTGAATTCATGTTTACAGTTTGCGCGTCGATGTCCCTGCCACCCTGTATACATATAATATTTGACAAGAAATAAGAATACCTGCAGAGACTAAAAAAATATAATTTACAAATCTTGGTTTTAACGCGTTCCTTTTTTATTATGACGATAACGCGCAGAATATTCTCTCCATTGTTCTTTTTTCTTTGCCTTTTTCACTGAAGTCTTTTATTTTTTTAAACTTTCTTTTCGGTTTTCCCAAATGAGATATGCCTGCAATGAAACAATTTTTAAACGTTTATTACTACAAATTAAATAAATAGTTTCATTAAACCCCGAAACTGTCAAATTTTCCGAATCAACCTTGAACTTGCTTTAGCGATAAAGTTGAAAATCTATTAAAGAAATTTTATAGATTGTAGTAGCTTGATGTGCTGGCAACTGTACATTGTCTGCTGCATCCGGTTAGACTAGCATCCCGTATCAGGTTTGACGGCAACCTAGTTGAGAAAAAGGTTAGGCAGAAGTGGGAGTGGGCTGGCCACGTCTGCCGTATGCCCAATAAGCTGTGAGCCAAAATAACCACCACGTAGAGCCCTGACACAGCTAGAAGGCGTCGCGGCAGACCCAGGTAGAAGATGGCGGGACGAGCTGGACAAAACAAACGACCAGTGACTTTAGCTCTGGATCGAAAGAGCTGGAAGTCATGGGGAGAGGCAAAGGCTGGGCAAAGACACAGCAGTGAGATGATGCAGGCTAACAGTAACAGTAACTGGTGATGACTTGAAAAGTATACCCGATATAGGCGGCTGTTACAAAAAAAAAAAAAGTGACATGCCTATAATCTGCCAGCTTCTGCCCGCGATTTTGTCCGCGTGAAATTCCTTGTTCCCCGACCCACCCCGTCGCATCGCATTGCCTGCCAATGCTATTACTAATTTTTTGCCCAGCGTTCTTTGACTTTTTTTTTTTCGTTTTGCTCAGCCGCCTGAGGTCGTAGCGTAATGTTAAATAGCTTATAACCTCCCTCAAGCATGGGACTGTCAAATACAATAAGAATTTTTCAAATCCGACTGGTAGTTCTAGAGGTAACCGCGTTCAAACAAACAAACAAAAACTTCAACTTTATTTTATGTATTTTGTTTTCTATAACCACATTTATGTATCGAATCAAATTACGATCTAAATAGAATAATACGACATTACATTAAAATTATAATCTATATTTTTAATCCACAGGTACTTTCTATAAAATAAAACTTTAAACTTTAACAGTCTCAACTCCAACATTAGACAATAAACTTAGAAAGGTTCATGCTTTAACCCCGCAGACACCACAAATAACTAAAAAGATTTCAAAACCAAAATCAAAATATTTTATTTCACATATGAAACGGGCACTTATAAAACTTATGGCACTTATGAAAATCTTTGCTAATAAAGAAAGACTACTATACCGTTGAGGAATTTAAAACTGACAAATTGTGAATCAATCGAACTTGTAATAATGTGCTTGACGTAAATGTGAAATAATAAATGACTATACTAAATTACTTATATGACTAAAATGAATGAACAAATTGATAATAATGATAAATGTTAAAATAAAATGTAATTTTTTTTTTTTTGTAATTATATTTAATTGTTAGTGTTTATTATAATGTAAATTGTAATAATTAGAATCAATATTATAATAAGTAATATGTACATTTTGCAGTGCCCTTACAGGGTACAGGTTTTAACACTGTGTCATGAAATTTGAATGCATGCCTACTAACCAGTGTTTTACATGTAGCAAATAAATAAATAAATAAAAAAAAAGCGTCAGAAACTAGGTGCACGGTTCCAATGGTCGTTTCCTATGGAGAAGAGCCGGCAAGAAACTCCATGGTTACTCTTCTAAAAATAATTATTGGCTTTTACAATGTTTTCAAAAAGTACCAGGTACTTAATAAAATAAAAAATGGTTTACAGATCTAAAGTCTACAAGGCCTACAAAGTCCTCACATTTACAAAACTATTTAACTAGAATAAGTGTGTAGTACCCCTAAATACTTCTTAGTCGTAAATATGTGAGAGTTGCATGTGTATGATCATAATTGGTTTTTATAATTTCGTTTTCAAAATTAAGCGTCAGGTATTCATCACAGCCTTTGCTCTTTATAGTGCAAGCCCAACGAAAACCCTTGTTTTTGCTTCTTCGGTTCACGTTAGTATGTGGAGCCATAACGAAGAATTTCATTCCATGCGTGTTTGTAAACTTGGTAACCACAAATAAAGCGCACGTCATTTCGTTAGATAAAAATACTGTACTGCATATTGACTGTTATCTATACGAGTCTTAAATATAATAATACATTCTGGTTTCAGTTATTTATTTTAAATACACCAAGCAACAACATAATTAAACATAATACATTATAACAATAAAACTTAACAGGTTTAAGTTTCTATGTATATCATTAATTCATTTTCTAGGTACTAATTACACGACGTTCACATTTATTAAAATACTTATTCGAATTATAACAAACTATACTATATGAAAGTATAGTGACTTAATTTGTGATGTGGCGGCATCACACTGACGTCACGCCAAATCCTGCATCGCCCAAGCAAAGTTTACCGCGCAGCTAGCATATTACATACTACGTCCCGACATCAATCGTCGGGCAGTTGCCCACCAGACACGGCACCCGTCTGGTCGGAGGATGAGTGAACTTTATACCCTGTTCCTCATATCTCTATAATGTTCTTCAGAAAGGTCCGTAGTATGTACTCGCAACCGGCGTATGTGTACATATGAGCGGGGTGATTGCGTAACACTAACACACACTTTCAGTAGAAATGACTTTCATTTTGACAGTTCAACAATATTCATTGCGCTATTTACGTTGTTGAGCAGACAAATTGTTCGAACATATGAAGAAATGGATTAGCAATATCCATCAAAATCATTCAGACTGATATTAGTAGTGTGTTACGCAATTAGGGTGCTGGTATGAATATTAACGATACAAAAGAAGTAGGTATGTGAGAATCGTAGCAGGTGACGTTCTTTAGTTTCTGCCTAGCCCCATGTATGCGTAGATGTATACATGTGTGCGTAGGTGCTATTTCCTTACTTGTACAGCTATCTTCCTTTGGCCATAATTAATATACATAGGCGGTGAGTGCGTATGCTCATAATTCCCGTCTAAGATGCTCGTAACGTTACCATCCAGCAATAATGACGCTTTGCAGAATTTGCTTTTCATAGAGGAACACCTCCAGCGGCTGAACCCAAGCTTCGATTGACGGGTATTGTAATATGTGTACCCATTGTGTAGTATCAGTGAGGTCCCTTTTTGAGATCTGATGAACTTGAAACCTGAAATAGGATAAAATATTATATAAGTATTACAAATATATTTTTCGTTTGAACCCGCTTATGGTATCCGCCAATGAAAAGACCTTGGTTCGGGAGCTTGTACACAGTTAAAAACTACATTAGTTTGTACAAGTTCACTTTAATTAGTAATCAAGTATATTTAACCTTTAATTGGTCGAGTCTAAAAAATTATGCAATACATGGTAAATCAGTATTTTATTGTTTAGAATATTTTAACTCACATATTACTTAACATTTAAACATAAACAAACAAATAGCATTTATGAAATAAGAACTTTACATTATATAAGCTAACATTTAAAATAATAATATGTACATGATGTTATAATTATATTCGAGCCGTTTGGGGTTAAAACACTAGGGCCATGGGGTCCGAGTGCCCACTGGGTTTTTCGAGATATCGCCAAGTGGTTAGTCGACTCTTCACGTGACAAGGCTGGCCTGTTTCTTGGCCAAAGAATTAGCATCGCCATACAACGTGGCAATGCTGCCAGCCTTTTGGGCACTGTTCCTGTTGACAGCGATGCGGACGAATTTTTTGATGCCCTATGATTATTATTTCACAATGAGAACTTAGATATAATTTATATCTAAGTTAAAGTTAAGTGTTTAAATGTTAATTAATATATCGCATCCGGTCATTACTACGGACCCGAAACGAATCGCGCCAATGGCGGCACCACGTGCTCTACCCACACGGCGCGCTTTTACAGAGTCGTGATGTTTTAAGCCTATGGCGAGGAAGACATTCAGTGTTTGATCGCATCAGAGTTAAGACGTTGCGGAACTGTACTCAATTCGTTGTACTCGGTGATTGCGAATAGTTATTTGTGATTTGTAGTATTGCTCCCCAGTGTGTTTTCATTACACGAAACCCAACTTCAGCCCACATGATATCCGGATCTAACGGAGTGATCCTACGATCAGTGGCGTGCATTGGTTTTCGGAATAGGTAGGCAGGAATTTAATTTCGTCGTATTAACTTGAACGAGTAAAGACCAATGACAATGTGCGAATAGTACGGGAGCCGAGTAGGCCGTCTGGCGACTGCCTACTGCCGCGCGTGTTTGTATGAAGATTTTGTTTTTTGTTAGGTCTGTATGATAATTTTGTGAGTTTGCTAATTGTGGGTCACACACACTAAAATATAATTGGCAGGCTTATGGTGATTTTTCGAGGTAGGCACTGCTTATATGCCTTGATGCAATCCACGCCACTGCTGACGATCCTACATATAAGTATTAATTTTCTTCCCCACACGACAATCATGTGGTCATTGCACATATGTTTTTGACATTTTAAACCAGTAGTCTTTGTTTTTCTCTCTTTGGTTCTTCGACATACGTGACATCTTTTGTATGAAGGCGCTCTTCCAGCTTCAGAAGATGATCGTTGGTCCTCAACTTCAATGTCCGTTTTGGACGCTTTTGCAAAGGCCTTCGCGATATTGTAGATTCAACTTGAGCCTCGTTCATGGCATAAGAGTTGATACCACTGATATTGAATTGATGGCCTAAAACAACATGCTGTCATAAATGTAACTACGTGGGATAATTTCTGCCATCCACGCGGGCGAAGCCGCGGGCAGAAGCTAGTCATGTAAGAAATAAAGAATAAAAAACTATGAAACGAAACATCAGATTTATTCAAACTAAACATAGCAAGAGATAAAGGAGTCTTTGGGAGGAAAAACTAAAGCCTTATTTTTACCTTTTTATTTGGATTAAATCAGAAAACACCTTTGCAATGATAATAACTTTGATAATAACAAAGTATACACAAAACAAACAATGATATATATCCACTTCATAATAGAAAGAAAAAACAACAATTATCTAAACAAAGACTAGAAATGCTATAATTCATATGCAAATAAAAGGAAAATGTCATCTATCAGGCAACAAAAAAAGTTTTTTTGGCGGAAAAACAAAATAGCATGAAACTTCAGCTAAAGAATCGTCAAGGCCACAGCACATTTGTAACGCCCAACGCCACATCTGGCGTGCTCCAGATAACGAAGAGTACGCACGACAACATATCAAGCTATACATTTTCAGTATAAGCTGACTTCTCACTACACGAAAAGCCTACATATACAATGCCAGATCTGCTAAAACTTGATATGTCGTCGTATTACAATACGGCCGATGAATCATAGCCGATCTGAACATAGGCTCTCCGAACTTCCGCGCATGTCTCTCACTCACACTCGCCTCATCTCACCATTAGATTACTAAAAAAAAAATTGCTCAGCCTTCTGCGAAAAGTTCGGACCGGCCAAGATTCATCAGCCGTATTGTAGCTTGATGAGATGAAATGATGAGCACGCTTCATTGAAGTGTTATACTCTGTTCGGCCTTTAAGCAATTCGAAAGTGTTTTCCATTATTCATACAATATCGTGGTGGTGGATGAGTATGATTCATATCAGCCTGAATAATCTGTTTAAAACAGTTTAGCTCTAGCTTAGCTTTACATCTTCTACTGTTATGGGAAGAACATCTCCACCGACCTATCTTTTTCTTCCTAGCTTGGTTAGCATGCCAGTACGTGTAGTCATTTAACAGTATTAATTGCTTGCCTTTTTGCGACATTATGAACGTAAAGTCTGAAACAATTCTTTGTCACAATTCATTTGTTTTTAGTTGCCAACCTTTAACTACCTCTTCACCGGCTATTTCTCTATCTAGCTACGGAATAACACTACCTACTATTTTGGACGGCACAACGTATATTATTAATTCCAACACCGCAACATTTAACTACTCTAAATATCTACAGATAATATTGAACCAACTAACTCTTTAAAACGTAACGAATAAGTCTCAATCTGTATTATAGAGTTTATTTGTATCTTCTCTTCCATAGACGTTTCATGCTGAACTACAGTCAGGCCGCTGAGAGAATGTGTTTCTGACACCTGTCAGTTTGACAATTCTAGTAGCTAATAAAGATCAAATTCGCATAACACGTATTCGTTTTTATAAAACTGACAGGTGTCAGGAACATATTCACTCGACTGTAAACGATTGTGAATTCAAATACAGCTTCGCATGATGCCGTTAAGTACCAGTCTACACCAACAATTGGAACATTAGAATCAAAGGCTCCCGTAGACGGGCACATCGTGACGGTGCAAAGCGACTCTGCTAGAACAACTTCCATGAAGTTTTCATAGAAATTGTTCTACTAGAGTCGCGTCGATGCCGGAGACTCAAATCCGTGATTCTCAAGTGAGTAACAGCACATTATCGGATTCATTTCCATCTTCTATAGCTGCATCAGTTTACTCTTCTTGCTTCAAGATCTTCTAGGGTATTTCTTCTTTCATTTAATCGTTTAATAGTGTCGTAGACTTCATGTGCTAATTTTGTCTTAGTCTTCACTTATACAACAATCTCTATTCTCTTTTCTGAATGGCAATAGACTCTTCGTTCTTAATACAGAGAGGATATTATTATACGTGTTATTAATAGTTCTCCCTCGAGAGAGGATATTATTTAAACCAGATAAAATTGAGCAAAGCAAAGTTGGCGATATAGCTCACAGATTAAGCAAGCTGAAGTGGCAGTAGGCCGGCCATATTAGCCGTAGAACCGATGACCGTTGGGGTAGACGTGTTCTTGAGTAGTACGCCCCTCAGGCTTGATAGAGCGACGATCTTCGCAAGGCGGCTGGTAGCAGCTGGATGAGAGTTGCCGAGAATCGAGTTGAATGGGAAATAGGAGAGGTTGACCAATTGACCAGCAGTGGACTGTTGAAGGGTGATGATGAAAATTGAGTAGATTATGTAGGTCGAAATAAAACAAACTAAAATCTGTTGACTGAGATAATGTTATATTTTATAGTTTTTGTTTTTTTAATTAAAAGGATTTCTGTTTGAGTGTTAGTTTATTCTTTTTCGATACTAATTTTAATATTTTTTGGAAATTATTGCTAAAATATCTTTGAAATACACATTATTAAGCTAGTGTCAAGAAACTAGACACTTTATATCAGGATTTAAAGATTTTGTGTCACAACATAAGTGTCTCTTTGATTTCATATTTAATTATGACATCAAACCATTATACAGCCCATTCACAGAAATTTTACCTCTGATTTTGCATCCTTGTCAAAATCAAAGTGATCTTTGTTATCGATACAATAAGGTTGCTGTGGGCTTGCTGCTGTCAGAGGTAAAATAACTGTGAACTAACTTTAGTTACTACGAGTGTCGATTACAAATGATTCTTATCGATTATTGCATTAATTTACAAGCATGTTTTAATATATTTAAATACAGTCCTGGCTTAAATTCTAATCAAAAAATGTTTTTATACTTTTAGCTTAGGTATATTTTATTATAATTTAATACAATAGTAAATCTTATACTGTTAAGTTAATAAATTACAAAAACGCAAATGTTTTATTAAAATTAATAGAAAAAAATTTTTTTTATTAAACTCATGATAAATTAATAAATAATGGCTGCTGTTTAGAATATAATTTCTCCAAAAATGGTACAAAAATTGAAGGCACTACCAGGATACCTACATATTATGTATCCCTACTAATAAATAGTAATGCACATTTATATAATTTAAAAAGTTAAGGCCAATATTCTTATTTCTAGGGAAATATTTAACTAAGGATTTTAAACTTATTAACCGTCTAAAGATAGATATTTTTTTTTAAATTAATGAACCTTTTAAAAGCTTTTATCGCTTCTTGATACACACTTTTTTAAATAATTAAGCGCCCAAAAAAAGAAATAGAAAAAAAAGCAAATAAGTAAAATAGTTGTGTGGCCAGAAAGTTCAAAAAACTTTCTGGCCTTTTATTACATTTGGAAGTAACTAAGCTAGGGCACCCCGACCAAATGGGTTAGGTTAGGTTAGAACTATAGTAGTGTGAAACGAGGGAAGTTTAACACCTCACTTCCCCTAGGAGACGTGGCCCGCATAGCGCGGGCCGTCACCAGTCCGGGGTAGCGGAAGTCGCATTCGCACGCGCAGCCCCCGACGCCAGTGTACGAGGGAACACCGCGGTGGTTTTAGTCAGTAAAAGTCTGACAGACTCTGCCCACCCCAGGGTGGAGGACATCCATGAGGATTTCCAACCCGAAAACAACAAAAAATGGTTAGAACTATGACCACCCGCTAAATCTAAGTTGGTCGCAGTTATTTCCCTATTTAATATTTTAGGATCCCAAAATAGGAATTGTTTGAGGTTAACAAAAAGAGGCGCAATCATTATTATTAGAACATGGATTCTCAACGTGGACGATACCACCCCCTCGTGGGCTGTAGAAGACCCAGACATAATTATATATCCTATCTTACGAGTTTATAATATTACACGTTAAAATATAATCTTAGCAATAGCTGTTTCAGATTCGCGATAGATGGTAAGTAAAAATACGGGGCTCTAGAAAAAAAAAAAAATCTCTAAGTGCGGTGGGCAAATTAATGTTAAGAACCTTTGTATTAAAAAGTAAAAAAAAACATTTTAGGAGCGCAAAATAGGAATTATTAGAGGTTCAATTAATTATATGCCTTATTTCAATCCCCATAAGTTATACACAAGTGATCGGTAGGTACTGAAATTGGTTGATAATGCAACGGGTTCAGTTTGGGTGGGGGATGCGTGTGTTCGATGTCGGGGTCCACGATTTGATTCCTGTAGTCCAGTTCCAAAGTAGCCTTGCATTTTTTACTGTTGTGAGAGGAGCATTTCCAAGAAGTTGTTCTTCTTTTAATGTTTCTTCGAACATACCAATACGTGTACTCTTTGTGGAGAATCAATTTACTGCTCTGCTGTGATTTTATGAACGTGTAGCCTGAAAGAAAAATTTTGTGTTTATAAATTGTTCTAAGTTTTTTAGTATTAAGGTGAAAAAAAAAGATATGACGAAAAAGAGTTAGGTACTAACGGTTTTTGAGACCGTTGTCACTATGTTCAAAAGTTTTGATTGAGAAATAAAATTCATGATTTTGTATTAATATGATAGAATTCACTATCTTTAATTAGTACTTAAATACAAATACCGCTGTAATTAAACAAACTCTCAAACGCAGAAGAGTATTAAAAATAGTTATAGGTATAATAATAAGCCCTTATCTTCTGTACAGGCGCCAACAGGTCAAGCTTTTTTTTTTTTTTTTAATAGCCTACGAAAAATTTCATCTCAGGGGGGTTCAGAATCATGTACTGAATCCATGGTAACGTATTGCGCGTCGATGTCCCTGCTAGCCTGTATTGTCTTCCTCTGTTCCTTTTGCCATCTATAAGGTACCATTCTGTCACAACTTTACTCCTCTTGTCTTGAATGCCTCTTAACATCTCCACTTTTGTGGTCCATTTTACCAAAAAAAAAATTATAACTAATAATATACATATACAGGGTTATTTGAGAAACACCAACAACCTCTTAAGAGGTCATTGTACTCGTCATTATGAACAACTTTTACTATGGGACCAAGACTGAAATCGCGAAAAAAAAATCAGCTGTTCCCTACATTTATGTTCGGTTAACTCGTCAAAATGTAGAGAACAGCTGATTTTTTTTTTCGCAATTTCAGGTTCCCTCTGAAGACCTCTTAAGAGGTAGTTGGTGTTTTTCCAATAACCCTGTCTAACTAGGAATATAATTAAAAAAGAATTGTTTTATTTTCTTATAAGTATGTTCTAATTTTATATCAAACAAAACTACATCGGCAAAATTTACAAATTTTGTTTCTTTTGAGCAGTCAATTTTATAGTCGACCAACCAGTATCGACCAACTCTTGTGTCAAGCAAGACCTATACCATCTCCTAAAAATTTTAATCAATTAAATTTTAATGTAAGTCCCCTGAGAAATCAAGTATTTCCGAGCTGGGTGATTATGGTTATCATCTGCAGATACAAGTTGATTATTTAAATCTAGCACTAGTTTAGCCCTGCAGCTCTTGTGAGCACATAGCGTGCATCTCCAGTGGTGAGCATCCTTGCTTAAACGAGCATAGCAGTAGGTGTGACCCTGGTAAAGTATCATCTTCTTCCCCCGTGACGACTTGATGAACTCAAACTCTGAAAAAATGACATGTCTGCTTTATTAAAACAAAATTCAGTGTGTATTGAACGTGGGTTTGGGGGGGGGGGGGGGTAATTGCTTAACACGATTACAATGGCAATGCCGTTCATTTTGACAATTCAACAATATTCAAAGTATGAAATGGATTATGAATTTCCTTTAGAATCCTTCGGATTGTAAAAGTGTGTTACGCAATTGGGGTGCAGAAAGATGGAAACAAATGATTTTGATTCGTATTTTTCTAATAAAAAAAAACAAGATTTTAAGTGAGTATGTTAATTTTATTAGAAAGTTCATAATAATTAATGCTCTCATTTTGTATATTGTATTGTAGTATTTCCTATTTTCTTAGGTTATGGGTTAGGCCCATGTGACCGGGGCGAGCCACTGGGCACAATCTGCAAAACTTGACACAATCCAGAATCGAGGCTGTATCTGATGAAAAAACCCAATAACACTTTGCCCGACCTGATAACTGAACCCAGGACCTCATGCTCAGCAGTAGGGATTGCACTACTAGACCAACAAGCCAAGCAAATCATACATTAAAAAAATCAGTTAGATGTTTACAAGGTTATATTATTATATTATACAGAGTGGCAGGGAAATCGACGCGCAGCCTGTTACCACCTGTTAGGTACATGATTCTGGACGCCCTTGGGTTAAAATATTTCGTCGGTAATAAAAAAAAAAAAATTCTCTTCCATACATTTTGACCGCGTAGGTATGTATTGTATTGCACTTTTCTATAAAAAGACTGTTTTTTTTTGATAACCGACGAAAACTTTCTACGCTAGGGGGTCTAGAATCATGTGCTGAATTCATGGTTATAGTTTACGCGTCGACGTCCCTGCCATCCTGTATTAGTTTACCTACATCTTAATAATTATCTTGACTTAACTTTATGGCATATCCCGTCAATAATGCTAAATATAATAGGTGGATGGCTGTGCTGAAGATTAGAAGACAACATTTTGTTATTTAAATCTAAAACAAAATGTGCTTTGCAGCTTTTGTACGTCCGAGAGGTACAGCGCCATCTCTGGACACGACTCGTCGGATTTCTTTTATTACATTGGTAGTATGTGAAGTTCTTGTATGCAATTATTGATTGCCCTTTTTCAGAATTTGCGTGGATGAAATCTGAAACGAAGAATTGTATGTGTATTTTTGATAAACGATACTGATCCGTTGTTACAAAAGATACTGAATCATTAATTATGCTACTGTACTGTGTTGTTTAGTAAAACTTTGTACATATTGATAATGGGTGACATTACATTGACATTTTGGAAACTCACGCCTTAATCCTATGAGGGGGGGGGGGGGGGGCAGAAACTACAGAAAGCCACCTGCTTCTATCCTTTCATTTTCCTTCCCTTTGCTTCATTTACGTTCGTACATCTGGCCACACACGCACGCCGGTTACGAGTACTATGCACCTGACCTTTCTGAAGAATATCACCAGTAAGACCACCATTATGTCCTTCTAGGGCGTAGACTCTCCTGGTGATTCCGCTCACATCTGTCTGGTCCCCTAACGTTTTTTTTGCTCTAATATCAACAAACAAACGAAAGTTACACGACCATCCTTCTGTCTGCACTGATCCTATGTTACTCAGGGTCGGCGCCATGTTTTTCTCTGCCTTTCATGTCGTTTTTACCCAACTTGACAAAAAGGTTCCAAAGAGGAAGAGAAACTGAAACACAGAAACTGGAACTGAAACTGTTTTAAGCAGATAATAACGGTATTATCTGCTTAAAACAGTTTCAGATTTGTCCATACTCATACTGATACCATTAAAATAGATCCCATTGGTTAAGGTTTTTAGCACGACTCGCTGGTAAAAAAAAAACCACTTCAATTCTTATTTATGTATTTGTTATTGCCCAATTAGTGACTAACTAAGAACAAGACTGAACAGGAACCTAATTTCACATTGCACCCCTCCAAGCTCCTGTGCCAGCCTCATCCAGGTTTTACCCGCGATGGCAACAATATCGACAGCCCATTTCGCCGCGGACGACCGACATTACGTCTTCAAGTCCTTGAATCCCACTCGGTCACTGCCTTACTCCAACCCTGCCATCACTGCGCCTTGCCAGGTGCCCTGCCCAACTCTATTTGAGTTAGGTTTCGTTCAAATTTATAGATAGAATAGAATATTCTTAATTATGTACACAATAAATATTACATATATAAATGTAGAAAATTTACAAGGGGTATAGGTTCTTACATAAAATATAATTACGTAAATCCTTTTTTTTCTTGAAGCAAAGCATCATATTTATATGGACAAATCGATTTTAAATACAATAGTATATAAATTACTAACACTAATATAAATATGTGCAACACATACACAATTATTATTATGTAATTACACATGACAGCATCTGTCTGGCATTAATGCTGAAATGAACCTTTTTGGCGCAGCCGTGAGGCACACACTATTGTTGTCTGAAACATTATTTGTAATTTTATTAATTTTGTATTTTGTGTTTCACGAACTGTGTCCAAATAAACGTTTTTCTTTCTTTTCTTTCTTTAATTATTATGAATTGTACAACTAAGTATATAAAAAAGGAAACTGCTCATTGGGTATCAAAAAATTCAGCCACATGCTGTCAATGGGAAAAGTGCCCAAAAGGTTAGTAGCATTATTTCCCCGTTGGATGACAATACTGACTCTTTGACCTAAAAGTAGTCCAGCTCTCTGGTCACGTGAAGAGCTGACCAACAGCTTGTCGATGACCCGAAATACTCGATGAGGACTCGGACCCCATCCATTACATTTATACAAATAAATAAAATTGCAGAATATTTTTGTAATGTCGAAATAACAACTTTTTATTATATGCTTAAGAAGAGAGTACATACTTATAACAAAAAAAATAATGTTTTATTATTTATTTACAGACTGTGACTGACAAAATCTAGGATAATGAGATTTGAACATAATCCATTTAGACAATATAACAGTATTCAAAACCAATAATAGCCTAATGGGTCACAGGTCCTCTCTGCGAGAGGGAGTGGGCCGTAATCTACCACGCAGGCCCAGTCCGGATAGGCAGATGTCACATTTCTTCGAATTTTTGGTTCTAGGACATGCCGGTTTCCTCATGATGTTTTCTTTCACCGTTTTGAGTGCAGTGGTGACGAAATAAATTACACAAAGTGAAGCGCCAGGCTGGGTTCAAACTTACGAATGGCAAAGGAAAGGAGAAGCAAAGGCAATAAATACTGTGGAATAAATAAAACAATACAGGTAGATACAGCTACCTATTTGTCATATTATTAAGGGCAGATTTTTCAATCGACACATAAATTTTGTTCGTGGAATAAAATTGACCTCTGACAGTTTTTGTATCGAAGAACTGTCAAAAATAAAAATAAAACCGATAAAATTATCGATCGATTGAAAAATCTTCCCTTAGATATATATTTCTCATAGTGTAAAAAAACTCCTGGACACAACGATTAATGAACTTTATTTCTCGAATATAGAATAAAGCTAGACATACATTTATTTCTTGAGCCAAGCAAAACTTAAAAATAAAGTTGCCCATATTTTAGGCAATATCATAAAAATAACGACAAAACTATCGACACGACCTTGGTCCGTCCGGGTGCAATCTACTTATGCGGTGCCATGCCAAAACATCGTGATTCATGTACTGTATCCGTATTATACACTATTAACTATAATATTAACGTATTACGAGTACACACTTAAACCTATCAGATTAAATTTTCTAAATAATGGTTATAACCACATCAAAATCAATTGTGTAGTTGGTATGCCAAAAGATCGTGATTCGTGTACTGTATCTGAATTATACACTATAAACTACAATATTAATGTATTATAAATTTAAACCTACCAGATTAAATTGTCTAAATAAAATAAATAATAATTATGTTTATTTATCTCCACAAATTACATTCTTATACATATTAAGTTGACAGGTATTTCGACAAATTTATGTAATTTGTGGGAGATCTGGAGTCTAAACTAAGCCTAGGCCTGTATTTTAGAACTCCAGGCCCTCCAATTATATCACATGGTAAAGATCGATATACCTAAATGATCGTCAAACCCGCATCAAAATCCAATGTGTAATTGGTATGCCAAAACATCGTGATTCATGTACTGTATCCGTATTATACACTCTATTAACTACCACATTAACGTATTTTACGCTTAAACCTATCAGATTAAATTTTCTAAATAATGGTTAAAACCACATCAAAATCAATTGTGTAGTTGGTATGCCAAAAGATCGTGATTTATGTACTGTATCCGTATTATACACTCTATTAACTACATTATTAACGTATTATACACTTAAACCTACCAGATTAATTTTCTAAATGGTGGTTAAAACCGTATCAAAATCTATTGCGTACTTGGGAACAACTAAGCGTTAACAGACAGACAGCCTCGAAAATCGACTTTATTTCATACTATTTGTGTGAAATAATTATGGTGCTACGAGTTAATAACCTTGAAATGAGAGTTGAAAAAGCTTTCAATACCTTAATCACTTTAGCTAAGTATTCTATTCAGTTGAGCTACCTCCTGGAATATACAAAATGATGTGAATGCAAACAGGCGCAACGCGACTCTAGGAGAAGCAGTTCTATGAAAAATTAATGGATTTTTTCTACCAGCATAGCGATTCGCAAACCATTCGACAGGTTACCGAATCGAAAATTACACTATTTCAATAACAAATTTTCCTTGCCCCCTTTTTTTTGTGTGGTACACCAAAAAACCCACCCGCCATGTTCCTTCAGTTGCCGACCACGGTAACTTTTTCGAACAACCCGCGACTCTGTCAGGTATCGGCCCTAGCGGACCTAGCTCTAGTAGCCTCAAAGAGATGTCAGCACTTACTGATGGGCAGTTAGTGCTGACATCTCTTTGAGGCGCGCGTGGATTTTCCTTGCCCCTGACAGCATAATTAGCTGTTGGAAAAATGGCGGTTATCTATTTGACTTAAATTGATAAAATGTTCGGGTTTTGAGTTTGTGTAGAGGATTCTTTTGATAACACTGATTGATGTTCAATTCGGCACGGACGCGTATCGAACGGTTGTGAATAGCTGTGAGGAATGTTCTCAGGATTATTTAATGAAATTTTAAAATCTAGGGTGTGCCCCTCCGTGTCCGTCTGACATCACATGGCGGATGGTTATGATTGTAGCTAACCGCTATGATTTTATTATCGGTGGGGCTTATACAAAGTTTCGCCTTGCAGCCTTTGGTAATGCGGGCGGTGCATTGCCAGGAGTCTGAAGCGCGTTGACTTCGAACGAAAGTGTATTTATTGAAGACGATAGTCGTTGTTCCTGATGTAGTCTTCACATATTGAAAACCTGAAAAAAACACAACATTACGCCTGTTTTCTCCGAAGGGTTAGGCAGGGGTGAAATATCTTCCTATTTAAACCCATATTTGCTAGTTATGTGTAAGCGCCAAGTAATACAAACTTATTGCTATTAACTGGCCACGAATTTAGACTCCCAGGCGCACACATGATATTTCTTTTTCAAAATATAGTATTAGCAAACCCACGTAGACAACGAGCACTGTACGTGCTACGCCGTAGCACTATTGTAGCAAACAGATTTTGAGAGCTACGCGCTACGTTGATTTTAACTATTCTACCTGTGCACTTACAAT
This sequence comes from Apamea crenata, assembly GCA_949629185.1. Lineage (NCBI taxonomy): Eukaryota > Metazoa > Arthropoda > Insecta > Lepidoptera > Noctuidae > Apamea > Apamea crenata. The sequence goes on along the minus strand of OX451363.1, from coordinate 15,009,497 downwards.
ACGGCCGATGACTCATGGCTGGTCTGAAAATAGGCTCTCCAAACTTTCGCGCATGTTCTTTCGCCTCATATCACCGTTTGGTTCCTAAAAAACGTTATTGCGCAGTCTTCTCCGCGAAGTTCGGACCAGCCATGAGTCATCGACTGTATCGTAAGTGCACGGGTAGAAAAGTTAAAATCAACTTCAAAACTAGTGTGCTACAAGAGTGTCATTCACAAAAACCGATCTAGATCGCAAAATCGACACAATTGTCGCTTTAGCGATCTAGATCGGTTTCGGCGGCTCATTATATTGATAATGAGCCGCCATTTCTAATCCCTTGCTTTAGTACAGATAGTACCTACTTATACAGTACGACCACGGTCAAAGGTTCCATGTTTCGTTTCAGTCATAGTTATCAGAAAATCGGTTATCTTCGGAAAAGCCGAAGTATGACGGATGGAATCTGACTATTGCCCAGAAAAACAAATTTACATTCTCGCCTAGATCATAAAAAATTAAGTCATCCAGACCGAATTAAAGCCATGGCGACCAATCTAAGCGGAGCCTAGCCTTTGGCGTGGGAGATATTATACTGCACAAGTGTTTGCGCACTCAGGTGCACTCTCTCTTCCCTCACCCACTGTCCGATGGGACGGCAATCGGACACGACCGTAGAGAGATCAGGCGCAGGGACAACGGTTTAACGTGCTTTCCTAGGCACAGGGTTATCAACTTTCAAACTCCGGGCTGTTACTAAGAATTTCCTAATTGTAAAACTCAATAATACTTTGCTAAACCCGGCAATCGAACCCAGGACCCCATGATCAATAGGACCACGAGACCTACGGGGCAGTCCGCCTAGATCATAACAGGTTGATGTACTGAATCTATCACTCTCTTATTGGACTTGTCATATTTTATCCGTCAAACATCGGCTTTTCCGAAGAAGACCGATGAAACCTTTAACCGTGGTCGTAGTTTTAAGGCCTGGTATATTTACCTTGATTTGATTCAACTTTAGGGGGTAGATGTGTGTGGTCATTCTCGCAGGAGATAACTTGATTTTTGGTATCAACTAATAACTTTGCATTGCATTTTTGATTGCTGCGAGCAGTGCATCGCCAAAGCCGGGCCTCCTTGCCCACTTTAGCACGAGGAAAGTATGAGTACGAGTACCCTTTATGCAATATTATGTACGAACCATATTCCGACATCACAAAATGAAACTCTGAAACAAAGACAAAGTGAATTTAAATAGGTTTGCTCTAGGAATTCAGCTGTTTTGTGAGTGCATACAATTATTATGAAATCTGACAGTACCTATTAGAAGTATTAGAACATGTAATAATAATGTAAGCATCGATTCCAGGTATGAGGGGACAAAATATTGGGTCAAAATATTAAAAACTAATTATGTACCAACAATTTTTTTTTTATTATTGTTCTCAAAAATATATTATTTTGTTGTTTTTACAATTTTACTCGCCAAACTTTCGAGTTTGATGGCGAGAAGCGCCTGTTACATACACATAATATAGTAAAAAAACTAACCTTAAAAACTACCAACTATGCATATTTCACTCAGTGTGGTTTTACTAAAAAAAATAATTAAAGTGAAACATAATTTAGCGCTTAATAAATATATGTCGCAAAAACCACCACTCATTGGTTCCCAAAAACCAGGAAACGACTTCGCGGCAGGCCCAGAAAGAGATGGCGGGATGAGCTGGACTTCTTCTTATAGGATTCTCCTTCAATCGCTGATCGGAAAAAGTAGAAAGAGGGAAACCTCCCCTTCCCTCTTTGCCCTGCAGTGGAACTAGCTAAACTAAATAAAATAAAATATAAAGATAGAAAATAGTTTACTACCCAGTGATAGTCAGATTGCGATTCTTTTGTTTTTGGTCGGGGGTAAAGATTGTGGGGGTCGAACATGGACTAAACCATGCGCCATTTTAGGTTATTTGCATGGAATATTTTTTTTAACTATTTTTAGTAGTAGTTGCCGAAATATTCACTCGATCTGTCGCTCGGCTAGAAATTATTGTTTAAAAAAAATAAAAAATCATTTTATTCAAACTAGGCTGAGAATCGGCACTTTTCGACCGTCAAAAATTAAATACATAGTTTGTTCACAAATGATAAATGATTTTATTTTGTACAGTCAACAGCAAAAGTAGATGATCAAAATCAGAAATTCAATACTAATTAACGGAGTTCGCGTCAGAACTGTGTGGCGTCGAAGTGATTCAAAAATATGACACTGAGTCTGACATACTTTTGAATCACTTCGACGCCACACAGTTCTGACGCAAACTCCGTTCATTAGTATTACATTTCTGATTTTGATCATCTACTTTTGCTGTTGACTGTACGTAGAGTTGTACAAACGTATGAATTTCGATGGCTATAAGAGTAGGGGAAGACCAAAGAAACGATGGATGGAATGTGTGAATGATGATATGGTTAGAAAAGGGGTGACTGTCGAGATGGCGGCTAATAGAGGAGTATGGTAGAAAAAGACATGTTTCGCCGACCACAAATAAATTGCGATAAGGGCAGGAGAATGAATGATGTTTGTACAAACAATACACGTCAATCATATTTTAAAAACTAGATGAGATCGGCGTTTCCTATCTGACTAGTCTGAGAAGAAAGGCCAAAAGAAACTCAGAGGTCACAGTCTCTTTCAAAGTCCAGACATAATCTTGGTCAAATCATATTATGAAGACCATGTAGATCGATGTCTGAGATGGTCTTTTGAGGAAAGAACCAAACAGATTGAGAGGACCTGTCCAGTCAGTGCACGCATATGTCGGAAATCGTGCAGCTCAACTCAAAACTTAAGGAGCTCAACGATACGACATGTTAACGGAGCCTTACGTATTTCCCTCCTTTAGTAATAATATAGTTCCGAGGAGGATGATTGTGTTCAGAGTTGCCAGTTATACGTTGAATGTTGCCTCCATAGTCAAGAACGAGCGTGACATTGCAGCGCGTGCGTTTGGTTTCCGTGCAAAGCCAATAACGGATGCGTTTTCCTTTGACGTGACGGAGGTGGTAGTAAGTGTAATCCTTGTATAATATCAACCGGGTGCCCCGTTGTGAACTGATGTATTTGATATCTGAAAAAAGTAATAATTGTTATTGTCTCATCGAGGAAGATGCAAACCGAAGGGGTATCTTATTCCACCTCCACCCAGAGCGGAAGGGGTCATTTGATGATTTCCCATCCAAAAAAAAAAAAAAAAAAAAAGGGGTATCTTATTACCCGGTAACTGGATTGTGGAGGTCAGATAGGCAGTCGCTCCATTACCATACCATACTGGTATTCAGCTGCATCCGGTTAGACTGGAAGCCGACCCCAACATATTTAGGAAAAAGCTAGGCAGACTATGAAGATGATGATCGGTGAAGATGTGCAAGTTTTAATAAAAGTGGTCTGAAGGAAAATGTGGTGGCAGTTGCCACCGCCTATCAACAAAATACACTTTTATTACTGAACAAAACCTTTTATTTCGAAAAAAACAGTGAAATAAATGTAAGTATTTACGGAATAATTTACTAGATATCATATTCTTTATTATGCAGTTCCAGGGGCGAATAAATAAAATACGTGGAGTGTACAATATTATCTCATGTAATACAATATACAAATTTAAAGAGACCCAGTGTCTTCGTCGTGGTTAGAATTTGAGGCACACATATAGTTTATAATCGGGATTAACACATAGGATAATTTTTATCCCAATATTTCCTCAGAGTCAAAATTCATGCCGGTGAAACCGCGGGGCGCTGCTAGTACAATATAATTACATAATGAACAGCAAACTAGTACATACCAATAATGCCAGAAAAAAGAAAGTTATGTAGCCTCTGTGTAATATAAACTAATATTATAAAGAGAAAATATTAGATTTTTTGTATGTTACGCTTTCACGCTAAAATGGCTTTACGGATTTGAATGCAATTTGGCACACGGGTAGACCATGTCCTGGACTAGGACTCAGGAAACTTTTTATTCCAAAATTTCTATGGGATCGAGACTTATATGGGTGAAACCGCGGGGCGCAGCTAACTTTAATAATGTGACGGTTCCTGAATTACCATAGGCTGATAAAATTTTCGCTTTTCCTGCATAGGCTCCATGGCGCGCTGTAAGTCAATTTTGTTATCAAATTAATAAAAATGCAATCGGAATTTGTTATACTTATTTAATAAATATTTATAAATATTATTTGTTAAATAGGAAAGTGTTTATACAACAGATACATAGGTGTATGCACTTAGAGAATAATTTAAAACATTTATGTTTATTTATTAGAAATATTTATGTTATGTTATTGAAGACACCGAATATACAGAAGATTTGAATAAAATAAAATAAATCACATTGATTGACCTATTTTTCCAAAATTATATTTTTAATAAAAAAAAAAAAAAATATAATTTTGAAAAATTCACTTCGTTTTAAAATATTCACCTTTATGATAATAATATTTGGGAGGTGCATGGTTATGGTAATCGTGTACGAATAAAATCTTTCCGTCTAAGTCTAACACTAATTTTGCCTTGCAGTTTCTATGAGCACATGCTGAGCATCTCCAGTGATGAATCCCTTTGTTCTTGACCAGGCGAGCATGACAAAATGTGTACGCGTTGTACATAATGAGCTTCATGGTGCCTTCCGTCGACTTTATCACGTGGTAATCTGCAACAGATATAATAGTTTGGTACTTTAAAAACTAATTAGATCAATAGCGACTATCAATAGATCGTAGAACCAAAAAATCGAAGTCATGTGACATCTACCAACCCGCACTGGGCCCGCGTGGTAGATTATAGCCCACTCCCTCTCGAAGAGACGAGGCCTGTGTCCCACTAGTGGGATCATTACAGGCTGATTATGCTTATGCTATTATCAATAACTATTATTGTGACAAGCAAAATATGGACTGTACAATTGTATATTAGACCACCAAGTTTTCCAAATGTAGACACCTATATAGGTATAGGTGTGTGTTTTATGCAAATAAATATATACAGACACGTATTATTTGATGAACACCTTATTTCAACAAAACCCTTGCATTGTTATTGTTAAGAAATTTCATTGGAAAGAGTGTTTTTTTATTATCTATTTATGTAAAAATTAATATAATATAGTGTTTTATAGTATATTTGTTTTTATTCAATCGTTTTGAATTAGATAAAATGAAACAGTTATTAATTACGTGTTGATTATATTATAATTCAAATAGCATTGAAACTACGTGCCTAGGAGAAAAATCTTAATAAAAGTTAAATTTTTTAAACGTTATTCTTTTACCGTTTACCTTTTTTTTTATTACGTAGTAATTTTTATTTTTATTCACGTGTTCAATCTGATATAGGATTAAGTGTGCATAAACAGGAGCGGCACGCGTCAGCAGCAGAGGCATCTCACGCGTCGACGTCCGCCGTTTAGTTTAGTACTAGTTTCGACGGCTGTAGTTACCGTTAACGCGTGACGCTCGCGTGCATGAACGACCGTAACTAAGTCTATTCAAATGGAACCACTTTCATTGCATATTGAAAAGTCATTAGTTTATGATTAATCTGACCGCGAGTGAGTGCTGGATGACTATGGTTAAGTTGAGAATAGACCACTCTATGCTCAGCATCAAACACTATTCTTGCTCGGCATTTCTTGGTGTAATGGCAGGAACACCGCCAGTGGTCTGTGCCTTTCCTTTGGATCCTCACATGGTGGCAGTAGGAGAAACCATTGTGCAGGATTAAATCATTTCCACTTGCCGACTTTACGAACTTGAATTCTGAAACAAATAAATATGTTAACGAACTGTTTCGCTGCTACCAGAATCATTACTTCAATCTATACTAACATTATAAAGAGGTAAAATTTGTTTGTAAGTTTGTATGTAGGGGGTAATCTCTGGAAGTACTAGTCGGATTTGAATAAATATTTTTGCATTTACATAACATACCTACATAATCAGCCTACAACGTTCCCACTGCTGGGACACAGGCCTCCTCTCTGTGAGACGGAATGGGGCCTTGGGGCCACGCGGGCCCAGTGCGGGTCGGTAGATGTCACATTTTTGCTTCGATAGCCCAATTCTTGAGGAAGGCTACAGGTTGGCTATATAACATCACGCTTTAACCCTAAGGAGCCAAGCAAAAAGAAAAAAAGTCAGAAATAACGCTAAGCGAAAATGAAGTAGCGCGGGCGGCGATACGATGCGACGGGATGGATCGGGTAGGGAGTGAAAGAAAGAAAGAAAATACAGCTGTAGTCTACCACGCGGGCCCAGTACGGGTTGGTAGATGTCACATGTCTTCGAATTTTTGCTTCTAGAACATGCCGGTTTCCTCACGATATTTCTTTCACTGTTTTGAGAGCAGTGGTGATAAATTGACTTACTCAAAGTAAAGCGCCTGTCTGGGTTCGAACCTATGAGTAAATCAAATTATTTTATTTCGGGCAACCAAGTGATAAGTACATGAATTGTTAGTAAAAGGTTTGCACTTAAAATACTATTCTAAAGAACCACTACCACTACCACCACTACCACTACTCTGCCACCACCACCACTACCACCACCACCACCCACCACCACCACCACCACCACCACCACCACCACCACCACCACCACCACTATTCTGTTCTATGAACTAAAGATGAACTGAAACTGGCACTGGTGACTAAAGAGTTGTGTAGAAATCAGTTGTCATGGAATAGACAAATGATGCGGAGAAATGAGCAAAATGTTAAGACGAAAGTGTGGATAAGAGCAGAGGAATACCAAAAAAAAAACCGGTGAAGTGCGAGTCGGACTCGCGGACCGAGGGTTCCGTACAAATTTGTAGGTATGTAACTAACGTTTGACGGCACGGTTGGCGCAGTGGTTAAGCGATTGACTGCTGCGCTGCGTGTCGCGGGTTCGATTCCCGCACGGAACAAATATTTGTATGTCTGTATAAGGGTCTGGCTGTTTGTGTATGTGAGTTTAAATGTTTGTGAACGCACCCACGATACAGGAGAAATTCCTAGTGTGGGGCAACGTTTTCTAAAAACAAAAAAAAACTACAAATTTACGGTTTTCGGATTTTGTCCTGTAGGCTTGTGCTACATATTATTGCTTCTTGCCAAATTTCATGATTCTAGGTCAACGGGAAGTACCCTATGGGTTTAGATTCCCTTGCGAGTGTCAAAGTTGTTGTGTTCCGTTTATGCCGATTATTATTAAAATAATCGGCCTAAACGGAATATAAACGCCCGTATCTTTTGATGCGTTGACTCAAAGTTTTATTTTTTCACTGCTTCAAGGGTTTGCAGCCACGTACCTACGTGTTCCTGAGAAAAATGGTCTTGACAGACGATCAGAAAGACTAACAACGAAGTGATTTTATAAGGGTTCCGTTTTTACTTTTAAGGTACGGAACCCTAAACACGATGGATAGACTATGTTAAAGATGATATGGCTTGAAAGGTGGGTGCTACCGAGGTGACGGCTAATAGAGAAGTACCTATAGTAGAAGAAGACATGTTGCGCCGACCCAAGTCGTGGTATGTGATGACCTACCTACCACATATCTACTAAATATAACTGAGAGGAATAGGTAGCTTAATAGTTCATAATTTCCGACTCTATACTTCCGCTTCCAGTGGATTCCTGCGGCCTTCACAAAGTCTTCAGTCCACCTTGTGGGAAGCCTTCCAACGCTACGTCTTCCGGTACGCTGTCGCCACTCCAGAAATTTCGGCCCCATAGGCCATCTCTTAAGTTTGGCAGTTCTTCGGGCCATGTCGGTTACCTTGGTTCTCCCGTGGATCTCTTCATTTCTGACCACGGTTCAGTGCCATAGGTGATCACTGGCATCACGCACTGGTCAAAGAATTTCGTCTTGAGACACTGCGGTACGTGGGACGGGGACATATTGCGTAACTTCCCAAACACTGCTTTTCAAACATTCAGCTTCATCCGGGCAGACTGGTAGGCGACTCCAAAGGGAAAAGGCTAGGCAGATGACATTGACGGCACGGTTGGCGCAGTGGTTAAGCGATTGACTGCTGCGCTGCGTGTCGCGGGTTCGATTCCCGCACGGAACAAATATTTGTATGACCTACATGTATTTGTTCCGAGTCTGGGTGTTTTTCTATCTATAATATGTATGTATTTACAAAAAAAAAAAATTATATAAGTAGTTTATCAGCCATCTTGTTACCATAACACAAGCATTAGATTGCTTAGCTTGGGACTAATGGTGCTGTGTGAAATGCCCAGGGATATTAATATATTAATGACAGGTTGAATAGTTTGGTTAATCAAATAAACGCTTCTTGTCTCCTAAAAATATATTTATTTCACAACCGTTCTTACTCTAAAACTAAAATAATTAATGTTGGTTGATTTCATTTCATCAACCATAGTCATTTTATCAAACATTAACGTCAATATTATCAAAAATCAAGGTACAGTCAAAGGCACTTGTACTAAAAACCTTTTCTTAAGCTACGTATTCTTAGAAGGAGGCCAACTTTTTTTTGGGTGGGAAGTCATCAAATAACTTTTTGAGAAGTTGGGTGTCAGACATTTATGGACTGAAATCACCCGTGTTCCTTCAGTTGCCTGTGCAAGAGGCCACGGTAACTCTTTCGAACAACCCGCGACACTCGCAAGAAGGTAGCCGCCTCATAACTAAAAATTATTATTTAAAAAATTAAGTGTCAGTGGACTTTTGTTGCCGACTGTGCTACTCCAACAAGATATTATATAGACTAAATAGCTGATTATCAATACTTTTCATACAATTTTATTTTTAACGTTTAACGTTTTTATTAGCTTCACTTGTCAACAAACAAATCTAAGAAGTCAATTTTAATCTACTTCTAATTGTCGTATCGAAATGAAACTTTGTATGTATGTGTAGTTCGGATGACAAAACTATAATTTGGTATCTTCGAGCTGATCTGATGATGGAGCCAGGAGGTGAATAGTGGAACTCTTCAGTGGCTACTAGTAAACCCCTCGTATTTAGGCTCATATAATTTGTTTTGACGAGTCCAATAGATTGGATAAGCATGTTTTTTTGAACTACCTACATATTTTTCTTTATTCTAAGTAAAAACAACAAGTAAATAATTTTGTTTCACAAGAAACTGTTGTCTAGTTGTCTTAGGGCTGATTTTTCAATCAACAGATAATTTTTATTCGTTGAATAAAATTGTCGTCTGATAGTTTGGGTATGGAACTGTCAAAAATTCAAAATTATTCCTCCGATAAAATTATCTGGGGTTGAAAAATCAGCCCATATTGAAGTTATATCGACTGAATTATTTAACATAAAATGACGCCTATTTTACAGAAGGTTTAGGTAGAAGTGCACCTATAGTACACCCACGTTTCGCTTGTTATGTTTAAGTCCCTTGTAATAGGAAGCCAGCCTATTACTGTACCTATCTAAACTATAACATAATATAACATAACGCCTTGTTTTCCCGAAGGGTTGGGCAGAGGTTTGCTACTGAGAAATTCCAGATAGATAAACCCAAACACTGCCCGGCCTGGGAATCAAACCCCAGGACCTAATGTTGAACAATAGCCACTTGACAAACGAGACAGTCGAGTCAGTTAAACTATTTAATTTTAAAATATTTTCCGTTGCGAATAATAAACTCGGGTGGTGGATGATTGTGTTCATGATTCTCGATCTTGATTGTATTATCATCGAATAATATGATTGTTGCTCTGCATTTCTTGCTCTGCTTCGATGAGCATCTCCAGTGATTGGTGCATGCCCTCGCGTATTTTCGCTGATGGCAGAAAGTGTAGCCATAAGCCAAAATTAGCCTCGAACCGTGACTTGTACTTATAAACTGGAAGGATCCTGGAACAACAGAATGTATTATCGTGTGGCAACTTAATAGACTATAAAGCAAATAAAAACAAAACTTAAAAAAAACAGTGAAAACAAAACTAAAAAAAAAACAATGGCAATTAACGGCGAGTTACTCCACTATGATTAACTGTATTTTTCTCTTTATGCTATTCAAATAAAATACAACAAAATACGGCTAATAGTGAAAAAATATCTATACATATAATAAAAAAAATACGAAGAATTTATGTCCGTTTGTTTGTTTCGATGTTAATTTGGCACACCGACAGTTTATAACCTGGATGAACAAATAGGGCGCTTTTAAGATGTCCACTATTTTAAAATGTCTTGTATTTTGGGAGTTACGAGTGTAAAGTATTTAAATGATACTCTTTAAGTACATGTGTGTGCAATTTGAAACAGTTCAATATAACCACAGTTTAATGAAGTAAGTTGTACAAAAAAAATAGAATAAAAAAATCAACTCTAAAAATCAAACAGAAATAATTTCCATAAACAAAAACAAACAATTGTAAATAATATTTGCGTTACAAAAAGTTTGCATACTTATTTGAAGGCTGTGGTTGTGAAGCCGCAGCTGCTGCCGGCTCGTAGGGGGCTGTATTTTGATCGATTGCAAAGCTTTAGGAGGTCCTGAAGCTACCAAAAGATCACATTCCTTAGCTCGATTCAATCACCTACCATATTCAGTTTCCATTCTAGCTCTCGCCGAAAACGTAATGCAGATATAAGTGATGCTGATGTCAACATTTGTAATCTTCTTCTGTCGATGGCAATCTAAATGGACTCAGCGCAGAATTCGGCCACGTGTTTGGCGCCATCACCAGCATCCATCAGTTCCTGTGCAGCTGACAGGACACGTTAGGCATGATAATTTAAGTGTCCCATCGTTTGTGGAACAGCATCATATTTACACTCCAAGGCGGAGTCAGTCGTTTAGGAATGTCTACATAAACAAGCTTTCCTTGCTTCGGCCAATCTGGGTCCGGAGGCTGTATTAATCAAGGATTGAAGGACATAGTGGGCTCTTTTGTTCGGGTTTGTTCTCTTAGATAGCCAAAGGTTTAGTAAGCGCATTCTACTAAAAGGTGCATCTATAGCGGGTACCTGAAATAATTAGAATAAAAGGAATAATAAAGACGTAAAAATATCGCGGCAGGATTTTATAGCGCACTGGATTTTCAACTCTCGGAGTTAAGCAGTGCGTTGAAAATCCAGTGCGCGAAAAAAGATGCTCTTCCGAAAGTGACTGTAGCCGCGAACTGCAGCGGCATCATCATCTACCTAGCCTTTTCCCAACTATGTTGGGGTCGTTTTCCAGTCTAACCGGATGCAGCTGAATACCAGTATTTTACATGGAGCGACTGCCTATCTGACCTCCACAACCAAGTTACTGGGTAAGACTGCTTGTCAGACTTGCAACTGCAGCGACAATGCTGCCCAAATACAATCATAGATCGCAGCGACACGACTAGTTTCTATGTAACTCTATGAAAACGGTAACAGGCAGGAATGTCGCCTTCTTCGAAAGATTTGTCTGTGTTACCGCTTAGATCTTTTATACTACACAATGAATTTTGATGCGGTTTACCATCATTAGAATTCCGGGAGGTTTATGTGAATAATAAATTATTATTTAACTTAGATATAGCACAGAAATCCCAATGTCGTTGACAAGTCGCTAATGCTGTGCCCATGCAAAGCAGGAACGGGTCGCTAGTTCAAAAAAAAAAAACTAAATACAATGACATCTTAAGTTCTTGAAAAGTATTAAATATTTTGCTTAAAAAATTTAAAGGCGACCTTTGCACAGGATTGAGACAGACGAATACGTTTGCAAAACCAAAAGAAAAAAAAAGAAAAAAACTATTTATTAGCGCTAACTCAAAAACACAAATACAAAAAAATAGAAAAGTGGGGTACATTCACAAACCGGCCATCGCTCAGTATAACACTGTAACACTACGCGAGACAGAGTCACAGCGTAGCGGGATAATTGCGTAACAAAACTATACTGATAGTGTGTTACGCAATTAGCCCGCTGCGCTGGCATAAAATGAATGCCATGGCTACTGAGCAATGGCATTCATTTTGACAGTTCAACAAAATTCATTGTGTTATTTACGTTGTTGAGCAGACAAATCGAACATTATGAAACAATGGGGATTAGCAATATCCTTCAAAATGATTCAGATCGACACGAGCATGTGTAAAATTTCACATTCCTAGTCCTAATAGTTTCGGCAGTGCGTTGATATGTTAGTCAGTCAGTCAGTTTCTCCTTTTATATATATAGATGAAACAGATATTACTGCCAAGCTGTGCACAGTAACATATTTATGCTTATGACTGTAGATACTCGAATTTTAGGTTTTCAAATATTGGTCATCGCAAGCCATGATGATTCGTTGCGGTGGCCGTTTAACACTATGGTCCACTGGCGGTGGATGATCATGGTCTAAGTTACCTGATACAATTTTATCATAACTATCCACAACTATGTATGCCTTGCAGTTATGTCTGGAGCGTCCCGTACATAGCCACCTATTACTCTCATTGGAATAACGTTGAATGAAACGATATATGTACTTCTTATGCTGAACCATGAACGGTTTGCCTTGCTTAGAGTTGATGTACTTCAAATCTGAAATAAAGCTATAATTATCAAGTTGAAAGGTGGATCATTTATTAGCACGGAAATAATAGTAATAAAATAGTAAATTTAACCAAGAATTAAAAGTCGTGAGAAGTTTAAAGGATTTTATTGTGATAAAATTTCAAACTCGATCTAAATAACATATGCGATCAAATGTAAATAAACAAATAAGAGTGTTATAGAATTACCTTCAAAAACTCGACAGAAGAAATACCAAATTGACTTTTAAAACTAGCGACAGAAAAATGTCCGGGAAGGACATGAAATTTCGCTCTTTCTATATATATTTTTAAAGTGAAAACTTCTTTAGCGGCGTTGTGCACTTTTGTTGTGATGGGTAAAAAATGTTACACTCGCGTCCGGACACGTGACCTGATCGAAAATTCGTAAGACGGAGGGAGAGTAGACCGCATTCCAAAATATAAAAAATGCACAACGTTAATATTCAAGTTTTCACTTCTGTCGGCACTCCCGGTGTGCAACCCGTTTTTTAACTAATTTTGGGATCCTAGACGTAGACAAAAAGGCTGCCAAGCTGAAATGGGATTGAGCGAATCGCGTCCGTCAGATGCACAATGACCACTGGGCAATCAATCCACATGGGAGTGCCGGCGCAGCGTCGCAAGCGTTGGATCGAGGTGGCTCTCGAATAGGATGTCTGGAAGGATTTGGGGGAGGCCGTTGGTCAGCAGTGGAACAGTGTAGGATAATTACTATACTGTCCCATTGCTGGGCGAACGCCTAGCCCAAGTCCTTCCAAGCCCTCTTTACTCGCGTCCTTCTATATTATATTCTGAAATATTGTCCATTACTGATACAAAATCTAGGCGGAAGATGGCAGTGGTCTTGATTGCCAGACACAATATTACCATGATCATCTACAACTAATTTCGCCTTGCACTTTTTTACAGTACATTGCCAGTAAGTAGTTCTCCTGGTGAAAGTGCGGTGATTGAAGCAGTATGTGTGCCCTTTGTACAGAATCAACTGCTTTCCCATCCTCGAATGTATGTACTTGAAATCTAAAAAACAACAAATTATCAAAAGACAATGACCAAAAGTCGTACCAAAAAGTCTCATGCATCGAGATCAAAATATTATAGTACTTATTTTCATATTTTTTTACGACATTACGCGTCGGGGATTTGATTTTTGAACAGGGAATTTAATTTAAAGTAAAACAGTTTGATATTGTTTTATTCCCTTTACATGACGTTCCGTTTCAAATGATATGATTAATATAACCTTGAATTTTGAAAGTCTCATGATCACGTCTTTCAAAAAACATGTAAAAAAATTATACTTTGCCGATTCTACATTAATTAAAAATAACTAGAATAAAATAGAACAGAATTTTTATTTAAAAGATTATACTATAACTAGGTACTTTATAATCTTTTCTTTAATATTTTTGGCTTTCTTTCTAGTTATTTTTCGTCTGTTCGTGTATGACATCTCAAACAAAATAAAGTACCTAGTTTTCGGGTTATTTTTTTTTTTAATCTCCGAAACCCGGTTTTTTTTTGCAAAAAGAACTTTTATAAGAGTTAATATGATAAGTGTAGTCTATAAAAGAAAGTTTGACTTTGATGCAGCATGGTACGGGATTCCATACATCCGTGAGCATTGTCCTTTAAGTTTTTTTTTTAATGCAACGTGGCTTATGTCTATATCAGTGTCCATTATCTCAGTAATTTACATTCCATCGCCACTTAATCTGTTATCTACTATAGTGAAATGTGTTCTTATTTAATTTTTGAGTGACCATTTGTAACAAAAAGGTCCTAATAAGTGTTGGTTGCAATGGAATTGGAAATTTGTTAAGTATGACATACAGTTAGTTGTTCCATAACTTGAAAATTGTCTCAAATTCCTGGCCTAAGTTTACGTATAAATATTTAATCTTAAACGTCAGCCAGACGCAAAACAATAGAACTCGATCAGAAGAACACATAAGAAAATAGACAACAACAGCAATTTTAATGATTTTAATAACCTTCACAGTCTGAACATTATTAACATTAACTCGCGTCTCTGGTGCGCAGAGTGCGGGGCAGCGCCAACTCCGTCCTGGCGATGATCGCCAACAGACTGGTTTGCCCTTATATCCTGGCAATGCTGCAGCAGACATTTTACTGCCTTGTGAGATTGTAGTTTGTGCTTGTGAGTGTTCGTTTTTGTCTGTGATTGTTATCCTGTTTGTATCCTTTTATGTATCTGTTTGTATGAGTCTTGCTATTTGAATTAAACGAATTTTATTTTATTTATTTATTATATGCCTTATTCGATATACAATATTCCATTTTTGATGAAAAATTGTGCTGGCGGATGGGTGTGCTTGTCTCGGTAATGAGGTATAATTATTTTTCCGTAATCATCTACTGCAAGTTTTGCCTTGTATTTTTCCGCGATGTTTCCAGTACGTAGTTCCTTTGATAGAAGACAGATGATTAAAGCAGTATGTGTATTCTTTATACATAACCAACGGCTTGCCCTTCTTTGAATGTATGTACTTAAAATCTGAAATAAAGTTAAGTTTATCAAGTCGAAAGATGTATCATTTCTTACCATGAGAAAATTAGCCAACCACTTAATAAAAGAAGATATTTTTCTTTAAAGGATTTTATTGGATGAAACTGAAATTCTTAAGAACTAGTTGAAGAAGACATGGAATACATTATGTAGATAACAAATAAAAAAGAAATTATGTACTTAAAAGAAAAATAAAAGAATCTATAGTATCTAATATAATAACAATGAATCACCGAAATGTATGTACGCACATTACTTCCAATCGACTGAACCAAATTGGATAATTTTTTTTTGTGTTCTTTATTGTCAGGACAAGGTTTGTCTAGAAGAAAATTAGAAGAATAAAAGGAAATATAGCGGTACGACGTTCGCCGGGTCAGCTAGTCTTAATATATATAATTCTTCTGTACGTGTGTTTGTCACCTAATTCCTCCTAAATGGCTGGACCGATTTGGATAAAACTTTGTGTGTATATTTCAATGGATTCCTGGATGGTTTGAAAACACAATTGGACTCGGTAGGTGGCGCTGTTTTTCCGGGCAGGACGACGTCTGCTGGGTCCGCTAGTAGATCATATAAAATTAGAAGAATAAGGAGAATTATATTAAACTAGCTGGATTATATTAAACATCGTATCGCCATTTTTTTTCTTTTAATTTTCTTCTATACAAACCTTGTCCTGAGAATAACAAACACAAAAAAAGAATTATGCAATTTGGTGCAGTCGATCGGAAGTTATGCGCGTACACACATTTCTGTGATTTATTTATATAAACTAGAGATATATAAAATAATAATATACTAACCTTCAAGCACTTAACAAATTGAACTACAAATTAAGTTCTCAAACTAACAACAGCAAAGGCATTGGGGTTTATTTCTAAACATAAGATTAACCTCTTCATAATCATAATATTTTTTACTTTTAAACATCTGTAGCGGTATCTACAACGCCACATGTGAACTAGGCATACTGACGTCACGCAAAATCCTGCATCTCGCAAGCAGAGTTTACCGCGCAATGAGCATATATACAACAGCCCGACATGATTCATCGGGCAGTTGCCCGCCAGACACGACACCCGTCTGGTTGGAGTATCCTCCCTTTTCTATGGAGGATGAGTGAACTTTACACCCAGTTCCACATACCTCTATGTATACATCTCTTAACTTTAAGCAATGTGTAAAAAACCCCCTTATAATTTAAATCTTGATATATCGGCCTTTAGGATCAATAAAAAAACGCGGTGGTGGATGGCTATGATCTAGGTTACCAGATACAACATTACCGACATCATCTACTACAATTTTTGCCTTGCAGTTTTTTCTGCTTCTTCCTGAACAAAGCCACTGGACCGTCCGTTTGATAGAAGACTTATGATTGAAACAATATGTGTACTCTCTATGTAGCACTAACTGCTTGCCGTGCATTGTACTTATGTATTTGACTTCATCTGAAATAAAGTTATTTTTTATCAAATTGAAATTGACATGGGTGATACTTTAGTATAATAAGCCTACAACGTTCGCTGGGACACTGCTGGGCTCTCTGTGAGAGGGGGATGGCCGTAATCCCCCACGCTGGCTCACTGCACGTTGGTACAAGTCACATGTCTTCGAATTAATAGTTCTAGTACAAACCGGTTTTCTCACGATGTTTTGAGAGCAGTGGTTATAAAATAAATTACTCAGTGTAAAGCGCCTGGCTGAGTTCGACTCCACGACTTACAGCTCGTAAATGGTGGCCGCTACTGCTCTCAGATTCTTTATTAATCAAGCCCTTTCAACCACTTGGAAAAAACGCGAAATATTTCAAGGATTTTATTGGGATTATGCTTGTAAAGAAAGAAAGAAAAATAGGTTCGATGTCACCTAAACACATGTAAATAAAAAAATAAGTTAACCAAGCAAGTTGGGGTTTATTGGTAAACATTGTTTAATGCGCTACTTATGCTAGCCCGCGAAATTCAATTTTTTTTTTATGTTTCTGCAACTTACAGGTACAGGGTCACCTGACCCGGTACCTGTAAGTTGCAACGTACCTACGTTGATCAAAATCTGAGTCGCGATCATAACAAATATTATGTATTAACAGATTTACCATTAGAGTTTAACATTGACATATTGACATGCATGTAAAAATAAATTATAATTGACTAATTATTTATTAATAATACATTTAATTAACATTATTTACTAGAACGTGACTTTGTATTGTATAGATTCAGACTTATTACTGAAAACACTAATAATATATTTGTACATTAATTTCATTATTAGGACATAGAGCTCGACTAAAATGTATACTTATGACATTATTGTAATACCTGTGTTCACAAATAAAGAATAAATTGATTGATCGAATGATTAATAATTATACTCATTAAAATCAGTGATATAATTAACTGACAGGCTTAATTGAAATAAATGTATGGTCATGTGTTCTTTTCTTCATAAAATTATTACCCTACACATCATAGTCATAGAACTTTTTTACACAGAAAATAACCATTCTACTATTAACACATGCAATATTTATTTATTTTTATTAGGTTCACCAACAATTGATTACACTAATACAACCACATAATAAATTTTTAAAAGTATAATAACAGTGCATTAATTACTTAAATGAATCAAAGAAATAAGCTAATTTACTTAGTAATAAGCGCTAATATTTGTAACATCTTCAATATATCTATCATAAATATCTATAAATGCAATTATTCCTTTCAACTAGAAACACTTTCTTAATAAATTACATTTAGATTCTGATATATTGTCCGCGACTAATGAAATATGCCGGAGGCGCGTGTGTGTGCTGGTCACTCTTTCCAGTTACAATTCTACCATCATCATCTACTATCAGTTTCACCTTGCATTTATTTGTGGTAAGTCTTGTGCATTGCCAGTAGGAAGTTCCTTTGGTAGGAGAGTAATTATTGAAGCTGTACGTATGTTCTTTGTAAAGAATCAACTTTTTGCCTCTACTGGAATTTATGTATTTGAAATCTGAAATAAAGCAAATTTATTATCAAACTGAAAAGCACCTGATTTCTTTAGTATTATGGAAATGTGACATTGGGGTTGTTGAGACATGGGCCATCTACTAACCCGCACTGGCCTGCGTGGTGGATTTCGGACCACTCCCTCTCACAGAGAGGAGGCCTCTGTCCCAGCAGTGGGAACATTATAGGCTGATTATGCTTAGAGGTTGTTCAAACACTTAAAATAGACGGATAATTTTTAAAAGATTTTATTAGAATAAAAGAGCGCTAAATAATTTAGAACACGATCTGAATAACTCACAGAATTATCTTCAACAGATCTTTAATTTATAAGTGAAGAAAATACAAAGTTTAAAAAAAATCTAAAGCTAATAGAAAGCTTTAGATTTTTTTTTAACTTTGTATATGAGCCCCTTACAATAAGAAAGTAATCTGCATTCGCGATTAATTTACCAAAAATGTAAACAGTAATGTGTTTATGGAAAAATAACTTTAATTCCTAGACAATAAAGTTCAGTTTCCGCTACAACTTCAAACATGTTTATAACTTTTTCAATAGCGGTAGTCACTCTGAAATCAACTTAATTACCATTGTAATAAAGTTGATATTTATTTAACTTGAAATAACATCAATTTGAAACATTAGTTTGAGTAGACTATACATAGATTAGATTTGAAATTACAATGTAAAATTTTCAAGTGCTTTTTTTGTTTTTGTTGGTGGATGACTGTGCTCTAAGCGACCAAATACAATTTGATCATGATCGTTTACAAACATTGCAGCCTTGCACTTCTTCGTAATGCGGCTTGTGCTGCATCGCCAAAAAGTAGTTTTTTTGGTAGCAGAGTAATTATTAAAGCTGTACGTGTACTCTTTATGCAGAATTAACTTCTTGCCTCTCTTCGAAATTATGTACTTAATATCTGAAATATAATAAAGTTATTATCAAGTAGAAAGTACCTCACATCTAGAGTATCTTAATACGCAAATGTAAAATCGAGCCAATACAACCACTTCTTGAATTACGCAAAAAAAAACTTTGCGTTGGAATTTTGTTGGAATAAAAGTACTGACGCCAGCAAATCAAGCTACCCGAAACTGTCAAATTTTCCCAATCAACCTAGAACCTAATGCTTTAGCGATAAAGTTGAAAATCTATTCAAGACATTTGACCGATTCTAGTAGCTCCATAAAAATACGATTTGAAGCACTTAATATACTTAGCTTCAAGAGATCTTTCATTTGTAAGTGAACAAACTAAAAAGTAAACAATCTAAATTTTCTGCTATGAGCTCTCCTTACAATGGATTGGAAACTACATGGATTCGGTCTGAAACTAAAAACAGAAAATAGAGTCCTCTTTTATTTTGGGTGGTGCTGGATGACTTTGGTCAAGGCGAACACGTTTTTGCGCCGCGCGCTGTTTTTTCAGTAAAAAAAAACATCAGACGATAGTCAACCATTGAAAAACGAGTACAATGTCCAGGTATTTATTAAGATATAAATGCAAAACATAAGAGATCGATCTGAACAAGATAATCATAGAATTAACCACAACCGTATAAATATTAAAAGAGCTAAAAGCATATTTTTTTCAAGCACTTAACATTAGAGACTACATTCTTCAATTCGTGAAGACTATGTAAACATTAAAATGGAAATGAAATGAAATTTATTTGCAAGAATTATAGTAGGTATGTACATTACAGATTGGCCGGGTTTTTTTTAAACAGTTTCTAAAAACAATTCGCTAAAACTAGCATGCAAAATTATTGATTACATGAATTAAATAAATGAAGTTAATAAAAATGGTACATACATAAAGCATGGTTATTAAATTTAAATGTCAAGTATTTGTCAAATTATAATAGTAACATGTCAAAATGGAAATAAAAACTCGATTCAACTATGCAGGTTCAACATTTTAATCTGAGAAAAGAGTAAAATAGGTCCCATCAGCGGTCTACTAAAACTATCGAAGAAATATTGACGCAGTTGATGGATTACTTAAGCCGTAGATGAAAATGGAAATGACTATATTAAAATTTTGTTTATGTTTCAAATTGACGTTATGCCAATTTAAACAAATATCAACTTTATTTTAATGGCAAGTAAGTTGATTTCAGAGTGACTAGCACTATTGAAAAAGTTGTAACAATGTTTGAAGTTGTAGCGTAAACTAAACTTTATTGTGTAGGAATTAAAGTTATTTTTCCATAAACTCATATTTGTTTACATTTTTGGCGAATATGTCGCGATTCAAAAATAAATTGAAGAGCCAGACTGAGTGAGCTACTTTTATTTTTTGTAGTTATCCAATAATGGCGCCGATTCCCTTGTTCAGAAACTAAACTAAATTTAAGTTCAGTGCATCTTTTTCTTTCCATTTCATTAAGAAACGGACAGAAGATAAATATTAGTTTAGTCCTGTCAAATTAGTCGGAGCCTGACGTAAATTGACGTATTTTTGATAGCCAATTTTTTAATCACGTCTGTACTTGTCTATGGAGTATCCTAATTTGACAGGACTAAACTAATATTTATCTTCTGTCCTTTTCTTAATGAAACAGAAAGAAAAAGATGCACTGAACTTAAATTTAGTTTAGTTTCTGAACAAGGGAATCGGCGCCATTGTCCCATTTCTGGACTAAGAACTAAGGCCTTAAAATAGATAGTCAGCTTCTAAAAAT
This sequence comes from Apamea crenata, assembly GCA_949629185.1. NCBI lineage: Eukaryota > Metazoa > Arthropoda > Insecta > Lepidoptera > Noctuidae > Apamea > Apamea crenata. Next base: position 14,988,725 of record OX451363.1, on the reverse strand, counting down.
AATACCTAATTCATAATTCATTCACGCATTTTATTGATAGATTCTGACATATTGTCCATTTTTTATATAGAAATTGGGTGGTAGATGGGTGTGGTACTGGTTACCAGAAATAATTTTACCATAATCATCTACAAATATTGTCGCCTTGCAGTTATTTGTGGTCCGGCTCGAGCAGCGCCAGTATGCCGTTCCTTTGACAGAAGAGTATTTACTGAAGAAGTACGGATACTTTTTGTACAGAATTAACTTCTTGCCTCTCTTTGAATTTATGTACGTAACACCTGAAATAAATCAACTTCATTATCAAATTGAAAGGTGGTTGTAACTTAATATAAAAATGCAACATCAAGCAAATGTAACCAGCATCCTAATTGCGTAACACACTATCAATCTCAATCTGAAGAATTTTGAAGGATATTGCTAATCCATTGCTTCATATGTTCGAAAAATGTGTCTGCTCAACAATGTAAATGACGCAATGAATGCTGTTGAACTGTCAAAATGAAACCGATTGTTACTGATGGTATGTTACGCAATTACCTAGCAGTTATTAAAAGACGTGAAAAGTTCATAGAATTTATTAGGATACAAGTCCAATATATAGAATTCGATCTGAAGAAGATATGGAATACACCAAATAAGTTTTTACTGTAAAGTAATAAGCGTAAAACTTCACATTTTTTTCACACACATAATTAAGAGCGCTTACAACGTACGGCATTTCATACAAACTTTCAAGTCCTTGTTTTTCAAAATGCATGAACCGATTTTAATGAAACTCCATACGCATAAGCAGAATACATAGGTCTAAAAAGTTAGTTAAGAACATTTTTGAAATGTCTTATTTAAAAAAAGATAATTGGAAATCTCTGTTTCTATGGAAAATTTAAAATCGGTCTAATTTAGCTGTAACACTATTTTTCGAAAATGTTCTCGATTAACTTTTTAGACCTATATATCCTGCTTATGCGTAGGAAGTTTCATTAAAATCGGTTCATGCATTTCGAAAAACAAGGACTTGAAAGTTTGTATGAAATGCCGTACGTGGTCAACGCTCTTTGTGAAAGCTACAATGCGTATGCAAAGGCAACAAGGAATGGTTAAGATAGTCACTTATAATAACAGCAGTGAACAAGCTTTAAAATAAATTATTTTTTTAATTTTAACACTGTGCTCATCGCCTTAATGAAGTTTGTATGTACTCCTAACATTTTTGACACTGATTTTGACATTATAGCTGTTATTAATTTTACATAATTATATTAATTATCTGTTGACATAATTATTTTATAAGAATTGAATCTTGAACTAAACATTTTAAATCAATTCTAATTAGGCTTTTATATGTATTGTTTCTGCATGTGATAATTTTATTTAACATTTAATTTGGTATTATTTCTGCATGTGATAATTTTATTCAATAATTATGATATTCATCACAATGTAAATTGCTTGTGAATAAATAAATTAATTAATTAATGAAATATGTAACATATCAAGCTCATTTTTTATTGAGTTTGGGAGGTGAATGGGTGTGATTATGGTTACCAGCTATGTCACTGCTGGGCAAAAGCCTCCCCTTTGCCCAGCATTGGGATATTTAAGGCTAAAAAAATGCACAATACATTAGAATCTTAAATACAAATGAAATACGTATGATGTCATGTCCTTTTTCTACTCTCTTTCCATCTCTCTCTGTCCAGAGCTGCCAGGGACCAATCTTTATCAAAGGAGTCCAGCTCGTCCCGCCATCTCCGTCTGGGCCTTCCGCTATTGTCCATTACTGACGCTGAATTTGGGTGGTGGATGAATGTGGTCGTGATAACCAGATTAAATTTTACTGACAAACAATAAAGCTTTGCACTTTTTATGTTGTATCTTGTACAGCATTGCCAAAGTGTAGTATTTTGATAGAAGATCAATGATTAAAGCTGTACGAGTACTTTGTACAGAATTAACTGCTTGTCTTTCATTGATTTGATGTACAGTGCCAGCATATCAAGCTACCCGAAACTGTAAAATTTTCCCAATCAACTTTGAACCTTATATTTGAGCGATAAAGTTGAAAATATATAAAAGAAATTTGACAGATTGTAGTAGCTTGATGTGCTGGCGTCTGGCGTGTACTTGGAGTATGAAATCAAGCAAAGATATTATCAAGATAAAAGTAGCTAGTTTCATAGTCTGATTTGTAACATTGAGCCAATCGAACCACTTATTAAAAGACGTGAAAGTTTACAGGGTTTTATTGTGATAAAAGTACAAATACAAAAGAAGGAATGTACAAAGAATTAGCCCCAAGAGAACAAAATAATATACACCGTGTTTTTCACGTTATCCATACACTTTGAGAAACGCTTCTATAGCTTTTAGTAATCAAATCTAACAAAGGATGTAGTACTTAAAAAGGCTTTGTTACAAAGATATTTGTAATTTCATTTAGGGCTAATTTTTCCATCGCCAGATAACTTTTATTCCAGGAATAAAATTGACTTTTGACAGTTTTTGTATGAAATAACTGTCAAAATTTCAAAATGATTCTTTGAATAAAGTTATCAGATGATTGAAAAATCAGCTCTTAATGAAATTTAATTGAGCTATGCAGTAAGATAGGGTTTTAATTTGAAATTGAATTTAGTTTTGACAAGTTTCAGCCCGCCAAATCTTATGAATGAAAATACGACGTTACCAATTCGGATGAAGAGGCATGCATATCGAGTGATTTACGTCAAGGTATTATATATATATATATATAAGTTTGTATGAAAATTAATAAAAAAATTAAAGGAAGAATTCATTAATGTGTCCCTAATGATAAATATTTATTTCCATGGTCTCTCTCTGAAGGCCAATTCCGGTAATTAAAAACGTTCAAAATCTAGTCGCAATCTCAACTCAGCGACAATCAAATATAAAAATCTTGTCAAAATGTAGAGAAATTAGATGTATTTTTGTCAGATTGAGACTGATATCAGACTGCGAACGTTCTTAAAATTACGAGAATCGCCCCTCAGGTCGAATTTCGTGTATATATAGCTTACGGAACACGGTGTATAAAAATTTCAAACATACAATTATCTTTTTCAAGTACCTCACCCAAATATTCATCCATCCATTTTAGCCGAATGACGTCCACTGCTGGACATAGGCCTCTACCAAGCACCTCCACTTCGACCAACCAACCAACCAAGTATTATGTTTTGCTAATTTACAATAACAAGTATTTTTTTTAGCCTACATTGTTTCACACTGCTGGGGAAAAGCCTCAACTTTATAAAAAGTATTTAAATGTATTTTTTATACATGACTTCTAAATACACGAAAAGTAAATTATAAAATGTTACCTACTGAATCTTAAATTGTGATACACGTAAAACTGATCTCTTTTATTTGTAATCTCAAAAATCTATTAAATAAGTGTTTGTGTTACTATATTACATTACCTAAGTAAATATGTCTATATGTAAAATTGTATTTTAAGAAAATATCTACCTACTTACCCTTATAATAGATTTATTTAATATGTTACTGTTATTAACTTTTTTATGTGAGCGTAACTTTTTTAGTTTTCATGTAGAATTTTATTTTGATTTTTGTTTCTACGATTTAGATTTTTAATAAAATATGTATTGTATAACTATAATTTTGCTGTGCCCTGACAGGGTCTAAAACGGCTCTTAGCTACAGATACAGATACAGATGTTCACAAAAGGCTTACCTTTTGTGAACATCTGTATACCTTCATCATCATCATCTGCCTAGCCTTTTCCCAACTATGTTGGGGTCGGCTTCCAGTCTAACCAGATGCAGCTGAATACCAGTATTTTACATGAAGCGACTGCCTATCTGATCACAACCCAGTTACTGAGTAATACGATACCCCTTGGTAAGACTGGTTGTCAGACTTTCGGGCTACTGACGACCAGTAACGACTGTCAAAGATCCACGAATGACAGCCGGGACCAACGGCTTAACGTGCTTTCCGAGGCACGGAGGGGTCTTGGTATGTGAAAATGGTCACCCATCCACGGACCAACCGCGGCAAGTGTAGCTTTACCTGTATACCTTGTAGAATGCAAATAAACGAATATGAATATAATAATTCAGATTCTAATATATTGTCCATTTCTGATGAAGAATTTGGGTGGTTGATGGGTGTGGTTTCGGTTAGTAGATATAAGTTGACCATAGTCATCTATTATTATGGTCGCTTTACATTTCTTTGCGCTCCGACCTGTGCATCGCCAGTAACTGGTTTTTTTGGTCGAAGAGTAGTTGTTGTAGCAGTACGTGTACTCGTTGTAAAGAATTTGCCGCTTGCCTGTATTTGAACTGATGTACTTGAAATCTGAAATAAAGTCAATTAACTGTGTTATTAAAAGCCAGCTAGTATCATTAGTACACAAACTGAACATGAAATGTTGAAGATATATCCCTAACCAGGTATTAAAATAAACAAAAAGTGTAAAAGAATTTATTAGAATAAAAACGCAAAACATAGAACTCGATCTGAAGAAGGTATGGAATTAGCTTCAGCAGATCTGTAGCGGTATTTACAACGCCACATGCGAACAACGCGAAATACTGACGTCACGCAAATCCTGCATCTCGCAAGCAGAGTTTACCGCGCAATTAGCATATATACAAACTTCCCAACATCAATCGTCGGGCAGTGGCCCGCCAGACACAACACCCGTCTGGTCGGAGGATCCTCCCTTTTCTATGGAGGATGAGTGAACTTTACACCCTGTTCCTCATACCTCTATAGATCAAATAATAATAAAACAAATTACAAAGTAATTTTCATTTTAAGTACCCTCACAATAAGTTTCGATATAAAACTAATAGATAGGCACTAGGGCTTTTTATTGCGGGCACTATTTGAATACCGAACGTAACGAAGGATCCTAGGGCTCCCTAGCGATCCCCTCTGAGTTAGCTCCTGAGCAAAACGAAAGAGTTAGGATTCTATCCTAAGTGTAGCGAGGTATTCAAGCTAACCCAAGACGAAGATACCTTTATCTCCGAGGAGAATACTCTACTTTTCGCACCTACTGCGAGATAATAAAAACTAATTCGGTTCGATCTGTTTTATAACCGAGGAATACTTAGTGATGTGCAGTTTATACACTTAACTAAGCTCATGCAATTCGATCAAAAACATAATTAATAATATCGCAAACAAACGCCCAAATCCATTGTACCGCGAGGGTACGCACTTCAGCAACATATCAGCTGCTGCGATGACATGTCGGTATTACCGCCACATATAATGTTGAAGCAGCGGTTGGATGAGACATCATTCAATCATTTTGGTCTTAGCCTTATTTTTGTGTTATCTATTTAATTAATTTACATTATTGTTATTTACTTCTTTGTTCATTTTGTTAAAAGTTTTAATACGATATTTTTGTTGAGGTTCCAAATTCAAGTCACATTATTGACCAGCGGGTTATGATGAAATTCAATACAATATTATTGCCCGGTTAGGGTTAGGTTTGCATAACAATTAATTTGACATTAGCTAGCAGGAGATGTGAAAAGTAATTGTAGTTAAACTTACACATAGATCTACATAGGTACTTATATACATCGTAAATGAAAAAATGCATGCCATATAAATAAAGTCGGTGACATCTGAAGAAGACATGTTTCGCCGACCCCATATCAGTGACATCTTGAACTTGTCTTTTTATATTCTGATGTACTGGCCATTGCTGATGACGAATTTGGGTGGTGGATGAGTGTGGTCTTGGTTACCCGATATAATTTTACCTAGGTCATTTAGGAATATTGTCGCCTTGCACTTTTTTGCGGAGCGGCTTGTGCATACCCAGTAGGTTGTTTTTTTAGTAGAAGAGTATTTATTGAAACAGTGTAAATACTCTTTAAATAAAATTAACTGCTTCCCTTTCTTCGATTTGATGTACTGAAAATCTGAAATAAAGCAATGGTATTATCAAATTGAAAGGTGATTAATAAAGTTCTTAAAACCAAGAAATATTGTTTTAAGCTATTACACGTATATGCTGTTGGTGTACTTTTAGAATAAATAAAAATAAATGAACAAATAAACCAATTATTAAAACAGGTAAAAGGTTCAAAAGATTTTATTTGGATAAAAACACAAATCATACAACTCGATCTGAAGAAAAAATTACCAGTCTAAATATCTAATAATAATAATTATGAATATGAAAACAAAGACAGTGACATTTCAAGTGTTTATATTTTAAATTCTGATATATTTTCCATCTCTGACGAAAAATTGTACTGGTCTTCTGGACAAAGGCCCAAGTACTAACACACTCACTGCAGCCGTCGATAGCGTGCCGCTCGTGTACTTGAGTACGGTGCTCAAATATACGAACAGCACGTAGTCGATGCCAGCCGTAGACGAGTCAACGGCTGCAGTTGCCTCGGCCGTTGACGCGGCCCGCTCGTGTACACATCATCATCATTTCAGCCGAAAGACGTCCACTACTGGACATAGGCCTCCCCCAAGCACCTCCACTTCGGCCGGTTCCGTACTTCTCGCATCGAACGGGTTCCTGCGGCTTTAACAAGGTCGTCGATCCACCTCGTGGAAGTCCTTCTAACGCTACGTATTCCGGTACGCGGTTGCCACTCCAGAACCTTTCGGCCCCATCAGCCATCTGTTGTTGTCTGGCGTGTATACTAAGCTAATAAAAATAACAATATTGGAAAACCATATTTTACGCTTTTTGTGTATAGATTCTGAAATATTGTCCATTTTTTATGAAGAATGTGGGTGGTAAGTGGGTGTGGTCTAGGTTACCAGATATAACTCTACCATATTCATCTACTACTATTTTAGCTTTGGACTTGTTTGCTGTTCGCCCCGTACATTGCCAGGAGGTAGTTTTTTTGGTAGAACTGGAATTGGTGAAGCTGTAAGTGTAATCTTTGTGCAAAGCTAACTGTTTGCCTTTCTTTGAAACGATGTACTTGACATCTGGAAAACAAATAGATGGAGGTTTTTTTTTAAGTAGTATATATGCCCTTTGTACAGAACAAAATCCTTGCCTATCTTTGCATTACTTGGCTTTAGTTCATTAAAGCAAAGTAATTATCAAGTTGGACATTGGCTAATCTAAATACATTTATTTACTTAATCTAGATAATATAAACTAACATTTAAAATAATAATACGTACATAATGTATATGAAAAAATAAGCAAAAAAATCGTAGAATATCAAAAAATTCGTCCGCATCGCTGTCAACAGAAACAGTGCCCAAAAGGCACTTTCAATGCAATTTCTTTAAAGAAAAATGCAACATCTATAAAATACAACCCAATAAAATATCGTTTAAGATTAAAGATTTTATTTGGATATGTAATTAAATAAAACCGTTTAGCCGTACAAGTTAAGCAATGTACATACAACTTACGCATAATCATTCAAATATTTTACAAAAGAATCAATAATTTATGAATATGATTATGAAAATACGGACAATGTAGTGTGACATCTCAAGTTTAAATTCTGATATACTTGCCATCTTTTATAAAATATCGTCGTGGTGGATGGGTATGGTCTAAGTTACCAGATATAATTTTACCATGATCATCTACTACTATTTTTGCTTTGCACTTACTTGTTGTTCGCCCTGTGCATTGCCAGTAGGTAGTTTTTTTGGTAGGAGTGTAATTTGTGAAGCCGTATGTGTACTCTTTGTGTAAAACTAGCTGCTTGCCTTGCTGTGACATGATGTACTTAAAATCTGAAATTAAAAAGAATTGCTTACTTACTAGTATAAAAGACGAGTAATTTTTAAAATGTATAATAAAAAAATATAAGACATGTACTGGATGTAAAAAAAAAATAATAAGTAATGTGGTATAAGCCTCGACTGTTCAAATAATAAAAACGAATACGATTTTTTTTAAACAAACATTACATTACATTCTAAAACAGTGACTGAGAATGTGTTTTCCCCTTTTATGAGGCATTTTGTGGAGAAGATGACCGGTTGAGAAACTGGTTTCGTCTTCTTTACAAGGTGACTCATACCCAAATTGTTATTTTAATTTTATGTATACATATACTAACACTAGGTATAAGGTATTTTACTAACACTACAGATCTTTGTTATCTGATTATTTGAAAAAAAAAAAAAAAAAAATTACTTAGAAGAAACTATGCTACTATATAATTAAGTTTTACTAACAGCAACATTTTAAGGGCTTCTATTAAATTCTGATATATTGTCCAAAACAAGGCTTATAAATTCTTTGTAGTACCGTGATGTATGTTTAGAAACAACATACTAACAAGTTTTTTTTTTTGTGTGTGTCTCGTGTTCCTCCGACAGTATTCCTCGGAGTTCTTCTTCTTACAAGTTTACTCCTGAAAGGGTTGAGGGGCTCGTGGCTATGTAATAACAAACACACGGGTCGATCAATCGGGTTAAGTGCTTGCCGCGGTTGGTTCGTGGACCATCGTTACATATCGAGACCCTTGCGTGCCTCGGAATGTACGTGAAGCCGTTAGTCCCGACTGTCATTCGTGGATCTTTGTGAGTAGTCTTAACAAGGCGTATCGTATTACCCAGTAAATGGGTTGTGGAAGTCAGATAGGCAGTCTTTCCATGTAAAATACTGATCAGCTATTCAGCTGTATCTGGATAAACTGGAATTCGACCCGACAAAAGGCTAGGCAGATAATACAACTAAAAAGGGTCTCCTGTTAAGATGTGTTTTTCGCCTTGGTCCTGGCCCTTGGCCTTTCTAGATACGTAAATAGCATCGATCTAGTACTAGTTTCACCTTGAACTGTTTTCTGTTGCGTACTGTGCATTGTCAGTGTGTACTAGCATTGATAGACCTTTTGAGGCTGCATATGTGTCCTTTGTACAGAATTAACCCCTTGCCTTTCTTCGATTTTATATACTTACAATCTCAAGTAAAGCAAAGTAATTATCAAGCAGAACATTGGTTGATTAATTTCTTCAAAGGGAAAATGAAACATCACTGGAATACAACCCGATAAAACACTGTTTAAGTTTAAAGATTTTATTAGAATATGTCATATAAATAGATTTATTAGTTAGCATTTTTTATTGCCAAACTGGGCATATAGATTCGTTAGTTAATTTTACCTATGATAGCTACTTCCATTTGGGAGGGTCTACTATGCAGAGCCATGATGTCTGCTTCATTATTGGTAAAGATACAAGTCTTAATTTTAACTAATAACGGTCCGTAAATTATAGGAACCGGCCATAAGTACTTTATATTCTGAAATATTGTCCATTACTGATGACAAATTGTGGTGGTGGATGGCTGTGGTCTAGGTTACCAGATATAATTTTAAGATAATCATCTACCACAATTCTCCCCTTACAATTCTTTGAGGTTCGCCCTGTACATTGCCAGTAGGTAGATTTCTTTGTGGAATAGTATTTAGTGAAACAGTATGTGTATTCTTTGTGCAGAATTAACTGCTTGCCTCTCTTCGAATTTATGAACTTGATATCTGAAAAAAATTGCATATTTAGTATAGGTAAATAGTGAAAGGCCACTAACAAAAGGTTTTATAAGGCAGATGTGAGTGGAAACGCCTGGAGGAGATGCCCTAGGAGTACATATTGTAACTTTATACGAGGCAAAAGGACCAGTGACCATCTTTACATATCGCTTACGTGCCTCGGAAAGCACATGAAGCCGTTGGTCCCGGCTGTCATTCGTGGATCTTTGACATTCGTTACGGGTCGGCAGAAGCCCGAAAGTCTGACAACCAGTCTTAGCAAGGCGTATCGTATTACCCAGTAAATGGGTTGTGGAAGTGTGATAGGCAGTCTCTCCATGTAAAATCAGCTATCAGGCGTATCCGGATAATCAGGAATCCAACCCGAAGATAGTTGGCAAAAGGATAGGTAGATGATATAACTAAAAAGGTTCTCCTGTCAACATGTGTTTTTCGCCTTGGCGTAGTCTAGATAAGTAAATAGCATCGATCTACCAGTAGCAGTACCAGCAGTCTTCTAGATTCACCTTGAACTTGTTTCTGCTGTTCCTGTGCATTGTCAGTGTATACTAGCATTGGTAGACCTTTTGAGGCTGAATATGTGTCCTTTGTACATAATTAACCCCTTAGGGTTAATTCTAAGGTCTCTAAAAAGAGGCAAGCTTCTCTTCGATTTTATGTACTTACATACTCAAGTAAAGCAAAGTAATTACCAAGTAAAACATTGGTTGATTAATTTCTTCAAAGAGAAAATGAAACATCAGTGGAATACAACCCGATAAAACACTATTTAAGTTTAAAGGTTTTATTAGAATATGTAACGACGACCGTTTAAACACACAAGGAAAGCAATTGTACAGACGCAGCACATCAAGCTACTACAATCTGTCATTAATACATATTCAACTTTATCGCTAAAGCATTAAGGTTCAAGGTTGATTGGGAAAATTTGACAGTTTCGGGTAGCTTGATGTGCTGGCGTCTGTACATGAAACTAAAGGATAACTATCCAAATAATTTGTGAAATATTATTCAATAATATGAATATGATAATGAAAATATTTTTTACACTAACAATATACTTACAATGATTATTTAAAGTTTCCATTATGCTAATATTTATAAGAAAAATAATTTATTGATATAAAATGTGTAGGTACGTTTAAAACGCCTCATTTGGAATGGTGAATTAACCATAATAATAGACGTAAACAACACTCTATTATTAAAACAAATAAAGTTACTCTATTCTCAATTAATCATTTCATTTCATTATAATTATACCTACTATAGATATTTTAATACAATTCATATTATAATATTCAATTTACAGGTAAATAAATAAAAATATTTTCATAACAAAAACACAAAAATAAGTTTATACAAGTTTAGAATACGGACAATCCTACTTATATTATAAACGCGAAAGTTTGTGAGAATGGATGGATGTTTGTTACTCTTTCACGCAAAAACTACTGCACGGATTTGGATGAAATTTGGCACACAGATAGTTTATAACCAGGATTAACACACAGGAACCGCGGGGCGCTGCTAATATTTTCATTACCATATTATGTATTAACTTTTTTTCTTGTGTTTTTTTATGGATAACTAGCTGCGCCCCGCGGTTTCATCCGCATAAGTTTCGATCCCATGGGAAAATCGGGATAAAAAGTATCCTATATTATGTTAATCCTGGTTATAAAGTAGCTGTGTGCCAAATTTCATCCAAATCTGTGTTGTAATTTTTGCGTGAAAGAGTAACAAACATTCATCCATCCATCCATACAAACTTTCGCGTTTATAATATTAGTAGGATGAAATTTCAAGTGTCTTTATTTTAAATTCTGATATAATTGCCATCTTTTATGAAATATCGTGGCGGTGGGTGATTATGGTCTAGATAACCAGATATTATTGCTTCTTGGGCATCTATTACAATCTTCGCTTTACACTTTTTTCTTGAGCATCCTGTACACTGCCAGTAGGTAGTATTTTTGGTAGACGAGTAATTAGTGAAACTGTATGTGTACTCTTTGTGCAGAATTAACTGATTGCCTCTATTCGAAGTAATGTACTTAAAATCTGAAACAAAGAAAAGTGTTTGCAAGTGAACACGTGGACGATTTCTACATGTCTAAAAATGGTACAGACGCCAGGCACATCAAACTACTACAATCTGTCAAATTTCTTTAATAGATTTTCAACTTTATCGCTAAAGCATTAAGGTTCAAGTTTGACTGTGAAAATTTGACAGTTTCGGGTAGCTTGCTATTCTTGCGTCTGTACATCATGATAATCGAACCATTTTTTTAAAAAAAGGAGTATCCTTCAATCATTTTATTGTTATAAAGTACAAAATAATAAATTCAGCCGGAAAACACACTGTTAGTTTAGAAGCAATATATATGAATAAACAAAACAATCTGCCTAGCGTTTTTCCAATTATGTTTGGGGTCAGCTTTCAATCTGCTAGTATTTTACATGGATCGACTGCCTGTCTGACCTCCACAACTCAGTTACTGGGTAACACGATACCCCTTGGTAAGACAAACAATAAGTATAGGTATGTAGGTACTATGTGAGTAAGTAATAATTTAAAAATAGAAAAAAAATCTAGTTGTTCTTCTGTTTTGAAGTACTTTCACACAGTTAAATGAAACGAAACCATTTAAAGTTCTACTGTAGCATAAACATAAGCATATCAGCCTTTAACATTCCCACTGCTGGGACATGGTCTCTCTTTGAGAAGGAGTGGGCCGTAATCTACCACGTGGTCCCAGTGCGGGTTGGTAGATGTCACATGTGTCTTCGATTTTTTATTCTAGGACATGTCAGTTTCCTCACGATGTTTTCCTTCACCGTTTTTGAGAGCAGTGGTGATGAAATAAGTTAACACAAAGTAAAGCACCTGGCTGGGTTCGAACCCACGACCCACAATTGGTGAGTCGGGACCGACACCACTGAGCCATCACTGCTCTCTACTAAGTATTTTAAATTCTGAAATATTGTCCATTACTTATGAAAAATTGTGGTGGTGGATGGCTATGCTCTAGGTTACCAGATATAATTTTACCATAATCATCTACCTCTATTCTCCCCTTACAATTCTTTGAGGTTCGCCCTGTACATTGCCAGTAGGTAGATTTCTTTGTGGAGTAGCATTTAGTGAAACCGTATGTGTACTCTTTGTACAGAATTAACTGCTTGCCTTTCTTCGAATTTATAAACTCGATATCTGAAAAAGGTTGCATATTTAGTATAGGTAGATAGTGAAAGGTGACTAACAAAAGGTTTTATAAAGCAGATGTGAGAGGAAACGCTCGGAGGGGTACTACTAGCTGCGCCCCGCGGTTTCACCCTCATAACTTTCGGTCCCGTAGGAATATCGGGATAAAAAGTATCCTACGTGTTTATTCTGGTTATAAACCGTCTGTGTGCCAAATTTCATCCAAATCCGTTTAGTAGTTTTTGCGTGAAAGAGTAAAAAAACATCCATCCATACAAACTTTCGCGTTTATTAATTATTTTATTAATTTATACATCCTAGTAAGAATTCTGAAAAAAATTGCTGTCAAATAAAGTAGTACCTATCTATTCTTAAGTCTATGATATCTTCCATCCTTTATGATAAATTGGGGTGGTGGATGCGTGTGCTCTAGGTTACCAGATATAATTTTACCATTGTCATCTACTATTATTTTCCCTTTGCAACATGTGCTTGGCGATCGCCCAGAACATTGCCAGTAGGTAGAATTATTTTTGGAATAGCATGTGGTGTAGCTGTATGTGTACTCTTTGTGCAGAATTAACTGCTTGCCTCTCTGCGAAGTAATATACTTGAAATCTGAAATAAAGCAAAGTGTTTGTTAAGCGAATAGGTCGATGATTTCTATGTCTAAAAATGCTTCATCAAGTTATTCGATAATTAAATATAAAGGGTCTTCCAATAGGGACTTCCGAACTTTGATAGCTGATAGCGACCATATTTTTGAAGCTACATCTGTCAAATTGGCTGTGATTTATTCAGTCTGATTAGCCAAATCAGCATGGAAGGATCGTTCAACAACACGTGCAAATGATAAAATTGTTTTATCAAAATGGCTGTTCTGTTCAGGCAACTGGAGAGGACTATTCGCAGTGTGGTGGATAAATTTGAGTCCACTGGTAACGATACCAATTCAAATGAGATCCAAGAGCGTACAATGCATCCCGAAAAAGTCACTGTTTGGTGTAGATTTTGGGCTGGCGATTAGGTCGATGGTTACCAAATTTTTTTTGGCCTGAATTGGATGATATGGATACCAAGGACATGTGGTTTCAACAGGACGGCGCTACGTGCCACACAGCTCGTGCCACATTGGACATTCTGCACGAGCAATTTGAGAGCATGGTAATGTGAACTAGCCATCGAGATCGTGCGATTTGACCGCGTTAGACTTTTTCTTGTAGGGTTTTCTTAAGTCGCCGGTCTATGCGAATAAAACATCGCAATACTTAAAAAAAGAACACGAGGATTATTAAAAACTTTTATTAATATAAAGTACAAAACAATAAATTCGACCGAAAAACACAATACATTTAGAAACAATATAAATGTGAGCATTCAAACTTAAACATTAAACAGAAGACGTATTTGTCAAGTTGTACTGTTTTGAAGAACTCTCACCTAGTTAAACACGAACGACACCCCAATATACCCCGTTATTCATAATCGTTTCTTAAAGTTACATACATATACGACATAATAATGCCCTTGCTTATGTAGGTAGCATACTACACGTGCTAAGTTGACGTAGTGGTTAGCGACTGTTTAACCATTTTTGACGTTTAAGGCGCCTTCCTCGCCGGATCGGCGCATTTTCGTTTCGTGTTCGTTTGTGTACCGAATCTGTACAGATTCTTTATGGAGAATCACTTCTTGACTGGCTCGGTTTGCTAAGGATTTTTTCATTTGTTATGGGTCCTGCGCTGCGTGTGAGTGAACTGCGGGGTGGGGCGGGAGTGACGGGACAGGCGAGTCGAATGGTACTGTAGTACTCGATACAGAGACGTATGTATGCGCTCGGTAAAGAGTCTATACCGAAACTACTCAGTGCGAAAGCTCTCATTTAATTACATGCACTCGGTAAAGAATCTGTACAGATTCGGTACAGAAACAAAAACGCGCCGATCCGCTGAGGAAGGCGCCTAAACGTCTGTTAACTTTAATCATCGTTTACAAACAAACCCCTTAAAGTCCTACTAATGCTTGGTTCATATAATCAGAAATGAATCAATTTGCTTACCAATGGTAGCATTTTTAATTGCCAAACTGGGCATATACAGTATGTAACAAAAACCCTGTTGTTCCAAGTAGGGACGTTTTCAGAATCGATATCCGATGGTAATTACGTAAGTCAATTAAAAAAAAAATCAAGAAAAAAAAATCAAAATAAATATTTTATAATAAATATTTGAAAAGTAACACTGATTGCTCACCCCTGCAAAGAGAAATAGGTAGCAACCGGTCACTTTGTCGCCGCGCGCCGCGCACACTACCATACTGCACTAAGGTCATGAACTCGTCACGTGTCGTTAATGATAAATGATTTTATTTTTGTAAGTAGGTTTGTACAAACACTTTTACACGTCAATCATATTTTAAAACTAGATGAGGTCGGCGTTTCCTATCTGACTACTCTGAGAAGAAAGGCCGAAACAAACTCGTTCACATCACTCAGCTGTTTGACTGATAACACTTTGGGAACGTTAGTTTGAATTTTTCAAAGAGTTGGCTTATCAAGTTTGCACGATTGATAATTACAATAAACACAACTAACACTTTAAAAACTAATTTATTTACCCACAGAGCATGTACTTCCGTAGGGTCTTCTTCAAACATCACGAGGATTTCTTCCTCAATGTCATGGTCTCGAGTCCTCGTTTATCCTGCGTCAATACGATATCGGTCTCGACCGTGCATGTACCCGATGTTGAACGTCCGTATGTGGAGACGTTGGGAAGCCATCGTCGTCGGCAAAGTTATGTTCCTTGGAGTTGCGAAACGTTCTTGGTACACTACAATATTCCTCATTTGAATAAGACATTTTGGAAAAAACGCACACACAGAATTCGCTCACAAAATCACAATAATTTGGTTCTTTTTCTAATGTTGTCAACGTACGATACATCCGTCCGGAAGTAAGTTGCGCAGGCGACTGAGGGGCAGTGAGGGGGACAATCGGCTAGTTGCGGTCGTACAAAGGGTGTTTGTGCATGCCGCCTGCTTTGTGTTTTGGCGCCAACCTGTCTAGCGATCGCTAATCAAAGGGGCCGCCGGCAGCGGCAATCTTTATCGACCGTAGGCTAGATCCATTAGTACTTGTAAGTTCAGATGTTAAAAACATTTTGTAACAATGTATCGAATTTAAAAACTATCTGTTTATGGACAATGTTCGGCCACCATTGTTTTTTTTTAAATTATAACTTCAATAAATAATGGTAAGCCTATAGGTATATATATACGCTCCTACAAGGAACAATAGGGTTTTTGTTACATACTGTAGATTCGTTAGTTAATTTTAACCGTGATAGCTACTTCCATTTGGGAGGGTCTACTATGCAAAGCCATGAGGTCTTTGTCTTCATTATTGGTAAAGATACAAAGTCTTAATTTTAACTAATAATGATCCGTAAATGGGGTAGATGCCTGGGTAAAAAAATAATTATTATATTTAGTCCGTCAGTTAGATTATCGAAAAATAATGGACACGTATTTTTTCTTTTGTCAATCAAACAAAAAATGACAGATATTAAGCGCGTCTAAATTTGGGAGTGGGAGGTCGTGACGTCACGTCATGCTAAAAAGTGTAGCAAGGTGTGACGTCACGCGGAACTTTAACGGGCGATATCTAAATCATTTTTTGTTGACAAAATAAAAAATACGGGTCCAATATTTTTTGATAATCTAACTGACGGACTAATTAGATTTTTTTAGTCATCTAGCCTAAGTATTTTAAATTCTGAAATATTGTCCATTAATGGTGACGAATTTGGGTGGTGGATGGGTATGGGTTAGGTGACCAAATATTATTGTACCATCGTCATCTACTACTAGTTTCCCTTTGCAATTTGAGGTTCGCGTTCGCCCAGTACATTGCCAGTAGGTAGATTTCTTCGTGAAACAGTATTTAGTGTAGTTGTATGTGTACTCTTTGTGCAGAATTAACGGTTTGCCTCTCTTCGAAGTAATGTACTTAAAATCTGAAAAAAGTTACATATTTAGTACAGTATAATCAGCCTATAATGTTCCCACTGCTGGGACACAGGCCTCCTCTCTGTGAGAGGGAGTGGGCCGTAATCCACTACGCGGGCCCAGTGCGGGTTGCTGGCTATTTAGAATAGGTAAATAGTGAAAGGCGACTAATAAAAGGTTTTACAAGGCAGATGTGAGAGGAAACGCCGGAAGACGCTATAGGAGGACATGTTATATGTGTATCCAACTTTGTTATAGACATGGTGGGATACAATCAATTGGAAACAAGGAGGGACATGGCTCTTGCAGTCTTGCTACCTATATTTTTAAATTATTACGTGGCAAGACTTCAATCCCAGGTATATTAAAAGAAATAAACCTGTGTGTGCCCGACAATTATGTATTGCGAAGGCGACAGCCACGTCTATTGGCGGTGCGTAACGCGCACCTTTCTTTTTTTTTTTTTTTTGGATGGGAAATCATCAAATGACCCCTCCCGCTCTGGGTGGAGCGGAAGGGAGTGTCAGACTCTCACTGACTAAAACCCACCCGTGTTCCTTCCTTAGCCCTTTCTGTTCCAGGGCAGCGGTAACCCTTTCGGACGGTCCCGCCGCCGCCGTAACGCGCACCTTGCGTGTACCTACTTAATGACGTAGCGGACAGCATAGATATTTTTACTTGTTCTCTGAGTGAGTTCACAAAAAACACGATGTACAGAATATGTTATTGTAAATAATAAAACTGTAATTATGGCCACAGTATTGAATTAGGAAGTTCCTGTAATGATAGTGATGTTGAGTTAATAAATAAATAAATGTTGTGACCTTATTGGTGACGTTTTTCAGAAAGGTCAGGTGCGCAGTACTCGCAACCGGAACCGGCGTGCGTGTATGATCAGATGTTTGTATGAACGTAAACGAGGGAAAAGGAGTGTGTAAGAATCGTAGCAGGTGGCGTTCTGCACTTAGTTTCTGGTTTCTGCTTACCCCCCTGGGAAGAACGTTCGAAAGTCGAACGAATGGAAAGTCCAGAATCGTGTACTGAATCCACGGTAACAGGTTTCGCGTCGCTTTCCCTGCCAGCCTGTATAATACAGAAATCGCGATATTTTGACACATCACCGCATCAGTATATCGCACACGTGCGAAGCAAGGGCGGGTCGCTAGT
Organism: Apamea crenata; assembly: GCA_949629185.1. NCBI lineage: Eukaryota > Metazoa > Arthropoda > Insecta > Lepidoptera > Noctuidae > Apamea > Apamea crenata. The sequence continues at coordinate 14,970,829 of OX451363.1, read as the reverse complement.
ATATAGGGTCAAATTAAATTAGTTAGCGAAAACCCGCCTAATAAATCAGTTTTTACATCAGTTGAAAACACCAGGCTAATGCAAACGTAATTAAAAGAGGAGAAAAGTTTAAAGGATAAACGTAGAAAAAATAAGAACTCGATTTGAAGAAGGTAATGTAATCACACACATAACTTACACAATATTATCTAAACGCATTGTATTAAAAAAATAGACATCTGAAAAAGATGTGGAAAAACCATAGAAGTTGAAATATAAATCTAACTTGCACTAATGAAAATATAAGTATACATTCCAAGTAGATATTGTTTTAAATGTATATTCATCGATATTTTTAATATAATGAATATTAAGATACAACGCAACCTCAAGTAGCACAAACACAATCAACCTATAACGTTCCCACTGCTGGGACACAAGCCTCCTCCCTGTGAGAGAGAGTGGGCCGTAATCCACCACGCGGGCCCAGTGCGGGTTGGTAGATGTCACTTTGAATTTTCGATCCTAAGACATGCATTCTCCATAATGTTTTCCTTCACCGTTTTTGAGAGCAATGGTGATGAAATAAATTACACAAAGTAAAGCGCCTGTGTGGGTTCGAACCCACGACCTACAACTCGTAAGGCGGGGCCGTTGTCACTTGACCACCACGGCTCACCTCAAGTGTTTCCCTAATAAATTCTAAAATATTTTCCATTACTGATATAGAATTGTGGTGGTGGATGGCTATGGTCTAGCTTACCAGACATAATTTTACCATGACCATCTACAACTACTTCCGCCCTGCACTTTTTTAAAGTTCTTCGCTCTGTGCATCGCCAGAGGGTAACCTTTCTCGTTGAATAGCTTCTTGCGAAGCTATATGTATACTCTTTGTGTAAAATTAACTGCTTGTCCTTCTCCGAGTTTATGATCAATTCAATTCAATTCAATCTCTTTATTGTGGATCATAGGTAGGTACATAATACAGGTGGCAGGTACATAATAAATTGTGAACAGCTATGTCCCGCCCGTAGGGCATACAATAGTCAGTACATATTATAATCATGGAAATTAAATTTACATTTTTTTTTTTTACAAATTATTAAGAATTATACAAAATAGTTAATTAATTAAGGTACATGTCAATAGGTCACTGAACGCATCGCAACTGAGTGGGATTACTCGTATATTGTAGCAGAGATTTATCTGATAAGAAGTCTTTTATAGAGTAGTAGCACTTGTGTACTAGCAGATCATGGAGAGTCTTTTTAAATTTTTCTAATTTTGCAATCATTCGGATGGGCCCCGGAATATTATTAAAAATACGAGAAGCTGTACAAAAGATGCTCTCATGCATTATATGAGTCTTGCTAGCTACTGTGCGCAATTTGTCCTTGCGTCGTTCACGGGTGTAATAATTGTACATGTCAATATTATTTTTGACAAACACTGCGACCTCAAATATATAGACACATGGCAAAGTTAAAACCTTCATCTTTGTAAAAAATGGCTTGCAGGAGTCGGTTTGGCATAATTTAAATATAGCTCTAATGCACCGTTTTTGAGCAATAAAGGCGCGCTCCTTGTCTGTACTATTGCCCCAGAATATTACGCCGTATCTGAGAATGGAGCTAACGTAGCCGTGGTAAGCTGTTAGTAAAGTAGACTGGTTTGCTATTTTGCTCAATCTGTGTAGTGCATATGAAAATTGTCCCAGCTTTTTGCAAACATGATCGATATGAAATTTCCAATCAAGCTTGTTGTCGATATGTAACCCTAGAAATTTTGTTAATTCAATTTCGTCTATGTCCCTATCTAGATAATGTATTTTTAAGTCATCCGTACGTCGAGTTCGTATTTTAAAATTCATTATTTTTGTTTTGTCAATGTTAATCATTAAATTATTAATTTTAAGCCATTCTATAATTACTGCTATTGTTTTGATCTTGATCGTAATATCTGAAATGTAATCGTAATATTGAAAAATAGCTGATTTTTATGTATAAACACCGGCCAATTGCGAGTCAGACTCGCGCACGAAGGGTTCCGTACCACCGTACAATTATTTTATATTTTGTTATAGCTGCAAAAGAAATACACACTCTGTGAAAATTTCAACTGTCCACCTATTACGGTCCATGAGATATAGCTCGCTGACAGGCAGATGGACGGATCGTTGGACAGTGGAGGCTTAGTACGGTCCCGTTGGACAAACTTTGGGTATGGAGCCCCTAAAAATGAAACCTCAAAAAAATTCAAACACTTTTAAAGCTTAACATATTTTACTAAGGTAAAAGCGCAAAAAATAACCAGAAAGAAATAGTTTTAACAGCGAAAGTTTAATCATAAAAGTAAAGTAATTTACCATAAACATACAAAAAATAAAATTAAATGAAACGTGAAAAAAGAAGAGACGTGGAATGCTAATAAATAATAATAATTATTATTATTACCTAAGGAGGCTCTCGTTGGGCAGCTGGATCAAGGGCTTGATTCAGAAAGCTTCTGGACACGGCTCGCACTGTCAGTAGGTTCCTCTCTCTTGAGCCCTGACCACCGGTAGCTTGGACCCTGTTCCCGATACCGGTGGGCTACTATTTTTTATATATTTTAATACGTTTTTATACTTTTTATATTCTAATATTTAAAAATATAATTTATATGTATAAAGAAAATGTTGTCCCACTACTGGTTAGTGCATGAATAGGGTAGTTTCCTGGGTAAAAATATAATAATTATATTTAATCCGTCAGTTAGATTATCAAAAAATAATGTACACGTATTTTTTCTTTTGTCAATCAAACAAAAAATGACAAAGATAAAGCGCGTCAAAATTTGGGAGTGGGGGGTCGTGACGTCACTTGCTTGCAAAAGTGTCGCAAGCAAGTAACTTCATTATTTTTTATATAATTGACAAAAGAAAAAATACGGGTTCAATATTTTTTGATAATCTAACTGACGGACTAATTAGATTTTTTTAGGAAACTAGCCTATTCCGTTCATAGAAGAAAAATATGACTGGCGAAATGTAGGTGTACAATAGTTAGGTACACCCTTTTTTTTTTTTTTTTGAGGATGGGAAATGATGATGAATGATGATTTAATGATTTCTTCATCATCATCCCGCTCTGGGTGGAGCGGAAGGGAGTGTCAGACTCTTACTGACTAAAACCCACCCGTGTTCCTTCCTTAGCCCTTTCTGTTCCAGGGCAGCGGTAACCCTTTCGGAAGATCCCGCCGCCCTGGCAGGCTTCGGCCCTATCGGGCCCCGTCCTCTGCTGACATCTCTTTGAGGCGCGCGTGGAACACAACGCGCCGTCCGGCACGGGCCTGGTCCTGATCGGACGGCGCGACTTTCGGGCTTCTGACGACCCGTAACGACTGTCAAAGATCCACGAATGACAGCCAGAACCAACGGCTTAACGTGCTTTCCGAGGCACGGAGGGCGGTATGTAAGGCGGTGTGTATGTTCTGATATACGTCCATTATTTATTGATAAAAAAATGTGGTGATGGATGATTGTGGTCTAGAATACCAGATATAATTTTACCATGACTATGTACAGTCAACAGCAAAAGTAGATGATCAAAATCAGAAATTTAATACTAATGAACGGAGTTTGCGTCAGAACTGTGTGGCGTCGAAGTGATTCAAAAGTATGTCAGACTCAGTGTCATACTTTTGAATCACTTCGACGCCACACAGTTCTGACGCGAACTCCGTTAATTAGTATTGAATTTCTGATTTTGATCATCTACTTTTGTTGTTGACTGTACCACTATTTTCCCTTTACATTTTTTTGTGTTCAGCACACTCGGTAGCAATGGGTTTCATTTTGACAGTAAAACAACATTCATTGCGTTGTTTACGTTGTTGAGCAGACACATTTTTCGAACATATGAAGCAATGGATTAGCAATATCCTTCAAAATGATTCAGATTGAGATTAAAGTTTGTTACCCAATTAGGGTGCAGTTTCGTGCAAAGCCAATGAACAGTTCCTTCGGTAGAAGAGTTATGTTTGTAGTTATATGTGAACTCCTTGTGCAGAATCATACGTTTGCCTTGCCTCAAGCTTATGTACTTGATTATCTGAATTAGAGCATATTTATTTGGAAATAGGCTACAAAGATACTGAACTGAGCAAAGAGATGTAACCAAATTAAACCGTGATTATGACCAAAAACAACAAAACGAAGAAAATTAAGTTCTTATCTTTGCTGCTGAGGAGTTTGTTGCGTCATATTTTAACTAGGAAGTGGTGAAGGGCGGGCGTTTTGGGAGACTGTCTTGAGTAATTTAGAATTTTAAAAAGCGCTGATTCTTAGCCTAATTTGAATGAGTGTTTTTCAATTATTGCTTATCAGTCTATTATGGTAATGTGCTATGGCTCGACCAACATTGGCCCACCTCTGCTAATTTGGTCATTTTTGGCAATCTCATAAGTACCTACCGAATGTGACAACAAGGACGTGCACTATATTCTGGTCGTTGTGTCTAACGAAGTTGAGATGATCAGACGATTGAAAGACGCATAAAGTTAACAGATTTTATTAGGAAAGAAAAACATAACTCGAATAAATTAGAAAAGAAACAGAAAGTTCAAACTCAAAGCATTTATTTCAATTGAAAAATTTACGGGCACTTTTGAATTGTCAAAGAGTCGGTCAGTCAGTCAGAAAGTTAAAGCTAGTTGCCCATTCCAAAACAATTTAAAAAAAGAACGGACAAGAAACTGTATGGACACACAACACTTTTAAATCAAGTTAGTATAAAATCCTGGGTACATTATTCTTGTTGCTTCAATATTTGAGAACAACGATTATCGTAAAGAAATAAAACAATTCACTTCTCGTCTCGAGCCCCGAGCAAAGGCGGTTCAGCTAGAGCTTCCTAAGACTGCTGTGGCCGCCACATAGCGTCCACAATTTACCGTCAAATGGTGTGTTTCCCTAGAGAACATTTTTTGACACCGTGAACTCAAACCCTGGTTCCCCGGTGTTGTTTTGTGTTGAGACGGTTTTTGTCTGACACAACCATTCGCCTGACCCAGAAGGAGGGTATCCATAGGGTTTCCACAGGAAAGAAGAGTTCTTCTGTTTTAAATACTGATGTACCGTCCATTACTGATGTAAAAGTTTGGCGGTGGATGGGTGTGGTTTCCGTCAACATATATAAGGTTACCAAGATCATCTACTACTACTTTCGCCTTGCAGTTTTTTCTGATGCGTCCTGAGCACTTCCATAGGGTTGTCCCTTTAGTAGCTGAATAATTATTGAAGCAGTATGTGTAATCTTTGTGTAGAACTATCCGCTTGCCTTGCTTCGAATTAATGTACTTGTAATCTGAAACAAAGTGTCATCATTTTTAAGTTTACAAATGATTACCAACTAGCTATGCCCCGCGGTTTCACCCGCATAAGTTTCGATCCCGTGGGAATATCGGGATAAAAAGTATCCTGTGTGTTAATCCTAGTTATAAACTACTTATCTGTGTGCCAAATTTCATCCAAATTTGTTCAGTAGTTTTTGCGTGAAAGAGTAAGTGAGTAACAAACATCCATCCATCCATCCATCCTTACAAACTTTTGCATTTATAATATTAGTAGGATAGTAGGACGTAGACAAGTGGTCCATCCCTTGGTATGAAAATGAATAACAAATTATTTTTTTTTGAAACCTATGCAAATCATTGACAGTTCACCAAACAATAAAAAACCCTGACAAGGTTTCAAATACACATTTAATAAAATACAAAAATACCTTTGCATAATTTGATTATAACTGGCTTCCTACAAATTGACGCTAATCATATCCGTCAGCATTACATCCGCATGCAACAGTGTCGTAACAGGTCACCACCTAACTGCCTACTGCTTAACTGAAACGGTCCTAGTGCTCGTACACACAGTTGCCTCTATCGTTGACGCATGTCGTTCTTGTATACTAAAGCCGGATTTATATTACTGTGCTGTGTCGTGACGCCTTCTGACGCAGTGTTAGCCAATTAAAATTCGTTGTGATTTGACGTAGTCTTGAACAGATTCGTTTGATTGGTGTATCCAGAGTCACGACACAGTAATGTGTCTGTGGCTTTGGGTTGCTGCGTGGTGTGGGAGTGACGTGGTGACGTGGCCGGAGAGCTCAGTCATTCGCTCGCCGCTGGAGGTCAACTCCCCTCCGTCTCTAAATGCTGCAGGTGCGTCGATTCCATGCTTTGTGTTTGAGCTGCTACCATGCATCTAAGATCGTCCCTCCACCCTTGAAGCCCTTTCCGTCTCCTAACGATAATTAGTAGTCGATTTTCATTTACTTATCGCTAATCACATATACTCCATCATGAACGCTAAATGCTGGTGGTGGGTGATTATGGTTACTGTTGGCGGTTATCTTGCTATCGTTATCTGAGATGATCATCGCCTGGCATCCTTTTCTGTACGCTTTGCAGCGCCATAAGTCGGTGCGAGCTTTTAGATAATGTTTGTGGTGCCAGAAAGGGTAGCTTTTGTATACTATTATGGGTTTTCCTTTCGATAATTTTATCTGTTGAGCGTACAGTTGAAATTGCCTGTATAGAATTGGAGCATTTTGTTGTATTAAGTGTGTACAGACCCCCATCAGGATTGTATGACTGCTTTGAAAAGGTAATGGATGAAGTGTTAGACAGGATTTGTAACTCAAACAAGTCCGTTATCATTTGTGGTGATTTTAATGTCAATTTATTAGAAAACTCAGGTTCTTGTAGTAAAATTATAAGTCTGTTTCAGTCCTACAATCTTGTAAACCTATTTTTGGAGCCCACAAGAATAACTCCTACTAGTGCCACATGCCTAGATAATATTTATACAGATATTATACCAAGCCACAAAGAAATTATAAATTTACTAGATTCTGATCATTGCGGGCAAAGCATTACTATTCGAAATCAAAACAAAATAGTGGTTAAAAAAGATATCACTGTTAACCCAAAAACTGCAGGTCGCTTGGAGGCTTTCAAAAGTAAACTCACTGATAAATTACCAGTTTTGTCAATTCATGCGGATCCTAATCATCTTTATGGTAATTTTTTTAATATATACTGTAAACAATTTAACTCAACCTTTATTCCCAAGACTATCTCGGTTAATAGTAACGCATCCTTCAGTGATTGGGCTACCATTGGTATTCATAAAAGTAGAACGCGGCTTTATGAACTGTACAATGAAAGGACTTACGTTAACACTGATGCATTTAATTTGTATGTTAGAAATTATTCAAAATTATTTAAAAAAGTTTGTTATATGGCCAAGTCACTTTATTTAGGTTTAAAGATTAAAAACAGCAGTAATGTAATTAAAACGACTTGGAATATTATTAATAGTGAAACGGGAAGGTCTAGTAATCGAAACACTGACTACAGCTTGTCGATTAATGACAACATAATAAAATCAGACTCACAAGTCGCCGAGGCATTTGAAAATTTCTTTTCGGATATTCCCCTTTCAACTACTAAATCCCTAAACTCATCACCTTCTGTTGCTGAGTCTTTGCTTATGGAAAATGTTAATGGTTGCGATTCGGAATTTCATTTTGAACATGTTACTTGTATAGATATAATTAAAACTTTTCACACTTTAAATGTAAAAAAGACTGCAGATCTGTGGGGTAATTCTGTAGAAGTTGCTAAGTCTGTAATTGACATTATAGCGCCTACTCTAGCTCTTATCTTTAATAGTTGTATTGACGGTGGGGAGTTTCCTGACCTCATGAATAATAGTAAAATAATACCTTTGTTTAAATCGGGTAGTACATCAGACCCCACAAATTATAGACCTATTTCTGTACTACCTACTTTTAGTAAAATTTTTGAGAAATTAATTTTAGAACAAATGCAAAGATTTTTTAATAAACACAAATGATTACATAGCAAACAGTTCGGTTTTACAAGGGGTCGTTCAACTACTGATGCCGGTGTTGAACTTTTAGGACATATTTATAATGCATGGGAAGACAAATGCGATGCCTTGGGCATTTTCTGTGATTTGTCCAAGGCATTCGATTGCGTTCTTCACGAAACTTTAATCAGGAAACTCCGTCACTACGAGATCCGGAACGCTGCTCTGGATCTTCTTACTTCATACTTGAGTAAGAGGATTCAGAGCGTTGACGTTAATGGAAAAAGATCTCCCGGATCTATAGTAACAATGGGAGTCCCACAGGGCTCAATTCTTGGTCCTTTCTTGTTTCTTATTTATATTAATGACTTGCCGTACCTCATAAAGGATAATCATGATATAGTGTTGTTTGCAGATGACACTTCACTTTTGTTTAAACTTAAACGTCAGCAGCAGGTTACTGACGAAGTAAATAGCGCGATCTCTAAAGTAGTCCACTGGTTCAATGTTAATAATTTACTTCTAAACGAGAAAAAAACCAAATGCATTAAGTTTACGCTACCTCACGTTAGGCAGGTGAAAACTAATGTGTTGATAAAGGGCGAAGAATTGAATCCTGAAGACAGCACCGTATTCTTGGGCATAACTTTGGATGCTAAGCTTCAGTGGGGTCCGCATATAGACAAATTGTCAAAAAAGCTAAGTTCCGCAGCATTCGCTGTTAGAAAAATTCGTAATTTAACTGATATAGAGACAGCCCGTTTAGTGTACTTTAGCTATTTTCATAGTGTAATGTCGTACGGTATTCTATTGTGGGGAAATGCCGCTGATATTCAGACTATCTTTGTTTTGCAGAAGCGAGCTGTTCGATCAATTTATAAATTAAGTCCGAGACACTCGCTCAGAGACAAATTTAAAGAGATTAATGTTATGACTGTGCCTTCTCAGTATATTTATGAAAATCTTTTATATGCCCATAAAAATATAAAATTGTTTAAAAAATACAGTGATATCCATGATATAAATACTAGGAACAAACACAAATTTGTTGTACCTATAACAAGGCTCAAGAAAATAGGTGGCTCGTTCAGATGCCAATGTATACGCTTTTACAATAAAGTTCCAAGCCCCGTTCAAGATCTAAGCCTTAATAAATTCAAATCATTCATTAAACGTAAGTTGTGCCAGAAAGCCTTTTATACCGTTAAGGATTATATCGAGGACAAAAAGGCTTGGGATTAAGGTGCTTCCAATTTTTTACATATTTAATGTTTTTATTTTTATTTATATTTTTTTTCTCTGTGTTGTTGTTGTTGTTTTTTTTTTTTTTTTGTTTTATTATATACACTTTGACATTAATGGATTTTATATATACTATGACATTTGCTTACTTTGTAAAGTATTCTATTATTTTAATTATTGTGAATGTGAAGACTATGTGGGTCATTTTATTTATATTATTTTTAATTTTTCTCTCTGTTCTGTTAGTTTTTGTCATGGTCTGGCAGTTTGAGTAATTAATGTGGCCTACCCAAATGTCCTTTCTTTGGTATTGTTCGTCGAATCGTCGAGCTCCTTAAGTTTTGAGTTGAGCTGCACGATTTCTGACAAATGCGTGCACTGGCTGGACAGGTCCTCTCAATCTGTGTGGTTCTTTCCTCAAAAGACCATCTCAGACATCGACCTGCATGGTCTTCATATGATCTGACCAAGATTATGTCTGGACTTTAAAAGAGACTGTGACCTCTGAGTTTGTTTCGGCCTTTCTTCTCAGAGTAGTCAGGTAGGAAACGCCGACCTCATCTAGTTTTAAAATATGATTGACGTGTAAAAGTGTTTGTACAAACCTACTTACAAAAATAAAATCATTTATCATTTATCATTTATCATTGGTTTGAGTTCTGAAACAAATTGAATAAAAATTATATTTTTAATTAAAAATAATATATTTGAAGGAGATTCGTTTAGGGCTGATATTGCCAAAGCCGATTCTTTGGCTGATGAATAATTTTGAATATTTGACAGTTTCCTTTACAAAAACTCCGATTTCAATGAAATTTCACGGATAAGTAAAGGATATCTGAAGTTTGAATAATCAGCCCAGCACCCTAATTGCATAACACACAATCAATCTCAATCTGAATCATTTTGAAGGATATTGCTAATCCATTGCTCCATAAGTTCAAAAAATGTGTCATATTGTGTCTGCTCAACAACGTAAATAACGCAATGAATGTTGTTGAATTGTTAAAATGAAACCGATTCCGATTGATCGTGTGTTACGCAATTAGGGTGCAGTTCCTTATTAGGCTTCTTAAAAGCCTGATTGAAACGTGGTAGCTAATTTCATGGCTTGATCATTCCTGTGCCTGAGTCATTGGCATCCTGCACTATGGACTGCAAGAGATAGGGTGGTGTGTAGAAGGTTCCTGTGTAGGTACTCAGGTTCCTTACCCACACGCCACTTCCTTCTTTCAGTTTCTTTGAGAAAAAAACTGTAGTATGTGTGTATCAGAATATACAACAAGGTTATGTTAATAAAAAACAAGTCACATCTCTATTTTTTAATAAAACAAATTTAGCCTATTCAGCCGCTCGCAACGATTCACAAAAAAGATATTTCATTCAACATAGATTGATTACAAGAGATTTTTTTATCACAGACTTAAAATTATCTAGTAAATAAACACACGCAAGAATAATGTTAGGATCACACGTCAGCATTCCACTACAAACACTATTCAAAACAAATGCAGTATAAAAAAAAAACCATGTGACCCCAAAATTATACTAACAGAAAAATATCGTATAGGGGGCAAAGTCGATCAAAGACATCGGAATTGGAGATTCTTACAGTTTCGGTAGTGTCTTACTTGAAAGACGTCAGTATGATTTTTCGATGGCGTACAGATTACACACTCCATTGCAAATATTGATTGTATTTGGTACAGTATTTTTATCTTACGAAGCGACACGCGCTTTACATGTGGTAATCAAGTACATATACAAAACGCTGCGCATGTGTGCGTGAAAACGATGGTGGACACGGAATCGAAGATGGTTTTATTTGACAGGGCTTTTAGTATATCTAATGAAACATTCTAATATATTCTCCGCCACAATAATGAAATATCGGTTTCTGATGGGTATGGTCACGAGCAACGTTTACAATTTGGCCGTTAGTGTTCAGCGTGATCCTAGCCTTACAACTCTTACTGCGATGCGACGAACACTTCCAGTGCACATTGTCTTTTGTTTTTTGATGATAGCAGAAGGTGAAACCATCATAAAACACTAAAGGGTGTCCTTTTCTTGATTTTATGTACTTGTAATCTGTATAAATATCTGTAAAAAGACAGGTACTTTAGTAGGTGTGGCGCTTGGACAGGAAATTGGTGATAATATTATGCATATAAAGGCTGAATATGACGTCATTGGCCATCTTTCAGGGGCTGAAGGATTGTACTCATTAGTAGGTAGAGTTCACTGTGTAACTAACGTTGAGGGTAGAAACTGTGGGGGTCGAACATGGACTAAACCATCGAGACTTGAACTTCGCCTAAAATATTTTTTTTTAAATGCAGCCCGATTCAAACTTCATGGCGGCTCGGAACATGAGGCGAGTCGCTGCGCAGTAACAAAATTACGTGTCAGCGGGGGTGAGGGGTGAGGTACTGCGCAGCCAGTAGCGCATTTCAGAACCGTAACGAATCGAATACCGTAATATAGTAAAAAGTAAATAAAAATACAATAATAACTCTTATAATCATTCATTTACTATCATTTTAAACAATACGTCACATTACACGTCACGTCAACACGTCACACGTCAACATTGTTTATAGACACTTACAAGCGTGCTACTAATATTGACAAGCCAAATTCAGTGCTTGATACTTAAAAACTGTTTTATTAAAACCAACTCTGAAATTAATAAAATACTGGCTCAGTTAATTTAAATTAAACTTTGGCCACAATGAGGCGAATCCCGCGTGGGATGCGGGACGTAATAAGCTCGAGCCATTTGTGCTAACTAGAAAAAGAAAATACGTTTATTTGTAGTTGGGGAAAAAAAGAGACACATCCACGCAAAACGGTCATCGCTCAGCATAATGCTGTGACCCTATGCGAAACCTCAGTGTTGATTGCGAAACCTCTGTCTCACATAGTGTCCCAGCATTATGCTGAGCAATTACCACAGCACTGGTTTTCAGCGACAGCCGACGTTAACGTGATGACGTCAACCTTACTGCAACTTGTATGTTGGTGCTCAAACGGGTTCGAATAATCGCGTGACTTCTTTATTATTAAAACAATCGCCGCGCGATGTGGAGCACCGCGTTCGGCGTGGGATTCACCCCAGTGTGGCCAGAACGTAATTCGAAAAATCACAAGTCAATGAACAAAGGAGCTTGAATAATTTTTTTCCTCTTTCCAAGTTTATCGTACTTTCTAACATATTCCCCATTGCATACATTAAAAGTCGGCGGCGGGTGCGTGTGGGCATGAATGCCTGACGTAATGATACCACTGCTGTCGATCACTATTTTCGCCTGACATTTTTTACTTCGTCGCGATGAGCATTTCCAATGGTCAGTGCCCTTTTTCTCAAACTTGTTATGATGACAGTATGTGTAGCCCTGGTGTAGAACTAGCGGCTTGCCTTTCACTGATTTTATGAACTTGTAATCTGAAAACGAATGAGTAGGTATTAAAAAATATACCTTGACTTAGATACGTTTACGATTGGCCGGAGAAGGCCACACACAAGATATAGTGAAATGATATGTGAGAGGCCTTTGCCCAGCATTGGGACAGTACAGGTTGATAAAAAAGCCTAGTTCTCTTCTATATGTTCTAAGAAGGACTATTCGTGTATAATTTTGTAAATGAGCGAAAATGCAAGACAAATGTAATGAAACTACAAGGGTTTAATGTAATGTGTATTGAAACAACTATTAACAAAGTTAATTTACAAATATTTGAATTATCAATCTCAGTACTAAAAGTACTGAGTCAATTTTAAAATTTAGGGAACACAAACTCAGGCTCGTTTACACTACAAATAATAATATAATATATCCCTGGACATTTCACACAGCACCATTTGTCCCAAGCTAAGCAACCTAATGCTTGTGTTATGGTAACAAGATGGCTGATAAACTACTTATATACAATATTTTTTTTGTAAATGCATACATATTATAGATAGAAAAACACCCAGACTCGGAACAAATACATGTAGGTCATACAAATATTTGTTCCGTGCGGGAATCGAACCCGCAACACGCAGCGCAGCAGTCAATCGCTTAACCACTGCGCCAACCGTGCCCTCTAAAATAACTAAACAGGCACTCATCTTCATATTTCAATCATCGTTCTGTCTCTGCCAACTTCAAATAATTCTCATCATCATCGTCAGCCTTGTTCCATCCACAGCTGAGTATAGGATCCTCTCTTTTGTGCCATGGTTCCCTGGTCTGTGAGACTCTCATGCAGGTCTTCCCGCGATCTTCTGTAGGTCGTCCACCAACTTCAAAATATGTTTGGCAGAAATAGAACGACGCGACGTTCTAAATTCGTTTTGCCCTAAATGTAGGTACTAACTAATAGTTGTGATTTTTGGTACAAGCGGGCCTCAATTTCATTCATTGCAACCATGTTCTTTTTTATTACATAATCAAAAATCAACTTTGACTACTTAATGCTAAAGTAGATAGTTAATTAAGAGCAAAAAAACATAAAAAAAACGTTCAAAACAAAATTCACGTTGCCATTCCATTCTACATAAGGTCCATTCAAATTTACGTTTCCATTTTATGTTATTTCAAGTTAAACAATAATCAACTTTATTTCTGTGGTAATCAAGTTGATTTCAGAGTGACAAGAATTATTTTAAAAGTCTTAAAAATGTGTGAAGTTGTAGCGTAAACTGAACGTTATTGTGTAGGAATTAAAGTTATCTTTCCAATAACTCAAATTTGTTTACATGTTTGGCAAGTTAATCGCGAACGTAGATTACATAAAAATGCTCTATGTTCTAAAGCAACTAATTAAATAACATTCAATAATTTTTGTTGCGGAAAGTCTTATTATAAGTTCTAATATATTCTCCATTTAGGACACAAAATTGTGGTGGTGGATGGCTGTGGTGGTCATTAGTGGCTATAACGTTATGGGCACTGTCCAACACAAGTGCGGCTTTACACTGTTTGCTTCGAGTTGAAGTACACGCCCAGTGGTCGGTGCCTTTAGTTGGGACCCGCCGTCGATGAGAAAACGTGTAATCATTGTAGAGGATTATCGGCTTGCCTTTCAACGATTTTATATACTTGTATCCTGAAAACAAATGAGACATAATACATTTTACCACTTTCAGCCCTGTTCCAAATTAATGCAGAAAAAACTTAAGGCACGGGTACACGGTTCACTTTACTTTTAAATTTGGTTGAAGCAACCAAATTAAAAAATGTAAAAATCATAGTATTCAATTTGGCTGAACAATCTAAATCGAAAACTGTAAAATCATAGTACCTAATCAATTTTGTTAAACTGTGTGTAACGTTATAAAAGCCATAGATAAAATAATACGAACACTCATGTAAACTGCTGTCAAAAATATCAACAACAAATTATATTATAACCCGATTATGTTACTATAGTACCCACGAGATTTCAGAATTGATTTTCTGGATTTTTGAAACCGGGATATTTAAAAAGCCTTTGTTAACATTTATTTAACTCTGTATTCGAAGTTTAAACACAATTGTTTTTTTTTTTTAATTATAATCTATAATGCACTCCGTCAATGACAGAAAATTTCGGCGGTCGATGGTTATGCTCATAATTTGCATTGATAATATTTTTACCAGGGTCTAATACTAATTTCCCTTTGCATTTTTGACTGCGACTTGAGGTGCAAATCCAATGTTCAATGCCTTTCGGTTGAAAAGTCCGCTGCCAGAAGTAAGTGAACTCTCTGAGCAGTATTAACTGTTTGCCCTTCAATGATTTTATGTACTTGATTTCTACTCCTGAAACTAAACGAAAACAACATTTTACTAGTGGTAAATTTTTGTCAAACTTTAGAATGACTGATCAAGAAAATTAACCAATGTCATGTTGTCCTCGTTTCACTTATTTGCAATTAGCACAGTTTTCAAGACGATATAGCACGATTCACATAAGTCTTTCAATTTGATTGATCTCGGTTTTTAAACGATGGTATAAGAAATAAAACCTCTCAGTTAGCAGTTATTTGATTCTATATTTAGGTTTCAAGACAAAACATTTTTAAAATTACAACATTGCATTAAGACGAAAGCGTCAGGGTAGCCCGCAACATTTTTTTAAAAGTTTTGTGCTATTTGCAGGTCACTATCAGATTGTATGTTGATCTAAATATGATTCACGGTCTTAACAAATATTTATTTTTAGAATTATAATCAACTAGCGGACGTCGTCCAATTGTGTTTTCAAACCATCCAGGAACCCATTGAAATATACACACAAAATTTCATCCAAATCGATCCAGCCATTAAGGAGGAGTTAGGTGACAAACACACGTACAGAAGAATTATATTTATTAAGATAAAGTCATCAATCCTCCTTAACTCAAGTTTGCAGTATTATTTTGCTTTTCTAACGTGCACTCTATCCATAACATTAAATTGTGGTGGTTCATGATTATGTTCATAATTTGAACGGATTATATTTTTGTGACAGTCCAATACAATTTTCCCCTTGCAATTTTTACTGCGACTTGAGGTGCAAATCCAATGTTCGATGGCTTTCGACTGGATGGTCCGCTGCCAGAAGTAAGTGTACTCTCTGAGCAGTATTAACTGATTGCCCCTCATCGATTTTATGTACTTGAGTTCCACTTCTGAAACAAACAAAAATAACATTTTATTAGTGGTCAATTTAAGAAAGATAGAAAGTATCTGAAACAAATAAAATTATCAAAGACTGCTACTACTAATATTGAGCGTCATAACAACATGCGCCTAACTTTCAGAAGTTAGGTGCATAGGTGCGTTTTGAAGAAAGGTTTATGTGAAATAAAACATTGGTTTGTTTTGACATTCTATGTTATGTTAATAGAATAAAATAAAATAAATAGAAGTATTGAAACCTTGCCCGAGAAAGTCAGGAAAGCTGTCAAATATCATATTAGGACAATAAAACACGTTTTAATTATGCCTTTTAATGTGGATGATACTACAAAATTAAATAGTAGGTATTATGTGACAGGCAAGGCGGAAGAAACACACCTAGATTTAACCAAAGTAAATTCTTAGGGTCAAGAAAAATAGTCTCCGTAAACGTAATACCTTGTATCCGTAAGATCTTTATATAATATAAAACAAAGTCGCTTTTCATGTGCTTAGATCTTCTTAAACTACACAATGGATTTTGATGCAGTTTTCAGCATAAATTAGAGCATTTATTCCGGTTAACATATAGCACAAACATTTCGATGTGTTGACATGTCGCCATAGCTCCCGTGCGTAGCATAGGCGAGTCGCTATCACTAGATATAGATGTGAATCAATGTGGTTGAACCGTGTATTTTTGTTGTAGTGAACGGCTGATTAACTATAACCAATCATAAAAGCTGTTATAACAAAACTCTTTATTCCAAGTTTCAATACAAATATTTTACCCACATAACATCACGCTTACTTTCCTCGAAGGGTTAGGCAGAGGTATACTTATAATACACATACACCGATATTACGCTAGTTATGTCTAACACTGCGGGACACGTTACTATAACGATAAAACTTCTATTGTGTCTCGTTCAGAGTTCTTCAACTGATTAATCCAACCATGTAATAGAAGGCGAGCCTGTCGCCATTAAGCGAACACAAATCCAGATTCTGGACTACTATATTGAGAAACACCACTTAGCAAACATTTTGTTTCAAAGAATTAACAAACTTCTCTTTTTTAAATGTCGCAGCATCATACTCAGATCCTTTGGCCTCGTATGGGACTTCCTGTTTCATTTTTCTTTGTTACTTATATAATTTGCTTTTTTATTTTTGACTGTGTTTAGTTTAGTTTATGATCTTCCTGTACGAGTAATAAATACTTTTTCTTTCTTTCTATCATTTAATTGCCGGCGGTTGGTGGTTATGGTCCAATATTGCAGTGATTATAACGTTATTGCCAGTGTCTATTACTAATTTCGCTTTGCAATTTTTGCTGCGGCTCGATGTGCAAATCCAGTGATCAATGGGTTGTGACAAGAGGGTCCTCTGCCAGAAGTAAGTGAACTCTCCGAGCAGTATTAAAGCCTTGCCCTGCCTTGATTTTATATACCTGAAATCTAGAATAACAAAAAAACCTTTGTAATTAGACAGCATTGAACATTATATTAATTGGTTTACCCAGTTTCTGCCAACCTGTGGGGCAATTCTCGTAATTTTAAGAACGTTCACAGTCTGGTCTCAGTCTCAATCTGTCAAAAATACGTCTAATTTCCCTACATTTTGATAACTTTTTGACATTTGTTTGTCACCGAGATGACACTGCGACTAGATTTTGATCGTTTTAAATTACGAGAATAATTGGCCTTCTGATGAATGAATAAGTTAAGCTGTCAACCAAGTTTGGTTGAAACAAACAAATTGAATCATTCAGTTAATAAAATGAATCAATTTAGCAGTTAGCTATAGTAATTACATAATCACTAATCAGCCTATATTGCTCCCACTGCTGGGACACAGGCCTCCTCTCTTGTGAGGGGGAGGCTATAGTAATTGATTGACGAAAATAAAATTATCAATCATATAAGTGATCATGGTATTTCAAAGTGCATGTTCTTAGTTTTCAGAAACTGGTACAACATTAAATAAAAAAATATTAAAAAGAAAAGAAAATACGTTTATTTGCGGTAAACGAAAACAAAAACGAGCTAAGTACAGCGCTGGTTGGCGCAACGACAGCCAAACTCAAATTCTTTGTTGTAGTTCGAAACTGTATTTGACGTAAAAATACAAATATTTATTAGAAAAATAACTGACTAAGCTTCCTAGGAAAGTAGTTACTGAGCTTTTATAATCTAAAATTCACTCCTTCAACCAGCGGTTTATGGTCATGTCCATAAACAGCTCGGATTATGTTTCTGTCAGCATCTAACACCAGTTTCCCTCTGCATCTATTGCGAAAAATCGATGTGCAAACCCAATGTTCTTCGCCTGTCGACATTACTCTCAGCTGGATGAGTACGTGTACTGCCTGCACAATATTATCGGTTTGTCTTTAATTGATTTTACAAACTTGAGATCTGAAACAAATACTAACTACATTATATTACTCGTCGCATCGTGTAGTATGGGACGGCCCCAGCTATCTAGCTGGGAGATCTTCGTTTAGGTAGCTGGGACGGACTGGACAGGGTGTCGTGGTGCAGCCTGGAAGAGGTCTATGTTCAGCAGTGGACCGCGATAGGCTGACGTGACTGTCTTCGCAAAAGTATGTACCCACGGTTACTGAAAACCTTATCATGCAAATGAATAAAGCTGACAAAAATCATGTTAGATCAGTAACATACCGTTCACTTGTGAATACCTTATCATTTGGTTGAAGCAACCCAATGGTTTGTGGTTATGGTTTATTTTATTTCTTGTTTTGATTGTTGTTTTTATTTATTTATGTATAATTGCATGCTGCACTGGTTGACGTCATCACGTCAACGCCGGCTGCCGTCATCACGTCAACGCCGGCTGCCGCTGAAAACCAGCGCTGGGGCTCTGTCTCGTATAGGGTCTTAGCATTATGCTGAGCGATGGTCGTTTTGCGTGAATGTGACGCAAGTTTACCCCGACTTGTTATTTTTTTTTGTACGTTTGCTCTTTTTTATGCGTCATATTTGCCGCAAATAAATGTATTTTCTTTCTGTCTTTCTAACCAAATAAAATCGTGTTAACAAAAAAATTATTCGGTTTTGTTGAGCCCACACGGCTCAACAAAAGCGAATAATTTATGAGCTTTGTGTCAAAAATGGTTAAAGGTAGTAAATTTGGTACTAAAAAGGAAAGATTTATTGGTTATATAATATTAAAAAAGAGCTTTTAACAATATTATGCGCATATGTATATGCTGCAGGTTATGAGTATACAATAAAATAGACCCACAAACATAATAAAGGACTTTAAAACCTATTGAAAACTGTAGAAAAATGATTACAAGTTTGATAATTATCATACGAGATCAATGTTATAGAGCTACTTACAACCTACTTATTTAATTATAAAATGTTCACCGATTAAGATCGACTAGAATACAATAGAATGTAATACTGTTAGAATACTCTTAGACTAAGTATATAAAATAGCTGACTTGTCTAAACTAACATTTTAGTCAGCATTAACCTGACGTTCTCCCAATTTATTTTGGGTCGGCGCAACACGTCTTTTCTTCCAGACTTTTCTATTAATCGTCATCTTGGTAGTCAAACCCTTTCCACTCATCACCATTATCTTTCACACAGTCCATCCTTTGTTTCTTTGGTCTTCCCCTACTCTTATAGCCATCCACATTCATACTCAAAACATACCTCACGACATTTTTCTCATTCCTCTGCATCACATGCCCATTCCATGACAACCGATTTCCACACAACTTTTCAGTCACCGGTGCCACTTTCTGAGTCGTTTAAAAAAATGTTTTTTTTTTCCTACGTTGAGGCACAATAAACCACAAATTCTTTGGCAAACCGTAAGGTATTGTTAAGGCGAGTGCGCTAAGGGAGCTCGCGAAATTCAATTTTTTTTATTGATGATTTTTAATTTTCGTAAGAAAATTTAATTTTGCACGCTACCTTAGCGCATTAATATAATATCCACACAAGGTAAGGCAAATCTGAAGTTAGTACACACGACGACACATCAAGATATCCAGTTTTAGTTGACCTCACATTGTATAGGTTTTTCGTATAATTAGAAGCCAGCTTAAACTAGTCATTAAAGCTTGATGTGTAACCGTGGCGTAAAAAATGGCCGATGAATCGTGGCCGGTCTGAACATAGGCTGTCCGAACTGTCGCGCATGTTCTCACTCACACTCGCCTCATATCACGATTTGATTCCTAAAAAATGTCATTGCGCAGCCTTCTGCGCAAAGTTCGGTTCGGCCATTATTCATCGGCCATATTGTGCACACGGCTATATATCAAATAGCCGTATCAAGCTATACATTTCCATTATAAGCTGACCTGGCATTGGTTTTTTTATAATAAATAAATATTTTATTACTCCCAGAAACGCACGAACATTACATTGAACAAGAAACAAATAAAAAAAAATGGCTTAAGCTAAGTGATTCACACTAAAAAAGACCCTGACCTCTAAACTAGGTAAAAACCTGTATCTTAGAAGTCAGTGGACCTTCAAAATTATGCATGGAAATAATAAGCCTTATAATTTATACCTAGATAGGACACAGTGATATACAAGGTAAAATAGTAAAAAACAAACATAAATGATACAATGCAAAATTAGGCTGGTTTATAGGGAAATATAATAAAATAAATAAAAAAAAAAAAAAAAAACTTGTACTGGATATGTATAGCTTGATATGTAGCCGTGTGCCATGTTGTACCACAGATTACTAAATAGTTACTACGTAAGTTGTACTTAAGGCACATAATACCTAAGTACCTGTTCAAGTACATGATCCTTATGATAGGTATACAGAAGTTTTAGTATTCTTAATAAATTTTCCATGACCACAGAAATATCCCGGTGGTGGATGGTTGTGTTCATTATTAAGGGCAATAACCCTATTGTCAATGCCTAGAGTAAGTTTTCCTTTGCACTTCTTACTAGTTCTTGAAGTACACCGCCAATGATTCGTGAATTTACTTCTGCAGGATTTGAAATGAAAGTACGTGTATTCATAGAGAAGTATCAACTGGTTGCCTAGTCTTGACGAGATGTACTTGATATTATCTGAAACTAAACAGATGGTTAGACGTATAATAATACCTGTGCTAATATAGTTTTACATTAGACTATTTTTTAACCATTTATGTACACACTTATATCAACAGACAAGAAGAAAAGAACAGAAATATACGTACAAAGGTAATTCTTATTTCTAAAGAAACCTCTTGCAGCATACTTCTGATAGGAAAGTAGATGAAAAGATATGTTGACATCGTGTGTAACGGTAGAAGAGAAAATAAAATGCATGAAATCAGAAATAATTCAGATATTTCAATAAAACAAATACGACACAAGACGAAAACTTTCAGTCTAAAGCAGACAAAACTGTTGGTGTAAGGATTTCTTGCAAAAAGTAGGTAGAAACTTATAAAATAATGGTTTAAGACTAATAACAATAAAATATTTTAATAAAGGTACCGATCTATTTAAGACGACCACTTTAGTATCTGACTTTAACCATTACAATGACTCAATTAGGGCTATGATAAGTTTTCTCTTTACATGAGTCTAAAATTATTTTTTTCTTACCAATAATATTTGTTCCAGGTCTAGATGTTCATGGAAGGAGTAAGGAAGCAAAAAAAAAGGTTTTTTTTTTAATTATAAAAAAATGTATTAACAGGATTAGCACCTAAAACAGCGATACCTACATCAAAAATCTTTGCTTCACATCTCTTGTTTAAATTGAAATTTGTACCAATTTACTACATTTATAATGATGGAAACAATGATGACACGCCTCCTCTTGGTGAGAGGGAGTGGGCCGTATCCACCACGCGGGCTCAGTGCTGGTTCGTAGATGTCACATGTCTTCGATTTTTTTGTTCTAGGACACGCCGGCTTGCTCACGATGTTTTCCTTCACCATTTTGAGAGCAGTGGTGATGAAATAATTTACACAAAGTAAAGCGCCTTCAAGTCTAGGTTCGAATGTACGATTAAATCCTGAAATATTCTCCATTGACAACATAATATTGGGGTGGTACATGATTGTGATATTGGTTACCAGACACGATATTATTGTAGCGGTCCTGTGTTAGTTTTGCCCTACAATGCTTCCTGCTGCTAGCCGTACACAGCCAATGATGAGTGCCTTTTATGGGGAAATGTTTGTGATGCCAGAAAGTATAGTTTTTGTATAATATTAACTGCTTTCCTAATCTTGATTTTATGTATCTGTAATCTGAAAATAAAAGACCATGCTTATAGCCTTGAATTAACACATAAAAAAAATGATTGTATTTTTACACTTACACTAATAAAATATTTATATTATCCACTACATATAAGGTATATAATTTATAACAAAGGACGATGTGCAAAAATATATGAGCGTACCCACAACCGACACAGCTTAAACTACTATAAATAGTTTTGAAGGAATCAAGTGAATATATTAAAGTCACCCTAGATTTTAAAATACTAGCTGATAGTGGGTAGCCACATTTTATTTTTATACAATGGCTTTGAAACAATTACCACATTCACATTATAATTAAGTAGGTATTAGGTCATACTACAAAAACAATTGCAGATACAAACAACATTCTTAAGTTTGGTTCTAACTACATCAGTGTTAGAAACAAACGGCTTGGCACGTGACCATGGGAAGAGACAAGCGGCATGACGTTGTTGCCTGGGAAGGTGGCTAGGCCTCTGGTTTGGGACGCAACATGTGGCGATACCCTTGCACTATCTCATGCTCCTAGCACGGCGGGTTGTGCTGGCACCACTGCTGCGGCTGCTGAGGCCCTCAAGCGGCGCAAATAACCTTATGGGTTACACTGCCCTGCACCTTGTGGTACAGCTTTAAGCCGTTTGGGGTCGAAACGCTCGGGTCATGGGGCCCAAGTGCGCGTCTCCTTTTTAAGGAAATTTCTCGCTGGTTGGTCTACACTTCACGTAACCATAGAGCTGGATCGTTATTTGGCCAAAGAATTAGCACTGCCATTCAACGTGGCAATGCTGCCAGTCTAGCACGTTTCCTGATGACAGCGATGCGGACGAGTACTGCGACGCCTTAGTGTCCTTTGTTTTTGTATATAAAATAAAAACTAGTTGGTAGTCAAAACAACATTTAGAAGATAGGTAAGCTCTTTATTGGTGTACTTATTTACTCGAACTTAATAACTCTACAGACTGATTTTTCGAAATATTTTATCAATGGAATAAAAATGACGTTGCATGAAAATTGTCCTAGCATGGAAAAACTGTCAAAAATACAATTTTTTTTTAGAAGAAGTTATAACAGTTCACATCCAAATGTCAACCTTTGTAATAAACTTACGCCACTCTCAAGTACTATAACTTAGCGATATTTAATATATTCTCCATTATGAATATAATACTTAGGTGGAGAATGACTGTGATCAAAAACTGACGACACGATTCTTTGCTTAGTATCCAGTACGATTCTAGCTTTACATTTGCTTTGGAAATGAGACGTGCAGATCCATCGGAATGTGCCCTTCTTTTCTGACCGAGTCGCGAAAGTGTATGTGAAATCGTTCAGCATTATCAATGGTCTGCCTTTTTGCGATTTTATGAACTTGACGACTGAAAAAAAGCAAATTATTTAACTGGGTCCGTCCGTACAATGATTTATCTTATTTTCGATATAATTTAGTGGACAACGTTGCATGGATTATAAGTTCTTAGTGCTATTATACTACTATTATCTTAAACTGCTTTAGCGTATAACTATTTTTGTTCCAAATAAATAAAACAAAATAACGAAAAGCGTAATAGTTGCACAACACATGGTCCGATATAGCTTGACACGTCACATAGCACCTCACTTTTTGTCAAGATCTAAGAGACCTGACTCCATTGATACCCGCTGATTATCTTGTCCTTATCCCAATTTATTTTAGGTCGGCGCAACATGTCTTCTTCTTCCATACATAGAAGACCCTACCAATCTTAAAAATAAAATTTATTGTAAAGGGTAATGGGCGTTAATGATTTTAACAGACAAAAGAAGAAAATTATTTTTATATTTTTTTATTTTTTCTAAATTACCATAACTATTGCCACGCCATAGTATTATTTTATTCAATATTAGTAGATAGTTGTCTAGATTCTTTTGTGAATTAACTACTTACCTAAATAACCCTTAAATAAAGCGTGGATAACACACATCCTCCTGTAATGGGTCAGTTACAAGCTGGTAATCTTAAAATCGTTATATTTTTTCTTCTATTTCTTCGCTTCGATCTTGACAGCTAATCAGCCCACTGACAGCTAATGTTCCCACTGTTAAGACACAGGCCTCCTTTCGGTGAGAGGTAGTGGACCGTAATCCACCATGCGGGCCCAGTGCGGATGGGTAGCAGCAACCAGAGCAGTCGTGATCACGATGAACTGTGTCCTGTAACCGATCGCAGGTGTAGTCGCCTCACGATCTCTCTCCATCTGGTTCTGTTAGATGTATGATGTAAGTCCTTTTATTTACACTCTCTTAAAAATGCCATCACAAAGATAATACATGGCTGGCGGATGATTATGATGTTCACGTCTGGATAAAATTTTGTGATCATCGTCTAATTGAAATTCCGCTTTACAGTTAAGTTTGTTGTAAGATGTGCACACCCATTGATGAGCGCCTTGTTTTCGAGACAGTTGTCGCCGGAATGAGAAGGTGTAATCTTGACTCAGAAGCAAAGCCTGGCCTCTTTCGGATTCAACAAATCTTATGTCAAAATCTGAAAAAAAAATCGAGGTTAAAGCACAGAATCTTTTACTAGTTAAAACATATCCAAAAAGCCCGGGAGTTAAGCAGCTACCATATTTGAAAATATGTAGCAACAATTTTTCGTTTAATCCAGGAGAACATATTTGCTAATTTTTCTTGCGTTGCATTAGTTAGCGAAACTCCGCAGACGTGATGACTATCGATATCTTAACACGACAAAATAAAAAAGCTTTGATGATTGGGTCCATGGTAGTGTTGTTACTTGAAGTGTGAGTTGATAAAATATGTATACGAGTTGAGATCGATACCAATCGTCTGTAAAGTTAACACAAAAAAAGCTGATTTTTTAAGTGACTATCAGCTACTATCACTATCAGCGGTTGATAACTCCAAAAAAACATTATCAAATTATTTTCGATTTGTTTTATCATGGTTAGATATCCGATACCCATCACGTCTGCGGACCCTACATAATAAAACGTTAGTTATACTCTGGCTGTCGGCGCATTACATATGCGCGTGATCGACCGAGGGGAAGGCACAGGGCGTCGGGGTACCGAACCCGATTGAGCCCATTCAATGGTCCTTCGAGCCGGATGTTTTTTTTTCACGCACCTGTTTCGGTACCCCGACGCCCAGCGCCGTCCCGTCGGTCAATCACGCGCATATGTAATGCGCCAACACTGTCCACTAGGTTAACCCGTTTTTTGACAGCTGCCTTTGAGCGTAACTATTCCAGATTACGTAAAAGTTAACTTTAAAATGCGCAATAAAATAAATACATATATAAACTGCCTAATCTTATTGAATTATCTTATTTATGACGTCTTACAGACATTATAATACCGTACGAGAATCAGTTTAAAAAAAAAATTGCTCACTAGTTCGATCTGTCAAAAACCGGTTAACCTAGTGGACAGAGTATACTCAGGACAATCGTTGACAAAATATATTTCGTAAAAGAATGACACACACATGTGTTATTTACATTGGATGCAATGTAATGAATAAATGTATTGTTTTGGTTTACTTGAAAACCTTTTTTAGTGTTAGTTTTTTGTAACATCTACAGCAACGTCTTTTTTGCTTCCTCGCTCAAGAGCACGGTTCGTAGTCTCGAAGAGCCCTGCGACAACATAGGTGTTTGTCCAGAAAATCTTAAACAACACATAGATGAAGGATGGTTCAGACCTCAAAGAAGACAAACAAGAAACCGTACAATAAAAACGTCATTTTTATTAATATTAAAAGAAATTCAAACAAATGCTAATACAAAAAAAGAAAGAAAAAAACATATACCGAAGTTAAACTTTGTAGTATGATTTCCTAACATTTAAGGAAGATTTACACCGTATTTCAAGTCTACTTAAAAGCAAGACAACATTGCGATCCTTCTCCTTTTTTGCAGTCGGTTATAATACGAAGAAAAGAAAGAAAGACTGTTAAAAGTATTTAATACCTTTTTTAAATTATTTTTTATATATCGAGGGTTAAATCACAAGCTGTTTATGCCACCCTCATCGGTACAAACAATTATTTCTTTTAATCGAAGATTTTTCAATCGACATAATATGTATATTTTTTATTCGTCGAATAAAATTTACGACAGTTCGTCCATACAGTTTTTGTATGGACGAACTGTCAAAAATTAAAAATAATTCCTCTGATAAAATTATCTGTCGTTGGAAAAATAGTAGATAGTTATAAAAGAATGGTTAGGTATATAAAAATGGTGTTTTGTATCGAGGTGTTCGTGCCACATTTTAGTGCATTCTTCTAAAGGACTTAGTAGTTATATCCGAAAATATTTTCCATTACGTAAGATGTATTTACATGGAGGATGATTATGTTCATAATTAGACGAAATAATGTTATTTTCAGCATTGGTGACGAGTTTAGCCTTGCACCTCTTATTGTTGTGAGTAGAACAGTTCCAACGAATAGTATTTTTGTTCCTTCTCTGACGCCCATAGGTGTAGTCGTTAATAAGAATTAGTTGTGACCCTGTCCGGGAATTTACGTATTTGAAGTTTACTGAAAAATAAAACAAAATTGAGGAACTCTTCCTTTTTATGAAGTCGGTTAGAATACTAAATAAAGAAAAAAAAAATCCACTTGGTTAAGTAGTAGGCATATCCAATTAGTTGACGCTTTCTGCGTATTTCAATTCGACTAAAAATAAGACAACATTGAGAACCTTCTCCTTTTTTATAGCCGGTTATATTACGAAGAAAAGAAAAAAAAAACAAATGTTAGTAGTAATTATATCCGGATATATTTCCCATTAGATAACATGAATTTACATGGAGGATGATTATGTTCATAATTAGACGAAATAATCATGTTATTTTCAGCATTGGTGATGAGTTTAGCCTTGCACTTCTTATTGTTGTGAGTAGAACAGTACCAACGAATAGTATTTTTGTTCTTTGTCCGATGGCCATAGGTGTAGTCGTTAATAAGAATTAGTTGTGACCCTACCCGCGACTCTATGTATTTGAAGTCCACTGAAAAATAACACAAAATTGAGAAACTCCTCCTTTTTATGAACTCGGTTAAAATACGAAATACAGAAAAAAATACAGTCAGTTAAGTAGTGGGTATATCCAATTAGTTGACCCTTTCTGCGTATTTAAATTCTACTAAAAATAAGACAACATTGAGAACCTTCTCCTTTTTACTGCGCGACGCAAAGGAGTGGTAATGTGTTTTTTATAGCCGTTTATATTACGAAGAAAAGAAAAAAAAACAAATGAAAGTAGTTATATCCGAATATATTTCCCATTACATAAAATGTATTTATATGGTGGGTGATTATGTTCGTATTCACCCGAAATAATGTTATTTTCAGCATTGGTGACGAGTTTAGCCTTGCACCTCTTACTATTGTGAGTAGAACAGTTCCAACGAGTTGTATTTTTTGTCTTTGCCTGACGATATCGACCATAGGTGAAGTCGTCAAGAAGAATTAATTGTGACCCTGTCCGGGACTCTACGTATTTGAAGTTTACTGAAAAATAAGACAAAATTGAGGAACTCCTCCTTTTTATGAAGTCGGTTGAAATACTAAATAAAGAAAAAAAAAACAAATACACTTGGTTAAGTAGTAGGTATATCCAAGTAATAGACCCTTTCTGCGTATTTAAATTCTACTACAAATAAGACAACATTGAGAACCTTCTCCTTTTTTATAGCCGTTTTTATTACGAAGAAAAGAAAAAAAAAACAAAATGAAAGTAGTTAAATCCGAATATATTTCCCATTACACAACCTGTATTTATATGGAGGATGATTATGATCGTATTCACCCGAAATAATTTTATTATCAGGACTGGTGACGAGTTTAGCCTTGCAGTTCTTACTATTGTGAGTAGAACACTTCCAACGAGTAGTTTCTTTTGTCTTTGCCTGACGATATCGACCATAGGTGTAGTCGTCAAGAAGAATTAATTGTGACCCGGTCCGGGACTCTACGTATTTGAAGTTTACTGAAAAATAAGACAAAATTGAGGAACTCCTCCTTTTTATGAAGTCGGTTAAAATACTAAATAAAGAAAAAAAAAACAAACACACTTGGTTAAGTAGTAGGTATATCCAAGTAATAGACCCTTTCTGCGTATTTAAATTCTATTAAAAATAAGATAACATTGAGAACCATCTCCTTTTTTATAGCCGTTTATATTACGAAGAAAAGAAAAAAAAAACAAAATGAAAGTAGTTAAATCCGAATATATTTCCCATTACATAACATGTATTTATATGGAGGATGATTATGATCGTATTCACCCGAAATAATTTTATTATCAGGACTGGTGACGAGTTTAGCCTTGCACCTCTTACTATTGTGAGTAGAACACTTCCACCGAGTAGTTTCTTTTGTCTTTGCCTGGCGATATCGACCATAGGTGTAGTCGTCAAGAAGAATTAATTTTGACCCGGTCCGGGACTTTACGTATTTGAAGTCTACTGAAAAATAAGACAACATTGAGAAACTCATCCTTTTTATAAAGTCAGTGAAAATACGAAAAAAAAAAATTTTACCACCGACTTCAACTTCACTTTTAGTATTTTTGTTTATGGAAGTCGGTTGTTTTTTTTTTTAAAGATATTTTCACTTTTTAGTTGTGTTGTGCCGACCTTATACAAATTCGAATACCACTACTTGCTGTTTAAACAACAGTGACCGGAACTTACAATAACATCGTCAACATAATACAAAGTGCATTAAATACGTATGATTGAAGTTAACTTAAAAATTACCCAAGCAAAGTTAATATAATTTATATGGGCCCACACCGCAAGCATTCTGAAAAACAGAATCACTTAAACGGCCCTGTAGTTACGGAGAAATCGCAGTAAATACATACAAAAAAAAACATTCAGTCTAATTGAGAACCTCGTCCATTTTGAAGTCAGTAAAAAAACAAATAAAAGAAGTTAGCTCTTACAACCGTATATATTTCCCATTACATAAAACGTATTTCAATGGTGGATGATTATGTTCATAATTAGTCGAAATAATTCTATTGTCCACATTGGTGACGAATTTAGCCTTGCACCGTTTCCTGACATGAGTAGAACAGTACCAACGTGTAGTAGTCTTGTTCTTTTGCTGAACACCGCGACGGTAGGTGTAGTCGTTTATAAGAATAAGTTGTGCACCCGAACGCGATGCTACGTATTTGAAGTCCCCTGAAAAATAAAACATTGGTATATTAATAATAATTAATTAATAATGTAATTTTCTCCTCTTTTGGAAGTCGGTTAGTAAAGAAAAGAAAGAAAAAACACAAAGGACGCCCCCCAGCTATGTAGCTGTCGGTACATCTGTACCGACGACCTCAAAATGGTGGCTGGGACAGAATGGATGCGGTAGGCGGGGGACTAGGTGTTGTGGTGCAGCATGGGAGACGCCTATGTCCAGCAGTGGATAGCGATAGGCTGAGTTGATTGAATAAAATAATTCACAATTCCAATATAAATGATCTATTTATTTATTTATTTTCAAGCATACGCTTTTGTTTCACTATGACATTTTTTTTAAAGTTATTGGGAAATAATGCATATTGCTTACCTTTATAGGTAGGTACTGTCCAAAGTATTTTTTTTTTAAATTAGTGTTGTTTACATACTACATCAGTAAAACACAGCTGACATATTATCTTAAATTACTCTTATAAAACAGGAATACATACTTGATTATGTTTATAAAATTTTTGTACTTAATAAATAATTTTATGATTACAAAGTACAGGTTTTGAAAATATAAATTATTTCATCCAAATTGAAAAGCAAAAGTGATCTTTATAATCCCTACTATGAAGACCGGTTTGTGTACGGCTCAATAATCTATAACAATAATCGCTAATATCTATCTATTGTCTATCTAGTCTATCTCTTGAAATTACACTAATAGATATAAAGTTGTTTATTGCTAGTAATAAAGGCTTCCGTAGACAGGCGCGACGTGGCAGCGCGACGCGACTATATAGTAGCACAATGTCTATGAAAACTTGTTGAAATTGTACTACCAGAATCAAGCCACGCCGATCCATCGCGCCTGTTTGCGAGGAGCCTTAACTCGTAAGCTGGCACACATGCAGGTCCTAATATTTAATAATTATGAATATATATTTATTTATCAGGCTTTGAAAGCCGGTAGCTTATTAGTCCTACAAATGACTTGAAATCTATGTTAGTACAACAATTAGGCACACACACTCAATTCCTGATCAATATTTTCAAAAAGGCTAGATCATGTGGATATATAACCACGGTTATTGAAAACAAACAATATCAGAGGGGCAATTCTCGTACTTTAAGAACGTTGACAGGCTGATCTCAGTCTCAATCTGTCAAAAATACCATCCTCTGATTTCCCTAAATTTAGGACAAGTTTTTGTCATTTGGAACTGAACTGAACTGTGTGAAACACCAGAACACCTGTGTTTCACACAGTTCGCCGACCTCTAAAAATTTTTACAATGATTAAATGTTATTAAGTTCATTTTTGAAATACAATGGCACACTAAATCTAGCAAAGAGATCAATCTACATTGTTTTTACCCTACATCGACTACCTAAAGGAGCGCAAGGTCTTTTCTAAGAAGTTAAAATTCTATTTTATTTTAAGAATTTGAATGATCTACAAAACTCACACGCAGATCCACGAGCGACACGACTCAAGTAAAACAATTTGTATGAGAACTACATGGAAATAGTTCTAAAAGAATCGCGTCGCGCCTGTCTGCGGTAGACTTATCTGGAACGCGGTTCGATCACATATTGTTTTCTCATTATAACTACCCGATAAAGACAACTACAAAACTGGGTGGAATGCGGCCTACCGTTTTTCTCAGTCAAATATTATCGGATGACGCCGCGACTGATTGTCTAAGAATGTATGCGCACTGCATCTGATTTATTTTTTATTTTTTATTGACAATGGGCTCACTCTTGACCTCAATCCAGCCCAGAGGCAGGGATGAGATCTACGGTGGAACGAGCTTGCCCAGAAGAAGTCTATTCACTCTCGCCCTGAAGAGATTAGGGTTGTATGAACTCGGGAATGCAGACGCAGGCAGACAATTCCACTCCTTTGCTGTGCGCATCAGAAAAGATGACGAGAAGCGCTTAGTGCGTATATATGGTATATTAACCAAATAGGGGTGGTATCCCGCAGTGCGTCTGGACTCCCGATGGTAAAAAGGTGAAGGCGGGATGAGCTCATGTAGCTCTTGAGCACACTCCCCGAGGTACAGTCTGTAGAAGACGGACAGACAGGCAACACTTCGCCGGTGAGCCAAACTGTGAAGCTTTGCCTCCACCAGCTTTTTATCGCCAATGAGACTCTTAGCTCTGCGCTCGACTGAGTCTAAAGTGGCGAGTTGGCATCCCACAGGTGACTGCAGTACTCCATCTGATTAGAAACGTCGGGCCGAAGTAGCGATAGTAGGTACTATTTGTATGGGGGTTGCGCACTAGATCCGAATTATGTCCGTCCGAATTTAAAACATTCCCAATTCGGATTGAACTCGGATCTAGAATTCGGATTCAGATCGGAAGCAACACGAAAACGCTCTAATTGACTTATTCAGCCGAAGCTGTTCAGAGTAGCTCCACGCCAGTAGCGTATCATATTACCCAATTCTGATATACACTCCTTTAACCACAGCATATTTGTAAGGAACATGCGTATGTACCGAATTCCCGCTTATATTTCCAGAAGCATCCGTGACCAGTTTTGCCTTGCACTTCTTGCCATTGTGAGAGGAACATCGCCAATGAGTCGTGCCTTTGGTCGGAGACCGCCAGACGAGGCAGTATGTGTAGTGGTTCAGGAGAATCATGCTTGTGCCTGTCCTGGACTTCACGTACTGGACACCTGAAACCAAATATCTGTACAGCATCAATACTGATGAAGAAAACCTTTATACCCAGTTTAGATGTACATAATATGTAAGTACCTATTTGTACATTATGAGCTTGGTGATAACCGATAACAAAAGAATTTATTGATTTGTAGACGTTTATTTAAATAATATTTATTATATATAAATAAAGCTGACACGACTTGGGAGAAGGAAAGATCATGTTTTATAAAGTTGTCTTCTTTTATTTTTTATAATACATTAATTACATTTTCTTGGAGTTTCCAGGGCCGCAATTATGTGATGATTCTTGAAGCACTTTCATGGTACAGGAGACGACGAGCGCGAATGGTAACACGACTTGTCGAGTGCCAGGATCAGGTAGTTACTGCTTTTCTCAGTGGTTTTCTTGTAATAGATTCTATACGTATGCTGCCATCCAAATTGATGCCGACTTAAATCTCATGAATTCTTTTCCTGTAAAAAAAATCTCACTTTGCCAGTTTTATGACTCCACCTTTGGAACCCTGATGATAATCGTAAACGTACTAGAATAATACAAGCTAGCCAAATGTACGGCACATTTTTACCTTATTTCATGCGTTAAATATTGGCGATTGTTTTTATACCCATGGATTTTAAAACCACGATATAATACTTATACCTCATACACCTTAGAGGCTATTCCCGAAATTTTAAAAACATTCACAGTCTGGGGGGCAATTCTCGTAATTTTAAGAACGTTCAGTCTCAATCTGTCAAATATACCTCTAATTTCCCTACATGTTGACAAGTTTTTGACATTTGTTTGTCGCCGAGATGAGACTGCGACTAGATTTTGAACGTTTTAAATTACGAGAATAGGCCTTCTGATCTCAGTCTCAATCTGTCAAAAGTACGTCTAATTTCCCTAAATTTTTGACAAGTTTTTGACATTTATTGCCGCTGAGATGAGATGCGAATTGAATTTAAATGCTTTTTAAGTACGAGAATTGGCCAGATGATTTACAAACAAGCACCAAACAGAAAATAGATTATGTAACTAATATAATTCATATTTATGATAGATGTCTATCCATAAAACAACACTACAACATTAAGATTCCCTTTATTTTAAAATAAAAATACAAGATATGGGTCAACAATATTCTATGAACCGTCTTGGGTAGGAGGCAAACCTTATTCTTAATTAAATTGCTAATACTACTGCCTCAAAAAAAAAGAAACAAAAAAGAATTAGGGCATGTTGGAATTCCGGGAAAGAATGAACGTTTTACGCAGCTACGCTTTATCCAGGATCGACCATTTCATAATAAAGTCAGTCCCTACCGTTGACGCAAAATTTGAACTAAAATACAAATCTTTGATAAAAGCGGTATCTAGGCAGAAAATACCCATAGCTAGAAACTACACTTTCATTCCAATAATATGCTTCACGATCCCTAGTGGATTTACAATTCTCATTTCATTATATAGATACCTATATTCTCTCATATTTTTTTTAATGAAAGATCAAAACTCACCTACGTTTATTGCAAGAATTATTTCTAGAGCTTAAAACTAGTGAAAAACATGCAAATAAAACAAATAATTAATTTCGGTGCTTTTGTGACAATAGCGACTACATACGAACTACTTGAACTGTTTGTACAAACTCTGATGAGAGTGAGTGAGTTGATAGTGAAGAAGTAGGAAAATAATAAGTTTTTGACAGAGTAGCAGTCAAATATGAAAGGTATTTAGAAAGGGAAGACACGAAGAGAAGACATATAATGCACCAAAATCTTCTTTACTCGTATGCAGGAACAGGTATGCAGGAACTACATATATAAGAACAGCTCATGCCGTAGTAGAGTATCAGCCATTTAGCAAGGCGGAGATGACAGCCCAGTGTGCGCCCGTCGTCATCGTAGAGGTTTTGTTAATGCACATCATAATTCATGATCGTGATGGACAGAAGAGATTATTAGGACAGGTGATTAGCAATAGAAGCGAAGAGATTGTCAATGATAACGATTACTGTAAGTCTAAGCGCCCATGTGAGTATGCACAAAATTTTTGTTCATTTGATTTGTCAAGCAGGTAGTGACGTGTGTAGCCGCCTTTACAGTTATATGAACTTGCAACGTCATTAGACGTTGTATGTAGTGTTAAATCTTTATGTACTGCCCGCCGTGTATACAGTACTTAGCTGGAGGATGAGTGTGTTCATTCTCAAGGCCTACAATGGCGAATTTCTCATCCAACTTCAGCTTAGCATTGCAGCCCCTACAGTTATGTGTGGAGCAATACCAGTGGAAGTACTTGGTCTTCTTGCATTGTTTCTTGCAGTAGTAGGTGTAGTCGTTGAACATGACCAGATGCTTCCCTGAGTACCGTGATTTCGCCAGAAGAATCACTGAAAAGAGAAACTGGTGAGTACTGAACTTGGAGCACTTTGTTTTCTTAGCCATTTCCCTAGGATGAGGATTGAAGTCTGCCCAAATGCGACGGATTAACTTTATGACAAAGCCTTGCAAAGACTTAAAATGCCAAGACCAGAATATAATAGAATACCCTTTAGAACACCCAGTCGGCCGATTAATGAAAGTGGGACTACTACAGTACGTTCACAGTTATTTTACCTCTAACAGCAGCAAGTTAACAGCAACCTTATTGTAACGAAAATAAAGTCCACAGTAATTTTGACAGACCTGTCAGTGGTAGCAACTGCACCCAAAAGCAACCTTATTAAAATGAAAATAAGGATCTTAGTGACGTTGTCAGTGATGTAAAATCAGAGGTAAATAACCTTGAAAGGACTCTAGCGACTGTTCCACCATTGCCCTTCAATCCAATACATTACTGTGAAAATGTCAAACTATGTGCTTTTTATCATCTTTATTAAATGGTTGGCGATTAAACCTGGGCCCCAATTCTGTATTATTCCCCGCGAAATATTACCACGTGCAAACCACGTCAATATCGTGTCTTGTTAATGGCAAGGAATCGAAATGTCAAACATACTGAAAACATGTATTTTGACAGTTCAAACCACGGTATTTTGTCATAGAGAATACGTTAATAGCAGATGTCGTGATAAGGTAAGGAATTGACTTGGTTTCGAATTTAGGAATCGTTAAGTGGTCATAGTGAAATAAGACCCTGATAGTAGGCCAAATAAAAACAAAATCAATGATCACCACAAGTTTATTACATTACGTGTACTTATAAGTTCCTAACATACCTGTATGTTTGCCTTTAAGGGGGAAGCGCCAGGGTACCCCGCGAAATTCACTTTATTTTTTTTACGTTTTTTGCAATTTGCAGTACGACTACTTGAGTGCTACCATGAGTTGTTAACGAAAACTTCCTCGCGAGCGTTAAACTCGCTAGCGTATTAACGTGGATCGAATAGATTTCGATAATGCTTGCACCCCGCATGATGAGAACCTCGTGAAAGCAGAGAAAGATAAACAAGTCAAGTATCTGGATTTGGCTCGCGAGGTTGTCGACATGTAGCATGTGGACTCAGCCATCTTGTGCCGATAGTCGTGACAGCCAATGGGTCAAATAGCCAAGAGCCTCGACCAACACCTGAGGAGGCTCCCCTTGGGTAGCTGGATCAAGGGCTTGATTAAGAAATCGGTACTTCTGGACACGGCTCGTATTGTCAGGAGGTTCCTCTGTCTGGAGCCCTGACTGCCGGTAGCTTGGACCCTGTTCCCGATACCAGTGGGCTACTATTTTTTATATTTTAATATTTAAAAATATAATTTATATTTAAAAATTAAATTTATATTCATTTATTGAAATAAAGAAGAAAATAAATAAAAAGGTTGTTTGAGTTATATGTCTTTTATTTAAATTTAAGTTAGTGCCCATTAGTAAGCTAGAAATTTCATTTTCCTGTAATGTTAATGGCTTAAAATTCACGTCACTGGTCTTCAAATTCAGCGGCCGCTAACATATTCCATGCTAAATAATCTCTTCCAGACATTATTTTGACTCAAAAAACTCAAAAACGTATGTAATTTTAATGTAAACACGTGTGAAACATATCACACGTCAAAATGCTAGTGAGCAACGTAACTACTATCGCAAGCGTATTTTTCGATAGCTTTCTTTTTCTATCAAATTCAGCACTCATGGTGCAGTTTTGTATGGCGACAGCTGAAAATCGTTAGTTACTGTCGAGTAGATTACGTAAGGCTTCCTACCTATCGAAATCTATTGTACTCATGGTACGAATTTTAATTCTTTCAGTGACCGCTAGGGGCGCTGTACAATATTTCATACATATTATTTACGGAAACGCTAGCGAGCTTTAGCTGTGCAAACTCATGGTAGAGCTACAGGTCAGTGTCATGTTGAATGTTAATTAAAATATGATTATACAGAAGCATAAAAAAAGGAAGAAAAAAGAGAAAAGATAGAAGAACATTGTAAGAAAAATTAACGTAAGAGAAATTTAATTTCTCGGGCCACCTAGCGCATCCCCCTTAAGTATAGTTAATTTAAATTCTTAAATACCTAAATGTACCACAAAAAAGCACATTTTAAGCTTTCACATGTTTACTTTAAAATGTTTAAAATATTATTTAATGTTTTTATTTCTACATTCTACATAATTTTGATTGCATAAGGATTATTCGCTACATATTAAGTTTTTGGCCACGTTTAACTTACATATATAAACGTTATCTGTGGCTTTTATAATAGCTACACAGTTAGTAATTATACACGGTTCAATTGGTGTGCATACGCGTCAACGACAGAGACAACTATAGCCGTCGACACGTAGGCGGCTGCCGTCGACAACGTGCCGCTCCTGTATTTGAGTATGGTGCTCAAATACGCGAGCAGCACGATGCCGGTCATATATATGCACCTAAATATGATGTTCAATTTAGATTAAGCAACCAAAAAAAATAGTGTTAACCTAAAAGTGAATACACTCTCATCCATATCTTTCATTTTGTGTTTTTCCATCGCAGTGAGTCAATTTGGTTGAAACGTGTATTATTGCCACAAAATTAACGTTACTATAGAAATGCTGCCATTATCATCGCGTCTGGCAAACGCGTAAGAGATCATACTAGAAAAGATAATAAAATACTTAGGTTATATATTTTAAGTCGCCTTTTGCAACAAGCATATAAGTCTCGAGCTCTTTATTTTGAATCTTTGGCAACTTTTCTAGTTCTGAAACCTTAGCCTAAGTCTTAAAATTAAAATCATTTGAAACAGTTTGCAAAAAAATCGTTTTAAAAGATTTTAGTCTATGAAAGGATTCGATGTGTAAGAAGTACAAAAGTTTGATTTCTAGGTTTAAATAAATAACAACCTACTTTATAAATTACACACACTCAAATAAATTAATAGTTTAGAATTATCAATACTCAAGCACAATAAAAGCTAATGATTGATTTGATTGATGATGATTGATTGATTGATTGATGATGATTGATTGATTGATTGATGATGATTGATTGATTGATTGATGTGGAAATATCTCCAACAGGCTAGTTATATAAGTGTATAAGAATATATTCGACGCATGATTAAACTACAAAAATAAGTGTAAATGCCACTACAAAATGAGTAAGTTTCAAAACCACTAAAATCACTAACATACGTTGTGAACCCATTAAATGCACATCAAAGAGTATAGTAATATAGATGGATGCACATCAAGGACTGATAGCGACATCTCGAGGCAGGAAACGATACCACACGGTACGTCATATAATTTCTCGACCGTGTATGGTTTTATTTAAAATATTGTTCCGACACTACTCTCCTTGAATGTTGTTAGTAAGATGGCGAATGAGTCATTCAGTCATGCTCGTTAAACTAACGTATCGTTTTTCGTTGTAAGAATCCTCAACACAATTTATAAAACACCTGAGTTCTCGGTGCTGCTACAATATAAGAATAGTAATTGTTTTCTTATTCCGTTTCTTATTTATAAGACAGGGGTTGCCCTGTCTCATAAATACGGTTCACTTATGCCTGACAATTTGGATGAGTCAATCAAATCGAATCGCGTTACCATTAAAGCAATTGATTCATGTTGGCAATGCCTTTAATTTTTAAACCTTTCAACCAAAGTGGATCAATTTGGTTAAGCCGTGTATTAATGCCATTATTGATCACAAACCTGAGCAGGCTTGGTGATTAGATGGTAATTTTCAGACTTCTGATGTATTATGAAGATTGGGTCCCACTAAACGCACAACTGGATGCGGAAGGCGGAGGACGGGGTGTTGTGCCGCAGCCTGGGTGAGGCCTATGTCCAGCAGTGGACTGCGATAGGCTGAGTTGATTGATTGAAACGCACAACGCCATCGCGGCAGGCCAAGGCGAAGATGGCGGGATGAGCTTGACTTCTACCGTAAGGACTCGCAAAAGACAGAATTGTGTAGATGGTGTTGTAGATGATGTATTATATAAGTGGCACCTACACTTCATTTACATAGAGCAATATAATTGCCTCCTATTATTGCTTATCTTGACTGCTATCAGGCAATTCAATTGCTCCGTATAAATTAACCTTCACGCTGCATTTGACGTCTCTTAAATTTCATTTTTAAGTACAAATATGGCTACCGCTAATATACACAGAGGATAAAATTGATTGGCATGAGTTACAAAAATAGCACGCTATTATATTTTGACATAAAATCCGTTGGATATGATGAAAGCTGGTGGTGCATGGACGTGTTCCAGCTTAGCTGATACCACGGTCCTATGCGAAGCACAGTCTTCATTGGTTATGATGAGCCTTGCTTTGCAAAACCCCCCTTTGGTGCAGCTCCAAGTCTTCGTCTTAACATTGCTCTTGTGGCAATAGAAGGTGTACCCGTTCACAACAGCCAGTTCCTTCCCATCTTTCTTTCTCACCCATTGCAGCACTGGAAATAAAGAAGGAACTTTAT
Organism: Apamea crenata; assembly: GCA_949629185.1. Lineage (NCBI taxonomy): Eukaryota > Metazoa > Arthropoda > Insecta > Lepidoptera > Noctuidae > Apamea > Apamea crenata. The sequence continues at coordinate 14,932,036 of OX451363.1, read as the reverse complement.
GCTGTTCTGAAATTTATGGGAAGATATGGTTAAAAGCTAAGTTTAATAGTCAGGCTGCGTTAGCCAATCAGATGTGCCTATTACTGACACGTTAGAAAAGCTATCGTAGTCTGCCTGAGACATGCAATATTTGGTTTATAAGGAAGTGTAGTAGTTAAAAGTATAGGAATAATGGCTAAGTAACAGCTACACGAGTCGATTAGATGTTAGTCGCTAAGCTACGCTTGCCGCACTCGGTTCGTAGACGCCGCCGTGCTTGTAAAGGCACGTTAAGTTGCCAGCCCCGAATCTGGATTTGTAGATCCCTGAGAATGGTTACAGGTTGTCAGAAGCCCGAAAGTCTGACAACCAGTTTTACCAAGAGATATCATGTTACTCTTTGACTGGGTTGTGGGTGAGAAAAGCAGACGCTTCATATAAATATTCAGGTGCATCCGGTTAGACTGGAAGCCGACCCCGACATAGTTTCTGGAAAAGGCTAGGCAGACGATGATGCTGTAAGTATAGTCATTAAAGTTAGAACCAAACTCACTAAAAAGGAAGTACATACAAAAAGTGATCACTATTGTCCGAAAATATTTAATAATTAAGTTCTAGTTCTATTTTTATTAATAATACTTTGACTTATTTTTAAAGACTAAGTATGAAATAGTATTCAGAAGTAGTATGACTAAGCATAATCTAAAATGATGTGGTATTCGCACGGCGCGCTAGCTCTAACGCTATGGCACATTTATTGTACAGACGCCAGCACATCAAGCTACTACAATCTGTCAAATTTCTTTAATAGATTTTAACTTTATCACTAAAGCATTAAGGTTCAAGGTTGATTGGGAAAATTTGACAGTTTCGGGTAGCCTGACCTGCTGGTGTCTGTACAGACAATATTTGTAGAAGATAGAAGCCACTATGATACAATTGCGAGTGATTGATGGTATGCGTGTACGTGTGAGACACTGTGAAATAAGCCCCAAGACTATAATTATAAACAATTATAATACTTAAATATACTAAAATATATTAAATGCTAAATATTATTCATAAATTATATTTAGCGGTTGAGTTAATAATGGTGCGCTTATACAGTCAACTAAAATCTTCCAATTACTGTAAATTATTCGGTGTTGCCAGCAATTTAGGGCAATTACAAGATTGTAGCAATTGTTTAGCTAGAGATACCTCCACCGTAATATCTAGGGAGGTATATGGAGTAACTTAATATACTGCGCACAGCATAAGCATAGCGTAATCAGCCTAAAATATTCCTACTGCTGGCCATAACGCGGGCCTAGTGAATGTCACATATCTTCCAAATTTTTGGTTCTAAGATTCCCTCATGATGTTTTCCTTAGTTTTGAGAGCAGTAGTAATGAAATAAATTACACAAAGAAAACAGCACGCGTCTCTGGGGGAGTACCTCTACAAGTCGTAAGTCGGGGCTGTTACCATTGGGGTAACCTGTGGGGGTAACCTTTGCTCCTGATTAAGGCAATTCTTGGCAATTGTCTAATTAACTTTTCCACAACACCAGCAACTATTTCTGAAAAAGTTGCCCATCATTAAAACAGCTGTCAAAATTAAATAAGGTACGTATACAGTGTACTTTTCACAGGGCGCGTTAGCTCTTAGTAAAATTGGAGACAATATCAGTATGATTGATACGCAACAGCTGTACTACACTTTGTGCGCTTTCAACAGGCGTAGATGCATCGTCACGCATGCGTTGTGACACACGTTGGTGTGCATACGCATGAGCGATACGTACTGTAAGAGGGTGCGTCCGTTACTTCATGCGCAAGTGCTTGAGGCAAGTTTGTGTGTCGAGGTAGCTGAAGCGTCTAGAGCAAGTTGAAAGCGCACGAGTATACAACCAGCAAGAGAACTTGAGACCCGAGCGGCCCCTCCCGACCCCCGCGCTGTTAACACTCTCGCCATCGACGCCTCAGTACCGCGTGCTCACGTCATCCGAGCGAGATCTCAAGTAAACCCGGACGGGTTGTAGTTACTCGTACATCAAATCGTCATTGTTATGACAACTAGGTACCGAAAAGGGTCGACAGCACTTGCGTCACATTGATTTCTTCAAGGTTCGACACTTCTGTGCAGAAGTGTCGACAAAACGCGCGGTAAATTGATTTCGTTCATGGTCATGATCCGAAGCCCTACCATTTTGAATGATAACCGTCGATTTGCATCCCTTATGAATATATTTCCACGTCTTCTTCTTGAGCTACGTTTTTTGACAGTAGCAAGTAAAACCCTTTAATATTGTAAGTTGCCGTCCACGTCGTCCACATCATCCAAGGCGTCCACGGCGCGGCGTCCACTTTTCAATTTCACCGATGTCAGTGAAAATTAGGCTCTATTAGCATTTGTTTTAAAAGTGGTCATTAAGTGGTCATGCATACGAGCAACACGCGGCAACGGGAGAGGCAACCGTAGCCGTCGACAATGCGTTGCACGTGTATTCGAGCACCGTACTCTTCCACTGATAGAAAGCTTTACTATCGTCGAGTGTCATACGATAAATGTTATATAAATAGTTGATCGCTGACTGTTCATATTGCCGGCGAGTAGGTACAGTCAACAGCAAAAGTAGATGATCAAAATCAGAAATTCAATACTAATTAACGGAGTTCGCGTCAGAACTGTGTGGCGTCGAAGTGATTCAAAAGTATGACACTGAGTCTGACATACTTTTGAATCACTTCGACGCCACACAGTTCTGACGCAAACTCCGTTCATTAGTATTAAATTTCTGATTTTGATCATCTACTTTTGCTGTTGACTGTACCTACTCGTTTCTTGCAGCGACAACAGCTATCAAAGAGAATATTTGCTCAGCGACGTTCGCTTGCCGGGTAATACACTCGCTGACAGACTCGCGCTTGGTGCAGCCCGATTCAAACTTTATGGCGGGTCGGTACACGCACTTCAGAACCGCCAAAAAGTTTAATTCCGGCTGTAGCACATCATCTAGTAAACGCTCGTCGCTGCGCTGCCGTGTATCCGCTGCTTGTTGCTTGCCAACTCGTTTTTAGTTGCTAGCGCTATTCGCTTCTCGTTAATCGCTGGCGGTGGAACAAGGGCCTTAATCTCGATGAGCTGAGATATTTACGCCAAGCTCGAACCATTTTGAAAAAAAAAGTATACCTCTGACTTGAATAAAACGTGCATCCGCGCCTCTCATGTTCCTGAAATGACACCGTGTTATCGGTTTTTGAGCATGTTCAAGATATTTGGCAATTTTTTTTATTTAAACATAATAATAGTCTTAATCCAGGTTCATATTTGTTTTATACCATTAAACCAGAGATGGTTTGTATTGGTACTCACATTCGCTAAAACAACACTGCTTAATTACTACTAGACAAATATAAGTAAAAATGTAGGTACATGAAAAATATTTTGCACATAACTATTTTAGCCGTAACCACACAGAGTACATTCTTAACCATATCCGTAAGTAAGTACGCGAGTCACAAGTAATGTTTTGAATCTGAGCTGCTTGCTATTGGGCCGCTCATTAGAAAGCAGCACCCTAATTGCGTAACACACAATCAATCTCAATTTGAATCATTTTGAAGGATATTGCTAATCCATTGCTTCATATGGTCAAAAAATGTGTCATGAACTCATGACATGTGTCTGCTCAACAACGTAAATAACGCAATGAATATTGTTGAACTGTCAAATTGAAACCGATTCCGATTGATCGTGTGTTACGCAATTAGGGTGCTATTCGACGTATATACAGGTTGCTACTTTTTTATTATGTTAGTGTTTTGCACAGTATTTCCTTACACTAAGTTGTTTAAGGAACTCGATACTGCGCTCTAAAACTCAAATTGCCGATGTAGGTAAAATGGAACTGGGCTGGTCACATCTGTCGCATGTCGGAGGAGCTATGGGCCAAAGTAATCACACAATGGGTCCCAAACAACAGCAAACGAAAACGCGGCAGGCCCAGAATGAGATGGCGGGATGAGCTCGACTCTTTCCACAAGAATTGGCGTTTAACAGCACTGGATAGGGATAAGTGGAAGGAGGGAAGGGAGGCCTTTGCCCTGCAGTGGGACAGAAATGGCTGAATAAAAAAAAATTTAAAAAAAGTTGTTTATGTAGTAATAGTATTTTTTTTGTATTTTTGCTTAAAGTTTTTCACATTTATTTCTTTTTTTATGGATTTTGGTATTTCGTTGATTATTGTGGGAATAAGAATTTTTACCGCTCGAATAATAATAATTTCTAGTCTGAGGTACTATTAATTTATTCTTGGTTATGCTTCTTGTTATTATTTTATGTGAAATGGGAATTTGAGTGCTTTTGTTTTTAAATTGCTCAATTAAGAGGGTCTTAGGTATCGAGTTTAGTCTGCACTGGCAAAATTTTACAATATTTCAATAATTCGATGACCTTATCTTTACATTGGTGCTTTATTTTTCTGGGTACGATGAGTTTTAAAAGTCTAACTTGCAGTTTGGAAATTCTTTCAGTGTATGTTTTAAAAGTTCGCTCATAGCTCGTTATTCCATAAGCTATAATTGATTCCGCTAAGGCAATGTACATCTTGAGCAGTATTTTGAACGGATCTTTCGGTTTTAAAATGTAGAACTTTGCCAATATAGCCCGCAACTTATCACATACTAAGTCCACGTTGAAAGTCCAGCTAAAACGATTGTCCACGACTAATCCAAGGTAGGTGTGGTGCGTTACTTGGTCAATTGTCTCACATTGACATTTCGTACCCAACGGAGTGGAGTGAAGACAACTGTGATTGTATGCGATTATATTACAAGGAGTAATAGACAAGAGTGTCAACATTTTTATGCTTGAGTACGAGTCTTTTTGACTGTGTGTATCTTAAGTCTTTTTTCTTATTTTTTTTTTAATAATATTATTGTTTAGTTGTAATTGTGCGTTTTGTTTGTGCAGAATAAAATATTTTTATTTCTTTCTTTCTTTCTTTAATGTGATTTAGATGGCTAGAGTGGACATGGATGATTTTGGTCTTACTTGCGTTGAGGACTAGTCCAGCATCATGTGCCTACTTTGAAACTCGAGTAAAATCTTCCTGTAACCATTGAGCTGCTACTTTTACGTCTCTGTGGGCAGCTACAATGGCATGTCTCATCTGCATATTGATAAACGGTACTGTGATTGACCACATGTTCCATGTCGTTAACATATTATGTCAGATAGTGTAATGGTCTCAGTACTGAACCTTGCGCTGTTTCTTCAGTGACTTTAATGGCGTCACTGGTTTCCTTACAGATCTTGACCTTGTATTTACGGTTATTAAGGTAGTCCTCACAGCATTTGAGTATTGGTCCTCGAACTCCAGAATTATCTAATTTTGTCAGCAACGTGTCGTGTCTAAGCGTATCGAACGCCTTGCTGAAGTCGATAAATAGTAAGATTACATTATTTTTATCATTAAGAGATTCGTCGACCTCATCCGTGAATTTAGATAATAACTGTGAGGTGGACTTATTGGGTTGAAAACCGTATTTTGTGCTGGATAACACGTCATTTTTTACATAGAAGTCTTGTATCATACAGACATATCTGGTTGGTTATTGTTGGTTACAGACATATTTTTCTACTATTTTGTCGACAACAACGGGTAGAATCGTGACCGGTCTATAATTTCCATGGTCGGCAAAACTGCCTTTCTTATGTATTAGGCGCACTACACCAGTTTACTACTTACTTACAGTGTACTTCAGGGTATTTTCCTTGTCTGACACTAGTATTGATCAATTTAACAATAATGCCTGTCATCTTGTCACAGATGGATTTTATGTCAATACACCTAATGTTATCTCCTCCAGGAGCTTTATTTATATTAAGGTTTTTAATTATGTTACTTACACTGTTGTTTGTAGCTTTCCTGAAGTACAGACGCCAGCAGGTCAAGCTACCCGAAACTGTCAAATTTTCCCAATCAACCTTGAACCTTAATGCTTTAGCGATAAAGTTGAAAATCTATTAAAGAAATTTGACAGATTGTAGTAGCTTGATGTGCTGGCGTCTGTACATGGATGTGTTATAGGAAAACGTATACTCTGATTCGTTCAATAGACGACGGTTACATTTGGGCAAGATCTTTTTGACACAGTTTTTTAATTCTATGGCAAACTTGTTAGCTATTGATTTTATTTCCAAATTATTGTTTTTGAAGGCTCTCAAGATAGTGTCATCAACCGACTTTTTATTGCGACCTGACAAATTATTTAGTATTTGCCATAGCATTATAGGGTTAGTTTTGTTATTATTTATTTCTTCCAAATAATGTTAATTTCTAGATATTTCGATGATTTTATGAGTTCTATTCCAATCGCAGTATTTTATTCGTTGAATCATTTTTCCATTTTAAAAATAATAGGTTCTTTTTTTACACATGTTATTAATTTTATTATTCAAGGTTATATATCCAAGGTTGTTTATTTATTTTACTATTCATATTAATTTTTCTGATATAGGTACTTTGGTTCCTCATACCATTTATGAAATTGATTTTTTTGTAATCGTAAATTGTGTTTGGACACTCAGTACCATCTATTTCGCTCCATTTTAAGTTGTTAAGTAAAGATTTAATTTGAACGTTATCAATTTCTTGTATTGCTTTTGTATCAACCTGTATTCGTGTTGGGTCAAGTACTACGCACGACAGTATTAACACGCGGTGATCAGCCATTACAGTTCCGAGTGCGGCCGAGTACATATCTAACGAACGCGATCATATAAAGATGTGATCTATACAGCTACGTGTAGTGCTATTTCCGCGTGTTTCAATTCTCGTGTAGTCAGATATCGCGCTCGTTAGGCCACACTCGGAAATGCTATTCACGTAGTATTCTCGAATGTTGTCGTATGTCTTTAGGAAAATGTTTACGTCTCCTAGCAAATAAGTGTCGTTTGATTGAATAGTAGAACTGGTTAAAACACTGCTTATTTCTTTTACGAATAGATGTTTACTTTCGCTCGGTGGTCTATAAATTGCACAGATATATTCGTGATAGTTGCGAGGTGTAGTGATTTGACCAATAATACATTCACAGTGTATTAACGAGTGATAATGAATCACTCGTTAATACACTGTGAATGTATTATTGGTGTGAATACGTAGCCATCTCTGTCAATTATAATGACAAGAGAGGTTATTTTTCTCTGAGTCCATATCCAAATTCTGAACAGGCTAGACTATATATATTCGACATTCAGTCGAACTGTTTCAACATCATTGCTACAGTGGGCACGTGGCGGCACATTGCAGTCTATTGTTAATTAAACCTGAAAAAAATATTTGGAGCAAAAGCTCACATAATTTTAGTAACTTCGTTTAAATATTCCTTTGATTCTGCAATAATTTATACGTTTCACAAGGGTTTAACTAGATTTAAAATTAAAAAACAAAAGGACCAGTAATCAAAATATGACTGGTAGGTGTTTTTTTTTTGTAATCCGACCCTGCCAACTTTGTACGACCCTTGCTTTCACACTGAACACCGAAGATCGCTCACACGTTTGACTTGGAATTATTGTTATTCTGGATTTACCGCTGCACGCCGGCTTGTGGATTGGATATTGTTCAAACTATGGATCGCTGTGTGAATTGTGGGATAACAACTGGTCACTGCAATACACTGGGCCGACGACCCTTACACGATGATCCAATACCTCCTTTACTTAGGGGTCGCATACAATCCCGACATATAAGTCGAAAAACTTATTTTATTTATATTTTAGTCGACGGCTCTCGTAGAGGAGAGGCTATAGTAATGCATTAGTGTAATTGTATTGAAGGGAGACAAACTGAAGGCTGCTGCGCTGATAAAAGTTACCTTAGCTGGGCAAGGTACCAAGATCAATTAGTGCCACCTGCACAATTCTTAGACGACATTTTAATTATAATAGGAGTAAAGACGAATAAAAAACTATATTAAATGTTTTTTTTTTTTTTGACATCCTTTCCATAACTTCATCCATACCTGTTACCTACCTATGACTTGAAGTCATTGACGTTCATTCATTCATATTATTTTTCAAACATTTTCTACTAAATATAATAACTATTACTGCAAAAGTACATATTTTGCACTCCAGGAATCAGCTGTTAATAAAGATTGTATCATAACCTCACTTTTACTTAATCTCTTATATCTCTGTTCTCATTTTGACAAAATCCGCAGAATTTTCAGTAAAAGGTTGATAATATATAAGCGATTAATTGACACCACTTTCATCTTTTTACACCCAGGCCCAAGATTGTATGAATGAATGTATATGTATGTATGTGTGTGTATGTGTGTGTGTGTTGTATGATTGTATTGTTGATTGATTGTGCGTCGTTTCAGTCTCCTTTAATGAGTGAACAGATACATACATATAACGGTGTGACGGACCATCAAACTGAACCACTTTCTCCATGGGATCAACATCGCGAAAAAATAATCAGCCGTCCCATACGAGGAGGTATTGAAGTTTTTAGTTTGGTCCCACGGAGAAAGTTGTTCATTGTGATAGTCTGTACACACATTTCTGATACACGCTGTAAAGTTCTCGTTGACTAGAATAGTGTAATACTGGTAAGTACAAGTCCGGCCGTCGAGTTAATGCGTTCTTGACACAGTGCGACAATTCTGGTAGCTATAAAGATCAAATTCGCAAAACACGTATTCGTTTGTAGGTAATTAACAGGTGTCAAAAATTTTTTCGTCGGCCGAATTGTAAATATTTGATATTTTATTCATAGCATGGTTTCCTACTTCCCACTATCCTTTTCCTACTAATATTATAAACGCGAAAGTTTGTGAGGATGGATGGATGGATGTTTGTTACACTTTCACGCAAAAACTACTGAACGGATTTTTATGAAACTTTCATCTTCAAACTTTATCATAATAACACATAAGATATTTACTATTCTGATATTTCCACGGGATCGACTCGTACCTACGCGGGTGAAACCGCGGGGCGCAGCTAGTAATTTTATAAAATAAACTAGCTGCACCCCGCGGTTTCACCCACATAAGTTTCGATCCCGTGGGAATATCAGGATAAAAAGTATCCCATATGTTAATACTGGTTATAAACCATATGTGTGCCAAATTTCATCCAAATCCATTCAGTCATTTTTGCGTGAAAGAGTAACAAACATCAATCCATCCAAAATCAATCACAAACTTTCACATTTATAATATTAGTAGGATTATTCTATCGTTTAATTTTGGGAAATGGTGATTGAATCTGACTAGATACTGCAAAGTACACGTACCTACATTTACTTGATCTTACAATAGACATAACTTCATAATTTTTAAAGCCGTACTTATTCTGAAAATACTACTATGAAAAATAATGGTTTCTCTCAGTAGATTATAAGAGATAAATTCATATTATAAAAAAAAAAATACTAAAAATAGATTATAATCAGACTTACGCAGAACGTCAACACTTTAAGAAGAACAAAAACCATAATAGTGAATCAGCCCAGAAGACACCTCTTATTATTGCCATAACAATATCCCATGATATTGTCATACTTCCTGCCAATACGGTAGATGACGGCTCGTACCAGGCGGCATGGCATGGTTCTTCGTAAGCGGAAATGATTTTGAATCTTACCTATATTCATTCAATTAGCAATCACATTTCGGTGAATACATCACAAGGGGATTTGAACATGCCACGGGAAACGAGCAATGCTGTGGAAGGCTTCGGCATGCGTGCCATACAAATGTTTACATAAAAATGCTTTGTCGTGCTATGCCATGAAGTGCTGCCTAGTAAGCGCCAGTCTTATTAAGTTTACACAGTTCCTCGTGTAAGTGCAAAGAGGCATATTGAAGATTGAAGTCTTCTGGCCGCAGGATGAGGTGTTCCGTCGCTTCCGCGGACAAGTACCACAGAACAGCACAAGAACAAGCTAGTGAAGTACTATTTTATACTAAAAATATGTATGTTTAGGTTAAGGTATTTATCTTATGGGTCTGCGTCGCCTGAAATAAATGAAAATTAAATATTGCGCGCTCACTTGCACTTACAGATCTTACTTACGAAAAAATCCATTCTTAATGCAAAAAACTGGTGGTGAGTGTTGGTGAAGTAGCATCTCGAACTTTATGGTCTGAAACGCAGATGAGTCTTCATTACAAAGGATTATCCTCGCCGCGCAACGAACTCCAGTGCAGCTCCAATGCTCAACATTATTAATAACATTATGCCTGCAATGTATTTCAGTGTTATACCAGCGACCAGCATCTTCTTTGAACATGTTTTGCAGATGCAAGCAGTGTGTTAAAAGCCAAATTAGCTGAGTTTTATTATTTATTAACATTAGTACATGCAGATGTTAAAATATAGATTGCCTAAAATGTTACATTTAATATATCATAGATTATTTCATCTATTCGTATAATGAACTGTATTCCTATATGAAAATCTATGGTTATGGTAATTACTACACTACGTTACTATCTCTACTATATGACAATGTATAGACTACTAAAACGATTAGACTTAGCCTAAGGCCTAATTTCACCAAAATAAGTTAGAAATTTAATATAATGTAACACAAACTCAACAAGAATCTATTAGATGACACATTTACAAATACTTAGACTCGCATCACATTTACATAAATAAGTCTATATATGTATGTACTCGTAATGTAACACAAATACAACAAGGTTCTATTAGAGGCTTCGTCCATACTGGGGGCCTAAAAAGGCCACTTTGGCAGAATCATAATAGGATAACAATATGAATCAATTTAAAAATCGTAAAATGGTCACAGACAATTCATAATATGATCTGTGTACAATTCATATCACGTAATTTACCTGTTTGACATTTTTTTTAATGAAAATTCGTAAAATGTTCCAGCAATGTTTACACCAAATATGATTGATATGAAATGAATTGTAGGTGATTAAACTATTATGTGTAACCATTTAACGAAAATTAGAGGAATTGCTAATGATCTGCTGGGAATTCAGGAAATGAATAGCTTTTAGAGGTATTGCTTAAAGTGGCCTATTTAGGCCCCCAGATCCCTGGTCGCCCGGTCGCCCGGTCCGTATATATCTACCTACATGTATAGCTAGAAGGCGCATAAGTACTGATGGTAAGAGAAGCATCACAACATCGTAGCACTTTTCCGATAAACTACCCTTGCAGCTAATAGGCATAGCATATAAAAAACGGCCGAGTTGGGACTATGTATCAGTATAGACGAAGCCCTACTAAATGACACATACAAATACTTAGACTCACATCATATTTACACAAATATACACTCTGTGTCTAAGCTATAGTTATGGTAACAACTAATACTGCGTCCCTATCTTACTATATGACTATGACTAGACTACTACGAAACGATTAGACATACCCTAAGGCCTAATTTCACCAAACTCATCTACCTTGTTGAGCTTGTGTTACATTATATTACATGTCTCAACATGTAATATAATGTAACACAAACTCAACAAGGTAGATGACATATAAACATATACTTAGACTCACATCACATTTACATAAATATAGACAACAATCACATACCTATCTTCTACTGACACAAAAACTAAAAGTCTAACATATCCGTTGGCTAATGCCACTCATTTACCCTAGACTACAAGAAGTTCCAGTATTTTAAAGATAACACAGACAAGTCACAACACTACTTGGACACAAATAACACACTACTTACACAAAATCTCATAGACTAGAGGCAAATTCTTTTTGCTCTTCGTCTGTTAAGCAGGTTAGGTCACAATAGGAAAAAGTAATTGTGTGTCATTAGTGACAGTTGAGCTCATAGCTGTGGGTTCTATACAGATAAATTCAATGCTAGATTCGCTTAGCTTTTCAGTGGCAAAACACTTAGGTAAATACAAATGGGAATAGAACAAATTACACACACAGAGGCAACACACGTATTGACAAATGGGAATAGAACAAATCACACACACTATAGACACCAGTCGGACAGTCAGTAAGACACAAGTTAAATACCATTTACAAAAAAAATAAAAATAAACCCCAGCCACGTCCTCCAAAACTACGAAATTTCACGTTTTAGTGAAATCGCACAGACACAAATCACATACACGAAATAATTTGACACAAATCTCAGACTAAAAAACAATCACAGAATTTAAAAAAACTGACAAGAAGCTTGTCGGACAAAAACGCGAAACTTAAAAAAAAAACCTTACTTGCCTCCCAAAAGTGACCGCCATATTCAAAATGCATTCAGTTAAGTTACACGTCCGTGTTTAGATCACAGAAATTCAAATATGTAATAAATTTTAACTCAATCGCTTCATTAGATTCTGAGCAAAATGGCTGTGACAGAGAGACCAAAACACGAGTGATTCTTTATAGGATCACTCGTGGTTTTGTCCGTCTAAAAAAACTGAACTCTTATGTGTTCAGTTTTTTCGTATTCACGTACATAGCCCTAAATACCGTCTCTTAATATAGCTCTTATAGCTATTATAGGATCTATAATACACTCCGTTTAAAATTAGGAACGGTGGAGGTTTGTGATTGTGGAACAGTCTGGATGACAACACGTTGCGAGTATCAGAACCGCAGCCGACAGCAAACCTAGCAGAGCACCTACCAGCGTTGGTACAAACCCAAGTAGTACGACGATGGTTGGGATTTTTGGGTGTGCTTAAGTAGAAGGAGTATCCGTTTACAATAGCGAGTTCCGTCCCGTTTACTCTTTTCACCCATTGCACTGAAAGGGAATGATTTTGGGTTAGTCGACTGGTGCAAATAATTTAAATGATTGACTGGCAACTAAATATGAAACTATAATATAAAATTATAAGTAAATTGAATATAAGTAATATTTCGTTTATTTATTTATTTCCGTAACTTAATAAAAAAAATAAGTATAAAGGAGTCCTATTAACATCTTAGTAAAGACCCAAGCAAACCTGCGCGTGGTGAACCCTGCTGTCCAACGAACGAAGCTCTGGCGCAACGTCTACCAACCCGCACTGGACTAGCGTGGTGGACTATAGTCCAAATCCCCCTTTATAAACTTCCAAACCATGACAGAACAGTACAAAAGTCTTAAAACTATAAAAAATAGTGGTCCGCCGGTGTCGGTAACAGGGACCAAGCTATCGGTGGTTAGGGCTCCAGATACAGGAACCTCCTCACAATGCCAGCCGTATCGAGAAGTACTGCTTTCTGATTCAGGCCCTTGATCCAACCGTTTAACGAAAGCCTCGAGAGCGGTTGATCGAGGCTTATAACAGTAATTGGTGATGAGATAAATAAAAACAACATTGTGCGTAACATATTTTTACTGTCATAAAAAAAAGAACTGACTGAAACACCAATAATTAGATGAAAACGTTCACAAAATTACTGTTTATAAGATAAAAAGTAAAAAAAAAACAATCAACAGCAAAATTATGAACTTAGGTATTTTTCATTACGTTTTCCATTATACCTACTATACCAAACACATTCTTTTAGACCCCAAATGTGCATGTTAGTTATGTGTAGATATGGCACCGGTATATTTACATGGCAACCCGACATCAAAGGCTATTCCCGTAATTAAAAATGTTCAAAATCTAGTCACAATTTCATCTCAGTGGCAATCAATGTCAAAAAACTTGCAAAAATTTAGAGAAAATAGAGATGTTGTTGACAGATTGATGAAACTAAGATTGGAATGCGAAAGTTATTAAAAATACGGGAATTGCCCCTCAGATGAGGATATTGTCTGATAAGGAACGAAAAACAGCAACCATTATAGGCAGCGGAAGCCAGTTCCCATAATTACAAAATGGAGACAACAATACGACAATAAAATTAACCGAGTATATCTTATGAAATTTCTAGTCTACATACAAAAATTCAATCAAATATATCAAATAGTTTAGTCACTATAGCTAGTTACTTATCGGCAAAACCATTAGTAGGCCCATTATTACTATGTATTTAGTTTGTTTGAGAAAATCCCTTTTTTAATTTCAATGTTAGGATTTATTTGATAGTTCCAAAATACTCGTAAGCATAGTACACATACAAAATATTGTAAAACATTTTTAAAGTTCGATTTTTAAACCCAGATACTAATATGACAGGTGTAATGTCTAGTTTCTTTACTAAGAAACGCAAACACACAAGACTTAAATGTCAGATTAGTATCTGGGATTAAAAAACGTACTTTGAAAGAGTAACAGTGGAGTTTCTTGCCTATTCTTCTCAACACTACCTTTTGGAAAGGGCGAATCAATTCTCTTTTTTTTTGTAAATGTTGACGTTTTATAGTGCCTTTAATGTACCTAACTATTTGAAATAAATGATTCAACTTTGACTTTGGAGTTTGAGTATTGCCAGTGGTTTCATTTATTGTCATCTCAACATTGTAAATTAACAGAAAATGTTTCTGTATGTGACTACTTGATAATAAACCCCCTCTTCGAAATTGAAAACATCGGAGGCGCATGAGCGTGCCCCAACTTGGCTGATTTCAGTACCCGCTTCGAAGGATCGTCCTCATTGGTCGTTATCAACCTCGCTTTGCATTTGTACCCGAAGGTGCAACCCCAGGCGAGAGTCGAAATATTATATGTTCTGCAATAAAAAGTGTAGCCATCCACAACCGCTAGTTCTATCTCGGAATTATATTTCCGTCTTTTTGCCCATGTCACTGTAAAGAAGTATAATATCTGCATGAAATTCAGATATGCATTAACAATCAAAACTAGCACTCTACGTGCTCATTGTTAGTTAGTCTAGGCATTATTTTATTAAAAAACTGTGAAAACCCTAAAAACCTCAGGCCGCAAAAAAACGATTTTGATTGAAATTAAAATTATATTGGGGATAAAAGATATGTACAATTAAATCTATTCTAGTATGTAGAAACTACAGAACGCCACCTGTCACTATAAAGAAGAAAGAAAGAAAATACATTTATTTAGCACAGACTAAAAGACACACAATACACCAGATACATATGCAATGGTAGTATGTGTGAAACAATGTTTAATATAAGACCTCAATGTAGCATAATAAGACGGCACGGTTGGCGCAGTGGTTAAGCGATTGACTGCTGCGCTGCGTGTCGCGGGTTCGATTCCCGCACGGAACAAATATTTGTATGGCCTACACGTAGTTGCTCCGGGTCTGGCTGTTTGTGTATGTGAGTTTAAATGTTTGTGAACGCACCCACGATACAGGAGTCCTAGTGTGGGGCAAAGTTTAAAAAAAAAAATAATACTGAGAAATAAATACATACATCAGAAGGCAAATTTTCGTAATTTAAAACGTTCAAAATCTAGTCGCAGTCTCATCTCGGCGACAAACAAATGTCAAAAACTTGTCAAAATGTAGGGAAATTAGAGGTATATTGAGACTTAACGTTCTTAAAATTACGAGAATTGCCCCTTAGATAAAAACAAAAAGATCAAAAAAGAGTCCGAGGTAAGAAATTAGCAGGAAAGTGTGCCTCACCCTGACGGCTGCGCCAAAAAGGTCCAGTTCAGCAAAAATGCCAGACAACTAGCTGCCTGACGCTGGTTTTCAATTGGACCTGACAACATACTCCTTTTGTTCCGTTTACAAAACCTTAATTCTAAATAAAAAAGCTGCGCCTAATCTCCGTCGCCGCGTTCAGCAAAATGCAAGAAGTTGTCTGGCATTTTGCTGTGCCTGATGCTGGTTTTCAAACGGACCTTACGTTGAGTGGATGTAAATCAGTCTTGTAATAATAAAATAATTTATGTGTAGCTTAATGATAACACATACATTCATATTTGCATGTGTATGTACAATGCCTGAAATAAAGAGATTTATTATTATTATAAACTCACTTCTCTTCCCATGGGGGTAGGCAGACATTCCAGAACGCCATTACTAATGATAATTCTAGCATTGGCATAGCATAGCAAACATTAAATTTTAAAATGAAAAAAAAAAAATATTTATTATAAATTATAAAGATTTCCATTTTAAAATTTAATGTTTGTTAGTTTATTGGTCTAGCGGCTAGACCAATAAACATTAAATTTTAAAATAAAATCCATTAGAAATTACAAATGCCGGTGGTGCATGTGAATGGTTCTCCTTAACGGACACTATTTGGCGCTCCGAGGGTATTGCCCCATTTGTGAAGATCAATCTGGCTTTACACAAATTCCCGTAGGTGCAATTCCAGATATTTGTCTTTGCAAATTTCTTTTTACAGAAGAAAGTGTATCCGTTGACAATAGCATATTCCTTGCCGTCCGTTTTCTTCACCCATTGAACTGAAAATTAATAAACTGATTATAATATTTAATTTATAACGTGCAGGACTGCTGTGACATAAAAAAAAACTATGTAAAAATGTGTGTGTGTTATTGTGTAGGCATTAAACCGAGACAAAAAGACTTCACAAGAAAAAGAAGTCAAGACTTTATGTCAAGTTTAATATTTCCTGCAATAATGACAAGAAAATGTTTGTATATTAATTCAAGTCGCTAGACCTTACATTTTTATAAAATCATAATTATATCATTCTCAATACTATTTTGCCGATCCGAGGGAGTGACTTCGTTGGTAGCCATCAGCTTAGCTCTGCACGAACTTCCTAAGGTGCAATACCATAAAATATTATTAGAAGATATTGTTATTCATTTATTTATTTATTTACGACACAAGGTTTAATATTTGTATCATAGCTGAATTCGTATCACAATTTAATATTTAAAAAGTGACATTTTTTAATTTCGAAACACTTGGTAACGAATTAGTTTTCGCTGGGCCAATTAAAATCAAATTTTGACATAAAATCCATTAGAAATCACAAATGCTGGAGGTGCATGTGTATGGTTCTCCTTAACAGATACTATTTGGCGCTCCAAGGGTTTGACTTCGTTGGTACTGATCAGCCTTGCTCTGCACGAACCACCAGACGTGCAATACCAGATATTCGTCTGAGCACTTTTCTTTTTAAAAAAGAAAGTGTATCCGTTTACAATAGCAAGCTCCTTTCCGTTAGTTTTTGTTACCCATTTAACTGAAAAAAATAAAATAAAATCTTAATAATAAACAAAACGAGTAATAAGCCTCGACAGGAAAAAATACAAATTTATGAGAAAATATTTTATTAAAATATTGCTGTGACCAAAGAGGCGCTTACGATAAAATAATATTAGAAAATATTATTGTTCATTTATTTATTTACGACAGAAGCTTTAATATTTGAGTTATAGCTGAATTCGTATTACACTTTCTTATTAAAAAAGTGTAATTTTTAAATTTTTAACCACTTTATCACAAATTTATTTACAAACCTCATACTTTAACATAAATTCCATTAGAAATCACAAATGTTGGAGGTGCATGTGTATGGTCCTCCTTAATAGTCACAATTAGACGAGCCGCGGATGTGACTTCGTTGGTAGTGAGCAGCTTCGCTCTGCAAGTTCGTCCATTGGTGCAATACCAGACAATCGTGTAACAAGATTTCTTTTTAAAAAAGAAAGTGTATCCGTTTACAATAGCAAGTTCCTTTCCGTTAGTTTTTGTTACCCATGTAACTGAAAAATATAAAATGTTAAATTTCGTTACCCTACCAATATTATAAATGTGAAAGTTTGTATGGATGGATGTTTGTTACTCTTTCACGCAAAAACTACAGAACGGATTTGGATAAAATTTGGTCAGTGGGTCATCTTAGGGGCGGGCTCACAGTTGGTTTATAACTCGGATTAACATATAGGATACTTTTTATCCCGATATTCCCACGGGATCGAAACTTATGCGGGTAAAACCGCAGGGCGTAGCTAGTAATAAATAAAACTAGTAATAAGCTACGACAGCAAGAATGACAAAGGACGATGCTCTTGAAGTACGGGAAAGAAACCCAGGTAAATGAAATGTATCTCAGATTTTTAGTATTTATAATCTTTGTATTGTAGGTAGGTACAGACGCCAGCAGGTCAAGCTACCCGAAACTGTAACATTTTCCGAATCAACCCTGAACCTTATTACGTTAGGGATAAAGTTGAAAATCTATTAAAGAAATTTGACAGATTGTAGTAGCTTGATGTGCTGGCGTCTGTACACAACTTTATCACAAAGTAGGATAAATGAGTCCACAAAATCGTTCGTTATTAGGTACTTACGGCACCGTTCCAATCACCATTTAATACCAAATATAGCTAGTTCCTATCGGTTCAAACTTCCAACCCACAACACTACACAATTTTTTACGAAAAGTAACAAAATTTTAATTTGTAAACCGTTCATTACAAACTAATCAACTACCTATGCACACTAAATTAATCGATTACTAAATAAGTCAATTACTTTATTAGAACTGCGTCGCACTGTGTTCCACTGTGACAACTCGTAACCGGCACTGTGAGTTTTACACTGTTCATTTTTTTATACTACCTACACATGTTTATTTTTTACGAACTACACACTACGCGTCGCGGTTCCGTTATCCGGCTTCGAAGGAACAAATGTTTGTCTAATTTTACCAGAATTCAGAGTTTTCTGAGGAGGGATCAATCAAATTCACGGATAGCAACTAACGATGTATTCAAGACTGACAAATAAAGACAATGTAGGTACACTAATAAAAAAATGTCTCACTCGCAATGAGGATTAGTATTACGAATGAGACTAGCAACGCCATCTAGTAGTGAGGCGCGTAAACAGTGACATTTATTACATTTTGAACCACTTAGTCACGAATTTGTTTTCACTGGCCAATAAACCTCATACTTTAACATAAATTCCATTAGAAATCACAAATGTTGGAGGTGCATGTGTATGGTCCTCCTTAATAGTCACAATTAGACGAGCCGCGGGTGTGACTTCGTTGGTAGTGAGCAGCTTCGCTCTGCAAGTTCGTCCAGAGGTGCAATACCAGACAATCGTGTGAAGAGATTTCTTTTTCATAAAGAAAGTGTGTCCGTTTACAATAGCAAGTTCCCTTCCGTTCGTTTTTGTTACCCATTTAGCTGAAAAAATTAATAAACTTGTTAGATTAATATAATTTGTGTATGTGCAGATTCACGACAGAACTGCAAAATGAATGATAATTTTTTTTAAACCCAGTAAATTTACAAAAATATTGCTGTCACCGAGACCCCTTATAAAAAAAAATTGTATTAAAAGAGTTTAAAAATAAATAAATTCCTTATTGTCATAGGGTCAGTAAATATTACCATATATTGATATGTGCTGCAATTATATCAGTCAGAATAAAATAAAATTTATTTCATGTATTCATATATTCATTATCATCAAAATTAATATTTCACATCACAAAATCGTGATTTTTACTACTTATACAAACGCGATACTTCTGATATTGACAACATGATTATAACACATCAATCACCACCACCTTCACCAATAATCACCTTTAAAATATTTTCAAATAGAATAGAAATGGGACCAACCAGTGCAAATTAATTACAAGATAGAAATTGTGACTTTACGAATTAAAGAAATTAGTGAAAGAACGAAAAGAAAGAAAATAAGTACTTTTATTTGTGGTAAACATGACGCAGAGAAAGAACACAAAAAAATAACAAGTTGGGGGAAATATGCGTCACATTCACGCAAAACCGGCAACACAAAGACGTACCTATACAGGGTGGAATTTTGTAATGCCACCTGAAGGGAAAGTACTCTTAATACTGTAGATAGACAATTTTACTCAAAGAAAACATTCCTTTATTTTTTAACAGAAAGAAAACTGCATTCAAAGATTTTCAAAAATTCGCTTGCCACAGCCGGGAATCGAACCGACTAAAATCTGTAAAAATTACACCCTGTACTTTTATTGCATTGATCGTTAGGATCAATTATAAGGATGAAATCTCTCTAACAAACTTGATAAATAAAATGATAGGAAAACTATAAAATCTTAAATTATTTTAATTATTTACAAAAAATTGTAAATTAGCATGTCATGGTCATTTAAACAATGTCAAGTATCTTGAAATATTGGATCTCTTAAGAAATGAGTTAAATGGTTTCCCCGAGCAAGAGCGAAACCAAATAATTCTACAGCAAGATGGTGCTCCAGCCCATAACAGCAGAATCATTACTGCCTACATTAATAACCATTTTAATACCTGGATTGGTACAAACGGCACAATCAGATGGCCTGCGAGATCACCAGATGTCACCCCATTAGATTTTTTTTTTTTTTGGGGATATGTGAAAAATCAAATTTACATTAAATCTTATGCGAATGTAAACGAGTTGAGAGTTGAAGTTCAGAATGCGATTTATAACACCACCACAACACGTCATTAAAGGTTACTAGAAATGAATTCGTTAGAAGAATACATTTGTGTATCCAAGAAAATGGAGCCCATTTCGTGCAAATAATTTAAGATTTTATAGTTTTCCTATCATTTTATTTATCAAGTTTGTTAGAGAGATTTCATCCTTATAATTGATCCTAACGATCAATGCAATAAAAGTACAGGGTGTAATTTTTACAGATTTTAGTCGGTTCGATTCCCGGGTGTGGCAAGCAAATTTTCGAAAATCTTTGAATGCAGTTTTCTTTCTGTTCAAAAATAAAGGAATGTTTTCTTTGAGTAAAATCTTCTATCTACAGTATTAAGAGTACTTTCCCTTCAGGTGGCATTACAAAATTCCACCCTGTATACTATAACAGTTTCATATAGTATTTATACACAGTGACTTATGATTATTACAACTGACTTTGTCAATCATAATTGTTCGCCAGAACAACATACCTTAAATTCTAACAAAAACTCCATTAGAAATCAGGAACGAAGGAGGTTCATGTGTATGGTTCTCCTTAATTGACAGTATTTCGCGTTTCGAGGGTATGTCGTCATACAAGAACATAATACTGGCTCTGCAGGTTCTTCCGAAGGTGCAATACCAGGTATTCTGTCGAGGACCAATTCTTTTACAGTTGAATGTGTATCCGTTTACAATAGCAAGTTCCTTTCCATTACATTTTTTCACCCATTGAACTAGAAATAATACATTCGTTTTTATCATACTTTACAAGACAGACATATATAAATGTTGAATGAACGGAAGAGATGATTCAAAGATATGTACAAACTACAAGAGACTAACTGTGTGTTAACTTGAGACTTCGCTCGGATGACGTAAGCGCGCGGTACTGAGGCGTCGATGGCGAGAGCGGTAAGGCTCAACTCACACCAAAAGAGCGTCGAAGCGGAGCGCAGTTTCAGTGTCATATGAATTTTAACTTTATTTTCATTACTATACTACTTATTATCGCAACCACTCGGTAGAGAAGGCAATTCGCCGGAATTGCAGCGGCGCCGCTGGCATCCGCGCGACTCGTTCGAGTTTCTCATGCGATAATAAGTATTATAGTAATGAAAATAAAGTTAAAATTCATATGACACTGAAACTGCTTTCCGCTTCACCGCGCTTCGACGCTCTTTTGGTGTGAGTTGAGCCTAACAGCGCGGGGGTCGGGAGGGGCCGCTCGGGTCTCAACTCTTGCGGGTAGTATGGAAGAAGACATGCTGCCCGAGCGCAAATAAATTGGAATGAGGGCGAGAGGATGATGACGATAGCAAAACAATAAAAAATCAAAGAAGCGTGATCTATTGTTGTTATACTAATTAAAATTAAAAACATTTACAATGAATTGAAGAATTCGTTTGAAAATGCTCGATACAAATTAGATTTACTGGTTGATAATATTACAATTACAAGATACTCGTATAGTGTTCATTTATTAATGAAAGACATTGGTAGAAGACTGATTTTGTTTTTACTGTCAAGAATACCATTCAAAATCTCAAATGACATAATTATGTCTATGCATATGGTTCTCCTTGGTTGCCTTTACCATAGTCCAATGGGCCGTAAAGAAGAGGTAATCCTATTAGAGCATTGATTTGAACAGCACTTCCGCGAACCGCACTTGAGCACTTCCACTAACCGCACTGAAACAAAATTTCGTAGCGTGCGATACAGAGGAACAGTTTATAAAGACTGCCAGAATTCAGCTCCAGTTTTGCATCCAGTCTTAACTTACACCTACAAAAAATAAACCTGCCTATTTTGATAATAACGACAAAACATTAAAATTAAGGTACTAAAATTACTAATATTTAAGTTTAAAATCCATTTGGTTTCATCGAGTCATAACTCTAATACAATACGGCCAATGAATCATGGCCGCATCGAACTTTGTGCAGAAGGTTGCGCAGTTACATTTATAGGAAACCATATGGTGACAAGAGGCGAGTGTGAGAGAGAGAACATGCGCGACAGTTCGGAGAGCATAATGTTCAGACCGGCCCTGGTTAGCGCCACGAACCGCCAGATTTCCTCCTTTTAAAATAAAAAAATCCATTACATATCTCAAAGGACTGAGGGTCATGCGTATGGTTTTTCTCCTTAAAGGACAGTATTTGGCGTTTCGCAGGATTAACGTCATTTATGAAGACAACACTAGCTTTGCAAGTTCCGTAGGTGCAGTACCAGGTGTTCAGCCGAGGTCTTAATCTTCTGCAGTAGAAAGTGTATCCATTTACAATAGCCAGTTCCTTTCCGTTAAATTTTTTCACCCATTGAACTGAAAGTAAAATCATTATTACTAACACAAATCATCATTATTTGCGTAGCCTTTTTCCAAATATATTGGGGTCCGCTTCTAGTCTACCCGAATGCAGCTGAACACCAGTATTTTACATGGACCGGCTAACTATCGGACCTACACAACCCAATTGCTGATTAACACGATATCACGATACCCCTGGGTAAGACTAGTTTTCAGACTTACAGACTTCTACCCGTAACGACTGTCAAAGATCTACAAATGACAGCCGAAACCAACGGCTTAGCGTGCTTTCTGAGGTACGGATGGATCTCGGTAATGGATCTCTACGGACCGACCTAGACAATCTTTGCTTAACCTTGAAGATCGACCCGTGCGGCTGTTATAGTTAGAAATGAGCCACAAATATTAGTCTACTTTATTTGAATTAAAGAGTTAATCACAATAATCATAGCCTGCAAAAGGCTGAAAAACAGTAATTTTGTAGGTACATGTAGAAGTTATTTAAATCTGATTTAGATCATAATTATAGTTATATTAAAATGTTGCTGTCGTCAAGAAAACGAACATATTATATGTACATCACATTTTTCAAGTTGCTAAAAGATTGAAAAGTAGGTAGGTCACCGTACAGGTAGGTAGGTATGGTGTTTATATATATATTTTTTTTATTAACAATTTTCATAAGGAAACAGAAGATAAATGGAAGGAGGGAAGGGAACCGTTTGTGTCCTTTTGCCCTGCAGCGGGACACAAACGGCTGCTAATAATAATCATAAATTTCTATAAACGGGACTATCTATAAGACAATATTTCAAATTATGTACTATTTCTGTATCATCATCACCCTAAATAACACACATTTTAGTACTAATTAACTAGGCATCAGTAAATAGATAATAGGGATCATTCTCACTAGTTCCACCAACAATTATTGTCCCATGGAACTAGTGAGACTTTTTTTTTCTCAGTAGTATTTATAAAAGATGATTAAAGTTAAGTGATGATTAAACGTCAAAAATGTATGGTTACACAGTCGCTAATCACTACTTAACTTTAAGTAACGTTTATGAATATTATTTACAATAGATGTTGTATCCTTTTATAATGAACAGCTCTTTTCCGTCAGTTTTTTAAGTCATTTTACACAATATTAAATAGATACTCACACTAACACACAATGATATCAAAACACAATGTCTTATTTTAACAAAAATAAATAAAATGAACTTAAGGACCCGTATTACAAAAAAAAAAACATAAAAATTAAAACTGACATTGATTGACTAGAATGTGTTGCTTTTTATCACTGATTAAGACAACCTTAAAGTTTAAAATAAAATCCATTATTAATCACAAACTTTGGACGTGTATGTGCATGGTTCTCCTTAATTGAACATATTTTGCGCTCCGAGGGTGTGGCGGCATTGACAAAAGTCAGCCTGGATTTACACGAATTTCCTTTGGTGCAGTACCAGATACTTGTTCGCAAAAATTGTTTTTTGCAGAAATATGTGAAGCGGTTCATAATAGCAAGCTCCTTCCCGTCAGTTTTTTTTACCCATTGAACTGTAAATAAATAAACTCATTATAATCATAGCGTGGAAAAATATTTAACACTACTTACATATTAAAAAAAAACACGTTTCATAAAAGTTTATAAAATAATTTATTTTTATTATTTGTTGTTACAGCGGTCATAGTCAGTATCCACTCTGAAAATTTCAAATGTCTACCTAATATGGTTCAAAAGATACAGCCCTGTGACAGACTGACAGACAGATGGACCGACGGACTGACGGACAGCGGAGCCTTGGTAATATGGCCCCGTTGGCCAGTTTTGGGTATGGAACCCTAAAAAACTAATTTCATTCGTATTAGGAACAGTTAATAAACTGCGAAATAACGTTCAAAGATAAGTTCATTTATTTATTTACGATATTATTGTTATAATAAAGTTCCATTAGATTCAACACTCGTATTACAATTACACTCACTTTATCATTCGCGTTAGCCTTCGCGGGCCCAATAAACCCCCGAAACCCGCGAAATTCGATTCTACTCACTATTTCGTGAAATATCAATCAATAGGATTATATGAAGTTATAGGGTT
Source organism: Apamea crenata (assembly GCA_949629185.1). Lineage (NCBI taxonomy): Eukaryota > Metazoa > Arthropoda > Insecta > Lepidoptera > Noctuidae > Apamea > Apamea crenata. The sequence continues at coordinate 14,907,341 of OX451363.1, read as the reverse complement.
TTTTATGATTTAAATTCTGTAAATACATACTTGTTACGCTCGCGAAAACATATATTGTTTAATATACACCCGGCAAATTGCAGAAAACGTAAGAAAATTTGAATTTCGCGGGCTACCGTGGCGTTTTCCCCTTAAACTTTAATATAAAATCCATTAGAAATCACAAACGTCGGAGGTGCATGTGTATGGTTCTCCTTAACTGACCATATTTGGCGCTCGGAGGGTGTAGCGCCATTGGTGAAGATCAGCCTGGCTGGACATCCTCCTCCCTGGGTGCAATACCAGATACTCGTCCGTGAAAATCTCTTATTGCAATAGAATGTATAGCGGTTCATGATAGCAAGCTCCTTCCCGTTTGTTTTCTTTACCCATCGCACTGAAATATTTAAGGAATGACTTATTAAGGCTAAAGTAAATTCGGGCGGTACATTTTCCATAAAACAACGCACGCACTATAGGCGGGACGGAGCGCATATTTTTGTATTGAAATGCGTTGCGCTGCAGCCCATTGTGGCTGGCTTTACTCATTGTTTCAGAACATATTTGTGGGGCAATTCCTGTATTTCTAAAAGCGTTCGCTGCTATGTGCAATTTGTCAAAAATACTTTAAGTTTTCCTTGATTTTCGACAAGTTTTAGACATTGATTGTTGCTGCGACGAGATTTTGAACATTTTTAATTACGGGAATTGGCCAACAGATGACATCACATCATACGTCATAGCTTGTTAGCTATAACTTCCAAAATGTGTTTTTACAGACATTTTTTTGACGACACGGTTGGCGCAGTGGCTGAGCGATTGACTGCTGCGCTGCGTGTCGCGGGTTCGATTCCCGCACGGAACAAATATTTGTATGGCCTACACGTAGTTGTTCCGGGTCTGGTTGTTTGTGTATGTAAGTTAAAATGTTTGTAAACGCACCCACGATACAGGAGTAATTCCCAGAGTGGGGCAACGTTTAAAAAAAAAAGAATACCTGTTAGAATATGACGGAAAACTATGCACATTTCTCAACTTATTATACCAGCATTCTGGCAAATGCAATACCCTTATTGTTATTCTTAAAAGAAAAAACATGATAGTGTAAGTTCGCAAAAATTGACGGACTTCTTTAAAGTGCCTAAAGATTTGCTCGAATTTTGAAGATGGACACGACGTGACGTGCGTGTGAGAATCGAAAAAATTGTATTTCATTTGTCAAAAAAAAATATGAAAAGCACGATGCTGATCGTTCATCATCGTACTTTTGTACGTAAGACGCCTCTCTCGCCGGATCGGCGCATTTTCGTTTCGTTTTCGTTTCTGTACCGAATCTGTACAGATTATTTACCGAATGCATGTAATTTAATGAGAGCTTCCTTACTGAGTAGTTTCGGTACAGATTATTTACAGAGTGCATACACACGTCTCTGTACCGAGTACCTACTACCGAACCATTCGACTCGCCCGTCCCGTCACTCCGGCCCCACCCCGCTGTTCACTCACACGCAGTGCAGGACCCATTACCAAAAACAAAAACCGTAGCAAACCGAGCCAGTCAAGAAGTGGTTCTCGGTAAAGAATCTGTACAGATTCGGTACAGAAACGAAAACGCGTCGATCCGGTGAGGAAGGCGCCTACATCTGTAAAGAAGCTGACAGATCTTACCGATCGTCAAAACACAGCAAATCGATCGACAATAACGATCAACAAAAATCGAGCAAATCTGTTTCTTACCAAGAAGTTTGACAGATTAGGCTTCTAAAAAACCTACTTAAATAGGTAGTTCTTTCTGTATTTTTTGTCTCTCATACGTTACAAAGATTCTAAAGCTCATCGTAGTCTGATATAAACACCAACACAACAAACACAACAAATGATATACCTAGTTAGGTGGTCCATGTGTGTGTAAGTATAGTGGAATCCGCATCGACTACCATTCTAGCTCTGCACCTTGCCGAGTTGGTGCACCTTCACCTAGTACTATTGTGAAATACATATGTATGTCCTCTTTTGGATAATAAAAGGTGTGTAGCCATCAACGACACCAAGTGACTTTCCACCCGGCTTTGTCACCCATTGCACTGAAAAGAGAAAACGTCTAAATAAGAGAATTATTTTTCGGTTTAACCCAACCATCTTTGTACCTACCATATCCGACGAATAAATGTCTTTGTCTTGACCGGTAACACACAAACACAATGCCCACGACTGGACTTCAAAAAAGTAATTCATTTAAGTGCCAAAGTATACGTTTTTACAACAAACTCGCATGCCATGTTCACACGTTTATTGCCGAGCCAATAATATAATAATATTGGTGATGGCCAAAATATATATATTTTTTTTTGTTGTACTCAAAATATTTGGTTATTCTATTTATAGGTATTATTTTATGTTAAAATGTAAGTACATTCTTATGTACTGTCTTTATATACCATGCGACATCGCGTGATACCTAATACGATTATTGAATTAGCAATACAACTCCTCGAGTTAGAATTGGCCTCAAATGTCATGATTTCATGAAGTAATAGTCATTAAGTAGAATTATGAACTTGGAGACTTCTATTGATGATTTTTATTATTATTATATAAATAAATATTTGTTATGGCCGCGAATCATATTTCAACATACAACCTGATACTGACCTACCTGCGGCTACCTTGATCTTTCTCCTGAACAATTAATAAAACTAAAAAAAAACTTAAAAACTAAACTTCTGGACACGGCTCGCATTGTCAGGAGGTTCCTCTCTCTGGAGCCCTGACCGCCGCTTGAACCCTACCCTACCCGATACCGGTGGGCTACTATTTTATATATTCAAATATTTAAAAATATAATTTATATGTATTTATTGAAAGAAAGGAATAAAACTAGTAACATTTGAACGAACAATGTTAATTTATTACATAAAAAAAACACTGAACTTAAAACAAAACCTTTATGTAGATAAATATTAGATATTTATTTGCTTTAAAGTAACATAAGATTTGCTGAATAGCTTATTTTACAAAAATACCTCAATTTCAGTAAACATACACATTCGTCTCTATGAGCATTGTTCTGCCAGTGGAGAAAACTTCTATTATAAAATTCTATAAAATCACGCCTGTTTGTGAAGGATTAGGCAGAAGTTCACCTATAAGTACACCCACATTTCGCCAGTTATGTTTCAGTCCCATGTAATAGGGGGTGGGCCTATTATACCTTATTATTATTATTCCTTAGAGCAGTGGTGGCCCAGTGGAAACGGCCGCGACATACACCTCGTAGACCGTAGGGTCGAACCTAGACAGGCGCTTTAGTTTATGTAAATTATTTCATCACCACTGCTCTCAACAAAGGAAAACATCGTGAGGAATCCGGCATGTCCTAGAACCGAAAATTCGAAGACACGTGACATCTACCAACTCGCACTGGGCCCGGGTGGTAGATTACTTTCGACTCCCTTTCACAGAGAGGAGGCCTGTGTCCCAGCAGTGGGAACATTATGCTTTTATACCTTAATATAAATACCATTAGTTATCAAAAACTTTGGAGGTGGATGCGTATGTTCAAACTTTGCTGATACCACGCTCCTTAGCAAAGGGTTGGAATTATTGGTAAGCACCATTCTAGCTCTGCATCTCTGGGAGTTGGTGCAGCACCATGTGTTCTTGTTCGCAAATTGCTTTCGGCAATAGAAAGTGTAACTATTCACAATGGCAATTTCTTTGCCGTTCACTTTTCTTGCCCATTGGACTGGAAACAAAATATAATTATTTATTTTAAAAGATGGTTTATTGAAAAGCGCGTCTTTTTTATATATAGGTATATATATCCCTGGACATTTCACACAGCACCATTTGTCCCAAGCTAAGCAACCCAATGCTTGTGTTATGGTAACAAGATGGCTGATAAACTACTTATATACAATTTTTTTTTTTTGTAAATACATACATATTATAGATAGAAAAACACCCAGACTCGGAACAAATACATGTAGGTCATACAAATATTTGTTCCGTGCGGGAATCGAACCCGCGACACGCAGCGCAGCAGTCAATCGCTTAACCACTGCACCAACCGTGTCGTCATATGTTGTTGGGTAAGAATAAGATAGACAGGTACATCTTTATATAGTAGGTACACACAAAAAACACAGATAAATGATAACAAATTATGAATATTATAAAGAAAATACAAGTCAAAAATCATTAAAAAAAAATAAAATTAAAAAAAAGTAAGAGAGATTTAGTTTGAGAGAGAGAGGGAGAGCATCTTTGAACAGTCATTTTTGACACACAAAACTATCATTTTTGAACAGTTTCATCGAATGTAGAATTGTAATTACAACAGTATTGTAATTCATTTATTAACTTCTCCATATTATTTCAGTTTTACTGTCACTAATGAAGCATGTTTAACCTTTAGCTGCCGACCTGGTCTAAACGTAGCACTTACGCCGACGTGACGACTGAGAGACGTCAAACTTTAAGTACTGAAATAAAATGTGTATTTGCATACTACATTTTTCTATTTTATACATTAAAAAGATTGGTGTTTGAGGTAACAAACTACAGAATTTAAAAAAAATACACGCTATTTTTCAGGTAAAATCAACATTTATTCGAGAGATCACAATTATTTGGCACTAAATTTTAAGGACTTACGTTAAGTCTCGTTTTTCTTTAAAATTAAGTAATTAACAACAAATGAACTTAAAATATGTTATCTTCTATAAACTAGTATCAAAATAAAACATAAATCTTACTTCTTAGTTAAAAAATAAAAATAATGACAGCCCTCGAATATTTGGTATTGACAATATTGTGCGCGCGTAGTCGACTTGTTCGGGATGGTTCCGCCGATGCCCATGTGTACCTATTCTTCCCATAAAAGTAGCGCGGCAGCTCTCCTGTTGATTCTTCATTTGGCTCCTGGTCTGTTCTAAGATCTTCACTACCCTGGTCATTTCGCGTCTCTACTTCGCTATACTGCTCCTCTCCGATCTCTTCAATTCTAGTATCTGCTGCGCCATGCTGTTCCTCTCTTACCATTGCCTCTTCTTCGATCTGTTCTGTAATGTCGTGTGTCTATGAGCTCGTACTTCTCTTTCTTGTTCTTCATTGTCGTGATTATGGTTGATTTCTCCGTGGTAAACTTCCTCAACATCCCCATGTTGAGGAAGTTTACCACGGAGAAATCGCGTCGCGAGAGGTCGCGTATCCCCATACGCGACCTCAACATCATCCTCATTCGATTGTTCGGATTCTGTGTTGTGATCGCTCTCTAAAATAAAATCAGGATCGCCTACATCGTCGTCAAAATCACTACAGTTGTCGTCTTTACTACTTTATCTTCTAAACGCCTATTCTGTTTTCGCAGTTTCGGAGGCTTCTCGGGAACTGAACCGTCATCATTTGCAGGTTTTTTCCGCTCACTAGACGTGATGTTTCTCCTTTTAGGCATTCTGCAATTAAAAGTATAATTTTAAAGCCGATGTGACGTCAATCAGACACTATAAGCTACCACACATGAATACCGAGGTGACGACCAAGAGACGTACGAAATTTAGTACATAAACACCGTACTTACGTCTGTGAGACGTCGATCGCTTCAATACGGAGATGTGTGCACTCGCCGCGGGCGCAGCTTCGACTGATGGCTTGCGACGCGGAGGGAGGAAGGTAGCGGAAAGGGCGACGCCAAAGGTGGCGTGATTTTAGAAATATTTCAAAATTAAAAGTTATTACGTCTGTGAGACGTATAGGTCGGTAGTTAAAGGTTAAACATTGAACGCTGTGTACAGTAATAATTGGACTTTAGATTTATGTACTGTATGTTGTCATAACTGTGCTGAATTGTCTTTTTTTTTTTTGTTTTTTTTTTTTTTTGAGGATGGGAAATCATCAAATGACCCCTCCCGCTATGGGTGGAGCGGAAGGGAGTGTCAGACTCTTACTGACTAAAACCCACCCGTGTTCCTTCCTTAGCCCTTTCTGGTCCAGGGCAGCGGTAACCCTTTCGGACGATCCCGCCGCAAATGTAAATGCTGAATTGTCTTAGTCTGTAGTCTGTCACTGTAGGTACTTATTAAAATAAAATAAAATCTTTCTTCTCTCTCATGTAACGAAATGCTTTTTTTATTATCCGTTATTTAAAGAACTAGGTTCTTAATAAATAATTACAATCTATCCTATAGATAAGACTAATAAGCAATTTTAATCTAACTTAATTTTTTACGTGATAATTATTTTAAATCTTAGATTAGTGTTGATTGTACTTTACACAAGTCCATTGGACCTTCATAGCCTGGTATAAATAAAATCCTGTATATTGTGCAAATCCTCTTTTGATTTTCTTTTCCTTTTTATCTGACAGGAAAATGATTACAAAGCTTAGTTACCGCGAGCTTACGTCAGCCGAGCGAAGTCGCAAGTTAACGCTTGCGGGTTGTACAGGAAAACTCCGCAAGCATAAAAGAAATTGTAAGTACTTATATAAAAATAATTCTAATTAGTGTAGTTTTAAATTACTTATCTAAAAGTCTAAGTAATTAACACTAAGTACCTACTTGTTGAGATCACTCCTCTCAACATCATTGCGCGCCAGCGGCAATGAACGAGGGAGCCAGCCCGCCGGCCGCTAGCCCGCTGCGACACACTAGTGACTAGTCAGTCAGCTGTTGCACGCCTCCACCCACGGTTGCTCTTGCGCGTTCTCTAACATATTACTTTTACGTATTTTAACCGACCGTTGTAATTTATTCTTTATAATCATTGTTATACAGTCCACTATTCTTCTTTAACTCCACCACTATCTGTCGTCGCGCACATTGCCGCTGTCCCCGCGTCCCTCGTTCACTGCCGCTGGCGCGCGATGATGTTGAGAGGAGTGATCTCAACAAACTTATTATATTATACTTAATTTAACGTTCTGTGTCTTGCAATGTTAATTACTTTACATACCTAGTAGGTATTGTATACAATCAAGTATTTTGTAACTGAACAGACAGCTGTGCTGCTGGGGAGTTTGTTTCGCCACTTCTTCTTCCTAGCGAAAGCACTAGGAAGAGGTGAAGAGCGGGCGTTCTGGGGGATTGTTTTTTGTAACTTTGACGTTCGAAAAGTGCTGATTCTCAGCCTAATTTTAATAAATGGCTTTTGATTTTGATTATGTAAACAATGCACAAAATACGCGCTTTGACGTGGCGTTGCGGACACCAGCCCGTATTACCTATACGTAAACAGATTTCCTTTCAAGCGAGAAAATGAAGACCATTACAGCTTGACATAATATCCATTACACAAAACAAATTGCGGGGGTCTATGGTTGTGTTCCAGCTTAGCTCTTACCAAGACCCTTGCATCATTATTCTTGGTGATCAGCTGAGCTTTGCAGATGTGTCCGGAGGAACAGCTCCAGGTGGTAGTGACCTGCCGTCGCCAGTGGCAGTAGAATGTGTATCCATTTACAATAGCGAGCTCTTTTCCGTCTCTTTTCTTGACCCAACACACTGAAAAAGAGAAAATGTTAAAACTACGTGTTATTTTTTCGTATGGTTGGGAATATTTCACACCATTGTAAATTATATTGACCAGTCAGCATGGTGGTAGTAAAGGTGCAGCGTTCATACATTTTATTTAAGTATTGCCACTCAAATTGGGTTACCGAAAAAATATTACAAATTAATTGTGCAATCAGAGTTTATTATTGAAAAATATAAAAGTATGATTAAAGATCATTTTAATACAAGGTGACAGGAAAAGTCAGCAATTCCATACATTTTGACCGCGCAGGTATTGTACTTTTGTAGGAAGCAGCTGAATTACAAAAACCGTTTATATACTAGCCTACGCTGTCCCACTCCTGGGCAAAGGCCTTCCTCCACTCCTTCCATCTTTCGCGAGCCCGCGCGTCCTTCCAGTGTTGCCGGAACCTATCCAGCTCGTCCCGCCATCTCTTACGTGGTCTGCGGCGACCTCGTCTCGCTATCTCAGGCACCAATTCTGTGCTATTTCAGCTCAAAGTTTGACTGCGGCAGACATGTCCTGCCCAGTCCCATTTAAGTTGGGCAACCTTTTGAGCCACGTCAGCTATCTTTGTTTTGGAGCGCAGTATTGTGTTTAAAAAACAATAACTGACGAAAAATTTCAGGGTGGTCTAGAATCATGTACTGAATCCATGGTAAAAGGTTGTGCATTGATGGATGTGCCTGCCCTCGACAGGGGCAACGTAAGTTTTTATCTAGAGCAGAAAAACCATTAGGTACCCACACTACATACATTTGTTTACACCTGAGCACACGCTCGAACCTATAGTAGTCAAAATCAAAACACAGATACAATAACACAGCTACGGAGAATAGTGATTCTCCGTGTGGCGATTTCGACTACGGTCACTAAGTATTTGTGTTTAAAATAAATTCATTATTTCACCAAAAAGCCTTTAACAATATCCTTATGGCTAAAGCATAAAGCAAAAAAGGCTTAAATACAAAGGTCAATATTTAAATACTCTGACTCCTAACTGACTTAGGAGTCCACGAGGACTCCTAAGTCACAGGAACTAACACATAGTTTAGGAGTCAGAGTAGTTTTTTGGGGGAAATAATGAATTTATTTGAAACACAAATACTTAGTGACCGTAGTCGAAATCGGCATGGTAAGTATGTCTTAAATAATATTACAATTGCTCATTATAGTTTAATATAATGTCCGTTGGCAATTACATAGTTTGTAGGCGCATGGCCGGTGTGATCCATTCTAGATTTCACCAAGACCCTGGACGTTGGAGTATCGTCGTTGGTGAGGATTAGCTGAGCTTTGCAGGGCCTTCCGAATGAGCATCTCCAAATGTTTGTGAACCGACTTCGCGAATGACAATAGAATGTGTAGCCATTTACAATAGCAAGTTCTTTGCCGTTCGGTTTCCTTGCCCATATCACTGGAAAACAGAAAAGATTATTTCAAGTGTCTTTCTCTTATTATGAACCATAAGTACCTACCTATACAGGGTGACTGGTAACTCGACGTGTTCCTTCCAGTGCGTGATAGTGTGACCCATTTGCAATAATTGAGCACCCCATAAAGCCTAGGCGAAAATTCATGGAATTCGAGAAAAACCGATTTTGAAAATTTCTATATTTAGTGACAAATTCTGGGAAAAAAACATGAAAATCGGTCGAAATAATATATATATACGAAAACTCCAAAAAAAAATTTTAGTAGTAAAGTTTAGACAAGAAGATCAGTTTCATCATGGTGTTGTTAGTTTTGCGACATGTTTACCACAAATAAACATCGTATTTACTTTCTTTTTTTTATTCTTTAGTTTTCAAGCAGTCGTTATTTTTAGCATGTCTTCTTATGGGCATTTAATCAAACCCCAAACAATTTCCAGTTTTATTTCCTAAAAATATTAATGGATACTCTAATAAAATAAAAATCAAAATTTGAAATCTCGATTATAATTCCCATTTTGGTATCCTCAAATAGTAAATAGCCTAGTATGGTGTACGCTGTTGCAGTTACAAACCTCGTTTTATTTATTTATTTATTCAGTTTCGGACAACAATGTAATCCATCTTGTTAGTGAAAAAATACCTTGTAATTATAACTAATGTTAGATAGTAATAAAAAACACACAATCAACCACGGCAATACACAACGAATTAAATGTCCGAGGCAGGTTGCTCAAAGAACGATCAAGCTAGGGATCAGCTACCTAGTTGACCATCCTCTCCACAAAACCACCAGTACCACGCGCGACGGTAACTCACCATTTGCCAACCTTGACATAATATCCTCTAGAAATTATATATTTTGGAGCTGGATGATTGTGTTCCAATTTAGCTTTTACCAGGACCCTTTCATCATTGTTGGTGGTGACCAGCTGAGCCTTGCAGGTATGTCCCGAAGAGCAGCTCCAGGTGTTCGTTGTAAGATTTCGCCAGTGGCAGTAGAATGAGTAGCCATTTACGATAGCTAGCTCTTTGCCGTTGTGTTTCTTTACATACCTTACTGTAAATATAAAGAAGTTTTTGACTAAGTTTCTGTTACCTTAGAGTATTGTGCAAATCTGTTGTAGAATCTAATTCTAAGTACACCAATATGTCAACACTTGGCAACTTTCAATTGCGATTTTTTTGTGAAATAACGAATGCAACGTTGAAATACGACACATTACATAAACCTATGGGTTCGAAAATGCTATGTTCGTAACAACATAACATTTCATTCAAAATTAAAGGAGTAAATCGCTTTTGAATAAAGCCGAGTGCATAAATACTTTTGCTCGTAACTGTACGTGTATGGTTTTTGTAAATTGCTTTGCATTTGCAAAGCTTTTTATAAAATGACTAGCCCGTGACTTTGTCCACGTGTTTCTTGTTCCCCGCATCACCTACCTGCGCTATCACTTCGTTTTTGCATTTTTAATCTTTATCGTTTTGCTCGGCTCCTAAGGGTTACAGCGTGATGTTAAATAGCCTTTCTCAAGAATTGGGCTACCAAATGCAAATAATTTTTCAAATCCGACTGGTAGTTTCGGAGATTAGCTAGTTTAATCAAACAGACAAACTCTTCAGCTTTATTATTATCTAATATATATCTCGTGTCGCAATGTTTGTTACCAAACTCCTCCGAAACTGCTGGACCGATTTGTATGAAATTTTGTGTGCATATCGGTTATGTCTGAGAATTGGCCAACATCTATTTTTCATACAAAAAAAAAAATATATATTTCCTAGAAATAATGTATATGGCAAAACAACGTTTGCCGGGTCAGCTAGTTAAGATATATATTTCCTGTAGCTATGGGAGAATTATTGATTGTGCTACTACACAATTTCATTTTTACGAATGAAATTGTTTCACATAATTAGGTAATGAAAAACACAAAGTTACTTATTACTCTATAATTAAACTATCTGAATAAATACATTGTAAGTCTACGAAAAATCACAAACTACTTACTATGTGAGAAGGTGCCTACATCAAATATATAAAAAATAACAGAAATGGAATTCCTCTTTGGCCAAAATTGAGGCAAGATAGACTAACTAACAAGTTTTATTAAATTACTACGATATATTGACTAGATAATTTAATCAAAATGTCTACTTCACTAATTCTCTATTCTCCTTCACTTGTATCGGCACGAACTATTTGATATTAATACATTCCAGGGTTATACAGGGTTAAATTAAATTAGCCAGCGAAAATCCATATAAAACGAAAAAAAAAAAGTTTTTTTCTGGGGTTAATAACGACTGTAGTTACTTGAAATATAAGTTTCTAAGTAAGTTTTTTTTTGTGTAAACTTCACTTATGTGAAAAAAACTGATTTTCAGTGTTCATTGACCCCAGAAAAAAAACGTTTTTATTTATTTTATCATGTATAAATTTCGATACTCATTTAGTCTGCAGTGTTTCGTTTCTCAGTAGTAACCAGAAGGCCAATTCTCGTAATTTAAACCGTTCAAAATCTAGTCGCAGTCTAATCTCAGCGACAAACAAATGTCAAAAACTTGTCAAAATTTAGGATTATTAGAGGTATTTTTGTCAGATTGAGATTGAGACCAGACTGTGAACGTTCTTAAAAACTACGGAAATTGCCCCCCAGAAGACAGCCGCTATGCAACCATCGATGCGACGCTCCACTAGAGTGACAATCACCAGCCAGTGTCACTTCTATCCAACCTTTTCCGTGGATACCAGTGGGCGGTAACAATTCTCGTAAATTTAAGAACGTTCACAGTCTGATCTCAGTCTCAATCTGTCAAAAAATACTTCTGATTTTTTGACAGATTGAGACTGAGATCAGACTGTGAACGGTCTTAAAATTACGAGAATAGCCCCTCAGGAGGCAGGATTTGTATCCTGTGTAATACTTTAGCTCCTCACCTACATGAGCGAAATGTGGTTGTCCTGTGCATCTCTACCTAATCCTTCTGGCAATACAGGCATCATATCATAAGCATCAATAAAAAAATGGAGATGTCTTCACATAAAACCCGTCACTTATTTTAAAAGATGGCGGCTTATGATTATGGTCCAGCTTAGCTGTCAAAACCGTTCTATGTGCTGGGTCGGGTCTGTTCGTGATCATCATTCTTGCTTTGCACCTCATTGCGTTGGTGCAGGTCCAGGTGCTCTTGTTCGTGTTCTGTTTGTGGCAGTAGAAGGTATATCCGTTTACAATAGCCAGTTCCTTACCGTTGGATTTTTTGACCCATTTTACTAAAAAAAAAATTACCTAATTAATATGACCGAGGATGTTTGACGATATAGATCAATATTGGTGTTTCTAGTTGTAATTTTTACATATTGCTAAAAAAAATTAAGCCTGTTATTATTACTAAAATACAAGAACTACGTACATACAGGGTAGTTGAAAAACATAAACAAGCTAAAAACGTGCGATGCATAGAATTCAAAACATAAAATAAAACACTTTCTCTTGGAATCATAAATATCTTTAATCAAACTAAACAAATTAGACGCAATTCAGGTAACAATAATATCCTGAAAGCTTATATCTTTATAATGATTAAATAACAAAATAACACACCCATCCCATAACCCATTTCACGATAGTAAACATAAATTAAATTTAGTTAAACTAAATTTTATTTAAGCAAAACACCAATTTATTTATTTAAAACACAAAACTACAAAGGCGGATTTCATGCCAGTCAACCTTGCAGCCGTCTTTCTAAAAACAGGTTTAAGTCTTTACATACACTCCATCGCAGATAACAAATGACGGTGGTGGGTGGTTGTGGTCGAGTCTAGCCGACACTACAGTACGCTCCGAAGTCAAATGCTCACTAGTAACCAACAACCTTGCTCTGCACTTTCCAGCCTGGGTACAGCTCCAGGTACTTTTGATCGCATGATATCTGCGGCAGTAAAATGTGTATCCATTCAATACAGCTAGTATCTTTCCGTTACCCTTTGTCACCCAACTTACTGAAAACAAATTGAATACCGTACTGATCAATCATTATTTTCTCCTTCAAAGAGTACACGATGAACTCAGTCTTCTTCTCCTTTAGCTAGTCAACAAAACAGTGGGGCTGACTGCTCAAGGTTTCCTGTACCTGACGCCCGCGCCGTCGCCACCAGCTTATAATACTGGTTCTCAAACTGCTCACGCTCCTCGCTCTCGTCATCGGCGTTGTCCAACAACACCTCGATGTCACACTGTAATTTGTCGAAATCCACATTTAAGCTTTCAAATTTAATATATCTGGTCTCCAAGTCTAAAAGTTGTAAGCTGCTAAGTTCGGTGCAGCTTTTAGGCATATGAAGGTAGTTGCTAAACATTGTGAGCATAGATTTCATGCAGCTGCGATTTTTAATGAATTTTTCAACCTCGTCAGCCATAGCGATAAATACACCAGTAGCAAACTTGCAAATGAATTAACAAGAGATAACGAACCAGTTTTTTAAAAGCAATAAGAAATGTAACTAGCTAATGTTATAATGTAATTTATGAATGACTCGACGGCGCGAACAAAAGAACAGCTGATGCTAAGGTAACAAGTACGTTGCCGTGCGATCTGCTGTTATAAGAAGCGAAAGAATTGCGCTAACAGATGGTTAATTTTACCATTATATTTTAACTTCATATGTAAGCAGAAAAGTGATTTCAGATAAATGTAAGGCTATGAATAAGAATGATTGTCACTAAATGACTTAAATTGAAGATAAATATGTAAGCACTCACCCTAAATATGACTATTTAAACATAATTATGAAATAAGACAAAGAAAAGGAATAAATAAGAGATAAATTGGAACGAACTCACTGAATGCCGAATCCTTATCCACTAGAAACCTGTCCAAAATCCTTCCAAGCGATGACTCGGCGTAAATCGTACAATCCAGTCGATGTAATAAGCGCCGACGCAGTAGGCCAGTTCTTGTTCTTCTTTGTCCGTGACGATGACTCGAACATTCGACGGGACTGAAGTCCGTGCCGGTCGACCTCTAGATGCCTTCTTCCTCCAAGCGTGTGCGGGTGCTACTCGAAGTTTCTTGAACAGGACATTGATGACTCCGGTAGGAACTGGCGCCGCTGAAGACCGCAACTGAAGAGCTTAGAGTTTGAATTTTTTAGAAGACCGTTATTTACATATTGACACTGTGTACGGGGCGTGCATTCTCGGTAGAAGCGAAAGACTGATTCAGCGGGTGCAGAATGCGTGTGCAAGATTCTGCTACAATGTCCCACCACGTTCCCACATCACTCCTTTTTTAAATAAGGGTAATTTGATGAGAATGTCAGCACGCAGAAAGCTTCACCTGGCTACCCTACTCTTTGGCACAATTCTCACTAAGCAACCAGAATATTTAATAAGAAACTGTCTTGGCCACACGATGTTAACAAAATCAAAACAAGAGCATCTTCTTACCTCATGTTAGCCTCATCGCATAGAACTGCTGCATTCCGTGGTAGTTCCAAATTCGCTGCCTCCCGTTGCTGGAACGACTTGCCACCTCCTTTTTGTGCTATAAAGACAGTTGGTGCGTTTAGATTAAAATTTAAACAGCATATACTGCAGCTTCAAAAAGATACCAAAGTCTGAACCTACCCTTGATGTGCACGCAGGTAGCATTATTGGTGGTCCGAGCGTTTGGCAGCGATTGTTCACTGAACAGGCACAGCAGTTGTTTCTGTGTTCGATAGGTTAATGTTCGATAATTAATTAATTAAAAATACATTATTATTATTAATTGATTATTATTATTTTTTTATATTGATTTTCGCCGATTTTTTATTTTCGGCGCATGCGACCGTTCACTTGTCACAACAATGCCACAGAGTGCTTCTGCACTCAGGGCATAGACAAGTAATGAGGTTACGTCTGGGGCGGATTAAATATTTATTTTATTGCTAATATTTTACATAATTATATCTATTTTATTATTTTTTATTACTGTGATTGCCCGTGACATCACAGCGGGCCTTATCAGAATATCAGCGCTGCGACATTTATTTTTTAAATGTCGAAGCATCATCCTGAGATAGGTCCCTTTTGGCCTCGTATAGGACTTTCTGTTTCATTTTTCATTTTGTTGTTGTTTTATATAATTTGTTTTATTTTTAACTGTGTTTAGTATAGTTTATGATCCTGATGTACGAGTCGCAATAAATACTTTTTCTTCCTTTCTATTTTTTGCAAATAAGATGGCGAGATCCTTGAAGTACTAATGTTAGCGCCTGGGAGCAATAAAAGAGTGGACTGTATAACTAGGCAATGGTTTAATGCTGTATGATCTACAAATATATTTATTTATTTTAGTTTTTTTTATATAAACTTTCCCGGACAAACAATTAATTATTTAAGAGTATTGTCCGTCACGGTGGAGTCCGTTGAAGCAAGTGGATTGGGCCGAGCCGTGTCGCCGCCGCGCCGCGTTTCAACTTGCCGATGTCGTCCTGATCACGATGCCTGCGCGTGCAGGCCGCGCGCAAGGTGTTGTGTTGGGTTCGATTCCCAACACAGTGGATTCGTTAGAATAACACTAATTATTATATACAACGTGTTTTTGAGTTGAGACCGCCAATCGGCAAACGTAAGGTAGGATGTCCTCGGATTAGGTGGAGCAACGGTCAGCGCCAGCTGGCTGGTTACAGCTGGATGAGAGTTGCCGAGAATCAAGCTGAATGGCGGGCAATTCGAGAGGCCTATGCCCAGCACTGGACTACTGTAGGCTGATTATGATGAATTATACTCAACAATATTACGCATTATGAAAACCTGACGAAAAACAGTGAAACTAAAAAAATGTGGGTAAACTATACGTAGGTACACCTCTTCCTAACCCTCCGGTGATAACAGCCGTGATATTATGTTATACAATGTGGAAACGACAATCACACGAATATTATAAAGGCGAAAGTTTGTGAGTGTGTGTGCGTGTTTGCAATTTGCATGTTTGTTACTTCTTCACGCAAAATCTACTGAACGGATTTTGATGAAATTTGGCAAACAGATAGTTTATAACCAGGATTAACACATAGGATACTTGTTATCCCGATATTCCTACGGGATCGAAACTTATGCGGGTGACACCGTGGGGCGCAGCTAGTACGACAATAAATGAAAACACTGGGAATACTAATGTAAAAGAGTATTTTGGGACTATCAAATAAATTCTAGTATTGAAAAATAAAAAAGTGTTTTTTTTTTACAAACTGAATAGTAGTGATGGGCCGACTACGGGTTTTGCCAATCTTTGACTAGCTATAGTGACTAAACTAATGGATATATTTGATTGAATTTTCGTATGCAAGTTGGGAACGTCATTCGATATACGCAGTTAAATTTAGTGTCGAATTGTCGGCTCCACCTTGTATATCAAAACATAAACTAGATATAACACTACGGTATGTCAGTAAAATCATTAACGTTTACGCCCTTTAAAAAAAACGCCATCCTTAATAACAAAAGCTGGTGGAGCATGGTCATGGTGGACTTTCATTGACACGACCTGTCGATCAGCAGCGTCAGCGTCATTGGTGATGACCACCCTGGATTTGCAGCCATGGGTGCATATCCAACTGTTGGTCCTCGTGTTTTGGGTATGGCAATAGAAGGTGTATCCGTTCACTATAGCAAGGGACTTTCCATTTTGTTTTCTCACCCAGGTTACTGAAATTGAAGGCAGTTTATTAATATCAGAAGAAACAAAGAAATAAAATACGTTTATTTGCGGCCAATATGACGCAGAGGAAACCACAAAACACAAAAAACAAACAAACACTGGATTACACACAGGCTGAAAAATGAATAACATAAACCCTGAAATTGGCAGGCTCCATTATAAACATGCACGATAAATAATATATACCATGATATACATTCACACGTACGATCACGCATCCTGACACACACACACCCTCACACACGCTCACACGTACACAAACGGATACACACCCACCCGCACACATACGCCTCATGCAGGTATTGTATAATTTAAAATTGTTTAAACTTTATTGCATAATATCTGTCTAAAACTACTGGGAGAAGACACTGATTCCTGTAACACAGGTTACAACCTAGCACGGGAGTCAGGGATTCCATAATATATATTAATGTAACATACTTTTATGTCAATAAATATTATTATTATTACTGCTGAGACACAGACCTCCTGTCTGTGCGAGGGAGTGGGCCGTCATCTACCACCCGAGCCCAGTGCGGGTTGGTAGATGTCACATGTCTTTGATTTTTTGGTCCTAGGACATGCCGGGTTCCTTACGATGTTTTCCTTCACCGCTTTGTTTTCTCATAAGATTCCGTCAAAAATATGGCTAAAGAACAGCGAAAAAGTATAGGAATGATTTTGTTATAATGTTCACCTATAATGCAGGAAATAACTTGATAGGTGATAATATAATTGAAAGCGTAGAATTAAACACAGGCCACGATGAAAAATTAAAGTTTATTCACAGAAAATAAAATGCAGGTCTGTACTAGTAACAACTGATGATCACAATTCACATAAGACTTAAAATGACATCATTTTAATTTTGTTAAAAGTCGAACAATCAAGGAAAACCATTTAAATTTATTTTTCTCTTATTTCTGAGTTTTAATTAAAATTACCAACAAACGAGGTAATCTCTGTTCCAAAAGTATCTGTTGAGAGCGTTAACAAACCCCGTTTAGGTGCTTACGTAAACAGTCAGTAAAGGGACTTAGTAACACATTCATCTGTATTTAAAAGTTCTCAACTTTATATATCACCACTTTTCCAACAATTATTGTTTGAATAACATTATCAAACTATAATTGAAAATTTATCTACGAAAATTGAGATAGTAAAATTAACTTCAATAATGTCAAATAAAACATCTTTAAGGGGAAGTATTTAAATAAATAATACAATCGAAGCACTCAATTTGTATGTGGCACCACAAGTTGGCATCCTCAGGTACGTGTTCTGATCCATTTGTTTCCATTTTTAACAAACCATATAATTATATATTCATCGTAATTTGTATTTCAACTCTGGAGGTGGATGCGAGTGTTTTAATGAGGCCGAGATCACGATTCTTTCCACAGGTATCGTGTGTCGTGTCGTCACCAGATTCGCTTTGCACGACTTGCCTAAACTACACTCCCAGTCCCAAGTGTCTCTCTCTCGACTCTTATCGCGACATTTTTTGCGGCGAGTGAAAGTATATTCTCCTACAATAGCAAGTTCCTTGCCATCCATTTTGTTCGCCCATCTTATTGGAACGTTTACTGGAACAAATTTCAATACATTTTAGTGAGGAGGAAACAACAACTACACACGAACATACACACGGATTACTTTGATCATTTACACTTTAAAAACTGCGCCTTTTAATAAAAAAATAGAAATCAATCAATTTCCAATCAATTTTATCAAACAATGTTATTACATGGAAGTTTTTAAGTAGTAGGTACTTAAAAACTTCAAGAGCTGGCACATTTTATAATATAATATTATTAGTGATCTATTCGTCATCATGACCATCATTTCATCCGAAAGAGGTCCACTGCTGGACATCCCCCAAGCAACGCCACTTCGACCAGCTCTGTGCTTCTTACATCCAGCGAATTCCTGCGGTCTTCACAGAGACATCGGTCCACCTTTTGGGAGGCCTTCCAACGCCACGTCTTCCGGTACGGCACTTCAGCGTGCCCTGCTCACTGCCACTTATGTTTTGCAGATCTTCTATCTATTAAACGTGTAAAATAAAAACAACACTGTGTTGCATTTTTTTTTAATATTTATTTGAAATCCATAAAACACACGCACACGAACACAACACACCATAAAATACAAATGTGAGATCATTAAAATATTATTTTGCAAACATATAACATACATTGTACTTAAATAAAGAGTGTGTCAGGTTAAACAAGGGACACACTTTAAGGCATCTGTCCCTCCACCGACGTGGATGCGGCTAGATATCAACGATTTACTCGCTCAAAAAACGTACAAAAGATTGCAGGGGGTCTACTCCGAAGTAGTATCGGCCGAATGTTCGGCCGTTTCCTGCTACGAAGTTACTATTTGGTTCGGTCGGTCTCGATCCTACACTCCTACACTCTTTCGAATATTGACTATGGTGCCGACCCAAATGAGCCGATCCAAACTTTTTTCGCATTTTCAATAATATTCGCTTCGGCCATGTGTCGGTCCGATCCAAACATTCGCACTTTGCACTTCGGAGTAGACCCCCAGGTCTCGTATAAGTAAAAGAGACACATATAATAATAGTTGATCGCTGACTGTTCACACAGCCAACGAGTACTCGTTTGTCGCAGCGACAAGAGCTATCAAAGTACTCGCTCAGGGACGCTCGCTTGGCGGGCGGAACACTCGCTGAGAGACCCACGCTTGGTACATATAATCGATCGTCGCCTTCGCGCACTCGCTGTTCGCCAACTCGTTTTTAGTTGCTAGCTCTACTCATAGATAACATACATAATCAGCCTATAACGTTCCTACTGCTGGGACACATGCCTCCTCTCTGTGAGAGGGATTGGGCCATAATCCACCACACAGGCCCAGTGCGGGTTGCGGCGGGTTTTTTTGTTCTAGGACATGTTCTCGCTTCTCGTTAATCGCCGGCGGTGGGACAGGTGCCTATATAGAGTGTAGTAGGTACTTGTGAAAATAAACAACGGAGCGTAGTACGTACTTATATAAAAAATGATCAATTTTGCTATGAGAACAACTTTGATACATGAAATAAAAGGCCGATTCCGTACTTTTCGGTTTTTTTTTAACTTTTGGATGGAACGACATTTTTTTTTTTCATATTTCATACTTGGTTGCTTACCATTGTAAAATTAGATCGTTTTTAATGATTTTGAAGTAAAATAGTATTTTGCAAACATTTAAAATAGGTACGTGATTGTACTTTATATCGCTAAATAGTTTTTAAATATTACTAGATTTTATAGCTACTCTAAATGGAAAATAGATATTTGCAAATATGTAACATAGAATACATTTAACTAAAATACATAGAACTAAATTTTGCAAACATCCATACTAATATTATAAATTTGAAAGTAATTCTGTCTGCCGAAATCCGTTCAGTGGTTTAGGCGTGATAAGGTAACATGATTGTTACCTTTTCAATTTCGATCTTTGGCAAGGTGATGGTATCCTGGGGAAGGACATGGCTACTTCTTGTATCAAAAATTGTCCAAAAGGGGGATATGGGGGATGAAAGTTTGTATGGGAAACCCAGCATTTCTGAAGTTAGGGATATGAAAATTAAATTTTTTGATTTAGGTAAGAAATAAAAAATTACATATTTCAGCGTTTTCTTGTAAAATCGCCGCTCAAGGGGGGTAAGTCCCCTCTTTGAGGAGTGGCTAGAGAGGCGCACGGCGCCCTCACCTTCCGCCTGACGCAGGTCCTCTCCGGACACGGTTGTTTCGGGAGGTTCCTGTTCAGGATAAAGCGGGAGGAAACGCCAGGGTGTCACCACTGTGTGGATCGCCCGGAGGACACGGTGGAGCATACGGTGGAGGTCTGCCCGGCTTGAGCGGAGCACCGCCGTGTCCTCGTGGCGGCTATCGGCGGCGGAACTTTAAGAACTACTTCTCATGTTTAAAAAAGGGGGAAACAGGGAATTATTTTAAAATTTACTTTTTTAGAGATTTAAAGTATTGGAAATATCGTTAAATGCTTACTTAGTCCGTATCTTGAGGTAGCATTCAAGTCTTTATTTGATTAAAATTGGTCCACTCGGTCAAAAGTTAATTTATTACAATTCAATATCATAAAATAACTTGGATAACACGTAGGTGGTGAATATCGTAATAAATTGCGGTGATGGAGTATTTAGTTATGGTGATTATATTAAAATTAATAATTATTACTTTAAAGCTAGATGTTTAGAATTATAAAAACCCGTTTATTTTATTTTTATTATCTGTCTTTTCACGCCCTAATGGCTGAACGGATTTGGATGAAAGGCATACAGGATCGTTTATATCCCTGTAGTAGGTACCACACGGGCGAAGCCGAGGGCAAAAACTAGTTTAAGATAAATGATTGTACTTTATATCGCTAAAACAGTTTTTAAATATGACTAGGTTCTGTAGGTACTATACATGTAATTAAAATAGATTTTTGCAAATATTCAACATACAATACATTTTACTTTAATACATCTCGTAAGTAAGTATTGCTAAATTATTGTTTAAATATGACTAGATTTTGAACTCTATATGTGAGTAAAATTATTTATTCAAAACATTTAACATACGTAGGTACATGTTTGTACAGATATGCACATCAAGCTACTACAATCTGTCAAATTTCTTTAATAGATTTTCAACTTTAACGCTAAAGCATTAGGTTCAAGGTGGATGGGGAAAATTTGACAGTTTCGGGTAGCTTGATGTGCTGGCGTCTGCTATAATAAAGCTAGAATATTTTTTGGAACGAAGTAACTTATCGCACGTAATCTCTGCACACTTCATGGCGAATGAGAGCCAGACTGAAAAATGTGTAATATTTAGACTACGTCACAGTTACGACACTTCTGTTACGTAACAAATGTATCGTGACGACACTCATTCCCCAAGTGTGCAAAAGCGAAAGGAACTCCGTTCAGGTGTCGCACCACATCTCTCAATATCTCTCGACTTTTTATTATGACTAGATTCACTAGATTTCGTACTCTACAATTAAGTAAAATAGATTTTTGCAAACACTTAACATACATAGTACTTACTCGAATTTAGCTAAAACAGTTTCAAAATACGACTAGAATTTAATTTTCCTCTACATTTCTTATTAAAGATCATCTGATTATCCACTAATAAATATACGAATACCTGCGAATGTGGTCGTTTTCAGAATTAACAGAAAAGGAGCTGCGCTTCTGTGGCGCATCAGAGACGTTTTCTGAAGCTCGTGTCGATTGCTTCCACGCTTTGAGGCGAAAATTATGCGCCTCCCTAGTGCCCCGGGTGCCAGCCCCAACATTATACAGTATGTTTATCTCAAGAAACCTCGCGCGTTTTACTTGTGGTAATCAGGAGTACAAACAAGCTGTGAATATGTGCATGAAGACGAGTAGCGTCAGCACATAGGTACCTAATACACACACATACACACACTTTCGACTTCACCCACGTCTCGGACGATACCGAGAGCTTGCGCGCTTATTCACACATTACAGCGTGTTTGTACTCTTGTTTAACCCAAGTAAAGCGCGCGTCGCTTCATGAGATAAAACTACTGTACTGCAGTGTATCACAAGCATACTGGACTGCTTGTGTGTGAATCGCTGCTGCAAGCTTTTAACATAGGTGTTGAGGTTGTAGCAGGGATTTTCATAATTATATGGCAGTGTTAGCTTAAGTGTGCTGATTAAATTTACGTTAATGTTAACATTGTAAAGAAATATTGTAACTAACATATTGAATCTATGTTACGTGTTTATTAAATATAAATAAATAAAGAATCATGTAAGTCACTATTAATTAAAACGCACTAATGACTAGAGACAGATTAAGGGACAGGCCAGATGAGCGTAAACTAAGCGTAATTTTATTCTCTCGAATCTCCTTCAATTTAATCGTTTCAATAAGCCGACTCATACCCAATTACCGTAAGCTGGAATCCGTTTGAGCGCTGTAAATTATACGGATCACGCTCTTCTGGTCCGGTCCATAAAAAACTAGCTACGAAAGTAGGTAGCCAGCTTAACAAGAGCTCTAGACAGCTACTGACTACAGATAAACTAACAACTACTCAAGGAGGAAGTGCCTGTAACCCGCAAAATTCAAATTTTCTTTCGCTTTATGTTATTTGCAGGTCAGTGTTAGGTTGAAAAATAAATGATTCGCGACTGTAACAACTGTATTTATCTAATTGTAATAATTAAAATCATCAAGTCCATAAATCCATACTATTCTATCGATTGATATTTCATAAAATATAGTCATTCAATAGGGATATATGAACTGAGGGGCAATCCTCGTAATTTTAAGAACGTTCACAGTCTGATCTCAGTCTCAATTTGTCAAAAATACCTCAAACTTCCCTACATTTTGACAAGTTTTTGACATTTTTTTGTCGCCGAGATGACACTGCGACTAGATTTTGAACGTTTTAAATTACGAGATTTGGCCTTCTGATCGGTGAATTGCAAAAAACGTAAGAAAATTAGGATTTCGCGGGCTACCGTGGCGCTTCGCCTTAATACAAATAACTCTAAAGAACTGACACTCACGACGCTTCCCTATTTCGACGAAATTAATATTATTCATCTCGATACTCATGTAGTTGCATCAATCTTTGATTTTGCACCGGGGCCGAAACAGAAAAGTGCATGAATGCCATATCTGCAGCTTTCTATAACTAACATATCCATCTGAAGCTTTTGAAATAAGTAGTCTTTAAGCTGAAACACTAGTAACCAGTTAGTGTCGCTGCGATCAGCCATTGCCGTCGCCAGCAGAATCGTAGCTCAAATGCTACTAAAGAAACAGATTCACGATATTTTTTTATAGAACTCACGACAATCATTCTAATTTATACTAACTCACGCCAGTGGCGTGCATTGGTTGTCAGAACAAGTAGGCAGGCACTTTAAGTAAAAAGTAATTTATTTACTGGGTTTAAAAAAACGTGTGTGGTCGGGGGACCCCCGGCAGGAATAAAGTTCAAAATGAAAATCCAAGATACCGGAGCAGAGTAGGCCGTCTGGCGACTGCCTACTGCTGGCCGTCTGGCGTGTTTGGATGAAGATTTTGTTTTTTTGTTAGGTATGATAATTTTGTGAGTTTCTTAATTGTGGGGCAAACACACTAAAATGTAATTGACAGGCGTATGGTGATTTATCGAGTTAGGCACTGCTTATATGCCTTTATGCAATGCACGCCACTGCTCACGGCATCATTCTAATTTACACTTTATATCTATGAGGTAAGAGTTGTATTGCAGAGATTTAATAAAGGCATCATGTAAAAAAAGAAATATTGTGAATGTGCTCCACTATTCCAAATCCAGTAACATCTTAACTACCCTACAAATTACAATTTAACATAGAACCCATTACTGATACAATACTCAGAGGGTTCGTGTTTGTGTTCCAGTTTCGCTGATAATACGATGCGACGCGATGGCTTGACGTGATTGGTTATCTCCATCCTGGCATGGCACGTTCCTCCATAAGTACAATTCCAGACCTTTGTAGTCTTCTTCAAACTCTGCTTGCGGCAGTAGTAAGTATAGCCGTTCACTAACGCCACCTCTTTACCGTTCACTCTCTTCACGAATTTTACTGCAAGAGGGAGATTTTACAATGTTAGTAGCGTATTTGTATTCGTATAGTCATAACATGCATTTCGGTTACTTTCATGCTTCTCAGGCATGCATAGCGTTTACGGATAACATGTGGGGTTATTGTGTTACAGGTAGGCAGGCAGTAAATCTTAAATATAGTGCCCAGGATGAACCTAGTAGGTCTTTTTTGAGGCCAGACACTGGAATAAAAAACCGTTTCTTCGAAAGTAATTTAATACTAATTGTTGAATCATAATCTAAGTACATAAAAATACTTATGAAATTGTGTTAAGTATTTCATATGTATTTTTGTTCACTTGTGAACGGCTAGAACAGAAATGGTTATTAAAAAAAAATTGTAAACCTCTGAATCGGGAAAGAAAATCGGAAATGTTGCCCAGAACATTGGAAAATTCGGAAAAAACTGAAAGTACTTTTTTATGGGATTGCGTGCGTGCCCTTCCCGACCCTGAATGGTTCTAGGGACAACATAGCACAACTTGTTACAAATGTCCACAGAATCATACGAGTTGTTACACAGATCTTATATATAAATATAGTCTCTAAGTCTAGATTAAAAAAAAGAGTTGTATTTTTTCAGTAAGTGGCTACAGGAGTGGTAATACGACTTCTAGAACAACAGTAATGCATAAGTTTTCAAGTACCTACTAGTAAAAAAAAACAGGTTGCACTCCGGCAGAAGTGAAAACTTGATTATTAACGTTGTGCATTTTTACTCTCCCTCCGTCTTACGAATTTTCGATCAGGTCACGTGTCCTGACGCGAGCTCCGTCTTACGAATTTTCGATCAGGTCACGTATCCTGACGCGAGTTTAGCATTTTTTACCCATCACAGCAAAAGTGCACAACGCCGTTATAGAAGTTTTCACTTCAAAAATCTGAATTATTATTTAGATTGTACTAAAAGACCGCGAGCAGTGGTGGTCCAGGGGTACCGGCCCCAACTTACGAGTTGTAGGTCGTGAGTTCGAACCCAGGCGCTTTACTTTGAGTATTTAATTTAATCATCACTGCTACAAAGACTATGAAGGAATACATCGTGAGGAAACCGGCATGTCCTAGAACCAACAATTCGAAGACATGACATCCACCAACCCGCACTAGGCCCACGTGGTGGATTATGGCCCACTCCCTCTCACGGAGAGCCTGTGTCCCAGCAGTGGGAACATTATAAGCTGATTATGCTACTAAAAGACTTGGGTCTTTTAGTACAATCTAAAGATTTGAGGACACTGAGTACTTGGTCAGTACTAAGCACAAGACTTATTAAACTAAGGGCTCATTTTTCCAACGCCAGATAATTTTATCGGAGGAATAATTTTGAATTTTTGACAGTTCTTTCATACAAAAACTGTCAGACGTCACTTATTTATTCCATGAATGAAAACTATCTGTCGATTGAAAAATCAGCCATAACACGAGAATAATAAATAACATTAAATCAGCTTCCTAAATATTCCGTTACATATCATATATACTGGAGGAGCATGAGTATGTTCTAGCATTGCCGATATGACCTTACGATCTGAAGGTTTCTGATCCTTTGTCATGACCAGCTTTGCTTTGCAGTTTCTTCCGGAGGTACAATGCCAAGAGTTGTGATTCTTTCTTCTGTGACAGTAGAAGGTAAAGCGATTCACAATGGCAAGCTCATGTCCGTCACCCTTCTTTACGTATGTCACTGAAAATGAAAACCTTGTTATAGAAAAACTGTTTATATTTGGCAGGAATCGGCCGGCCGGCCGGTCGGTCGGTTGTTGAAAAAAAGTTGGTTGATTTGTGAAGAAAAAAGAAAAGAAATAAAGAAAGGAAAAGAACAGAAAAGAAAATACGTTTATTTTCTTTCTGTTTTCTACGTATATTTCGTAGCCTTATTATGATATGTCATACCAAAAGCATATTTGGATAAAGAGAAGAACGAGCAATGGACACCACAACCATTTCCATCTTACGCCGACTACAACTCGTTTTCACAGTACAACATTATGTATAAGAACTCACACTCACAATCGTGATAGTGATGGAACCAAAAAAAAAACAAAAAAAAATTAAAATATATTTATTTGTTGTAAAAACACAAATAGATTTCAATGTTTTAACATTGTAAAGTGATATCATACAGCACCATAAAATATGAGGTTTTACCATTAATAGTAATTTGAATACTTTTCAACTACTTTTACCGTTTATAAGCATCGGAAGAAAACTCTTATTTTTTCTGACTTTTGCCACCATAAACATATTTGTATATTTTTATACTGGTTTAGTTATTTATACCCATCACGGATCTGCGGAGTTTCGCTAGCAAATTTAATTTGACTCTGTATAGTCATTACAATACTTCATACTCAATTGGGGCATGCCCCAATGCCTGAATGAGAATCGTCTGTGTTTGATGATAGTTAATCTTTTATTTTTTAACGTCTTCCGTTTCTGGACGTAGGCTAGGATGTGAATAACGACTAGTCCTGCACTGCCCGCTTCCAGCGAATTCCAGCGAGCCTAACCAAGTCGTCAGTCTACCTTGGGCTTACCCAAGCCGCCGTGCCTATATACCATCATATCCTAACATAAAACCCATCAACAACCACGAAAGTTGGCGGTGGATGCCTGTGCTCCAGCTTAGCAGATAAAACGTTCCGCTTCAGAGGTTCAGGTTCACTGCAGGTGATCAGTCTAGCCTTACACAGCCATCCGTTGGTGCACGTCCATATCTTTGTCTTCGCGTTGTTCTTGTGGCAATAGAACGTGTAACCATTCACCATCGCCAGTTCTTTTCCATTCTTCTTCATCATCCATTTTACTGAAATAGAATGGATTTTTTAAAGGGGATACGCTTATTGAGCACGATAAATTATTTTCTAAAATGTGAATGTATCTCATAATCAGCCTATTGCCACTGCTGGGACACAGGCCTCCTCTTTGTAAGAGGGAGTGGGCCGTAATCCACCACGCGGGCCCAGTAATGGTTGGTAGATGTCACATGTCGTCGAATTTTTGGTTTAAGGACATACCGGTTTCCTCACGATGTTTTCCTTCACCATATTGAGGGCAGTGGTGATGAAATAATTTAAACAAATTAAGGCGCCTGTCAGGGTTCGACCTACAACGCTGCCGTTACCACTACTCTCCATTTGCGTCTGCATTTTAACGCCTACTGTAGTTATTCCTAAAAAGTCTTCAAAGTTAAAAATAAAACATGGTAAAGCAGTAAAACATTAACATAACATAAAAAACATATTTATTGACATGGTAAAAACGTACAATTGATGAGAAAAAGACTGTTCCAGAAGCCAGGGAAGACAATTATCGGTTTGAAAACCAGGAACGGTAGCCTATCTAAAGTTAAAAATAACACATCATACTGTACTTTACGGTTGTGTATAAAACAAGACGTAAAGTTAATACCAGACAAAATATTTTCTAGGATACTAACGATAACCGCTTTTGCATATCTGCATTAAACTAAAAAGAAGGATTGTTTTAATGGTTGTGCCCGTTTTTTATTTGAACTATGACACCATTAACGGTAAATACAACAGATTTACACCCTGAAGGTCTCCGAATACAACGCCACCGAATTTTATTCTTTTTATTAATCACACAACCTCGATTGAACCGATAAGGCCCTATGTTGAGACACGGATTGCCCCATCTTGTTGTGCTGAATATAAGCTCCGAGTCCGAATCAAAATCTGTAACAAAACATGATCGGTAAAAATTTAAGTTTGGATCTAAAGGCCAATTTTACCAAGGGGTATCGTTTTACCTAGTAACTGGGTTGTGGAGGTCAGATAGGGAGTCGCTCCATGTAAAGTGCTGGTATTCAGCTGCACTCGGTTAGACTGGAAGCCGTCCCAACATTGTTGGGAAGAGGCAGGCAGATGATGAGGATCAAAGCACCATAATTAAAGACCACACGGATAATAGGCTAGTTTCCTAAAAAAATGTAATTAGTCCGTCAGTTAGATTATCAAAAAATATTGAAACCGTATTTTTTCTTTTGGCAATTATATAAAAAATGATGAAGATATCGCCCGTTAAAGGTCCGCGTGACGTCACTTGATTGCGACACTTTTGCAAACAAGTGACGTCGCGACCCCCACTCCCAAATTTTGACGCGCTTTATCTTTGTCATTTTTTGTTTGACAGACAAAAGAAAAAAAATACGTGTCCATTATTTTTCGATAATCTAACTGACGGACTAAATATAATTATTATTTTTACCCCAGGAAACTACCCTATTCGGCATCGTTCAAAATCTAGTCGAAATCTCATCTCAGCGACAATCAATGTCAAAAACTTGTCAAAATCGTAGGCATTTTAGAGGTATTTTTGACAGATTGAGACTGAGATTAGACTGTGAACGTTCTTTAAATTACGAGAATTGTCCCTCTGATCATAAAGGAGCACATTCACGATAAAAAAAATCCGTAAAATCATTAGTCAGCCATTTCAATATAACTCTTATATCACTCTCTCAAAACTCACAGGATCATTCTAATTTATTATTTATTACAATGAGGTAAGAGTTACATTGCAATGACTTACCTACCAACAGATTTACGTGAAAAATCGTGAATATGCTCCTTAAAAGTTTTCAAGGTGTGTTTCATACTGTACCTGTTAGTTTAAGTAAACTGAGGCAGATAAGGTAAAAAGGCCTCATTTTAAATCTTTGAATGACGGCAAGTAGCAATTCATCCGTCAAGTATGCAGTCAGCAAGTTATCAAAACATAGGAAATAGATGCTCTGTCTCTTTCTTAGTAAACCTGTGTCACATTGGAAATGACCAAAAATTTACCATTCACATAGTAGAGGCGTTCTGAGTGTACGTGAAAATAATATCTTATGATCTCGCAAAAGTAAAATCTAAAAGTCATTTACTCAAAATAGGCTAAGAAACAGCCTTTTTTTCAACTGACAGCTGTGCTGCTGAGGAGTTTGTTGCGCCACTTTTTCTTCCCAGAGAAAGCAGTAGGAAGTGGTGAAGGCCGGTTTTGGCGGACTGTCTTATGTAATTTGATGTTCAAAAAGTGCTGATTCTCGTCCCAATTTGAATTAAAAACTTTCGATTTTGAACTTCAGCACAGCTGTCTGTTAAGTTAGAAGTTCTTGATTCTATACAATACCTACCTACGTAACTGTTGAATAAATAAATACAATTGTTTAGTTGGCTACATACAAACCTCATGCGACTGGTTAGGTAGGTATTTGTTGTGTGTTCCCCTTCATAAACCTCTCATCTAGAAGATATTAATTTTTTTTTTTTTTTTTTTAAAAACGTTGCCCCACACTAGGAATTTCTCCTGTGTCGTGGGTGCGTTTACATACATATAAACTCACATACACAAACAGCCAGACCCGGAACAACTAATTGTAGGTCATACAAATATTTGTTCCGTGCGGGAATCGAACCCGCGACACGCAGCGCAGCAGTCAATCGGTTAACCACTGCGCCAACCGTGCCGTCAAATTCTACTATAATATTATAAACGCGAAAGTTTGTGAGGATGAATGGATGGATGTTTGTTACTCTTTCACGCAAAAACTACTATACGGATTTGGATGAAACTTTACAGTAATATAGCTTATACATCAGAATAACATATAGGATAATTTTTATCCTGGTATTCCTACGGTATTGACACTTATGCGAATGAAACCGCTGTGCTAGCAGCAGTACCATATAACTCAGTTCGATACTTTAAAGTACTAATCTGATAGTACTCGTAACAACAATAAAACGTCATCATCAATTTATCGATAGAATCGCACAATAGACACAGTTTTGTATAAAAATGTTAATAAATTCTCGGAAAGCATAGTTTGTATAAGAGATTTGATAGTTAGATCCTATCCAGCCACAATGAAATGGCCCAGTGTGCAAAAATAACATACCTACTTCTCATCGGAGTATCAAAGGTGGATGATATCTGCTCACATACCCAATGTATGGGTATAATTATTGAAAATAAAAATTGCCTCAAACCTCATAAAATTTTTATTAAAATTTTAAAATCAAGATCTTTTACAAAAAATATTAATCATCTTAGTTAAGTACTTCAACATAAAACGTGCACTTTATTAAATTTCTTCATTATAAGCTTTTTATGTACTTTTTTTTTTATTTCTTGACTTCGTCCATCGTGGGGGTGACGGAGGGGTACGCCGGACTCTTACCGGCTAAAACCACCGCGGTGTTCCACCTTTGCCTATGGGCTGAAATGACTGAAATAGCAATATTTTTCCTAAAACTCCTACCTATGCATATAGCTTAGGTTTGAAATTAAATGATGTTGTTTATTTTGTAAATATGGATATCGGAATCACTTTTACACGTCATATTATAAAAAAAAAATTAAAATAAGCTAGATGAGGTCGGCGTTTCTTATCTGGCAACTCTGAGAAGAAAGGCCGAAACAAACTCAGAGGTCACAGTCTCTTCTATTCTAGTACCTTCCATCTATATTTTTATATTCTAACATACTTTCCATCCGAAGTTTGAATGATGTCCGGAGGGGGGTGATTATGTTCTGTCACCGCACTCTTTATTGTCCCATCCACGTTCAGAATGAGCTTGGCGCGACAATTCTTCGCTTTCTTGGAGCAGGCCTGGTAACGAAATGAAGGACCTTGCTTCGAAAAGGTATAGTTCTGGTATAAAATTACTGTTTTCCCGTTCAGATTCACTACTTCGTATGGTCTACCTGCAAGTTGAAGAATGAATTACATACTAAGGTAACCAAAAATTCGAAGACATGTGACATCTACCAGCCCGCACTGGGCACGCGTGGTTGATTATGGACCTCTCTTACCGAGAGGAGGCCCAGTAGTGGGAACATTAATGCTTTTGCTTAAGTAAAATATAAGTATTAATGGATGTTATCGTACGTCGCCACTCGCCACCAAGGAATGAGGAAAATGTTGTAAGGAAAGTTTTGAGTATCACACTCAAAACTTTCCAAAAGACCCTAGAAACAATGATGATTGTGTGAAAGATGATACGGCTACAAATAGGTTGACAACCGAGATGACGTCTAATAGAAAAAACATGTTGCGCTTACCCCAAATAAATTGGGGTAACCGCAGGAGAATGATGATTGAGCTTCGTCACCAACTCGCAAATAAAGCAAAACAATCAGTTTCAGGTAAATTACTACTATTTATTTAATACTTCAATGACGACGAAAACAGTGACGGAAAGATTATTTTTGCATTCATAAAGTTGTTAGTAAAATAAATTATAATACACTAAGGGCTGATTTTACCAAAACCGGATAATTTTTCCAATTTTCGACAGTTTTTGTGTGTAACAACTGTCAAAATTTCAAAATTATTCCTCGAATAAAGTTATCAGATGATTGAAAAATCAGCCTAACAAATATTTAACTTAATTGTGGAAACAAGTTTCGGTACAAATAAACTGATCTTAATAAAAATAAATATGTTTTAATATGTACACTGTAAAAATCTAAACTAATTTTACAATTTTATTATTTGATGAATTATGTTTTAAAAAAGTATTTATT
Organism: Apamea crenata; assembly: GCA_949629185.1. Classification (NCBI taxonomy): domain Eukaryota; kingdom Metazoa; phylum Arthropoda; class Insecta; order Lepidoptera; family Noctuidae; genus Apamea; species Apamea crenata. The sequence continues at coordinate 14,875,509 of OX451363.1, read as the reverse complement.
TATTCACAATAACTTCCTGGCTATCATTATATATTATAAATGGAGTTATTGTAGGTACAGCGGTGCAATTTCGTAACACACTAACAGAAGGCTTGGCTTTCATTTTGACAGTTCAACAACATTCATTGCATTATTTACGTTGTCGAGTAGACAAATTTTTCGAGCATATGAAGCAATGGATTAGCAATATCCTTCAAATTGATACAGATTGTGATTGAAAGTGTGTTACGCAATTAAGATGCTGGTCGAATTGAGAAACTCCTCTTTATGTGATGTAGATTAAAAATTAAATGTTAAAAATAAAACACCATTTAGCCCACGTTCGAATGAGCGCGTCTTTCCCGTGGCGATTTTCGCGCCCTGAATTTTCAACGCACTGTTAGCGCCGAGAATCTAGCAGTGTTTTTTTGTCACGCTGAGATGCGCTCTGTTGGATTCTCAATGCTCGGCTCAACACCGAGAGTTAAAAATCCAGTGCGCGATAACGATATTTTTACGTCTGTGGAACGTCGACTTAATGATTATGTTCGTGTTGTTGTTCAACAACTTCATCTCTGATGGTTATAACCACACTCTTACACCCGAGTCGTCTGCGGGTACACGACCACGCCATTTTGTCGTCCTTGCACCTCCGGGCCAGGTTATACCGATAGGTACCTAAAACCAATACAGGATTGCCATTCCTCGTCAGACCAAAGAATTGAACCTGATTAACTGAAATAGAAAATGATATGAGTGATAATTATTGTTCCTTGTAAATGACATTCAATCTGCGCTTTTATAATAATAATAATAATAATAATAGTTTATTTCTCTCTCCACAAAGGTTAGCTTATAAATAACACCTTAGGACTAAACAATAAGTAAGTACAAGACAAAAGCTCCTTTGCGAGAGACTGGAGTCCGTGCTAGGGAAACCCTGTGTTACAGATCTCCAGGCCCACCGCAGTGTTTAGGTGCTGTAGGTACCCACATTACACAAGTTGTAGGACAAAATTAACAAATATTTTGTAACTTCTATGGAAGAGAAGTAAAGAGAAATAGGTTAAAGTAAATTAAAAAAAAAAAAAGTAATAATAATAATATCATGCAAATAGGTTTGTTTATCTGTATTGAGGTGCGTGTACGTGTGTGGTGTGTTGTGCGTATCGTGAGAAGTGTATGAGTGTACGGTGTGCTTGTCTCAGCTTTGTGGGAGTTGGGACTTCGGGAGTAAGTTCATGATAATATGCGAGAAAAGATGTGAATGTTGTGTGTAGTGAGTATGCGTGCACTGGATCCATCGCAGTTGGAGTAGACGATTATGAAGGAATGAATAATATTTGTTCAGTGCCATCGTAATCCAGCTTTTTCAGCCAATTAAATACCATTTTTTTACAGCGCTGTTTAGTGAGGGGGTAGATCAACAAGATTTCGTTTAATTTGTTATAAAGGTAACTGCCGAGAAACATATAATGTCGACGTGAGAAATTTGTATGGAATCTCATTGTCGGACATACTGTGTGTTTACGTCGTTTATTTCCAAAAAGGGTGGGATTATATTGAAGCTGGGAATGTTTACGGAGGGTTGCATTAAGGATGAATAATTGACGAACCGTCAGGACACCAGTGAGTTCATATAGGTCCTTAGTTGGATGCAAGTATGGTAAGAAGTTGCCAACTTTCAGGACTGCCCTCTGAGCACGCTCAATTTTCAGCATGGAGGTCTTACTAGCTCCACCCCATATGGTAATACAATAAGAGAGCAATGATTGACACAGTGCGAGATATACCATTTTTATAATTTTAGGGTTTGCGACATGGCGAAGGTTTTTAAATACGAAAATTAATTTTCGAGTTCTTGAGACAAGGAGATCAATGTGTGGATGGAAGCTAAGCGCGCTGTCTATTGTAACTCCTAGGTACCTTATTGTATCGGTCTTAAGCAGGGTGGGACACAAGCAAGTAGAGGAATGTATAAAAGAACAATTAGAGGAGTGGGCCGTTATATTATTACTGGGAAGGCTTGAAGTTTTAATGGAGAATGAGATATATTTCGTTTTATCAACATTTAGTGTTAATTTATTGTAAGCTAACCATGCCTGGACCAAATCAAAGCCCCGCTGAGCATAACTGTAAACCTCATGCCATGTATCGCCCTGGAACAACAGAGCCGTGTCATCGGCGAACGAAATAATCCTCCCATTGGGCATGTTCAGATCGCAGAGGTCATTTATGTATGTTAAAAATAACGTGGGACCGAGGATACTGCCCTGCGGGACTCCATGCCATCCATTTTATCATTTTCTATGACGATAATTATCATGAACGTTCACGTCCACGTCCATAAAATGTATGGAACGTGCATATTAAAAGCGTCTTCATATATTTCCATACATTTTACTTCGCTGTATTATTGTGAAGCCGTGGGTAGACTTCCACGATAATGTCGTCACGTTAAAAATTATGAAAGCGCAAATGAGTGCCTTTTAATGATCCAATTGAAATAAAAGAATTGACTTCGACTTTATTGCCAAAAAAACTCTAAAGCTTCCATGACGCCGCGGCGCGGTACCGCATGTTTGTGTATACAGATGAATATCGTGCATGCGCCGCCGCACCGCGCCGCCGCATCGGCGCCACGCCGGAACCACGTGTGCACCGCTTTGATGCGATATTTTATCGTCGGATATAGTTGAAGTTTAGTAAGAAACTGATGGATGTTGTCGACTGAGATTTATTTTGATAAATGAACTGTTTGTTTTCTATTAATTTAAAAAAAAAAATGTCCGGAAACATCAATGCGTCTCTTACTAAATTTCAACTATATCCTACGACACTGGTTACTTATCTCCTTTGGTGACTGTACATGAAGTCTAACTCACCGTAGAAATTCTATGCGTAGGTACTTTTTTACATCTTCCAAGTGAACCATCTGGGTGTATGTCTCCATACACCCAGAAAATGCTCACAAGGAGGCATTTTTTATGAAAGAAAACGTCAATTTTAATGAAACAGTGTAATTAATAATTATTGCTTGTCTTAAATTACAAGAAAAACACTTTGAAAATGCACTATTTTACCAAAATATATTAGCTACCTATTTTGCAATATTAATAATCTAAGTACCTATATTAATTTTCATAGTATATGTTAAACCAAATGTTTTAAAAACAAATAAAACTTATTCTAAATTGGCATTGTTAACCTATAAACTATGTTTGTTTATTAAAATTAAATAAATACAGGGTTAATTTTCAAAGACCAGCCAAATTTAAGGGTGTGGTACAGACCATCCAACTGAACAACTTTCTCTATGGGACCAATATCGTAATCGCGAAAAATTTATCAACTGCCCCATAGAAACATTCACTACCTACCCGACCTAAACGTATGGGACGGCTGAATTTTTATTCGCGATTACGATGTTGGTACCATGGAGAAAATGAAAATTAACCATGTATGTACATGCATGACCGCGATTTTCAGGAATAAACATTCAGCAATCTGACAATATGTTTAATATGATTACGATGGCTTAGTATGGCATTTTAGAAAGAAAGAAAGAAAAATATTTTATTCTGCACAAACAAAACGCACAATTACAACTAAATAATATTAAGACAAAAAAAAAAATAAGACAAAACACAAAAAGTAGTAGTAGTGTAGTAGTTAGTAAAATGGTTTTTAACATTGAAATAATATAGTTTGCTGCCTGAAAAGACTCTAATGTGTTTACTATTTTTTAATTAAAGATTAAGTGTCCTTGTTAGCAACAAACTTTATTATTATTTTAAATTTCAAATCCATTTCAAAGTTTCGTCGCGATTCACCCCTGCATCCCTATTCACCCCGTTTTACCGTTACATAATAAAGAGTACACTATTCTATTCTATAATGAAAACTCCATAAATCTGAACAATTCTATCTGTATACCTACATTTCCAGTTTCTAAACATGCAAGTGTTCTTTTTTATGTGAAACTATCACATTGTCGACTGTAACGATAACTGATTTGCATCCCAATGCCGTCCGCGTACAGAGCCATCTTTGTTTGGACCCTTTGTACCTATTCACCCGATTATACCGATATGGACCATAGATAATGACGTTATTGCCACTCTTCGTCGTACTGAAAACTGGGTCGGCATCTGTAACAAAACTAGACCGTTAAGTAAAAAGAAATAAAGGAAAGATAACTTTATTGCTACCAAGAAAAAGTGCATACTTAATCAAAATCAAAATCAAAAGTCATTTATTCAAATTAGGCTGAGAATCAGCACTTTTTGAACGTCAAAATTACAAAAGACAGTCCCCCAAAAACGCCCGCCCTTCACCACTTCCTAGTGCTATCGCTGGGAAGAAGAAGTGGCGCAACAAACTCCCCAGCAGCACAGCTGTCTGTTCAATTTAATGGAATAAACACTCTCTTTTGTTTCACTATGGTTGGCGTGCTTTTAGAATGAAGGCTGTTTCAGTCAGCGTAGGCATCTCTACGTCGGTTCTACGCGTCGTCTGCGCGTCGCCTATTTTTTATTCGTCTACGTTACTGTGCTGACTACACTCATTAGCATAAGGTCTACCCTTCTACCTAGATTCAGATGGCGCCAGACTCGGTTCTGGGCAGCCTCAATATAGATTGTCATCGCCACGCTAAGACGAAGAACCGTAGTATGGTGAGCCCTTTCGGCAAAAGAATGTATTTGCTGGTTCTTTTTGTTGTATTTATATATATTTATTTAGATAAACGAATATTCTTGCTTTATTTATCTTTACAAAAAATCGATTACATTACTTACATAACTAAATATCATTTCATTTCAATGAGTATGTACGTTTTTATGTACAGCTATGATATCATGGATTGTAATAATAAGCGATTTGCAACGCAAGTCAGTACGAGTACAGGTCCACCGTACTTTGGCCCCTTCGTTTCGTTGTTTTACCCTATTATACCGATAAGAACCCAAGATGATCACAGGGTTGCCACTCCTTGACGTGCTGAATACTGGTCGCAATTCTGCATCTGTAATACAACAGAAATGTTTTGTATTTTTTTTTTTAAATGTCATGAGGAAACAGGCATAACTAAGTACCAAAACTTTAAAGACAGCTTAGTGACCTGCTGTGTGTACTAACTCGCCCGCGTAATGGATTGCAGATAGGCGCCCTGAGCAAACGGGAACGTTGTAGGCCAGTAATATTATAGAGGCATGAGGAACAGGGTGTAAAGTTCACTCATCCTCCATTGAAAAGGGAGGATCCTCCAACCAGACGGGTGTTGTGTCTGGCGGGCCATTGCCCAACGATTAATATTGGGAAATTGTATCTATGCTAATTGCGCGGTAAACTCTGCTTGCGAGATGCAGGATTTGCGTGACGTCAGTATGACGCGTTGTTCGCATGTGGCGTTGTAGATACCGCTACAATATTATAATCTAAATTGAACCTAAAGATAATTTGATTCGTTTACAAACCAGTAACAGAAATGACTAAACAAAAAAAAAACAACCCAGACACATCTCGTGCTGCGATCGGCTTGTAATAACTGCACAGAACCGGTTAGATCGGATCATTTTAATTGAAACACTAAGGGATGAATAACAAAAGAAACATTTACGTATTTAGGCTGAATATTAACTAATGCTAACAAGCACACACGAAACAGTACCTATTAATAAATATTCACTGAAAAATGTTCAAGGAAATGGTCTCAAATCCTCATTGATCCTGGGATCCTGCCGTTTTGCCGAAAAGATTTTGCCAAAATTTCACTACCCAAACCTTTTTTTTATACCAATGCCATGTTTGGAATGATTTTAGTACGCACATTTTCTTTTGGTCAAATTTTTACTTGGCAGAATATTATCAGAATAGGATAATGTCATTTAGGCATTTGGTCTGAAATCAAATGATATATTACAGCAAACAATCTTTAGACAATAAATGTTTGGTCAAATGATTTGTTATGGCAAAAAAATATAAAGGCAAAAATATAAAGGCAAAAATAAGATTTTTTGGGAATTATATAATTAAAAGTTAAAAAATACAATTTTATCTTAATATAATCATTTATTCAATACAAAATATTTGTAACTTACAATTTTTATTTTTTTGCAATGGACATTAGCAATTTAATTTCGGAGAATTCAGGCTTGTGTTGCAGAATTCGATTAATTCTGTCGTTTTTATCCATAATTATTTAAAATTATTTTAGTAATTAAAATAGTAAGTACTTAATTAAAATTATTAGAAACGACTAGATTAAATAGAAAAAAATCCACCTGAAAAAAACTATACTACCAGAATATTTAATATTAATATTACCTGTTTAGAATTTGTCCCAAGTGGAAAAACACCCTTGTAATAAAACGTCTTCAAAGTTAGAAATGTAAAATTGAAAACTGACGATACTAAATATTTGGCAAATTTTATTTTGCGTAAAATAAGTTATTCCAACTGAAATATTTGACTACATAAAAATTGGTAAAAGTACTAGTTGGTAAACAAGTCAATGTTTTTGCGTTACGATTATTATTTGTGAAGAGATTTTTTGCTAATTAATAATTTGGTAAATGAAATTATGCGGAAAATTTTTTGGGAAGTGATAATTTGGCAATTTCTTTTCGATGAAACAAGGGGACCCCATCGCCTCGCTAAGACGAAGAACCGTAGTATGGTGAGCCCTTTCGGCAAAAGAATGTATTTCCTGGTTATTTTTGTTGTATTTATGCAAATAAACGAACATTCTTGCTTTATTTATCTTTACAAAAAATCGATTAGATAGATTTTTTTTTTGTTTTTATTCAAATGATTTTATTTCACATACCTAAACCAACATGGGCAAGTGCCCAAACAATTACAACGGTTCCAATTGGTCGTTTCCTATGGAGAAGAGCCGGCAAGAAACTCCACGGTTACTCTTTCAAAAATAATTGGCTTTCATAATGTTTTCAAATTAGATAAGATACTTGATAAAATAGAAAATGGTCTACAGAACTAAAGTCTACAAGGCAACAAAGTCCTCACATTGAAATAATTTATAAAAATCTATGAAAAGTTTAAATAAAATATAAAAACCTATTAGAATAAAACCAAGTGACATGACTGCCATTACAACCACTAATATAGAGTTGAAATTAGAATTGTCTGTATATAATGTTAAATAATAAAAATATTATGTCAAAGAAGTATGTAAAAATAAATAAAAAATAGACATCGTAATTTGAGAGCAGTTATTAACATGTACGTAGTTATTATGCTGTTAATGAGGTGCGACAAAAATGCAGTTCAATGGTTATGCTCATTTTTTAAAGTAATTATAACATTGTTTACTGTGATCAGAACTGATTTGCAACCCGACGATCTTCTGGTACACCGCCATCGGACCCTGTCGCTACTGCCGACACACGCCTGATTGTACCGATACGAACCCATGATGATTAAAGGATTGCCATGGACAGTTTTCGTGAAAATTGCCACTGTAATGTAAGAGTAAAATCTTTAATTTAAGTAATAACATAACACCGTGTATTTCACGAAAGGATAAGGATAAGGATCAGAGTAGTACAAAATAGTAGGTGTACAGCCATGAGCATATGTTTTTATACACTTAGCTTTATTCAAAAGCGATTTACTAATAATTTATTTTGATATGAACATAAACTATGCAATGTGTCGTATTTCATTGTTGTTTTCATTATTTCACGAAAAAAGTTTTGTATTGAAAGTTTCCAAGTGTTGACATATTAGTGCTTGTGACTGTACCTGCACCAACACCTCATCATTTATATAATTTATTTACTATAGCTGTTGCCCGCGACATCGTCTGGGGCGGATGGTCTATCTGTGTGACAAATTTCGTTCAAATCCGTTTAGACGGACGGCACGGTTGGCGCAGTGGTTAAGCGATTGACTGCTGCGCTGCGTGTCGCGGGTTCGATTCCCGCAAGGAACAAATATTTGTATGACCTACATGTATTTGTTCCGAGTCTGGGTGTTTTTCTATCTATAATATGTATGTATTTACAAAAAAAAAAAAATTGTATATAAGTAGTTTATCAGCCATCTTGTTACCATAACACAAGCATTAGGTTGCTTAGCTTGGGACAAATGGTGCTGTGTGAAATGTCCAGGGATATTATTATTATATTATTATTATAGACGTTTTAACGTGAAAGCATAACAAACAAATTTACTTTTGCATTTATAATATTATTTAGGATTAGGTAGTCAGCCTTATCGCCTACATTTGTTTTACAGGGAAAACCTAATGTAAGAACGTACCAATCCACACTCAGGGGTCTCCACCAAAAACAAATTATACAAAACCACAAAATTGACATGTTTTTAATACTAAATCTCATTACAAAATATGTTTCTTATTAATTTACGAAATAAATTATTTCTTTTTTAATTTGTAACATTCTTTATTGAGCACCAAAAATTTATTTTAATGGTTATGTTCATTTTTAGTTATAACCACAATTCCGTTGACTATTATGATAACGGATCTACATCCATAGATTCTTCTAGCACATGTCCATCGTATCCTGTTCCCCTGGGCAGCAGAAGAGGCTTGATAATATCGATATCCATTAAGATTCAGCAGATAATTGCCACTCTTCGTTGTCGTGAAAGTTACCTCTATAAGTGAAGAACCCTTATTAGTCATACTCCTTACAAACGAACTCATTCTTACGTTTAACTACAAAAACTATTGCGGGTAATACACGTTCAATAACACTCCGAGGGATTGCTAGACCATTGCTTCATATGATCGAAAAATATATCTGTTCAACATCGTAAATAACGCAATGAATCTAGTTCAACCGTCAAAATGAAAGGCATCGCCATTTTAAGTGTGTTACGTAATTACCCACTGGTTGACACCCGCACATACCAAGGAAGCATGGCACGGAATCCTGAAGGATAAAGAATCCTCCTTCCTTTTGCGCCATGCCTCTAAGCAATATATGGAATGAAGCTGCCAATGATGACGATGACTACAGGAGCACCAGCCTGTCCATGTCCTGTGTAACCATCGTCTGGGTTGAGCTAAGCCAATTATGGCACTACAGTACTGCAAGAAATCAAACAACGTTATGATTTCTTTCCCTCTTATTACAAAACAAGGTTTTTATTTAGATCAAGTTTAAACCACTGAGCCAGTTATTGAATTAAACCTAACTGTTACAAAAAATGCAGTTCTTTATACAAAAATGACAGCTTGATTTGGTGCTAAGTTGTCATTTTAGTATTAAGAACTTTATCTAAATCGAAATAAAGTTCGAAATACAAATACTGGCTCAGAGGTTTAGGCTAGAACTAAAGTTCGATTTCGTTTTGTAATAAGCCGATTTAAGTTTATTCTAAGCGAACGTCTCTAAATTACTCCCGGCATATTGTCACTTTTCTTCCAAATACAAATATTCCTAATACAAATATTTGACAGCTAAACTCAATTGACTGTTCGAATACAACCATAATCAGCCTATAACATACATCAGCCTATAATGTTCCCACTGCTGGGACACAGGCCTCCTCTCTGTGAGGGGCGTAATCCACAACGCGCGCCCAGTGCGGGTTGGTAGATGTGCTAGGACATACCAGTTTTCTCACGAAGTTTTCCTTCACCGTTTAGAGAGCAGTTGTGATGAAATAATTTACAAAAAGTAAAGCGCCTGTCTGGGTTCGAACCTACGACCTACAAACTCGTAAGTCACGGCTATTACCACTGGGCCACCACTGCTACAGAGTTAATTTGCAACCAGAGTTAATTTACTGCCAGACTGCACTGCATAAGGTTGAATTTAGCAGACAACCTTTACAGTACTGTCAGGCCTACTACTGCGGTTTGGAGGACAATAAATTAGCGGGAGTGGGGGAGGCGCTGACGTCGCTTCTTTACGAAGTAATACCTACTTATTTTTCTTAGCTAAATGTAAGTTAACTAAGAAATAAAACTAATATTTTCAATTACTGCTGGTGACTTTTTTTGCGCCCCTTGTGGACCCTAAAGTGGTGAAGGTTGAGCGTTTTGTTTTGCTCTGTCACTTTTGACATTCAAAGGGTGCTGATTCTTAGCCTTATTTAACACTAAAAAGTTGAAAAAGTTGTTTCACAACCTAACGCTGGGAACATTATAAGATTCATGCTATTAATTAAGGAGCGAATAGAAATAAGTCCAAGACATGACAAATGAATGTATTTTCAAATCTAGATTAAAGTTAATGTTAAAATAATATTAATTAATGATTATGTTCATTTTTCATCTGAACTATAACATCACCAATTGTTGTCATTACGGATTTACAACTAATGTCTGTTCGCGTGCATCGCCATCTTGTTTTATTTTCTTTAGTAGCACTCGTTCGGTTATACCGATATCGACCCAGGAGGATCACCGGGTTGCCACTCTTTGTCGTTGTGAAAATAACATTCCCAACTGTAAAAAGAACTGGTTTTAATTATGCAATGAGATTGTTTTTAAGTTTACTTAATAACAACAATTCTAAGCACAAAAACTATTAAAGAAAACAACTAAATTTTAGTTTTTTTATAACTACATAAGATAGGTACCTACCTGTCCTTTTTGTGTGCTTAAAACAATGTCTTTTTCTACCAATACAAGATAATTTTTAAACTAGTTAAATTTAAAATATAAAAACACGCTGGATTAAAACACTAAGCGAGGGCAAAACCTACATTTATTTTCACATGGATATAAAAATACATAGCTGTAATAAACAAGATACTATGTGCTACGGATAAAAGACCAGTTTTCGAGCCAGTGCAGAACTATCTTCGAATTCATTCGTAGATGAGGCCAGTTATTTTACATTTCTTCCTGCCACTGACACGCGATACCTATTCAGGCATTGTAAAAAATAATATAATGTTCGGACTATAAAAGAGACCATGATCTTCGAGTTTGTTTCGGCATTTCTTCTCAGGGATCAGCTAGCAGCGATGTAGGAAATGCCGACGCCATTTTAATCTCAAAATATTGACCAATTACCTACAGAACTAAATATCATTTCATTTCAATGAGTATGTACATTTTTATGTACAGCTATGATATCATGGATTGTAATAATAACCGATTTGCAACGCAAGTCGGTACGAGTACAGGTCCACCGTACTTTGGCCCCTTCGTTTCGTTTTTTTTTCCGATTATACCGATGGGAACCCACGATGATCACAGGGTTGCCACTCCTTGACGTGCTGAACACTGGTCGCAATTCTGCATCTGTAACACAACAGAAATTTATTGTATTTTTTTTTAAATTTCATGAGGAAACAGGCGTAAATGACTAAGTACCAAAACTTTAAAGACAGTTTAGTGACCTGCTGTGGGTACTAAACCGCCCGCGTAATGGATTGCAGATAGGCGCCCTGAGTCCCAGCAAAACGGAACGTTGTAGGCCGATAATATTATAATCTAAAATGAACCTAAAGGTCATTTGATTCGTTTACAAACCAGTAACAGAATGACTAAACAAAAAAAAAACCCAAACACATCATCTCATGCTGCGATCGGCTTGTAATAACTGCACAGAACCGGTTAGATCGTATCGTTTTAATTGAAACACTAAAGGATGCATAAAAAAAAGAAACATTTACGTATTTAGGCTAAATATTTACTAATGCTAACAAGCACATACGAAACAGTACATAGGTATTAATAAATATTCACTGAAAAATGTTCAAGGAAATGGTCTCAAATTCTCAATGGTTATGTTCAGTCTTATGACTAACAATCACACTGTTAAAAGTAATGATAGTAGATCGGCAACCCATTGGGTACCGGGTACAAGTCCATCGCACTTTGGCCCCTTTGCAAGATAAAACCCGGTTGTATCGATAGGGACCAAGGATGATGACAGGATTTCCACTATAAGTCGTGCTAAAAACTGGCTCCGTATCTGTAATAAAACACAATAGTATTATATATATATAAAAACTATACTACTATTGGTATATTATTACAACATCAAATTGACAAGTCTATGATTACCTTAATAATTATATCAAGGGAAACGTACTATTGCTACCTTCGGTTTTTCAGTAACTTTTCTGATGATCTCGAATATTGAGATTATTAGAAATTGCTTGAAAATACTTGTATTCTTTGGTATTGTGACACAAGGGAAAATTAAAAACATTTATTTTAGACAAATATTTACTAATGTAAACAAAAACACATGGAATATATTATTAAGAATTTTTGATATACAGATACTCAAAATGGTTTAAGGAAATCAATGGTTATGTTCATTTCTGTGGCTAACAATAATATCGTTGACAGTTACGATAGCAGATCGGCATTTTGACGAATTCCGAGTGCAGGTCCATCGTACTTTGGCCCCTCTACAACTATTAATCCGATTATATCGATAGGGACCAACAATGATGACATCATTGCCACTCTTTGTCGTGCTAAAAACAGGATGGAAATCTGCAATAAAATATAGTAGTATTGTATCAAGTGTCATCTATGTATACGAGCATTTCATTATATTCGTCGAAAAAACAGAAATAGACAGGGGTGATAAAAAAAAACTCTCCTCTCTTCCTCTGTTTTCAACAAGTAAATGCGGAAATCGAGGTTGATTTCCGCCTTCGAAAATCGAAAATCGACAGTTACAAACAGTTGATTGTAACTATCGATTTTTGCAATTGCTTACATACACCACGACAAAGAAAATGCTGTCAACCATCCTGAACTAATAATCAATAATAATCATTTTGACTCATGATTTCAAAGAGAATTAACATAAAAATAACAATATTAAATAAAATCTGTTACCTAATCTAATTAATTCTGTTCTTTTCGACATGATGCCACAATATGGACAGTTGATTTGGCCAGCAACACCGATACGACTGTGGTTGCCACTGCCGCGGGTACGACTAAGCAAGTCACTGATATTATTATAAAATGCTTGAATAAATCTGTATTCTTAGATATAAAAACATTTATTTTAGACAAATATTTACTCATGCATACAAAAAACACACGAAACACTTTTACATAAATTTTTAAATTGTTATACGCAAAAAAGGTTATGGAAATCATCTCAATGGCTATGTTCGGTTTTATGCTCAACAATTACACTGTTGACGGTTACTATAACAGATCGGCATCCTACCGGGTACCGGGTCCATCGCACTTTAGCCCCTTTATAACTATTAACCCGATTATATCGATAGGGACCAATGATAATGACATCATTACCAAATCTTGATGTGCTAAAAACTGGCAAGCAATCTGTAATAAATAAAACACACTAGTATTGCATAACTTGGCGTTGGAATTCAGGCTTGATAATTATGATCATATTATTAAAACTAATACGTACTATTGCTGCTTTCGGATTTTCAGTAACATCTGAAATTACAGTCACTGATATTGATATTGTGACTGTTCCTAAATTACCCTAGGCTGATAAAATTTTCGTTTTTTCTATTTATGTGAAATAGCACAGTTAAGAACGGCTCTCCTTACGGGAAAGGGAGCACGCCCCATTCCACCGCGTGCTCCTGTAGGGATTCGACACCAGACTTGGGCACCCTCCCACCGTTATAAGAAATGAATTCCCATGAACTAAAGTACCTCATCCGGACTTAGAAAGCTTGGGGATGAGGGTGGGATGCAAGGTGAAGTTAATAATGGGAATTCACAGTTAGGAAGCATAAGTATTACAATTATCAATATTATATGAAGCTAAGAAGACAAGAGGGTATGTAAAAGTATGTAATACAATATAATATATTAGGATTTCGAAAAAAAAAAATGATATATGAATGATAAATGTTGCTCACAGGTTGTCACTGATATCTGTAATAATCTTGATGATTAGACGGGGTAAATAAAGAGAGGAGAGGAGGGGAAGGAGATCGTTACGCTTGCGCTTAAATTAATCATTTATAACTACGTTAATTTATCTATTTACAATGTACCCACTACAGTGAGACTGGGGACCGTTTTACAGCGTATGCCTCATTATAGGTACGTGTTCTGTTAGACCTAACGCATAGAACCTTTGAGGACACTAACACGATTCTCAGAACACGCTCCCTAAGCACTAAATAAATGTCTTACTCAACCCTAGGACAGAGTACTGCGAAGTCCAACTGTTATTGAGTGAGACAAGTTTTGAATAGTTCTTAACGCGTATTAATATGAAAGACACCCTTACCTACCCCTCTTCTAAGGTACATAAACTAGCACAAGCGTACCGTAGACTCAGCCTCTAGCAAAACTCATTGCGATCGTACCTGGTGCACACCGAAGTGGAATTTCCTTACTCTTCCCCATTTAGAAGGACGCAGTGCATCCTATAGTCAGCGTGTTTCGATAAATAGTGACGATTTAGTAAAAGTCCTACATAACGGACGGGGTGATTTATCGAGACACGGTCCCTAGCGTTTTGGAACGCCTATCAATCGTAGTTTGTGATACTTAGTGATGCATATGCACATTTGCACATATGCACATTTTCGGGAGAGGGGGCTCTCCCGAAAATGTGCATACAACAAGCCGCACGCATGTGTTCTGTGACGAGACCTTTTTGGAAGCAGAAATCACCAATAACGTTTGGTTAATCATTTAATTATAGATTGGCTATAAAGCCTGGTTTGATTTAAAAGAACTGCTAGTTTTACAGCTCTGCCTTCCATATGAGGTCGTTAACACTCGTCAAAAGTCAGGAGCATTCAAGCCCAAAGTCAGGTAAAGCAGAAGGCCTTCTCCGTATTCCTTAAAACCAACCGGAATTGAAAGATATCTGTCAAGGTAAGGATTAGGAGATGGATACATAAGAGAAAATAGCATGAATGATTAATAAAGATCATTTAGATGTTTTATTTCCTTGATGGAATAAATCATCACTGGCTACTATGGCTACTCAGTTATATCGCCCTTCACTCCTGCCTAATGTTTAGCTGAGGAGAAGAATAGGCGCAATAAACTCTCCAGCAGCACGTATCTGTCTGTTTCGTCAGAGGAACTTTAACATCATTATCAGCCTAGGATAATAAAATTATTATAATTAAGGACTCACCCGGTCGCACCAACACACACACACATAATACGCTAAATATTACATTAGTGTAATCTGAGCTTTGACCTATGCGTATTTAACTTATTCAATACTAATCGCTTTCTTACGACAGTCAACCCACGTGGACATGGCGTCTTGGCTTGGCATTTAGCAAATCTCTTAATATAACTAGCCTACACTATCACGTCCGCATCATCTGGATGTCCAAAACTGACTGCCTTGACTTATTACCTCAGTCTTCTCACAATTCCTCAAAAATACCACGCTTAGTTCAGCCTCCGTCTGTCTCTTTTTTTTGTCCGATTTTTCAATTGTTTCGAGGGTTCATTCCACAGCCTACAATCCCTACTAATGGTAAACAGATGTGACTGCTAGCATTGTTTCTTAAAATTAGAAATCGGGTATTTCACAAGATTCTTTGGAATTCGTAGCATTATTGCATTCGAACCATCCGCCAGTCCTTTATTGTTTCCCATTAAATAGAGAATTTATGTGTTCCTTTGAGGCCCGAGCCATATGCCGATTTCAAAATGAATATAATATTTTGTTATTAACTAGGAGTAAGTGACAGACAGTCACAATATTATTAGAAATAGCTTGAAAAAATCTTGTATTCTTTGGTATTGTGAAACAGACAAAATTAAAACCATTAATTCTAAACAAATATTGATATTATTAGAAAATACTGGAATAAATCTGCATTCTTTTTGGTAATACGGCATAGAGAAATATTTAAAACTTTTATTTTTGACACATATTTACAGATGGAAACAAAATATACAAGAAACACTTTTTTATTATTATAAAAATTTAGATGTACAGAAAGGTTTAAGGAAATCATTTCAATGGTTATGTTCGGTCTTATGGTGAATAATCTCATTGTTAAAGGTTACGATAGAGGATCGGCATCCTACCGGGTACCGATTACAGATCCATCGCACTTTGGGCCCTTTATAACTATTAAGCCGATTATATCGATAGGGACCAACGATGATAACATCATTACCACTCTTTGTTTTGCTAAAAACTGGCAAGCAATCTGTAATAAATAAAACACACTAGTATTGCATAACTTGGCGTTGGAATTCAGGGTTGATAATTATGATCATATTATTAAAACTAATACGTAGGTACTATTGCTACTTTCGGCTTTTCAGTGACATCTGAAATTACAGTCACTGATATTGATATTATTAGATATGGCTTGAAAAAATCTGGTATTCTTTGGTATTGTGAAACAAACAAAACATAAACCCATAAATTTTAAACAAATATTGATATTATTAGAAAATACTGGAATAAATCTGCACTCTTTAATATTTAAAACTTTTATTTTAGACACATATTTACAGATGGAAACAAAAAATACAAGAAACACTTTTTTATTATTATAAAAATTTTGATGTACAGAAAGGTGAATGATTTCCATAAAGGAAATCATTTCAATGGTTATGGTCGGTCTTATGGTGAACAATCACATTGCTGACGGTTACGATAACGGATCGGCATCCTACCGGGTACCGAGTACAGATCCATCGCACTTTGGGCCCTTTATAACTATTAAGTCGATTATATCGATAGGGACCAACGATGATAACATCATTACCACTCTTTGTTTTGCTAAAAACTGGCAAGCAATCTGTAATAAAACACAAAAGTATAGTATAACTTGACGTTGGAATCCAGGCTTCATAATTATGAGCATATTAATGTAACATTCAGCCTATGATTTACAAATAACTATAATATCAACGCATACGTATTATTGCTGTCCTCCGTTTTTCCGTAACATCTGCAATAACAGTCACTGATATTAATATTATTAGAAATAGCATGAAAAAATCTTGTAATCTTTGGTATTGTAAAACAGTGAAAAATCAAAACCATTTATTTTAATTAAATATTTACTACAAACAAAAAAGACACGGATCACTTTACTATAATTTTCTAATAATTGATAATTCTTATACGCAGAAAACTTTTAGGAAATCATCTCAATGGCTATGTTCGGTCTTATGCTGAACAATCTCACTGTTGACAGTTATGATAACAGATCGGCATCCTACCGGGTACCGAGTACAGGTCCATCGCACTTTGGCCCCTTTACAACTGTTAACCCGATTATACCGATAGGGACCAACGATGATGACATCATTACCACTCCTTGTCGTGCTAAAAAATGGCACGCAATCTGGAATAAAACACAATAATAGTATTTTATCATTTGGCACCACAATATGTGTTCATCAACAAATCACAAAGAGTCTAAAATAATAAAAAAAAATATATTAACATCGTCGTTTTCGGTTTTTAACCGACTTCAAAAAAGGAGGAGGTTCTCAATTCGACTGTATTTTTTTATGTTACTTCAGAACTCCGTTATTTATAAGCCGATTAGCAAAATTATTTTTTTATTTGTAAGGATATTCGGCGGCGGTCCCACTGAAGGTCTTCACGGAGGATGGAGGACGGAGGCGTAAAGTGGGTCCGTCAGGTACCGGACCGGATAGGTGGCTCTGGAGTCATCATCATCTGCCTAGCCTTTTCCCAACTATGTTGGGGTCGGCTTCCAGTCTAACCGGATGCAGCTGAATACCAGTATTTTACATGAAGCGACTGCCTATCTCACCTCCACAACCCAGTTACTGGGTGGTAGGTGGCTCTGGAGTATCAGCCTTATTTAGTGTGTTCGCTTTAAAGGCGAAACTGAAACTGATCCTTGCATTGCGTGGATCTATATTGTCAGCACGTAGAATAATATCATGTAGAAAATATGAATTTGAAATATGATAATGGCCAGGGTTAGTTTTTGGCTAAGTATGTATGTATATTTAGCTAAAAAGATGCAGGGCCGGTAAGGATTTGAAAGTAAAGTTGCCATGGCGACGTATTAAAAGTCGTTGTCAAAGCTGTCGTAACAAAATATATTATTAATAAAATACAATAAATTCTATACTTATTTTGTATTAGAAGTATAGTGTTTATAGGAAAAATGATATCAATCAATGTGAGCGAAATTACCAACCCATGGTTGTCACTAAATCGTTGTAGTGTCTGTGTACTAATTGTGGATAAAACGTTTCGTGAAGAATAATCAGATCAGCGCCTAGCGGTAAAGGAATGCTTGTTCAACAACATTCATTTCGTTATTTACGTTGTTGAGCAGACACATGACACACATTTTTTGAACATATGAAGCAATGGATTAGCAATATCCTTCAAGATGATTCAGATTGAGATTGATTGTGTGTTACGCAATTAGGGTGCGGTAGGGTTAGAGCTTCACAATCCTAAGTAAGTAATAAGTAACTAATCATTTATTTACCAAAAAACCTAGTCCAGGTAACATGTTAGTGGTTATGTTCAATCTTATGACTGACAATCACACTGTCGACAGTTACGATAGTAGATCGGCATCCCGAACCGATCCGGGTACAAGTCCATCGCACTTTGGCCCCTTTACAAGTATTAACCCGATTATATCGATAGGGACCGAAGATGATCACCGGGTTGCCATTCCTTGAAGTACTGAACACAGGATCCGTTTCTGAAATAAAAAAATAGAATAAATACTCTTTATAATGTACACTAAGTATATGAATTACGGATATAAATGAGGCAGAGTTTTTTTTTTTTGTTAAACTTTTTGTTTCGTGGTGTTAGAAATCCTCATGGATGGCAGTTACCCCTGGGGCAGGTGTAGGGGTCTGACTCTTACTGACTATTTAGTCAGAGTGCCGGGGCGCTGCTCCCTTTCAATAATTTCTGCTACGAACAGCTGCGGAAATTGGCAGGTAACATCACACAGTAAGTGCTTGAAATAATCCTATAGTATTTATTGTGAGACACATGGGTATAGAAAGAGTAAATGAAGACATTTAATTTAGAAAATATTTATTCTAACCTTACACAAACAATATAATGTAGTCGGGTTTTTTGACACAAAGAAAACTCCGAACTATTAAAAGTGTTGTAAACTTTGTATATTGTAATAAACGAAATGTACCTACATGAAGAACAGTGAGATACTTTATTGTTTAACAGCTGGTTAACAAAGTGGACAACTCGCGAGGCGCAACAGTCTGTGTTCGCCGACTTGTTTGCGACTGACTTGATTTTTTTAATTTTGGAATGGCATCACGCTGGTCAACCTAGAAGGTTGTCGCCAGTCTTGCCTGTGCCTCCAGATAGGACGTAAAAATCTTAAAAAATAAGCGACTACTCGCTAAGGGCGAAGTCGTGTGTAGATCTGTGGAGTACCGACTCCGACATCGGCTCTGAGCGTCGCTGGATCGGATTATGGGACTGATTTTGACTTTCTTTCGCATTTTAAGGTAGGCATCTCAATCATTATGTTCAGTGATATTTATATAAGAAGAAATTGCTTAATAAAATCTTGTAGTTTTCATATAGCAAAACGCAGAGAAAAGTTAAAAACATTTATTTTAGAAAAATATTAATTTAAACAACCAAAAAAACATGGAAAACATTTTTAATAAATTTAAATAGTTAGATAATCAAAATAGTATATGGAAATCAATGGTTATGTTCAGTTCTGTGCCTAACAATCACATTGTTGACAGTTACGATGTAAGATCGGCATCTTGATGCGTACCGGGTGCAAGTCCACCGCACTTTGGCCCCTTTACAAGTATTAATCCGATTATATCGATAGCGACCAAAAATGATCACAGGGTTGCCACTCCTTGTTGTGCTAAAAACTGGCGCTATATCTGTAAAAACATTAAATGTAATGTACGATTTTGCACTGTAAACGGTGGATAATTGAGCACTTTACTGGTCTTCAAACGTGAAATAGCCAATGTTATTACTCATTCCAGGAGATCCCTAACTGTGCGTCGCGACGCCCCGAGGTGTTGCGTTGTGCCAGGGACGTCGCGAACCAGTATGCTCACTTCACGTCACGTATTATTTGCATACATAAATAATATTTTATAGTAAGTTACTGGAAGGACTTGGGGGAGGCATTTGCCCTGCAATGCGACAGTATAGGCTAAACAAATAAAGTTAGTAAGTAACATTATGTATTCTTTGTTTATTTTTATAAAATTATTTAGCTAGAGTCTAGCTGCTAGATACTAGATTCTAGAGCTACACGCAGGTATCTTCTTTTAAAAGGGAGTCGCAAAAAATTACAACATGTAATGGGAGTCGCAATATAAAAAAAGATTGGGAACTCCTGAATCATTCACATCTGCGCTCGTCTTTGTAGAAGTTGCTGCAATGAACAGTGGAAATTATGGTATCATAACTCAGAATCATTTTCTAATTATCCCTTATTATGTTAACGCTCAAAGGCGGAGAAAGCACAAAAAAAAAGATATTTCAATTTCTAAAATATTTACTAACAGTATAAGTTAGTAAGCTAGAAAATAAATTATAAAATACACACACTATTTATAAATAGTAATGATTGATTATGTGATTTGGTTCTATTGCAAGTGTCTTTTCACGCGGCGTTGATCTGTATAGTAAATTTCATGATATTTTACACAATCATATTAGATACAGTTCGACGCCATGTGAACGTATGCTTGAATAGATTGATTTGTTCATTATTAACAAAGATTACCTTACAACTAAGTATAACTTTAATGATTCCATTTCTACATCTTTACAATAAGGCTAAGGATTATATTAAAGCAATCATAGCTGGGCCCTAATTCACTATGATCACTTAATGATCCCTTACTTCATCACGACATCTGCTGATATCGTATCTCTATGAGACAATGAATAAAACCGCACGAAATGAACACGAAGTCGGCGTGGTTTTAACTGGGCCCCAATTCACTATGACCACTCAATGATTCCTTACTTCGAAACCACATCAATTCCTTAGCTAATCACGCCAATCTCGCGTTCATTTCGCGCGGTTTCGTTCAATGTGTCTTAAAGAATACGGCCCCTGGTCTTATTTTTCTCTCTTCAATGGTTATGTTCATCCTTGTGATGAATTATGATACTGTCGACAGTTATGATAGTAGACCGGCATCCCATCGGATACCGGGTGCAGGTCCACCTCAATTTGGCCCCTTTGTACCCACTGGATCGATTATACCGATACGGACCGAACTTGATCACAGGATTGCCATTCTTTGTTGTACCGAAAACTGGGCCTGAAAAATACAAGTTTTACGTAAGATTTTGTGATGACGTCAATGTGGTAAAGAATGTACTTTAAATCCAGAGGGTTCTTTGTTAAACTTTCTCAGGTCCTTTTTTGGTTACGTTTCATGTTTATGTAACTATAGTGTTTTGTTTCAACAATGTTTCATTGAAATATAACGCTAAGAAATTATTTGAATTCGTTCATACGGCTTCATGTTGACCCAGATAGCAATTTAAACTTGTTTCAGGCTTGCAGTAAGTTTGAAATATCAAATGTGAAAACTTGCATAAAGTTTGACGAGGCAAAGGACAAACTTGTGGCAAGTTTCTATCAAACTTATATCAAATGTCTAGTTTCCGCCCATCAAACTTGCCAACTCTTTGTCATTGCAAACTTGCCAACTCTTTGTCATTGCAATATTGCCAATTCTTTGTCATGACAATGTTGCCAACTCTTTGTCATGATAATGTTGCCAACTCTTTGTGATGACAAATTACCTACAATGTTGTCACATACTTGCTTAATGTTTGTTGCATACATTGTAATCAATGGTTTATTGCTAAGACAGATGCTTAATAATATACCACAAAGCAACGAGTTTTGGTGTTTTTCAGAAGGCATACTCGCGAACGCGAACCAATACGATAAAAAAAAAATTGTGCCGTCGTTTGCGAGTCGGCCTCATGAAAAACACCAAAACTTGTTGCTTGGTGGTATATTATTAGGCATCTGTCATAGAAATAAACCTAAGATCACATTATCTTGACAGCATTTAAAGTATGAAATGAAATCAATTGAAATTAAAATTGAACGGGTTTATTTCACCATTGCACTTCAAAGGGTACTTATTTAAATTTATACAGCCTGTGTAAACAGTTTATAGAAACACAATCCTACTAATATTATAAATGCGAAAGTTTGTATGTATGGATGTATGGATGTTTGTTACTCTTTCACGCAAAAACTACTGAACAGATTTTGACGAAATTTAGCACACAGATAGTTTATAACCAGGATTAACATATAGGATACTTTTTATCCCGACATTTCCACGGGATCGAAACTTATGCGGGTGAAACCGCGGGGCGCAGCTAGTCTTAAATAAGTCGAAAACAAATACGTAAGTATAAAAAAAAGTAGTACGGAAGTTTTTTTTTATTGCTGACTGGGCCTGCTCTTGGCCTTCACGCCTATCACGCCTGATGGAAAGCGATGGTTATCCATCGCTTTAGACCTTATGGTCTATGATGGAACGAGCGTGCCCAGAAGATGCCTGTTCATTCTAGACTCGCATCATGGTCGATTTTTTTTGTCTCTCGGCCCTGAAACAATGAAATAAAATGGCTGTCAATAAACACCTGCAAAACTAACTTTTAAATTAATGGTGCCATTGAAATACAATACAACTGTAGTCACCCTGAACGAGTCGTCTTGTTATGAAATAAATAAATGTATGCAACTACCTATACCACTTTAAGTCATTGGTGACAGCGCCGGGGTTCGAACCCAGTACCAGTAGGCCCCACTAGACTATCTACACCCGCTCTACAGACTATTATTGTATGAGAGTAATTTTACCTTCTTGACAATCTTATTTTGGCTTGGTTTAGCCAGTCACTGATTATCTCTCTCAGCTTATCGTCGGTAGCATTTCCATGTTTTTTTTTACACATTTCTGAAAATATAAATAAAACAGATATAGTAATGTACTATAATTGACATTACGCAGCATGTTTCATAGTGTGACTGTTGGTTATGTAGGAATTAAAACAATAACAAAAAACCTGAATTACATTAGTACTTACGAAATATTAATTTGGAAGTTTCTGTGTCAAGAAATGATTTCTTGTTTGAGTTTTTCATTTTTTTCCCAGTCAGAGAATATTGCTCAGCTACTTCATCCAGCAGTATTCTTCTAAGCATGTTTGTGGCGAAAGAACGAAGGTTTTTACCGCCAATACCAGCCAAGAATCGTATCTGAAAAAAGAAATACTGTATATAATGTAGGTAATTATGGCATAATTATGTACATGTTGGGTGCATCATAATTTTTTTTTTCTCAAATATAGTCAAAAAAAAAAAAAAAAAAAGCATACAAATTCAATTGTTAGTTGTGCAACTACTGAAGTAAGTTTTAGACTTATGTAAATCTGTGCTTCATGGGTAAAAAGAAGGTACATAGATGACTATTAATATGAAACATTACTAAATGTATATTTAATAAAATGTAGCCCTTACCATTGCCTGTTTATTGTCACTATTTTTGACTTGTTCATTTAAATGACAGAAACTGTCATCGTCATTTACTGGCAGGTTTGTTAGAAACTGTGGCAGTGAAAAGGGATCTTGCCTTTGTGGTGTCAATGGTTCTTCCGGCCGCCCTAAAATCGGCTCCACTTTTCTATTAATTTCTGACACTTGTTTCGACAGGTCAGTCACCACCTGGATGAGACGACTTTGTTGGATTGCCAATTGTTTGCTTGTCGCACAGTCTGTAACAAAAATATTAAAATTAAAATATATTACCAGATGGACACATTTTCGGTTGACTGGGAACAGCTGGACTGTCCACAGATGAACGGATGGGCACGAGACGATGACGCAATTCTTGACTCACTCACTAAAAAGCTACAATTTTGCACAGAAGTTCCCTTTATGATGTAGAAAATGTAAAAGGTTTTATAGAAATTCAGGATTAGGACAGGAAATATAGGGCGAACGATGTCTCTGGCAAAGTGTTAGTTGAAAATACTACAAAGTGTTACTTTTGCAATTTATGTGCAAATTTAGTCAGTAGAGTAAGTTTTGTTGAGATTTAACTCATAGCCGTTTTTGCAAAATGTCTGAATTGAGTGATCTACACTTTCGGCAATAACTGAAGATCCTTGAGAGTGACAATTTTTTACTTTGGGCTATGAGTTTTAACTATTTTTGATTAAATGTGCAATCAGATTATTTCACGAAATAAAAAAAGATCACTCAACCCAAATGCACATGTATTATTTACATACACGTAATACAGTAAAAAAAGTCTTCCTAAAAACACAATATTTCTTTACCCTTTGCCGTGCACTATTGTACAGAGGCCAGCACATCAAGCTACCCGAAACTGTCAATTTTTCCCAATCAACTTTGAACCTAACGCTTTAGCGATAAAGTTGAAAATCTATTAAAGAAATTTGACAGATTGTAGTAGCTTGATGTGCTTGGCGTCTGTACATCGAGTGCAGTAAATACTGTTAAGAAATCATACAATGCAGTTAACTCTAGGTACTACTAAACTATACGCACGACGACATATCAAGCTATACATTTCAAGTATAAGCTGACTTCAAAATCGTACGAAAAACCAATACAATGCGAGGTCTAGCTTGATATGTCGTGTGTACATATTTAATTTGGTTATTATTAAAACCATTTTGTTTATTGATAGGACACACAACTCTATAAATAATAATAGTAAGATCAACGGCATTCAAAATAATAAGTAGCATATAAAACATTGATACACCTACATGATAATATAAGCTATCTCAATTAAAGGTAAATACTGAATGGTAATCTTTAAATATTTTACATCTTTGACCATGTAGCACACTTTCAATCGCAATCCGAAAGAAGGAAATTCCTAATCATCCATATTATGTTTGAAAAATTCGTCTGCCCAATAACGTAAAGGTGCGTGTGCTTCGAATGGTAAGCCACGCATTTAACGGCTACCTCGTTCTGGGGCATCTAACATATAAAAAAAAAATCATTTGTGGCGCATGCCTCGCTCTGTCTGGATGCACCTTAATATATCAATGAATGTCATTGATCTGACAAAATTAAAGACATTACTATTGTAAGCATAATCAACGAGCCAAGCCTATAACGTTCCCACTGCTGGGACACAGGCCTCCTCTCAGTGAGAGGAAGTGGGTCATAATCGTCGATCTATTCTGTAAACTGCTCACCGTGAGAACTCAGATGAAGTGAGTTTAAAGTTAACTGTCAATAGTGTCAATCCCTAGCATCTGGTAGATTGACAGCTCACTTCTACCAAGTTTTCACGGTGAGATTTTTACAGATTACACTGGTAGGTCGGCGGACGTCACATGACTTCGATTTTTTGTTCTAGGACATGCCAGTTTCCTCCTCACGATGTTTTCCTTCACCATCTTGAGAGCAGTGGTAATGAAATAATTTACACAAAGAAAAGTGACTGCTTGGTTTCGAACCCATGACCTACAGCCTACTACCACTTCTCCCATTGTCATTGTAAGTGTGTTTCGCTATTACTCCGCTGGTATTCTAATGGTTATGTCCAGGCGTATGTTTAATTATGACATTGTCGATAGTAACGACATTTGATTTACATCCATAGGAGTTCCTATTACAATACCACCGCCGTTTGGGTAGTATACCACTATTTTGATTCGTCCGGTTATACCGGTACGATCCCAGAATGAGCACAGGATTCCCTTTACTTGTCGTACTAAAAACTGGCACTGAAAAATAAAACTTCCATGTTAGTTTATTTTGGTCGACATAATATCTCAAGCAGTGTCTATTGATAAATTGGTAATTAATTCAAGCAAACGAAAATGGAGTTTAGAACAGCGTGCAAGAGATGATTCCTCGTGGCGTGTGTTGGTGCATATTTTCAGTCATAGAAATTTATTTTTTATTCATAAAAAATAAATTTCTATGTCTATACAGTCAAAGCTTGACCGCAAATAGCAAGCGGAGCGACTGAATGTATTAGTGCTCATACACACGTCGACGGCAGCCGTCGATAAAGTATCGCTTGTGTATAATTGAGTACGGTGCTCAAATACATGAGCGGCATGTTGTCGACGGCAGTCGCTGACACGGTTGCCTCTGTCGTCGACGCGTGTAGCTCGTGTTTATGCACACTTATGGAAATAACAGATAACAACTAGAAAATGTACTCATATTTTATTTACAAACTAACAACAATACATTTATTTTACACGATTTATAATAATATCCTCACAGCGACCAATCTGACCGCTGATTAACCAAGTATGCAGGAGATTTAATAATGCACGATGCACGACAAGAGACGTGCAAACACAGGTGCACTCCCTCTTCCCGCACTCTCATAGTCCGATTGGCGGACAATCTAACACGGCCGAGGAGAGATCAGGCGCAGGACCAACGGCTTTTATTTTAATTTATATTAGGTATGAATGAAAAACTGTAGCGTTAGGTAGGTAAACATTTTCAAAATATGAGATAGAAGTCTTTTTGGCATTGCACAGGTCTTTGTTGTTGGTTTTTGTCATTGTTAGTTTTAAATACCAATTTTTTACTATTTGTATTGCCTGTGTGTGTCCCAAATAAAATATTTTCTTTCTTTCGTTTCTTCTTCCTTTCAAACACCTAAAAGCCGTAATTTCAATGGTTATGTTCAGTTTTATGAACAATCTTATTTCCTATCGTGGAAAGGGAAGCTCGACAGCCCAACGAGTACCGAGTACATTTCCACTTCAGTTTACTCCGAAATACTTCACTCGTGTACTTGTACGCCTGGTTGTACCGATAGGATCCTAGAGTGATCACAGGATTCCCTTTCATGGTTGTGCCGAAAGTAGGTTCTGAAAATACAAAACAAAAAAAATTAAAGATAAGATAATCATAATGTAGTAAGTATTTTAAAAATCAAGCATGCAGACCAAATTCGCAACACCATAATACGCTTCAAAACAGACATCGCTGGTGTTGGCGATAAGTCTGCGAGGGTGAATTGGGACTGGGCAGGTCATACGTATAGGATGCATCAAAGCGGATGAGCCACGATCGTCGTTTACAGTAGGTGCCTGAAGACAGACGTCGTCACCGAAGCAGGCCTAAGAGACGGCGTGACGATTTGGACTCGTTCCTGGCTGATTGGCCGGAGAAAGCACAAGATAAGCAAAATTGGAGAAGTGTGGGGGAGACCTTTGCCCAGCCGTGGGACAAAAGAGGTTAACAAAAATAAAATAGGAGTGTGATTAGACTCTCCATTTGTACGAGTTTACTGTGTTTATTTTTTTGCTAAAAAGTCACGAAATTTTGACTTAAGTACCTGAATGTTCATGATTGTTTACGATTATACTCATAAGCATATTTCGGCTTGCGATCTCAACATATTTACTAAAAAATTAAACTAAATCACTGTTTAAAATAATTTATTACACCAAAACACACACAAAACACACTTTGAAATACAACAGATTTTCGTTTCTGAGTGATTGTAAAACTCAATATTATGGAGCGAATTTATATTCATTCGAACCATGAGGTCATAACTTTTTGACATAATAAAATGAGTTCATCAAAATAAAAAATAAACACTTACGGAATTGGTGCTCATACGCACGAGCGACACGCGTCGACAGCAGTCGCTCCTGCCGTTGACGCGTGCAGCTCGTGTATATGAGCACTTAACATGAGATCATGAGAGACCTTTGAATGAACTCTTGACCCCCAAGGGTCGAGAATAAACACTATAGTTAGGGGTCCAATGGAAACATTATTGATTGGGGGTCGAGGGGCCGAGAGGACAATTCAATGGTTATGTTCGGACTTACGACAAACGACGACATTATTTATAGTTACGATACTGGATCGGCACCCGCTGTTGTGCCTGGTACAGTACCACCGTATTCTGGGCCCCTTGCAACCATTTTTTCGATTGTACCGGTAGCGTCCAAGAAAGATGACAGGATTCCCATGCTTCGTCTTACCGAAAACTAGCATTTGATCTGAAACATAAGTAAAGTGTGAGTCCTGTTGGCGTAGTCCAATGATTACATACGTTCGGTGTCATGAATTATTGTATGGCCAATAGTGGCTAGAAAGCATGCATGCGGCATATCCTAGAACCAGAAATTCAAAGACATGTGACATCTACCAACCCGCACTGGGCCCGCGTGGTGGATTACGGCCCACTCCCTCTCAAAGAGAGGAGGCCTGTGACCCAGCAGTGGGAACTGTATAGGCTGATTATGTGGTATGTGGATAGAAAAGTCAAAAAATCGACATTCCAACGAGAAAGGGGAAGGTATATAACAACTTCTATTCCTTCATGAAACTATTCTCAAGTACTTACTTATACACTTTTTTATACATTTAGGGTGATCACTGGATTCCCAAAATTTCAAAGACATGTGACATCTACCAACCCGCACTGGGCTCGCTTGGTAGATTATAGCCCACTCCCTCACACAGAGAGAAGGCCTGTGTCCCAGCAGTGGGAACATTATAGGCTGATTATACTACTGGATTCCCTTTCCTCGTTGAGTTAAAATGCCATATCTCCTATTTATAAACCACGACTGGACTGCCCGTTTGAGAATTTGGGAAAAGAAATCAAACCCTTTTGAATGAAATACAGATATTTTAATGGTTACATTTGGACTTACGACTAACGACGACAACATTAAAAGAAAAGCTACTAGATGCCACCTACTCAAAAAATCAAAATATTTTATTTCACATAAACCTACATGGGCACATATGAAACGACAGAAGCACGGCCCCAATTGGTCGTTTCCTATGGAGAAGAGTCGGAAGGAAACTTCACGGTTACTCTTTTAAAAATAATTGGCTTTTACAATGTTTTCAAATTACAGTAGGTATAGGAGACAGCGTAGGCCTGCCTGTCAACAAGTACCAGGTACTTGATAAAATAAAATAAAAACGGTCTAGAGTGCTACACTCTACAAGGCCTACAAAGTCCTCACATTTACAAAATATAAAAGAATCTATCAAAAGGATAAATAAAATATTAAAACCTATTAAAACTAAGTGTGGTGGTTGCCATTACAACCACTAATAAAGAGTTGAAATTAGAATAATATTGTCTGTATTATATAATGTCAAATAATAAAAGATTATGTCAAAGAAGTATGAAAAAAATAAATAAAAACAAAACATCGTTGTGCCTTGTACAGACGCCAGCAGGTCAAGCTACCCGAAACTGTCAAATTATCCCAATAAACCTTGAACCTTAATGCTTTAGCGATAAAGTTGAAAATCTATTAAAGAAATTTGACAAACTGTAGTAGCTTGCTCTGCTGGCGTCTGTACAATACCAACGTTATTCTGGGCCGTTTTCAAATATTATTTTTCTTCTGTCAATGATAATTTCTGAAATTCGCGTGGACTAGGCCGCGGGCAGCAGCTAGTTCATTAATTCATCATTAATTAATATAATAATATAAATAAAAATATAATATCCTAACTAAACATTAACTATTAACAACCTAAAATATACAAGGTGTCCTTTTGCATCCTCGTCAAATTCAAGGAGGTAACTATGCTACTGATTCTCGACACGAATCATTAATAAAATAAGTAGGTATTTTTTTTCTAATTTTCGGAAATCGGCATTTGTGGGACACGCATTTTAAAACGCGGCCTGTGTGAGACCGCACTGTAACTGCCCTTTTACACACACATAAAAACGCGGTCGCTTATACGATACCATAACGCGATTTTGTTCTATTGATGTACCTATTCTGAAATACTGTCAAACTTAAATAACTAAAAAAACAAGTATGTATTCATTATTTACCAGGAACCGTAATTTTATTTCATTATTTATGTATTTCATAACAGCCTCCTGAAATTTGACGAGGATGCAAAAAAGAGGTTTGCTTAATTACTCCGCATCGCTGTCAATTAGTAATGTAGGTACCCAAGAGACTAGTGGTATTGCCACATTGTATGGCAATGCTTAGCCTTTCGGTATTCAGTAAGTAAGTGTTGATGTGTAGATAATTTATTAATGATTATGCTGGGACTTGTGGTTAATGACGACATTGTCGAAAGTAACGATACTCGATCGGCATCCACTGGGGTACTTATTACAATACCACCGCATTTTGGAACCTCTGCAATTATTTGTCCGATTGTATCGGTAGCGTCCTAGAAAGATGACAGGATTCCCATGCATGGTCCTGCCGAAAACTGGCACTAGACCTGAAACATAAATCTCGTGTAAGTCTTTTTAGCGTAGTCTTAATAATAGCTATATTCAGCGTTATGAATAATTTAATAGCCGACATTGGAGGATATCTCGAAAGGGTGACATTCCAACGAGTAACGAGCTGCACCACAATTGCGTAACGCACAATCAATCGGAATCTGAATCATTTTGAAGCAAATTGCTAATCCATTGCTTCATAAGTTCGAAAAATTTGTCTGCTCAACACGTAAATAACGCAATGAATGTTGTTGAACTGTCAAAATGAAACCGATTCCGATTGATCGTGTGTTACGCAATTAGGGTGCAGGTTTTACATAACCATTTCAGTTTCGTCCATGAAAAGCCTAATGTAGCATAAAAAATGACCAATGGAGCAGGGGTGCCTTTTTTTTTCTTAGCGGCCATTAAGGAAATTAAAAAATGAGGTACAGTATAACATTACTAACGAAATATTGTATAACGGTTAGTGCTCCCGCAGATATGTGCGACGGCGATTCTGTTAGAATAATTTCCAAGAAGTTTTCATAGAAATTTTGTTCTACAAGACTCGCGTCACGCCTGTCTGCGGGAGCCATATGCTTTATAGCATCCGGAAGTGATCACAGATTCCCTTTTAATTGCTTTGATGAAAATAACAAAGCATTATATATAACATATTATAATTCAACAAGACTCCTTTTAGATCGTTGCCCATTCGTCGTCAAAAAACCACGTATTTATGACGTAGTACAATAATATTCGCAAACATTTTTCGAGATTTCCTGACAAGTATCGCAAACAAATTTTCAAATTGTAAAAAATATATAATTTATTAATGCATAAACAATTGAAATAACCACCGACAACCGCCATGGCCCACGCACAACGGTCCACTTGAAGAACCAAGCGCGGAAACCAAACCCTCTAATACAGAACATAGAAATTCATAGAATGCATAAACAATTGGTAATTTTGGTGCAGCCGTGAGGCACACATTCCTGCTAATTTCTTGCATATGTTTTATACTAGGTAGTTTAGTTTCAATAATGCTATTATTATTATTATTACTTTCTATTTGTTTTCTTTATTATGTGCTATCTGATGTACCTATGTATCTGATGTATTGTGTGTCTTTTAGTCTGTGCTAAATAAATGTATTTTCTGTCTTTCTTTCTTTCTTAATTAATTAAGTTTTTATTATTATTACTAATAAATAGGTCTTGGTATTTAATGATTATGCTCGGGCTTATGGCTAATTACGACATTATTGTAAGTAAAGATACTCGATCGACATCCATAGTTGTACCTGGTGCAATACCAGCGAACTTTGAGGCCTTTGCAATCATTCGCCCGATTATACCGGTAGGATCCCAGAATGATGACAGGATTCCCACGCTTGGTCGTACTGAATACCGGTAATGGATCTGAAATATAACTTGGTAATGAGATATTTAATTTATGCGAATTGTTGTAGGGTCACACGGCTACACAAACCAAACATCAAACAAACTATAAATTTCCAGTTTTAACTGACCTCGCATTGTGTAGGTTTTTCGTACAATCAGAAGTTACCTTATACTGGTTCTGACCTATAGCTTGATATGAAAAAACAAGAACATAAAAATTAAAGAAATATTTCATTTTGACGTATGATTGTTTAGATACTCTCTCTCAAATCGTTGCTTTTCGATTAGGTATTTATTTGTGAGAGATAATATGCTTGTATCTCTTAGAAATAAATAATTGAAAAGAAACAATTTTAAAAAGTTTCAACTTGATGATTCAACAATGTGCTATTTCGTTAACATACGGTACTAGTGGTAGGTACTACGGTACAAGCGTAACTAAATAAAAGCTTTAATAATAATTAAAAAAATGCACATGTCAATGCTCAGATTTATTAAAACAACACACTCTTCACATCGAAGTGACAGCAAAAAATTGTTTTCAAAATTGTAATTCTACCAGAGAATAAATAAATTTTACAAGGCCGCCTTGTGCAATAAATGTAGTTTTGTTCCTCAGTTTACAGCCAATGCTTAAATCATCTAAAAAATGTAGATTTTATTTACAAATGATTACCTACGTCTAAGGCCGATATCTATAAACGTCACCTAGCACGGGCTTTGGCCTAGACATGTCCCCGTCTCTATCTTGCACTTGTAGTTTGACAGTTATGTGACAGCTAAGTACGACGCCAGCACACCAAGCTACCCAAAACTGTCAAAATTTTTCCAATCAACCTTGAACCAAATGCTTTAACGATAAAGTTGAAAATCTATTAAAGAAGTTTAACAGATTGCAGTAGCTTGATGTGCTCCAGTCTGTACCTCGGCGTGCATCTCGACAGGTAATAAGCACGGATATACTCGTATCACATAGAGAAAAAACGTGACGAGCTTAAAATTCTACTCCAAAAACTAAAGAAGTACCTGCTGAGTTACGTTTATAGATTTCAGTCTTAGTGTTAAGCCTGTGAAAATATTTGACTGTTTTTTAAAACCAACTAGGTTTTAAAAAACAGTCAAATATTTTAATGATTATGCACGTTCTTATGGCTTATCATGACATTATCGAAGGTAATAATACTCGATCGACATCCCTTGCGGTACCAGGTGCAATACCAACGAACTTTGTGCCCTTTACAATCAGACGCCCGATTAAACCGGTAGGACCCTAGAATGATCACAGGATTCCCATGCGAGGTCGTACTGAATATTGGAAGATCTGAAATACAACGAAAATGTCAGTAAATTTTGGTAATAAGATAATACGACTTTTTGTAGATGGGATGAATGCAGAATATAAAAATACTAGCAGCGCCCCGCGGTTTCACCCGCATATGTTTCCTTGAACCCGTGGGAATATCGGGATCAATAGTATAATATGTGTTAATCCTGGTAAAATAAAATATTTGTGTGCCAAATTTCATCCAAATCCGTTCAGTAGTTTTTGCGTGAAAGAGTGACAAACATCCATCCATCCATACATACATACAAACTTTCACGTTTATAATATTAGTAGGATTAAAGAGACACGTCATTTCTACATAAAGACGCACATGCCTATGACTATAGATACACACAATCATATAACTGGGAAGCACATAATGATCTCTTTCAAATAATTGTACTGATATAAGAGAACGATTATAAAAACTTGATAAGCCAAGAGGCAGTTCACAAAACAGCGGGGTAATTGTGTAACACACTATCAGTAGCAATCGCTTTCATTCTGACAGTTCAACAACATTCAATATGAAGCAATGGATTAGCAATATCCTTTAAAATGATTCAGATTGAGACTGGTAGTGTATTACGCAATTGCTTACTCTAAAAAAATCCATCCACACATAAATGGTAAGTACTAAACATTTTAGCTATATATTTATCATATTACTTGTTTGAAGGGGCCTACAGGGGCTTCTGTATTAAAAATGCAGAGATAAGATGAGAGAGATCAGATGAGATGTCAATATAATCTACGTTCATATTTTAGATAACTTTGAACTATGATGAGTACAGAATCAAAATTCAATGTACATAAATAACAAGTTATACGTTAATAATTAATAAAAACAACAATATAGTATCCTAACTTAACTGAAACCATTAACAAACTAAAATATGGCGTCAAAAAAGTCATCCGCATCACTAGCGACTGGTAATGTATAGTCACCAAAATAGGTAAGTAACCAGGGCTGTCGGATATAGTTGAAGTTTAGTAAGAAACGTTCGGTTGTAGTGAGTTTAGTAGTGTATTAGGTATGTTGAGACTGTGTGTACACACACTTCCCCGTCACTTTTCCCTAAGGATTCATTAGAAAACCAGCGTCAGACAGCATCTGTCTGGCATTAATGCTGAAACGAACCCTTTTGGCGCAGCCGTGAGGCACACACTATTGTTGTCTGAAACATTATTTGTTATTTTATTAATTTTGTATTTTTTGTGTTTCACGAACTGTGTCCAAATAAACTTTTTTCTTTCTTTCTTTCTTTTCTTTCTTTCATTAAGCCGATGGATTATTTCGAATGAAATGTAATTTCTTAAATGAACTGTTTGTTTTCTATTAATTAAATTGATTTTCATTCGAAAACAACCATCGTTTCTTACTAAACTTCACCTATATCCGACGGCCCTGGTGACCATACCTACCCAAGTGACTGGTGGCATTGCCACGTTGTATGGCAATGTAGCCTCTGGTGAATGTAAAAGCCAACTCTTATATTTATTTTTACACAAAATTCTTGAAAGGAAAAATTACAAAAATATATTGCAAAAAGATACAGGTAAAATTCGACGACATGTGACATCCACCTTTAGTCAAACCCGGCTTGTTAGTCAATTCCCACGAATTTACTCACCCGAAATGTACGAATCGTCACTTTTAAATAATATTATTTTTTCTATAGGCAACTCGTAACGAGTTCGTTTATTTGTCAATAACTCCAGACATATGTATGTATTACGCAATTGACAATTTTTTTTATTTTATGCAATAAATTATAGAAAACAAACACTAGCGCACAGAAATGATAAGAGTTAAATATTATAAAACGTGTCCTTTATCTTAAAATAAAATTCGAAATGTGCCAACTGCCTAATACATATTTGTGGAGTTGTCGACTCGCCCACAAATAAAGTAACTTCGTGCGAGTAGCCTAAAGAAAAAATAATATTATTTAAAAGTGACGATTGGCACGTTTCGGGCGAGTAAATTCGTGCTTATCGACTATTAAACCACCAACTGCCGCACTGGGCCCGCGCGGTGGATTACGGCCCAATCGAGGAAGTGGGCCGTAATCCACCTCGCATCTCACACAGAGGAGGCTTGTGTCCCAGCAGTGGGAACATAATAGGCTGACTATGGATTTAATTATTTATTCATAATTTTAAAAATGATTGATATCCTATGAAAAACACGAAACCAAAAATAGTATTCCTTATATTTTAATGATTATGGTCAGGTTTACGGCTAATTATAACATCCTCAAAAGTAACAACGTTCGACCGGCACCCACTGGGGTACTTGTTACAATACCACCGCACTTTGGGCGGTTTACATCTATTAGACCGGTTATACCGGTAAGGTCCTAGAGTCATCACCAGATTTCCATTCCTTGTCGTGGTCAGAACTGGCAATGGTTCTGAAATAAAACTTTAGAGTTAGCACATTTTGGCGATAAGATACTTATTTTAACAAAAGATGAACTCGTTACGGGTACCCAAAAGCCCAGAAGTCTGATAACCTGTCTCACTGGCTGACAGGCAGTCGCTCCATGTAAAATGCTGGTATTAGCTGCATACGGTTAGACTCCAAGCCAACCCCAGACTTTTGCCGACTTTTGGAGTAAATAAATGGAAATGAGAACGTCAATAATAATATTTTATTTACGAAAAATACGAAGACACTCATCTAATAGTTTTTAAATACAACAGAATTTCGTTTTAAAGTTTTGACAAATCTCAAGATTCGAGGCTATTTAACATTTGAGGTAACGGCTCCGACTTACGAGTTGTAGGTCGTAGGTTCGAACACAGACAGGTGCTCTACTTTGTGTAAATAATTTGATCACCACTGCTCTCAAAACGGTGAAGGAAAACATCGTGAGGAAACCGGCATGTCTTAGAACCAAAATTCGAAGACGTGTGACATCTACCAACTCGCACTGAGCCCGTGTGTTGGATTATGCCCACTCCCTCTCACAGAGAGTACGCTTGTGTCCCAGGAGTGGGGAACATTATAGGCTGATTATGGATTTAATTATTTATTCACCATTTTACGAAAATAACGTGGAAATGATGATATCCATACAATTTTACAAAAATGATTGCATGAAGAACAACACAAACGTGAAACAAAGATAATTATTTTAGTTTTAATGGTTATGGTCATTTTTCTGTCTAATTATAACACCCTCAAAAGTAACGATAGTCGACCGGCACCCACTGGGGTACTTGTTACAATACCACCGCACTTTGGGCGGTTTACATCTGTTATTACGATTATACCGGTAACGTCCCAGAGTCAACACAGGATTTCCATTCTTTGTCTTGGTTAAAACTGGCAATGGTTCTGAAATATATATAAATTTTAGTGTTAACACATTTTAGCGATAAGTTACTTATTTTATGGCGATAAATGGGGAGATGAAGTCGTTACGGGTAGTCAGAAGCCCAAATGTCTAAGAACCAGTCTCACAGGAGGTCAGATAGGCAGCTCTATGTACAATACTGGTACTCAGCTGCATTCGGTTAGACTAGAAGCCTTTTTTTTTTTTGGATGGGAATTCATCAAATGACCCCTTCCGCTCTGGGTGGAGCGGAAGGGAGTGTCAGACTCTTACTGACTAAAACCCACCCGTGTTCGTTCCTCAGCCCTTTCTGTTCCAGGGCAGCGGTAACCCTTTCGGACGATCCCGCCGCCCTGGCAGGCTTCGGCCCTATCGGGCCCCGTCCTCTGCTGACATCACTAGACTAGAAGCCTGCCCCAAACTTTTGCCGACCTTTGAAGTAAATAAACTAAAATGCAAGCGCCAATAGCAATATTTTATTTGAGTGAATTTCAACAACTATGATTTGTTACCTAATTTTGGTGGAAAAGTTTGTTTCTAGTTTTTTTAATAATCTAAGATGTTGATAAGCAAGAGATACGTATTCAGGTACATAAAATGTGAAAGAAATTTATTTATTCCTGAAAGCTTCTAATATATTGTCGACACCAGAATTAGTACGACACCAAAATTGATATCTGACACCAAAATTAGAAATATTGACACCAGAATTTACTTCTGTCACCAAAATTAGAAAGTCTTGACACCAATTTTTTTTTTACTGAAACAAATTATAAATCATATAGCAATAAAAATCTTATTTATAGTGAATAAATGTTTTAATAAAAAAATAACAATCAACAAATACAACTTTCATATTTTTCTGTCTTGTTAATTCTACAGTTTTTAATTTAAATGAATTGCAATCACCTCCTCTGACCTCTATCATCATCATCATCATGATCATTTTTGTTGAACTCTGCGAGCACGCGGTGGCATTTCACTCAAAGGTAGGGTTTTTCTTCTTCCCTTCAGCTTTTTTTTATGATATCTTTCTCTTTCTTTTCTTCGCAATTCCTCTAGTTTGACGGGATCATTCCTAATTTTTTCTTTTCTCTTCCTTTCTGCCATCCTTTTCCTCTCCAAGCACTCTGCGTGTGTCAACTTTGATTTTTTTTTTCTTTGTCTTGCTGGAAAACAAATAATACCTAACTTAATGTTTTATTGCTATTGAAAGCATTTTTCATTCTAAGCGTACAGTGTACACGAACGTCTAAGAGAATTACAAGTGCAGAAATTTAAATTCTCTTGTTTCTTCATCACTCTCAAGCTACTCGTAGGTGTAATATACCCCGGTGGGTTCCCGCATTGTCGAGGCTCAGTAACCGTGGCTTGATTACCCACGTTGAAGCGAGGAGGAACCCGAGTAGGGGCCGCTCGTCAGAGCTTAGCCGATAAGTCGACGACGTAGCGGCCAACAGGTAGGTTGCGGTGTCGCTGGGGAGACATAGCAACTGAGGAGGGCCGCGCTGTCGTACGGGAGGCATCGCGGCTGAGGGTTGGAGGTCGCGGCGGAAGAGAGGAGCCGGTATTGCAGTGCGCCGCTCTCCCTACCTTCCGTGGCCTTAACGGGGTCGCCGCCATCTGATGACGGACGCTGTGGGGCCGCTAGGGAAGAGGAGTGTCGGTATGACTTTGGCCGCTCTCCCTATCTTCTGCGGCCGAAAAGTGGTAGGCGGCGGGGCCACTGACCTGACTCGCCGCAAGGAAAAAGGGGACCAAGGGTGCCCGGACACAGGGTCATCTGTCGCCCATGTGCTGGTTTGGTTCCTGGGGTAGTCACGGCGTGCATTGTGTTCTAGTGCGCCGGTGATGTTGGGTAATCCCCAGAGGAGGGTCCGGTGATGGACAGCCGCGGCGGGTTCGCGGATGAGTGCCAACCCGTGCCAGTGTTCCCGCCATAAGCGGCAGAGGAGGACACCGAGGACACCGTCCTACATAACTGCACTATCTTCCTGTGGTAGTGCAGTATGCATGAGCATTTCTCCACGGAAAAAAAGGTATAATACCTATAGGTATTGTACTTCCAAACCGAGTTATCTTATTATGGTTCTGTTTTCGTTTGTCTGTGAGTTACGTAACTCTAAAAACTAATTTTGGTGTAACTAAGCAATTTTGGTAAAATGCCACCAAAACCACCAAAATTGCACCACCAAAATTAGAATCATGTTGAATATGTTTATTTAAAAAAAAACTACTAAGAATATACTATTTATATTTTTGTATAATTTTGAAAGCATACCAAACCTTTTTATTATAAATTTAAATTACAACACCGACTTAGTCATAAAACGTTTAAAATTGCAGGTTTTTTGTCCGATTACTACGAAAAGACTTACTTACGTTTTTGGCGGGTATTCACAACAGGATGGCACACATCTGTCACTGCTGCGCGTGAGTGCCTGACTAAACGAAGTGAACGTTGGTAGCGTCGTCCATCTAGGTTTTTTCTTTATGAGTCACTTAATGATTAGATTACTCCCACCAAAATTTAAAATTTCGCGCGGACAGTCCTTTTCGATTTTCACTAGGATAAAGTATTGCCCTAGATGTAAAAATAAAACTTTCATTAGATAGAATAACTAATACTGAATACAAATAAATTTAGTATTTTCTAGTAAACTAGTGTAGTTTCGTTTAAGCGGTGGTCATCTCCAGAAAAACAGATTGTGGACGCGCCACCAAACTTAGAATTATGCTAAATAACAATTTTTTTTTTCACTACCAAAATGTTATCTACTAAAATATTGACGGCCTGATCAAGATAAGTACGCCTTCTTTCTTAAAAAAAAAATAACTTTATTGTACGTTTAGTTTAAGATAATATTTTCAGCCGCGCCGCCTAAAAATTATGCTTGAGAAAATCACTCATTTAAAAGATACGTCGTCTAATAGTTTCGAAACAGAATTTCGTTTTTTAAGTGTTCAAAAATCTCAAGATTCCAGGCTATTGCATATTTTACAGATATATTTTAATGCTTGTGCTCAGAGTTATGTTTAGTTATTTTATTATAAAAAGTAACGATACTCGATCGACATCCACTGGCGTATCTATTACAATACCAACGTACTTTGGGCCCTTTACAATTAGTTGCTCCATTATACCGGTAGGATCCCAGAGTCATCACAGGATTCCCATGCAGTGTTCTGCTGAAAACTGGCAATAGATCTGAAAAAAAGTTTAGTGTTGGAAATAAAATATGAAAACTTACGCGCTGTTAAAATTGTATTTATCAAAACAAATAAATATATTATTATAATAAATAGGTTTATTATATAACAGAATTCAAGTTTCAGGCAGTCCATTTATATTACACCCCAAAATATTTCTTGTAATTTATGTAGACCATAAAAATGTTAGGTATTATTCATTATATCGTAGATTTGTAACAATAATGAAACAAGGACAATTTTGAATATATATACTCGTATAATGTCAGTTATTTTAATGGTTATGATTACACTTGTGGCTAATTACGACATTATCGTAAGTAACGATACTGGATCGACATCCACTGGCGTATCTACTACAATACCAACGCACTTTGGACCCTTTACATTTATTTGCTCGATTATATCGGTAGGATCCCATTATGATCACAGGAATCCCATTCTTAGTCGTGCTGAATACTGGTAAATGATCTGAAATAAAACTTTAGCATCAGTAATGGTGGCGTTAATAGGGATATGACATACTTATTTATAGGCACTATTATATTCTATTTTTAGGAAAATAAGTAATAAACCCTGTTCTAAATAGTATTTTTTTAATATTAATAAACCAGGTCTTTTTGACGTACAGATGCAAATTCTTATGAAGCATATCATAAGAAGGTTAAACAAAAATGTACATGCCTGTACAGACGCCAGCACACCGAGCTACTACAATCTGTCAAATTTCTTTAATTGATTTTCAACTTTATCGCTAAAGCATTAGGTTCATGGTTGATTGGAAAAAAATTACAGTTTCGGGTAGCTTGATGTGCTGGCGTCTGTACAATACCTTTGTATGGTGAGAATGGATAAATTAAAATAAGATCTAAAATAAAAATGAATATGTTACGTTAATATAATTTAGCGATAAGGTTTCTCCTTTAATCTAAATTCAGCCAGGGAAACGGATATGCAAAAAGTATTATTTATTTTGAATGAGCGCAGACAATACACTCATTATCTCTCATCATGTAAAAATGACCACATCGTGTCTTTAAAAACATTGAAAAGTTCCATTTACAGGTATGACAGGAATACATCATACTTTAAATAAGGTAATGATTTCAAAATGTTCAGCTAAAATAGTTAACAAAATCAATACATATTAGCAATAAGTTACTTATTTTTAGGCACTGAAAATAAGTGTCAACCTGTTCACAAACAATATTTTTTGTTTGTAAGCTCCGTCGCGACGTCGTTTGACGTACAGATGCAATTCCTTATGAAATAAGTGTCACAAAATTTGCATAAATTACACTCTTTCAATAGGTTTGAAATACTACAGAATTGCCCAAAACAAATATAACATTCAGAATTGAAATCACCATACAACAAAAAAGGAATACCTGGATAGACCTTTACCCAGTACTAGAATGATGCAGGCTAACATATTTCTTTGTTTTGTTAGTTTGCTTCTCCTAGATTAAATTATTACTTATTTAAAATACATAATTATCTAATAAAGTATAAAATACATTTAGGTACTAAACTATCTTATCATTTAACACGCTCAGCGCCAAGCCCCATATGTCAAAACCCAAACACACCAGGAAAATTCCCTAGGCCAGGGCAACATTTTTTGTATACAAAATGTATGGAAAGTGTGCGCGTTAGCGATACACGACGCTTAGACTGGAATGGTGCTTGTGTATCAAAAAGGATACACAAGTGTTTAGACAGTGTGTATCCCAAAAGATACACATGGCGCTGAGCGTGTTAAAACATTAACAAATTAAAAATATTAACAGCTTGTTACTATTAACAATGTGTAATTGCTATTGACTTGCCATCAAGAAACGATATGTAATGGTAGGTACACTAAGTTTTTCTTGTTACCCACAGCATTGTAAGAAAACATATTTGCGCATCTACCACTTACTCATAAGTTCGTGTATCAAGTATTAAAAAAAAAAAAAACAACTATGTTGGGGTTGACTTCCAGTCTCAATACTCAATACTCAATACTTTATTGCATTCCATAATGTGTAACTAGCTGTAGTCTAACCGAATACAGCTAAATACCAGTATTTTACATCGAGCGACTGCCTTTCTGACCTCCACAACCCAGTTACTAGGTAATACGAGTACGATACCCCTTGGTAAGACTGGTTGTCAGACTTTCGGGCTACTGACGACTCGTAACTACTGTCAAAGATCCACGAATGACAGCCGGGAAAAACGGCTTAACGTGCTTTTCGAGGCACAGAGGGGTCTTGGTATTTGAAGACGGTCACCCATCCAGGGACCAACCGCGGCAAGCGTAGTTTAACGTGATCGATCGACCCGTGCGGCTGGTATTACTTAGCCACAAGCCCACACAACAAGTAGATAAATAAATATAACTATTATAAAATATTAATCACTTTTGAATTGCGAGAATGAATAAATCAAGGAATGAGTATAAATATGCCTCATAACTCGGCCTCGTAACTTTTAATAATGATTACGTCGGCACGCACTGGTACTCGATCTACATTCATACCCGTACAACCTACAATATCCCCTCTTTCTTTTCTTTCTTTTGGAATTTGAATGAGTGACCTTGACGTGACCCCAGGAAAGAAAACTGTCATAGCTGCTGTTCTTGGGCCCCAGATCTAAAATAAAAGGTATAAGTAGGTAAGTATAATTTAGCGTTAAGATTCACTTTCTCATTTTAGCTAAATTCAGCGAGCGATACGAGTGAAGATACATCAATTCATACAACAGTAAATGTGCAAGAAGTATTTTAAATGACCCACACATTATTAACCTATAGATATCCCTGTAAAAGCTGACTAGGACCTACATCGTATTTGCACATTTCATTCACATGAATATTATAAATTTAAAAAAAGGTGAGAGACGTCATAGTTTCTCATTCCAGAGATATTTTTTTTCTATTTTCTTTATACAGGATCAAATTAAATTAGCTGACAAAACCTCATAGACGTGATGGGTATCGATGTCTTAAAACAAAAAAAGAGATTTTCAAGTAACTGCGGGGTCAAAAACCGTACCGTACTTAATTTTGACATTGATTTTAAATTAACGACTAACTAATTATAATAATTCATATTGGACATTTTTAATCAGTAAATCTTATAAATAAGTTATATAAAGTTAAATAAAATATCATTTTATATAACTAAGTACTAATTGTACTTAGTTATATAAAATGATATTTTAATATTTGTACACCATATGTTATGGTAGAATGTATAGAACTTAAAAAAATTTTAAATAATGGTTATGCTTGTTTTTTATGCTAACCAACTTGTTTATGATTGTGGTGATAACTAATTTGCATCTCTGGCTGGACATAGTGCAAGTCATATTCAAACACGATAAAAAAAAATAGAGATTTGATGTTCTTTTGGGAGGTCAACGACCGCTGTTAGTGTGAGGAAAACTGTTTTCGTAAGTCTAAGCCCTTAGATATCGATGACCATCACGTCTATAATTTTTACACAAAAAAACAGATTTTTTACGCTGATATTTCAAGTGACTAGACTAATATAAATAACTACGGCCGACGACTCCAAAAAACATTTTTTTATTATATTTATTATATTCAGATATCGTTACCCATCGCACCTGCGAAGTTTAGCTAGCCAATTTAAAATACCCCTATATATTTTTTATTTGACATATTTAGGTATGAATAAATTAAAAAGAATTTTAAATGCATTCCATTACTATTTATTATGTACACCATTTATACTACACATATAAAATATATACAGAAATTTCAATGTCTTTTTTGGATCAACTTTAACAAAAATACATTTAAATACACCAAATTGTTCGAGCAGTTTATGCATTTTGACAAATTGATTAAGAACTAAATTGCAACTAAGTACAATAGAGTTCAAAATATGGGCAAGAGATTCCGTGGCATGTAGTCTGCTGTCTCTCCGTTGGCCAAAATGGTGGCCGCACACGGTCTACCGGAGAGGTGTACCTCTGCAGGTGAACCTGCGCTGATATCGGAGCGTGTATTGGAATAGATCTGCGCAGTTTTTAAAGCCTGCGCAGGCGACTGGAGCAAAATCGA
Organism: Apamea crenata; assembly: GCA_949629185.1. NCBI lineage: Eukaryota > Metazoa > Arthropoda > Insecta > Lepidoptera > Noctuidae > Apamea > Apamea crenata. Next base: position 14,832,008 of record OX451363.1, on the reverse strand, counting down.
AAATCGCCATCTGTTCAGTGCCTTGCCCATTACCACACCTACGTTTTGCATTTCTTCGGGTTATGTCGGTTACCTTGGACGTAAGATAACGTAAGGTAGGACGCCCTCAGGACCGACGATCTACACAGGATGGTTGGTAGCAGCTGGATGAGAGTTGCCAAGAATCGAGCTGAATGGTGTGCAATTGGAGAGCCCTATGTCCAGCAATGAACTGCTATAGGCTGATAATGGTTACCATGGATCTCCTGTGGCAGTCGGATACTTGCAGACATTTTAATGGGTATGCTCCGACTTATGGTTAACGATGACATTTTCTATGGTAAAGACACTCGATCGGCATCCTTTCGTGCGTTTGGTACAATACCACCTGACTTTGGGCCCTCTGCAGCCAGCTGCCCGATTATACCGGTAGGTTCCCAGTGTGATTACAGGATTGCCACTGGATGTGTAGCCAAAAACTGGCATAAGAACTGAAATAAAGCGTAGAGTCAGTTTGTTTAGGGGACAAGATTGTTAGGTACCTTATTCTAACCGACATTATCAATGCGTTAATAATACACCTTTTATATAGTAATACAATATAATCACATAAACTATTTCCTACAATACAGTGAGTTTATTTAAATCAGATTAAGGGTTGATTTTGCCAACGTCAGATATATTTTATTCGCGGAATCTCGAGTTTTTCCATAAAATGGTCTGACAGCATCATAATGGTCCTCCAGACTGAATTTCGGCCATTGCAGCTAATGCCAGCGGAGACTAGCCATCGACGAGGGAGATATTATAATGCACAAGTGTGTGCGCAAACACAGGTGCACACACTCTTTCCTCACTCTCATAGTCCGACCATTCGTCAGACCATTTTACAGAAAACTGTCAACAAATCAAAATTATATGCCGGATAAAGGAAGGACAAGGACAATGACAAGGTGGACCAGATGACCTGGTGAAGACCGCAGGAATCCGCTGGATGCGAGAAGCACAGAACCGGTCGAAGTGGCGGTGCTTGGGGGAGGCCTATGTCCAGCAGTAGACGTCTTTCGGATGATGGTGATGCCGGATAAAGATATCCGAGCACTCGAAAAATCAGCTCTTTACCATGTTTACTTCTTGTCAAAGGTTTTCTAATGATTATGCTGATTCTTAATACTGACTATGTTGTTGTCGACTGTCATGATCACTGATTTACATCCTAACATGTAACGGGTACAAGTCCAGCGAGCCTTAATTCCTTTGTACTTTGAGCCCCGGTTGTAACGGTACCGACCTAGGTTTAGAGCTGGGTTGCCATTCTTCGTCGTGCTGAATACTACCTCTGTAATAAAAACGTGATTGCGTTAGCAAATTTTACAGCCAGACCTTTTTGACATTTTTTGTTGGTTTGAGAAAGAAACAGGAAGGAGGAAAAATTGTTTATTCGGTACAAATAAAACACACCTTACCTACATAATAAACATGTTAAAGCCAAAAGCCCAGAGTTCAAAAGAAAATAAATTGCGTTCTCCCGTTGAATTTATTGTTCGTCTAAGTGTGGGTCCGCCATTTTTCCTTTGCAGTGAGAATTATTAGGTTATACATATGTAGCGGTATCTACAACGCCACATCCGAACAACGCGTCATACTGACGTCACGCAAATCCTGCATCTCGCAACAGAGTTTACCGTGTAATTAGCATAGATACAATTTCCCAATATCAATCGTTGGGCAATTGCCCGCCAGACATAACACCCGTCTGGTTGGAGGATCCTCACTTTTCAATGGAGGATGAGAGAACTTTACACCCTGTTCCTCATACCTCCAAACTGGTGACCCCGAGCATGAACGTCAGCGCAGCCTTCGTGCACCTACTTCAGCGTGACGTCATCATCATCACTCCCGCAAGCTTTAGCGGCGAGTCACCCAGCCAGCCAGCACCCACGGCTTCAACGGGTATCCTGACCACCAGCATGCAGCGACCGCGCATACCTGGTCATCACCCTCAGCTTCATCAGCAACCTCGGCACAGCGCACTGCACTTTCGGCCGGTCAACAAGCAGAGCACCCTCTCCTGGTCGACGCAGCAGCCAGCCTCAACCCGGCGCTGTACGACATCCGACGCACTGGAGTATAACGCAGCGCCATCCACCCCGACTCACTGGGGACATCTTCGCAGACAGTTCCGACTCACCGCGAACTATGCGCCACCCCGACTCACTGGGGCATCTCCGCAGACAGTTCCGACTCACTGGAACCTCAGCTGGCCTGGCAAGCATCGCAAGATACAAGACTCAGCCAATTATCGACCTCCGGTCTCCGGAGGGGAGTGATGTAGCGGTATCTACAACGCCACATGCGAACAACGCGTCATACTGACGTCACGCAAATCCTGCATCTCGCAACAGAGTTTACCGTGTAATTAGCATAGATACAATTTCCCAATATCAATCGTTGGGCAATTGCCCGCCAGACATAACACCCGTCTGGTTGGAGGATCCTCCCTTTTCTATGGAGGATGAGTGAACTTTACACCCTGTTCCTCATACCTCCAAACTGGTGACCCCGAGCATGAACGTCAGCGCAGCCTTCGTGCACCTACTTCAGCGTGACGTCATCATCATCACTCCCGCAAGCTTTAGCGGCGAGTCACCCAGCCAGCCAGCACCCACGGCTTCAACGGGTATCCTGACCACCAGCATGCAGCGACCGCGCATACCTGGTCATCACCCTCAGCTTCATCAGCAACCTCGGCACAGCGCACTGCACTTTCGGCCGGTCAACAAGCAGAGCACCCTCTCCTGGTCGACGCAGCAGCCAGCCTCAACCCGGCGCTGTACGACATCCGACGCACTGGAGTATAACGCAGCGCCATCCACCCCGACTCACTGGGGACATCTTCGCAGACAGTTCCGACTCACCGCGAACTATGCGCCACCCCGACTCACTGGGGCATCTCCGCAGACAGTTCCGACTCACTGGAACCTCAGCTGGCCTGGCAAGCATCGCAAGATACAAGACTCAGCCAATTATCGACCTCCGGTCTCCGGAGGGGAGTGATGTAGCGGTATCTACAACGCCACATGCGAACAACGCGTCATACTGACGTCACGCAAATCCTGCATCTCGCAACAGAGTTTACCGTGTAATTAGCATAGATACAATTTCCCAATATCAATCGTTGGGCAATTGCCCGCCAGACATAACACCCGTCTGGTTGGAGGATCCTCCCTTTTCTATGGAGGATGAGTGAACTTTACACCCTGTTCCTCATACCTCCAAACATAAAAAAACACACGCAGTAAGAATATGGTCTAGCTTGAGTGAAACAATAGGATTATAAAGAAATATTTTAACTAATTAGTGATAATGTAAACAGCGGGTAGCAAAAACTTTGTTTTCATATTCTTGTACTTACAGCAAAAAAAATACAAACATGAGATGAAAAGATTTTTTTTTTACGAGTTATCAATGGTTATGTTCATTCCTATTTGCAATAACGGCATTTTCGACAGTGATGACACTAGCCCGGCATTTTGAAGTTTTTCTAGCGCAGACCCAACGCAATTTGGGCCCTTTGTAGCCAGAACACAGGTTGTACCGGCGGCGGCCAATGATGAGGACAGGATTCCCAGATTTTGTTTGACTGAAAATCGGATCTGCAAAAAAATCAAAAGTAGTTTTTACTATCACGTAATAGGTATACAACATGGATGTTTATAATGTATTCAAGAAAACGAACGTGTAGAAACAAATTTGATTTATTTAAATACTAATACTTCTTAGATTTAAAAAATAATACTTATCCACAGATCATCAAAGACTTTGTCAAATCGATCAAATTTTTTGGATAAACAAATGCCTATTGGAGCAATGTAACTGTCAGTAAATAAAGGGTGACAGGGTCATCGACGCGCAAACTGTAACCATAATGCAGCAAATGATTCTAGAAGTACCGCTGAAATTTTTCATCGGTTTAAAAAATAAATCTGCTGTTTCATGGAAAAGTGTTATGACTGCGTTGGCAGGCAAAATCATCAAAACAGGATTTTTTTTTATTAATAGCCTTTAAAAAAAATTAATGTGTGGGGGTGTTCAGAATCAAGTTGCGCGTCGATGTCCCCCACCTGTATACAAATAAATATAGTTTTTACGAGCTATGTACATTAATGAAAACAAAAATGCCAAAAATTAACAACTCTGTTCCCTAGGTAGATTTTATAAATTATTCCATAGATAATGTAATGCGTGAACGAACAAAAAATTCACTGATACAAAAAAAAAATGGTGAGTACATACAAACTGAAAGGATTTACAAAAAAAAATATTTTTTTTTTGTTAGATGTGTAGTTAATTTATATACTTCTCTTCTAATTTTTTGCGTCATTTAATCTTCTATACTGCTACAAGGATATTGTGGCGCTCGAATGACGTTGAGAGGTGCGCGCTGTTGCCAAACATTTTCTTTGAAACTCAACAATTCAATTGTTCTGTGAAACTTGAAATGTATTCAATGAAATCTGATGCCGGAAATAGTTGGAAAGAAAGAAAATACGTCCCGATTCCGAAGTTCCGGGAAGTTAGGAGTTCCGATTTTGGCCACACGCCAAAATAACCTTGTCGAGTAAGTGCAGTTTACTTCAATGGTTGTGTTGGTTAGTCAGGCTAGTGATGACATTATCAATTGTGAATAAAGTAGCTCGGCAGGAATTCTTTCGAGAGCAGGCCCACCGAAGTTTGCGTCCTTTATAGCCACAGGTCAGGTGGTACCGATAAGAACCTGCGAAGAGAACAGGATTGCCGGATTTCGTTTCACCAAAAAATACATCTGCAAAATATCGAGATTTTAAGTAGATCGTTGTAACATTTCACACATATCGTAATGCGTATAGTAACAAAAAAACCCACTGAATAAATAAACTTACAGGATTCTCAAGAAAAGTTTAATCAAGAACACTTTAGTCAAGATGTTTGTATTATTTCTGTCTTCTCTTCTCATTTTCTGCGGCATGCGATCTTCAAAGTGTAGTTAAATTCAATGGTTGTGTTGATTAATTTAGGTTAATGATGACATTATCGATTGCGTATATAGTGGCTCGACACGCATTCTTTCCAGAGCAGGCCCAGCGAAGTTTGCGTCCTTTATAGCCACAGGTCAGGTGGTACCGATAAGAACCTACGAAGAGAACAGGATTGCTGGATTTTGATTTACCAAAAAAATACATCTGCAAAAAAAAACGATTTTTTATTATTTTATACATATCGTGATGCGTATAGAAACAAAAAAAACCTGTGAAAAAAAAACGAATTGGAAATCCTGTTCTCTTCACAGGTTTGCCAAATCTAGCCTGAAGCACAGGTTCAACCTAGTTCAGGCAAATTAGCAACTGTGCGCTATTTTTAATTGTTAAGGTATTACATTTAAATGTATTCCCTTTTTATAAATAAACGATTTATTATTATTATTATGTCGTTTATTTATTTAGTTGTCTTATTTTATTACATTTTTACATATTAGTATTAAAAAAACATTTAAAAATATAAAAAATAGGATCCACCGGTGTCGGGGGCAGGGTCCAAGCTACCGTATTATGTATTATAAATCTTCCATTCGGTACCCAAAAAGGAAGATCAAGATAAATATATTTAATTATACGTAATGCAAGTAGGTAATTACGGTACCTATATAATAAAAACAAATATTCAGAAATTCATTCAATTTATTAAAACATTGAATTGATACTACATCTTATAATATTTGTTTAGTTTTATTAAGTGAATTGTTTATGATTTTATGTTTTTTCTTTTTTGTTTCCTTTACTCCTTCACACGCTGTCTACATCTCTCTATCTATTGTCCTATTATAAATAAATATATTTTATAGTTTATTTTGATTCCTGCACTTAACTTCAAGGTACAGATAGAGCAGAGGGACTTCCCATATTTTTAAGAGAGTTCGTATTCTAATCTGAGTCACAATATGTCACGTTTTTGAGTTAGCGACTGGTTTTAGAACTTTTTTAATTGCCTACAAGAACTGGGGGCCTAAAAAGGCCACTTTGGCAGAATCATAATAGGATAACAATATGAATCATATTAAAAATAGTAAAATGGTCACAAACTGACAATTCATAATATGATCTGTGTGCAATTTATATCACGCAATTTACCTGTCTGACAGTTTTGTATGGAAATTCTTAAAATGGTCCACCAATGTTTAAACCGAATATGATTGTTATGAAATGAATTGTAGGTGATTAAACTAATATGTGTAACTATTTATCGAAAATTAGAGGAATTTCTAATGATCTGGTGGGAATTCAGGAAATGAATAGCTTTTAGAGGGAATGCTTAAAGTGGCCTTTTTAGGCCCCCTGGCCCCCTGATCATAAAACCAGATCAAAGGTTGTGGAGGAACGCAAAAGACGGATTCATTGAATGTAATGTTACAAATAAAACTTATCTTACATGATTACTTTATATTATAGCTTCTCTTATTTTTTACGGTATTCAATCTTGAAAGTCTAATCAATTCAATGGTTGTGTTCATAACTTTGACTAATAAATTCATTATTGATGGTGTAGATGTTGGCTTTACATCCGTAATTTCGTCTAGTGCAGGCCCAGCGTTTCTTCGGTCCCTTGTAGCTCACCGAAAGATTGTATCGATAGAAACCTAAGGAGATAACAGGATTGCCACGAGTTGTTTTTCCAAAAACCAGTACTGCAAAAAAAACGGATGTTAGTATTTTTTTTTGTTTTGTTTTACTTACATAAGATACGTGGTGCGGAGGGTAATGAAAATAAAACAATAAAAAGTTTACACGTTTTATTAAAATATTGAATTGATACGTAGGTACTTTGTAAGCATACCTATAATATATATATTTGTTTTATAAAAGCGTATAACTATTTAAAGCTGCTATGTTTGCCGGGTCAAAACAAAAGTCCACGCTTGATCATTCCAGCACACGACAGAAAACCAAAATGTTGGTAAGAATACTCATCAATCTAGAAAAACGGTCATTAGATTCAGTGGTTATGTCCCTTATTTTGCCTAATGATGACATTGTCGACTGTGAAGATGGTCGCTTTACATCCAGACTTCTTTTTAATGCAGGACCAGCGCAGTTTAGGCCCTCTATAGCCTGTGGTCAGGTTATATCGACAAGAACCTTTGATCAGAACAGGATTGCCAGATTTCGTCGTGCTAATAATAAACTCTGAAATCGAAAAAGGTGTTTAAATACAATAAGGTGTTTAGTAAGCTCACGCATTTTTCCCGTGAGTAGGCAGAAATGAAGGTGTAAGGGTATTTCTCAGATTTGGTGCAAATTCGACGTAATCGTAAATAAAAATACAATGTTATGTTTTTGATACTCATGAAGAACTACGAGATAAATATACACTGCTTCGTGATTTATTTCAAATTACACGCATTTTACCCCAAGGTATTGGCCAATTAGTTTTATGGTGACTGATGGTAATGAAAAGTGTAAATCTGGTAATGACATTTATAAAAATGGTAATGATAAAATACTGCGGGTACTGATATTAAAATTAAATCAACAGATAAGTTATATGATTTATTTATTAAATGAAAAAAAAAACAACATAATTAGTTTTTACAAAATTCCCCTGTATGTTAATTAAAAGTTTAAACTGAGCTGCTGCTTATAATGAGTCTACATAATCACAAAATTTCAATATTAGGAACTAAAAAATGTTTTAATCATAATTATAAGACTTTTATATTAAATTAAAATATTTCTTCATCTGAAGAAGATAAGAAATGGTGTGCCTGACTTTTTTGCCGTGTTTGTCCCTCATTACTATTTTTTCTGTCTGTAATGATTATCTCACGCTCTTCATGATTAACGTTTTCTTATTATTATAGCATTATTTTCAGTGTATTTTTCTCTTTTTCTATCCTTTCTTCTTCTATCAGTCGTTTACCTATCTGTTTCCTTGAATTATAACGCAATTTATTTATATACTTCTTTTTTAATTGACACGAATTGCAGCCAGATTTAGGTTCATCTTGAGTCTGACCAGAGGGCCCTTCTAATGGATCTTGATTAGTAGCAGCATTTTCTTCTCGATCACTTTTTGAATTTAAAGCATCAATTAATTATTATCTCCTGTATCCTTCTATCCTTTTTCTTCTTTTCAAGGTGTTGGCGGCTATTCACCTTCCATTTCTTTCGTTGCATTCTCTGTTCTCTCGGTGTCAAATCAGCAATACCCTTGATTTTTTTCTGTTCTTTTCTTTTTAAATATCTTTGCCGTTCTTTTTCTTTTTGTATCTCATATTTTGCAGGATCCTTTTTGATCTCTTCGTATTTTCTTCTTTTATGTAATCGCGCTTGGATTAATTTTTCTTCCTGTGTTTTTCTTACTTTGATTTTGGCATGTTGAGCACCTAAAAAGATAATTTACTCGTTAACCATTAGCTTTTACCTGTTTATCGATGTATGGCGGGTATGTTTTAGTTGCAAGATAGCAGGTAGATGAACTTCAAGCAAACAGAATAAATAGCATTATTGTTAAATTAATAAACATATTAAATGTAAGACATGTGGTAATTGTGTCGAGTCCTAATTTTATCACATGCAGTTAATACCAGTCCAAAATAAAACCATGCAAACAAACCGCGTATACTAAAGCAATCTGCCCCCTCGAACTATCGTGCATTCGCCCATGTGCGTATACATTGTATTAAAACGTCGTGCGCATTAAAGTGGTGTATAAAATTTAATATTATTCACTACCTTCAGTTCTGCCTCATTACCTTCATCTTTCAAACTGAAGGGAATCAACGGTAATGTAATAGAGGGTAATGAAATTTCGACACCTTATTGGATACCACACCGTAGCTAATGGTAACCTGTGCATATCAATTAATATTATCAGTGGAGGCATAATTAGACGTCTATTATAACGAATAGTTAGAGAAAACTACGACCACTTACCTTAAAATGGCACTGGAGGTAATTTAAAATAAACGGTTGAAATCTTGAATCACAACACTATTTACGTATTTTGTGGAAAAAATTGCAAACGTCCGTCCTTTACATTGTTTATCGGTCGACTGACGAGCATGCGCAGAGCGGCTCGTAAGATAAGGTACCGATAGCAATATAGTAAGTTATTAATATTTGTGATTTTATGGATGCTGAAGGTAATGTATTTGTTGTTAAATTGGTTTGAACACCGTAACGGTCAAATGCAATAAGTATATATTAATTGTATAAAATCGTAATTTAATTGCCTATTAAGTGTTTTATATAAACCAAATAACAACATAGAGGTAACACGTTTAAAAAAAAATCGAGTGGTTTTACCAAATTTTAATAAAAAAAAACTACGAGGGTAATGAGATCTTGATATGTTTTTTTTTTAAATTATTATTTCACATTTCATAGTCATATTTTTAATAACTACATACATATACCTAGGAAGTTTACTTATAATAAAAAAAAATATTGACATCCTTATGATATTAATTTTAGTTAATATTTAATCGAACATGTGATTTGCATGAAACTTGAGAACCACCCTTAAACAGTTTAATTTTGTTTTTTTTTGTGTATGGTTCAAGATTTGACTGCGTTAAATAAGCTTATAACGACCGCGAATAAAATAAAATATATACATGACTGGAAAATAGGATAACACGAAATTATTGAAGAAGTGTCTAGGAGTCAGCGAAATATAAATAAAACTAATCTTCATTCATTATTCTTACTTAATTATTGCTAGTACAATACTTAGGTACACTTATCATCTGTAAAATCATATTAAATTGTAATTATATTCTTAACTAACAAAAATTTAAAAAAAACAACCACAACCCAGTTACTGGGTAATACATTGTCAGACTTTCGGGCTTCTGACGACCCGTAACGACTGTCAAAGATCCACGAATGACAGCCGGGACCGATGGCTTAACGTGCTTTCCGATGCACGGAGGGGTCTTGGTATGTAAATATGGTCACCCATCCACGGACCAACCGCAGCAATACCTGGTATATGTTACAAAATCAAAACTATTTAAAGTAGGTATTGGTGTTCGCCAGGTCAAAACAAAAATCCACACTTGACAATTCCAGCACACGAGAGAAAACCAAAATGTGATTAGAATTTTCATTAATCTGAAGAAACGGTCATTGGATTCAATGGTTGTGAACATTATTTAGGCAAATTATGACATTGTCGACTGTAAAGATGCAAGCTTTACACCCATTCTGCTTTTTAGTGCAGGCCCAGCGTAGTTTGGGCCCTTTATAGCCTGCAGTCAGGTTGAATCGACAAGAACCCATGATCAGAACAGGGTTGCCAGCTTTCGTGGTGCTGAAAACTGGCTCTGAAATAAAAAAATGGAGTTTAAACAGTTTGTCAAAATATTTTATTTTTAAATCAAGATTTCACTGCGTTGAACGAACAAGATCCTCAACGCGAATTAAATTAAATTAATTACAAAAGGACTAGATAACAGGATGAGGCCAATTTAATTTAGTACTTAGTGTCTTGGAGCGAAATTGAAATAAAACTAATTTTCATTCATTTGTAAAGTACATACTTATTAGATACTCGTAAAACACACACTTATAGACGCAGTACATTATAGCACATTTAATTATATTTACTTACATTCATTAATTCAATAAATTAACAAAAATAAAAACGAAAACACGCTTTATAGGTTACCTGGGTAAAACCATAAATAGGATTCCATTTTTCAACAATAAAATACTGTTAAGTAAGTCAAAATTGTCAAATGCTTCCAAATGTCGAGTTATTCCGGTCGGATCCTCTATCATAGTATAAACAAAAACACGTCTTAAAATTAATCAATCAAAAGTACAGGTAAACCAAAAAAGGTTTGTGCTTCGGGGTTCCGAATCAGCACTAACGTCGCACCACAGCGCCAATGTTTCTAAGTTTTGTACTACCGCTGGGCTTTGTAGTACGGTACCTACCATTGAGACTTTTTATGAAGTCTTCTCTCTGTCGGCTAAACCTAATCCGGTCTTAAATTAGGTATGTCATTCAAAAGTTCTGAATTTTTTTTGGATTTCATAGTGTTGTTAATCTATAATTTTGTAATCATAGTCATACAAAATGTATGTAAGAACTTCCATGGTTTTAACAGCTTTATATTAGATCTCATCAGTCTCAGTAGTTTCGAAGATAGCCGATGATTCCCGAAGCGCACACTTTTCTTGGAATACCTGTAGGTAGGAGGTACTAATGGTTATGCTCGGCTCTATGGGTAACTATAACATTGTCGACTGTAAAGATTGCTGACCGACAACCTAACGGGTACCTGGTGCAGTACCACCGCACTTTGGGGCCCCGGCAACCACTGGCCCTATTGTACCGGTAGACGCCCAGATTGATCACAGGGTTGCCCAGTTTCGTGGTGCTAAAAACTGGCTCTGAAACAAAGGAATCGATTTATTTTGTTTAGTAATTTATGGAGCTGTTGGTGGAGCGACGGAATTTCGCATTACGTTTGTTCCAATCTAGATTTATAGAAAAAAAGAAAAGAATATTTATGTGTATCATAACTGTACTTACTTAATATTATTAAAAAATAATCTGATACAAAACTTTATGTACTTTAATGTCATGTATTCATAAAAAGACTCTTTTTAATGGTTATGCTCCTTCTTATGGTGAACGATGACATTTTCGACAGTAATGATCGTCGATCGGCATCCCAGGGTGTACCTCGTGCAGACCCATCGTAGTTTGGACCCTCTGTACCCACTGGATCTGTTATACCGATAGGGACCAACATTGATGACAGGATTGCCTTTCTTCGTCATACTAAAAATTGGTGCTGAAAAAGCAGAGTTGGTTAAGGCAAAAAGTTTTTATGCGAAAATAAAAATACAAGTAAGCCCAGGGTTCGCACAGGCGCGTTTTCCCTGCGGCGATTTTTTTTCGCGGACTGTGTTTTACCTCACTTCTTAGCGCCGAGAGTTGAAAATCCAACAGTGTGTTTTTCTGAAGTGCTGGAATGCGCTCTGTTGGATTCTCAATGCTCGGCTTAACACAAAGAGTTGAAAATCTAGTGCGCGATAAAAAACCGCCGCGATATTTTAAGTCCGTGCGTAGGCTTATTGATGGTTCCATCATCAATAAAAATAAAAATTCAAAGAAACTCTTAGAAAAATATATTTTAATTACCATTAGGTACATCTGTAAAATTTAAACAAAAATAACTGTTATTTCAAGTAACTAAAGTTCGTTTTTTAAACCCAGACACTACACTTTGACAGGTGTAATGTCAAATTTCTGTACTAAAAAACACAAACACAAAGGATTTAAATGTCAGATTAGTATCTGGGATTGAAAAACGAACTTTACATGGACCCCTATATAAGTACTTGACAGGACCTTACAAAAAAAAAAAAAACATTAAATTAATTTAATTTTGTTTTATCATGTTTTGATATCGATAACGTCTGCGGAGTTTCGCTAACTTAATTTGACCCTGTATAAGCACTAGTCATTGTTACCCACAATGACTTTCAAAAGAACATGGCAAGCAAATAGATTTTTTGCATTCATAACAATAGGTGTTTATCCTCTTAGTTTTTAGGTCCGCCTGAAAGCTAGTCAAAGTCATCCGTAGTTTTTTGTAACAGCATGTACATTTTCTCCTCTTAGAACCCCTGTGAATTGTATGTTTTTTAAATATTTTGAAGCCGATGTATTCTGAAAATAAAACGAGTGGAATCGTTGTTTCATAACCAGAATAACTTGCCAGAACTTGCAGAATAACTTGACTTGGATCGTCAGGATTCAATCCGTTACATTCGGACATCACGTTGGCATAAGTTGGGTTTCGTGCAATGAAAACACACTGGGGGCGATACACTGGTTTTATTGAAATCACAACGATTTACACAATAACTCGGCCAAACGAATCGAGTACAGTTCCACGACGTCTTAACTTTGATGCGATCAGACACTGAATGTCTTCCTCGTCGTTGGCTTAAAACATCACGACTCTGTAGATGCGCGCTCTAGGTGTGGATAGAGCACGTGGTGTCAGCAGGCACTTTACTTTGAGTATTTAAATTCATCATTCATTCAGGTTCAAAAATAATAAAAACAGTAACAAAAAAACTTACCAAACTTTGTGAAAAAAAAACAAATTAAACATTAATTACCGAGAGAGAATAGAGTTTTTTGAGAAAAACGATAAATATACATTTTTTTTTTATTTTAACATCAAAGGCTCAAAGCTTTAGGCTAGAACTAAAGTTAGATTTCGTTTTGTAATAAGAGGGTTTATGCGAAGCACTAGCCATCGCTAATGCTGTCGATACGACTAAGTACCCCTTACTTTGTAATACGAGTGACAGCTGCACGAAATTCACCAATCACAACAGTTACATTTACTTACCTTAGGGTGAAATAGACCCTACACGTTTAAAAAAAAGGTAACCGTACCGGTATTATTAGTTGTCCATTATTATCGTCTTTTGAGCCATCTGGTGCCGTACTATGAAGTTTTAAAGCCATCATGATTCCAGTGTAAGAGAGAGACGGAGCTATACATGACCGATAACACCATCCCTTTATCGGACTGAAATCATAATGGCATTAATATTTTATAATACGGCCCTTGGTTGGATTTCCGCTTCGTTTATTAACTATAGGATTTTAACTATTCTATAGGTACCGTTTATTTTCAAAGGCTGGCTGGTAGCAGCTGGATGAGAGTTGCTGAGAATCGAGTTGGATTACCTGCACTAGTAATTTAGCAGATTTCACCACACGTTTAATAGTTTGCATGCCAACAATGAAATAAAACGGCCGAAAACAACTGCTCTATTTATTATTTAAAACAGTACACGAGACGATAACAAAAAAGAAATTATAAATCTAATAATAGAAAGATAAGTACCGCCAAACACAGTAATGCATACATAACACCAAGCTAAAAACGTATCGTTACTAGTCATTTTCGTTAGGGTCCTTTATCATGGCGGCGACGGCGGTGTCGATCAATACTATATTTACTGTAGCTATAGGATGACAGCGACATTGACGCGCAACCTGTTACCATGGATTCAGTACATGATTGGGAATCTCAGTACGTTTAAAAATAAAATCTTTTCCATACATTTTGACCGCGTAGGCATTGCACTTTTCTATGAAACAGCCGTTTTTCTTTTTCATGCCTCCAAGCCACCCAATAACTTACTGTTAGACTTGACTAAGGTACAAGTTAGAAGCTATACCTGTGATATAGGATACTGTTCCGGTATTAATATCCTGCTTGCACTAGATTAACAAGTACACCAGCTGTAAAAATCTCACCGCGACCACTTAGATATAAAAGCTGGTGAGTGAAGCTGAGCGAGCTTGAAGTGAGCTGTCAATAGTGTCAATCTCTAGCTTTATGTGGAATGACAGCTCACTTCACCTAAGTTTAACAGAATGTACCGGCTGTAGTCACTGCAGGTTTGCGATCATCAAAACTGTCTTATAAAGTTAGTACTTAAACTTTGATATAAACACCATTACTTATCACATAACTTGGGGGACAATGATTATGTTTCAGATAACTTGATTTGTAAAATGCTCTGTTCTTAGTGACGACGAAACGAGCTTTGCAGGAGCTTCCTACGGTGCACCTGAACATATCAGTAGTCTTGCTTTGCACATCGCGATAGAATGTGTATCCTTGTATTACGGCTATCTCTTTTCCATTCGGCTTACGGTACCATTTGACTGCAAAAATGGAATTAAGATTAAGCACTACACTTAAAAAAAGTAAAACAAGAAAGGGAGGTTTAAAAAAGGTAAAGGAGGAAGGGAGACAAAAGAAGAATAATCGTATTAGGAGGCGCTCTGAAGTATAGTGTGCAGCTCGCCTAACCTTATATTTGTAACTGCACACACTAATTATTGGCATTATTACACGAATTATTGGATTGAACAGTTCTCTTTTATTTTGCCTACATTACTCTAATACATGGCGACCCTTAGCCAGCAATTAAAATTTTGCAACTTACGTGAAACCGAGGATGGCTTTAATTGAAGAAATCATGAAGATTTTTACTGATAGAAGATTGTGAAGACGAAAAAATAGAAGAAATAAAGCGAAGAAGATTTAAAAAATAACAGAAGAATCAAAATTAGAATCCATGTAGAAGAATTTGTTTGAAGAGGTGGTAACATTAAATAAGAAGACAGAAAAGGAACGTTGCTGACGGTGCCGGGAGACCGCTCAAGCCTTGTGACGAGAGGATATGCAGGGCGCCGGGAGAAGCTCAAGCCTTATGACGAGAGGATATGCAGGGCGCCGGGAGATAAATTGTACGGGTCCAGTGGAGCAGCTGGGGATGAGCACGCCACGTCAGACGTCGTGACCTACATATACGTTGTCAGTAAAATACGAACCTACTGCAATGTAAGTTTTGCGCTGCTAACATTTTTTTTATATTCTACAATATTTCATGTTATTGTAATTAGATCATGTTGTATTATTTCATATTTTGTATTGGGGAGTAGGAATGTTCCAACAATTGCAAGATTTGCACGCTAAACTAAAATATTTAAGAGAATATTTAGTGAAACTAGGTCCAGATAGGCGTAGACAAGATTTAGCTTATAAGAAACTAGTAGAGGCAGAAAAAGAATATAGTAAACTGGATTGTATTTTGATTTAGTTGAACCAAGAAGTTAAAGATCGCAAGTTAGGCAAAGAAACTTGTGAGGTTTTCCAAACATTAATACAGGAGATACAATCGTATTTTTAGAAAATAAAGGGTTTACTTTCTTTAGTAGATAGTAGTAGTCAAACTAGTTCTAAGGATTTTGTAGAATGTTCTGATTGTGTTACAAAAATGGCAGACGCGTTCGATATTAAAACTGCAATTTCCCTGTTGCCGGTGATGAATGGCCAGGAGCAGGTGACAAATCAGCTTATAGATGTAAAAGTCAATAATAAAGTTTGTGTTAAAAACGCGACGCGACGCGTAACGCGTTTGTGTCTGTCTACTCCTACGGGTAAAAAGCGTGAGTGTATCTATGTTAGAAATAATAAATTATTGCATATTTTTTTTACAGAAATAAATAATTTTTAATTTAATGAAATATAATGATTAATTATTTACACAGTTAAACATATATCCACATTTTTAGGCATTTTTTATCAATTCCAATTCATATAGATTCCGTATGAATTGAGGAACCATGACTAATATTTAAACGCGAGCACTGCCACCTAAAGTAGGCGATTCTGTTGGCCCAATCCTGAAATGTGTAGTACCTAAAACCTTTAAAAAGTTACAGGACATTTGAGGTGACTCCTCAATTCAAACGTCTGAATTGAGGCGCGCGACCTTATAACTAAAAAACTACCCGATTGATATTTTTGAAGTAGTATGAGTTCGTACTTTTTACGCATAATCTACACGAATAAATTGATTTATACTGCTAAATTTGAGATAGCTACAAGCTTTGATTTGTCATAAGTCATCTCAAATCTATACATGACACCGCGCTGTTTTTCAGGAAGTAATCAAGCGATTAAAACCCATTTTTAACTATATCTTAGTAGTAAATCTGCGATGATCTTAACTGTCTTTAAAAAGTTGGTTTTAAAGTCTAATAAAAACACCATTTCGTATAATATAAGTAGGGGGAGGATGGTTATGTTCCAGATTATGTGACTTCAAAAACCGTCTGGTCTTGGTGATGACGAAGCGAGCTTTGCAGGGTCTTCCTCCGGTGCACCTGAACACCTCAGTTGCTTTACTTTCACCTTCGCGATAAAATGTGTATCCATTTATTATGGCTAACTCTTTTCCATTCTGCTTTCGGTACCATTGAACTGTCAAAAATTAAACAATAAATACTTAATTTGAAAAAAATAAAAGAAAAGAAAAAAACGAGACAAAACCAATGCAAAGGAGGAAGGGAGAAAGGAGTGCGAAAGAATCGTAGTAGGCGTCGTTCTGTAGTTTCTGCTTACCCCCATGAGAAAAACGCGTGAGGTTATGTATATGTTTTAAGTAAAACAATAATGTTAATTTTTCGACAAAAAAAATGAAATGAAATATAATGTTTAATTACTATATTTTATTTATCTACATAGTTAAGTATATATCCACAATTTACATACAAATGCATGAAGTCTCTTTGCTGAGATTTAAAACAAATCGCACATCTCCGAATAGTATATATGTAGTTATCTGCGTCGCATTTTGCCACACTAGTGCGGAAATACAACGTAAAAATCACGCTTGTTTATGTTCAATACACTGCATTGTGAGCCTAAACGCGGTACAATAGGAGCCATGTTTCGAAAAAGTGTGTAAAAAATATGAATATCACCAAAGAATTTCGCCCAAGTAAGAATCTATACCTATAATATTGGATACTATTCTGATACAGACGCAGCTACTACAATCTGTCAAATTTCTTTAGTAGATTTTGAACTTTATCGCTAAAGCATAAGGTTCAAAGTTGATTGGGAAATTTTGACAGTTTCGGGTAGCTTGATGTGCTGGCGTCTGTACTTATATCCTGATTGCGCTGTTTTTCAGAAAGTAACCAGCCGGTTAACACATTTTAAGTAACATTTGGTAGTCAATTTGCGACCTGATTTGAAACCTTCTTAGGTTTACTAGTTAAATTTTAATAAATACACCATTACGTATTACATAACTAGGACGTGGATGACAGTGTTCCAGATGACAGGATTTCATATGTTTCCTGTTTTTCGTGATGACGAAGCGAGCTTTGCAGGGGCTTCCTAAAGTGCACCTAAACATGTCTGTAGTCTTACTTTGCGCTTCGCGATAGAATGTGTATCCGTGTATTATTGCTATATCTTTACCATTCTGCTTTCGGTACCATTTCACTGTAGAAAATTAAAGAATTAAATTATAAAAACAAGCAAAGAAGGAAAACGAGAAAAGGACGGGAAAGAGTAAAGAAGGGAGAAACGAGTATGTAGGGATCGTAGAGAAGGCATACTGTAGTTTCTGTCTAACCCCATGGGATAAAAGGTGTGAGTTTATGTGTATGTTATAAGTAAGAAAAATTAATGATATTTTGTTTAACAAAAATAAATAATTGATTTTAATAATAATAATAATAATTACGTTTATTTCAGATAACTAGGATCCAGTGTGTTAGTAGTACAATAACCTAAACCTAGTGTTAGCAACATAACCTTAAACTACTCGCCCCCTGCCCGACCCACGAATCGAGGTATCAAGCTATCATACTTAAACCGCTGTTGCGACTAGCCCGCACTCTGCTCAGCATTGACGCGCACCGCTTGCGCAGAGTAGCGTAGAAGCAATCGATGCGCCGATAATGTTTATTCATTTTGAAGTATTTATGCACAATCTGCACGTAACAAATGGGCTTTGTATTGCTGAGTTCAAGATAAGTACAGATGCCAGCACATCAAGCTACAAAAATCTGTCAAATTTTCTAAATAGATTTTCAACTTTATCGCTAAAGTACAGTAATACCCCGGACTTACGCGATAGGTGGGACCAAGCGATAACAGTGTAAGTCGAATTCGCGTAAATCGGGGTTCAACTTTGCACATAAATACATATAAAGTTTGTGTAATCGGGACCAGAATCTGAAGAAAACAATAATGTTGACTAAGAGAGGTTTCAATTCACAATCACCAGCTGCATTCGCACCGACCATCACTGTCAATCGATCTTTGGCGGCTTTAAAACATGGAAAGGTTTTCTCTTCACGCGCAATAAAAGTTATTTTAGGCATTTTCTTCTAAAAAAGACCGGTTTCGTCTACATTGAAAATGATTTGGCTAGAGTAGCCACCATCTTCAATAATTTTCTTGAGTTTGTCTGGATAGAGAGACGCAGCTTCTTTGTCAGCGCTTGCCGCCTCTCCACTTTCTGCGATGCTATGCCAATTACAACGACATTTAAATCGGCTGAACCAGCCGTTACTAGCTTTAATCTCTTCATTTTTGGCCGCCTCCCCAGCTTCTTCCCTTAATCTCTCAAAAATCTGTTCTCTGGCGATCAAAAGAAAAACCGCGTATGCCCGAATTCGCGTAAAACGGGGTAGCGTATGTCGGGGTATTACTGTATTAGGTTCAAGGTTGATTGGGAAAATTTGACAGGTAGCTTGACATGCTGGCGTCTGTACGATATGCCTCAAAAGTCTATTCATGACAACGTGCTGTTTCTTAGAAAGTAATCAGGCGGTTTAACCTCATTTTTAGTATGATTTAGTTTTAAATCTGCAATGATCTTAACTATAGTATGGATTAAAATTTAAATTTCGCGGGCTACCTTAACGCATCCCGCGTTAAGGTAGCCCGCGAAATTTAAATTTTACTTCGTTTTTTTGCAATTTGTAGGGCAGTTTCCAGTTGTATGTTGATCAAAAGATGGTTCGCGATCGTAACAAATACCTATGTATTTACAGAATTATCATCATAAGAATCAGCAAAAAACTCCTAGAACTGACCTCACCTGAAATAGTCATTCAATGGGGTAATTCCTACTAATAACTATATAAATTAACTGTCTAGTAAACCTTCTTAGGTTTACTAGTTAAATTTTAATAAATACACCATTACGTATTACATAACTAGGACGTGGATGACAGTGTTCCAGATGACAGGATTTTAAATATTTCCTGTCTTTTGTGATGACGAAGCGAGCCTTGCAGGGTGCTCCTCCGGTGCACCTGAACACATCAGTTGTATTACTTTGACCTTCACGATAGAATGTGTATCCTTGTACTATGGCTATCTCTTTTCCATTCTGCTTTCGGTACCATTTCACTGTCGAAAATTAAACAAAAAATTAAAAAAAAAAAAACATAAGAAAGACAAGGAGCCAAAAAAAATGTAAAGGAGGAAAGGAGTATGTAAGAATCGTAGTAGGTGGCGTTCTGTAGTTTCTGTATACCCCCATAAGAAAATGGCGTGAGTTTATGTGTATATTAAGTGTGTGAGTTTTTTTTTTTACAAAAATAAATAATTTAATGAATAATGTTTATTTATCATATTTTATTAATTTCCACAGTTAAATAGGTATACAATCCACAATTTGTTAAGCAAAAAAAATGCATACAGGTGAAAGATAATTTTAACAGCCGCCATTTGAATTTTGATCACATCTGTGACATCACTATCAGCTTCAGCACCCTTGAAAACCATGAAACCTATCTCTCTCTGTGTCTCTCTCAATTATATGTAATAAAAATTATTTTTATAAGTTGAGTTTACTCCTAGCGCAAGCTCAGATAAAGAACTTCGTTCCAAAAAATATTCATCAGTAATCACTTTATTTAATGGTGTATTTATTAAATTTTAATAAATACACCATTACTTATTACATAACTAGGACGTGGATGACAGTGTTCCAGATGATAGGATTTCATATGTTTCCTGTCTTTTGTGAAAACGAAGCGAGCTTTACAGTTTCTTCCTCCGGTGCATCTGAATAAATCAGTTGTGTTACTTTGACCTTCGCGATAGAATGTGTATCCTTCTATTACGGCTATTTCTTTTCCATTCTGCTTTCGGCACCATTTGACTGTAAATAATTAAACGATTATTAATAATAATAATAAAAAAAGGTTGAGGCTCTCGTTGGGCAGCTGGATCAAGGGCTTTTTTTTTTTTTTTTTGTGGATGGGAAATCAAATTACCCCTCCCGCTCTGGGTGGAGCGGAAGGGAGTGTCAGACTTTTACTGACTAAAACCCACCCGTGTTCCTTCCTTAGCCCTTTCTGTTCCTGGGCAGCGGTTAACCTTTCGGAAGATCCCGCCGCCCTGGCAGGCTTCGGCCCTATCGGGCCCCGTCCTCTGCTGACATCTCTTTGAGGCGCGCGTGGAACACAACGCGCCGTCCGGCACGGGCCTGGTCCTGATCGGACGGTGAGCTACCCATTACTCACCGCCCGCAGGCCCGCGCCTACGGTGGCCGGGAGTCGTCACGCGGCTCCCGACGCCCGGAGCGTCTCCCGCGGCGGCTGAGGCGTGAGGTTCTTTCCCTCAGCCTCCCCGCCACCTCCTTCGCTAGCATGACTGCTTCGCAGAAGGAGGTGACTGCCTCCCACTCCCTCTCGCCCCGGACCATGGCTTGCACCAGGGCCGGACGCGAGAGGTCGCCGCCGTTGCCGATCGCCTCTACGAGGACACGGCGGGGCTCCGCCCAAGCAGGGCAGACCTCCACCGTGTGCTCCACCGTGTCCTCTGGGCGATCCTGGCAGTGGTGACACCCGGGCGTCTCCTCCCGCCTGATGATGTGCAGGAACCTCCCGAAACATCCGTGTCCGGAGAGGACCTGCGTCAGGCGGTACGTGAGAACGCCGTGATGCCTCTCTACCCACTCCTCAAAGAGGGGTCTTATCGCCACTATCGTGGCGTGCCCTGCGCTGGGTTGCGATAGTCGCGCCTTCCATTCCGCCATGAGATCGTGCCGGAGGTCCGTCCGCTCCGCAGCGATTTGCCGCGGGTGCAGAGTTTCCCCCCGGCGTAGTGCCTTCGCGCGCCAGTCATGCAGGCGCGCGAGGACTATCGCCTCCAGATCCCATGGCGGCAGTCCAGCAAGGAGGCTTGCCGCCTCGCGCGAGATCGTGCGGTAGCCCCGGATCAGCCTTGTGGCTACCACCTTCTGGGGCGCGTTCAGGTAGTGTGCGGCTCGAAGCCGCAGTGAACGCGCCCACACCGGGGCCCCATATAGGGCCATGGACCGCACGACCCCCGCGTAAAGCCTCCGGCAGGAGGCGTTTGGCCCCCTCAGGTTGGGCAGGAGCCGCTTTAAGGCGGCCCCGGCCCGTTCCAGTTTGGGGGCCAAACGTCGGAAATGCTCGACGAAGTTCCACCGGCTGTCGAGGACGAGACCCAGGTATCTCATCGTTGCCTCGACGCCGATGTGAACCCCTCCTACCATCAGTTGGGATCCCGAAGGTGGCCCGTACCAGGGCCCATGAAAGGACATGGCCTCGGACTTGTGCAATGCCACCTCGAGACCCAACCGCCGGATCCTATCCACGACTATCGCAACCCCGCGTGTCATCGCGTCGGCCGCCGCCTGATACGACCTCCCCTGCGCCAGGACCAGCGTGTCGTCAGCGTAGCAAACTACGCTGACGCCATCAGGGAGGTCTGCCCGCAGCACCCAGTCGTAACCGATGTCCCACAGGAGCGGCCCCAGAACCGATCCCTGTGGGACACCGCACGACATCGCTCGCATTGTCAGGAGGTTCCTCTCTTTGAAGCCCGGCCTGCCCACCGCGCCGGTAGCAAGGACGCTGTTTCCGATACCGGTGGGCTACTATTTTTTATATTTTTTAATTTTATATTTAATTATATATATTTTTTTATCTTTTAGTTTTTATAAAAAATATTTAAAAATGTAATTTATAAGTACTTAAATGAAATAAGTATAGGAAAAAAAAAAACACGAGGAAGGGAAATTAATAAACGGAATAGTCATTAACTATTTATTAATTTCCAAATACATGAATCATACATATATGTTATGTCAGTAAAACTCTTATTACCTATGTTAGTAAACCCACACCTATACGTAAAAGATGCCACAAAATACAAAAATAAAAACTTACATAGCTGCTAATGTATTAAATTATAATTACCTACTTAACATCATTTTAAACGCCTTTGCCCAGCAGTGGGACACGATATAGGCTAACGAAAAAGCAAAAAAAACATGACATCCCGCCTGTTTCCCCAAGTTATGTTTAAATCCTATTGTACTTACTTGATAGGGAGCGAGCCTGTTGCCATCACCCAGCCACAAATCCCGACCACAGATTACTAAATAGTTACTACGTAACAGATACTTCACTCAGTAGCAAATTTCCAATACCTACTGCTATAATAGCCTCCTCCGTCGCGTCAGCAACCGCTGCATGCTAAAATGAGCCTAAATGCTTTAACGTACAGTTGTGATTGCTTCGCACCGCGTGATCCCACAGCACTGAATTTGGTCCGCAAACGGCCCGAGACCGCTCGGCCGGGCGGTAGGTTTGTTGTATTATAGCGCGCAAGTACATGGAGTGACGGAGGCCTGTACCGACTTTGGACTGCTACTGAGAAATTCCTGATGGAAAACCCCAAAATTCATTTTGCTCGACCTGAGAATAGAACCCAGGACCTCCTGCTCAGCAGCAGCACATGCAACCACTATACCAGCGAGGCAGTGTTAAATCATCTGCGTCTTCTACATCTAGATAAACATATTATAAAACTAAAGTCAATTTACGTGTCTGTCTGTGTGACCGCATTGTTCTTCTAAACTACGCTACGGATTTTGATACGTTTTTACCATCATTTAGAGAATTTATTTCCGAAGGCTTAAATGTAATAACCTTAAATATAGGTACTATAACTAACATTAAACTTACATATCAAAAGAAATATCAACGTTTTGTCAAGTAAAACCCGTGCGAAGCGGGGCGGGTCACTACTACTAATGAAATAACTTGTCATTACGAATCTCTTAAACACGTGAAATGTTCCAGACTACATTCTAACATAAAAACCATTACGTATTATATAACTAGGGGGCCCATGGCAGTGATCAAGGTGACAGGATTTCATTTTTCTCCTGTCCTTTGTGATGCTGAAGCGAGCTTTGCAGTGTCGTCCAAAGGAGCATATGTATAGATCAGTCGTCTTACTTCGACCGTCACACCAGAACGTGTATCCTTGTAGCATGGCTATCTCTTTCCCACTCTGCTTCCGGAACCATTGCACTGTAAAAAAAAAGAAACAGTTAGGTTGGTACACAGGGTATAAAAGTTACTTAGAGTTCTAAGATAAGTATCTTATGATTGTCCTGAAAGTGCTACGCGGTAAATTAAATACAATCATACATTTGACTTTTAATTTACAATACCTCTTATCGTTAAACACCGATTATAAATTAATAATCCCTGAAATATTCAAGGCATTGAGAAAAAATACAGTGAGCGCGGGGAGCAATGAAAGAGTGGACTGTCGATCTTGTTAAAAAATTATACTTCCGAACAGACAATAAATTAAGCCTAAGAGAGGAGGATCGTCCGTCGCGGTGGAGTCCGTTGAAGCAAGTGGCGTGTCGCCGCCGCGTCGCGACTCAACTCGCGGATGACGCGCTGATCACACTGCCTGCGCATGCAGACTGCGCGCAACCTACTGTGTTGGGTTCGCTTCCCAACCATATTGAAATCCGGAAAATTCTAAAAGCGATGAAATAACAAGAAATAATGGTAGATTAAATATTTATTTTGAACTAAACATACAATACATCATTTCAGTAGGTAAAAACATCGTTTATACTAAGTAGGTAAATTAAAAATAAATGTTACACAATAAAAATATATATACAGAGATTTCTAACCATCAATCATTAAACCTGACTAGGTGTCCGTTCGTTCCTTTTCCTACCACTGCAGCACTAAAAATCAGCCACGCAGCATCATGCTGCAAGAAGCCATGACGTGCAGCTGTCGACTATTTCTTTTCTTTCTTTCTTTTCTTTTTTTTTTTTTTTTCTATTACTTTCTATTTTTTTTTTTTCTGTTTTCTGCTCGTGATTATGGATCTACTTTGATTTTATTTGTCCTCATTATTAGAGTTTATCATCTGTTTGTATGCACGTGTTTCTGTGACAGATAAACTTTCTTTCTTTATATCTATTTGAAGTTTATTATCATGCAAACAGTTTATTATTAGGGTACAACTCTGGTAAAAGTCATCATCAACAAATGAAGCCGTTCGGTTTCTAGCCCCATGTTGAGCCTTGATGCATTATTTAAATTAACACAGAATACAGCCATCCTGAGGATTTGGAAGGTGAAAAACCGAATATTATGGTCCAAATTAGGAAACTCCTAAGTATATCTAAAAACACGTTGTTTAAAAGATGCTCTTTTTGAAGTGAAACTTCTTAGGCGGCGATTTGATAATTGAACGAAAATTAAGATTGAAATATGAAGGACGTCACGTTGAGGCACACGTCGTTACATGAGAGAGAAGAAAGGTCTCTCGGTCTCTCATCTCCTTTTTTTTTTATTTGTTAAGAAGTTTCACTTCTATCACGTGTAGATACTGTGCTGAACGCGCATTTTTTTCAAATGCGTTAGCAGTTGAATTACCTGAATTGATCTATAAGTATCAGTTTAGGGCAGAAAATAGGTGGCTGAAAAGAAAATTCATAATTTCACACTTGAAATAAATATCGAATAAATCTTCAAATAAATATTGAATATCTTCAGCCATGTGTGACGCCAGCACAGACAAGTAAATTGGTATCTCCGCCTTACAAAAATCATACTAATGGGTTCTTAAACTTTGATATAAACACCATTACGTATTACATGATTAGGGGGTGGATGAGTGTGTTCCAGGTGAACGGATTTTATTTCTCTCCTATCTTTTGTAATGCTGAAGCGAGCTTTGCATTTTCTTCCGACGGAGCATGAATACAAATCGGTTGTCTTACTTTGGCTATCACGACTAAATGTGTATCCTTGTAGCATGGCTATCTGTTTGCCGTTCTGATTTTGGTACCATTTAACTGCTGAAAATTAAACGAGCGTTATTAAAAATGAGTAATTAAAAACATTTTTCAGGGGAGTGACAAATAAGCCATTATTTCAAAAACA
Source organism: Apamea crenata (assembly GCA_949629185.1). Lineage (NCBI taxonomy): Eukaryota > Metazoa > Arthropoda > Insecta > Lepidoptera > Noctuidae > Apamea > Apamea crenata. The sequence goes on along the minus strand of OX451363.1, from coordinate 14,806,373 downwards.
TCAAGTCTTAACATTGGCAGCGGGGAATAGAATTTATACTTGCAAGATACAAAGTGATGCTATAAGGGTAGGGAATTTTCCTTTTGAGGTACGGAAACCTAAAAACTCGTTTTGTTGTTCGAAATAAAAGAACGTTTACTTTTCCTGTTTTTATTCTTCGCACAAGTATGAAACATTGAATGCAGCTACGTATAGCCGCAGAGCTGGCTTAAATTATGTAATCATCTGCGTAAGTTCAGAACCTTACGCAGATGATTACATAATTTAAAACACCACATATTGATTTTTCGTATATTAAAACTAAATAAAATAATTTAGGTATTATGTAGTATTATTACTTCACTCGGTCTTGAACGATCAAACGATCGTTCGGGCAAACGTTTTTCGGACAGTCGTTCTTTCAATTAACAGTTCATCGGCCAGATGTTCTTTTTGGCGTACGTTCTTCGGGCTAGTGAAATTCGGGCAATCGATACGTACCCAAAGAAAAAGAAACATTGTTCCTAAATTTTATAATAAAAACCATTACGTATTATATAAGTAGGGGGTGGATGACTGTGTTCCAGGTGACAGGATTTCATTTCTCTCCTGTTTTTTGTGAGAATGAAGCGAGCTCTGCATTTCGTTCCTATGGAGCATAGATATAAATCGGTAGTCTTTTTACGACTGTCACAACAGAATGTGTATCCTTGCAGCATGGCAATCTCTTTCCCATTCTGCTTTCGGTACCATTTAACTGCTGAAAATTAAACAATCATTGCTAAAAAAACATTTTTCAGGGGATTGACAAATAAGACATTACTTCAAGAACATCAAGCCTTAACATTGGCAGCGGGGAACAGAATTTATATTTAAAATCATAGAATTGTTCTGAAAAACACGTTGTTTTTTTAAATAAAATTATTATAATTATTTTCCATGTTTTATTTTGCGCACAGCGCCATCGCTGGCTTAACATTCTGAATTTACGCAGATTATTCAGCTAAATTAAATTATTTATCATGTAGTAATAGTACTTTTCTCGGTCTTAAACGGTCAAACGATCTTTCCGGAAAACGTTCTTCGGTCAATCGTTCTTTCGACCGACAGTTCATCGGCCAAACGACCTTTCGGGCTAATTTTCTTCGAGCGATCGATAAGCACTCAAAGAAAAAAGGGATATTCTTCTAAATTTTAAAATAAACCCCATCACGTATTAAATAACGATGTGGTGCATGACTGTGTTCCAGGTAACAGGATTTCATTTCTCTCCTGTTTTTTGTGAGAATGAAGCGAGCTTTGCATTTTGTTCCCATGGAGCATATATACAAATCGGTTGTCTTTTTTCGGCCATCACACCAGAACGTGTATCCTTGTAGCATAGCTATCTCTTTCCCATTCTGCTTTCGGTACCATTTAACTGCTGAAAATTAAACAATCATGATTAAAGATGAGTAATCAAAAACATTGTTTGGATTGACAAATAAGCCCTTATTTCAAAAACATCAAGTCTAACATTGGCAGCGGGGAGCGGAATTTATATTTAAAAGGATACAATCGTTAAGAAAAACTCGTTGCTTTTCGAAATAAAATAACTTTTATTTTCCATGCTTTTATCGTTCGCACAAGTGCGCCAAGTTGAATAAAAGAAAGAAAGAAAAATATTTTATTCTGCACAAACAAAACGCACAATTACAACTAAAAAATGTAACTGTAAATGTAGCTGCATTTAACTTGGCTAGTTCAGAGCCAGCGCTAGCCTATCATTGTGAACCTACGCAAATTATTAAAATGCCTCATATCGATTTGAAAGCTAAATTAAATTAATTATCTTTACTTCACTCGGGTTTTAAGAGTCTAACGAACTTTCGAGCGAACATTCTTCGGACCACTGAATTTCAGACAATCGATACGAACTCAAAAAAAAACCGTTCAAGTGCGTGTCGGGCCACGCGCAGTGTAGGGTTCCGTAGTTTTTATAACAGCCAAGTGCGGGTCGTATTCGCTGACTGATAGTTTCGTACCATGCTCTAACTAAAAGCCAAACATGACTACCTACCTAATTTGACTTCCTATACAAAGCCTCATGTGCCAATCGATTCTGTAAAAATCTCACCGTAAAAAGTTAGGTGAAATGAGCTTAGAGTGAGCTGTCAATAGTGTCAATCCATAGCATTCGTTGGAATGACAGCTCACTCCACGCTCACTTCACCTAAGTTTTCACGGTGAGATGGTTACAGAATCGCACTGCAGATCCGACAAATTTGCACGGAGAGTTTTAATTTTTTTTTTGAGATTTGGATAAGATTTGTTTGGTCGACTAATACTCGTAAACTTGTAAAGCCCACTAAAGTGTGATAGTTTTCCTTTAAACTTCGTTATATATAGGTACTACTGCCATGATATTTGAATTTCTAACCGTTTAGTTGGTAGAGGGGGAGACACTTGACTCTAACGAAAATTGGTAGGTACTTTAAAGCTTGATAAGTCACGAACGGTTTACTCAATCAAAAAACGGTCTTCACAAACCCGTAATATTTTTGAAAGACCTATCCAACGTTATTCCACACTATAGGAAGGACGAGAAAAAAGATTATCATCCCCACTTTACATGTAGGGGAGGTACCCTAAATAATTGTTTTATCAAAATTTTATTTTACCACTGTTTTGGCGTCATTAACGTGTATACTCATGCCAAATTACAACTTTCTAATACCAATAGTTTTTGAGCTAAACCGCGGACAGACAGACAGACAGACAGTCAGATGGACATGGCGAAACTATAAGGGTTCCTTGTTGACTATGGAACCCTAAAAAAAAAATTCAAAAATTTTTTACAAACACCATTACGTATTACATAACGAGGACGGGGATGTCTGTGTTCCAGATGGCTGGATTTAATAAATTCCCTGTCTTTTGTAATGATGAACCGAGCTTTACATTTTTTCTCTGCTGTGCAAAAGTACGAATCGGTTGTCTTGCTTCGAGGGTCACACCAGAACGTGTATCCTTGTAGTATGGCTATCTCTTTCCCATTCTCCTTTTGGAACCATTTAACTGTAATAGATTAAGCAATCATTATTTAAATAAAGAAACAAGCAAAAAAATTCAGGAGATTGTCAAACAAGGCATTATATCAGGACACGGTGGAGCATACGGTGGAGGTCTGCCCTGCTTGGGCGGAGCCCCGCCGTGTCCTCGTAGAGGCGATCGGCAACGGCGGCGACCTCTCGCGCCCGGCCCTGGTTCAAGCCATAGTCCGGGGCGAGAGGGAGTGGGAGGCTGTCACCTCCTTCTGCGAAGCGGTCATGCTAGCGAAGGAGGTGGCGGGGAGGCTGAGGGAAAATACCTCACGCCTCAGCCGCCGCGGGAGACGCTCCGGGCGTCGGGAGCCGCGTGACGACTCCCGGCCACCGTAGGTGCGGGCCTGCGGGCGGTGAGTAATGGGTAGCTCACCGTCCGATCAGAACCAGGCCCGTGCTGGACGGCGCGTTGTGTTCCACGCGCGCCTCAAAGAGATGTCAGCAGAGGACGGGGCCCGATAGGGCCGAAGCCTGCCAGGGCGGCGGGATCATCCGAAAGGGTTACCGCTGCCCTGGAACAGAAAGGGCTAAGGAAGGAACACGGGTGGGTTTTAGTCAGTAAGAGTCTGACACTCCCTTCCGCTCCACCCAGAGCGGGAGGGGTCATTTGATGATTTCCCATCCACAAAAAAAAAAGGCATTATATCAAGAACATAAAGTCTTAACATTAGTAGCGGGAAACACAATTCATACTTAAAGGGAAAGAATGGCAAAAAAGCCGTTATGCTGTTCGAAATAAAATAACCACTACTTTACTTGTTTTATTATGCTATGTTTAATGCCACAGCTGGCTTAACATTCTGAACTAACACAGATAATTACATAACTTAAACACAGCTTCTTGTATACAACACCAACGGTACAAACGGCAGCAATGCGCCTCATTCCGAATTTTAATCAAACTAATATTCAGATAGTCCTATTATGTCACTCGGTCCTTAACGGTCAAACTATCTTTCGGTCAATCGTTTTTTTGATCGACAGTTCGGGGCGTCTCATATAGATTTTTGTATTTTAAGACTAAATCCAATAGTCAGATAGTCTTGTTACATCATTCAGTCCCTAAAGGTCGGCGGTATCTTTCGGGCAAACGGTCTTCGGTCAATCGTTCTTCTGATCGACAGTTCATCGGCCAAACAATCTTTCGGGCAATCGTTTTTTTGACCAACAGTTCGCTTAGCAAACGATCATTTGGGCAAACGTTCGGACTAGTGAACTTCAGGCAATCGAGAGGCAGAAACATAATGGAATTCGTTCCTAAATTTTTAAATATACACCATTGCGAATAACATAACTAGGGGGTGGATGACAGTGTTTCAGTTGACAGGATTTCATTGTCCTCCTGTTTTTTGTGAGGATGAAGCGAGCTTTGCATTTTGTTCCTGCGGAGCATAGATATAAATCGGTTTTCTTATTTCGACCGTCACACCAGAACGTGTACCCTTGGAGCATGGTTATCTCTTTCCCATTCTGCTTTCGGTACCATTTAACTGCTGAAAATTAAACAATGATTATTAATAAAAAAAACAATCAGGGGATTGAGAAACCAGGCAATAAAGATAGTGCCATCCACGAAGTCGCGTCCCACTCTTCTTCCTAATCGCTTCTCTTCTTTCTATTTTCTTTTTTTTTTTTTTTTCTTTTTTTTTTCTTTTTTTTTTCTATCTTTTCTTTCTATTTTCTTTATTATTTGCTATCTGATGTACCTATGTATCCGATGTATTGTGTGTCTTTTAGTCTGTGCTAAATAAATGTATTTTCTTTCTTTTCTTTCTTTCTTTCTTTCTTACAGTACAAGTGTGCAATATTCCGTTAGTGTTTTAGTTTTGTAGATACACACTAATTACTTATTAGTGGGTAATTAGTGTGTATCAAAAAAACTAAAACATTAGCGGAATTAACTAATGATATCCACTAACGATTAGGAAGAAGAGTGGGGCGCGTCTTCGTGGATAGCACTATCTGTATTAAGCTTCATAATGTATAGCCTGAACATAGTCCCGACCAACGTCTCTCTTAGGCGGCTGGATTAAGGTCTTGAATCAAAAGGCAGTTTTCCTTGATTCGGTACGTTTTGTGAGAAGGTTCCTGTCTCTGGAGTCCTAACCACCATTAGCTTGAATCTTTTTAGGGTTCCATACCTCGAAAGGAAAAAACGGAACCCTTATAGGATCACTTTGTTGTCCGTCCGTCCGTCTGTCTGTTAAGACCCTTTTTCTCAGGAACGCGTGGAGGTATCAAGCTGGAATTTATATCAAATACTGAAGTCTACTGACCCTTGGAGCTGTGAAAAATCAAACTTCTAAGCCAACACAATCAAAAGATACAGCCGTTTATGCCGCAAATATTCGACACTCGCAAGGGTATCAAAACCTACAGGCTACTTCCCGTGAACTCAGAATCTTGAAATTTTGTACGAAGCAACGTCTTATAGCACAGATAAAGGAAAAATTGCGAAAACAGTTTTAATAAACATATTTTTAATCATTTTAAATTGTACGGAACCCTCGGTGCGCGAGTCCGACTCGCACTTGGCCAGTTTTATTTTTGTTTGTCAATATTTGGAAATGAAAATTATACCTACACAAATAAATGGATGAAGGAAATTAAATAAAAATATATTATTTATTTCGAATAATACAAACAAAATATGTAATTAAGTAACATTACAGAATAGGTACAAAAAAAATTAAAATACACGTGGGTGTTAATGGGAATAAAAATAAAAAAAATATCTCTTTTTCTAACAAAGCAAATACTTACAAAGTCACCATTTGTGGCAACGATTTTTGTGCATGAACATATACACAAAAAGTTTGAGCCCATAATATTTTGCACATAAGTATAATCAGCCTATACATAATGTTCCCTCTGCTGGGACACAGGCCTCCTTTCTTCGAGAGGGAGTGGGCTGTAATCTACCACGCGAGCCCAGTGTGGGTAGGTGTCACATGTCTTCGAGTTTTTGGTTCTAGGACATGCTGGTTTCCTTCACCGTTTTGAGAGCATTGGTGATACAATTATTTACACAAAGTAAAGCGCCTGTCCGGGTTCGAACCCATGACCTACAAACGTAACACGTAAGTCGACGCCGTTACTAGGTACTGGTCCCATTGATCCGATATTTTGCTATCTCGTATTGCAAAGATTTCAAACATGTGTTCAAAATAAAACAGTTGAAGCAAGGAAATTCGGAACTGACGTAGATAATTCAATTTAACTAACATTACTACGTTTTACGTCTTCTATCTCATACTTATAGCGCTACGAGGTTCTTTCGGCGCGTGGCCAAATTCGGAACTAACGCCGCCATCTTCTTTTTTGCCCTGCCAACGTCATTGGAGCGCCAAAAGATCCCTGCAGCAGTGTACTTCTGGAACATTATCATCCACTCCTTGACAGTCTTTCGTTGTTTTATTTTGAACTAATACCTACAAACGTAGTAACATTGAGATTCTCGTAATTACTTAAAAAGGTGACTAACAAAAGGTGTTTACAGGGGAATTGATTTTAAAGGCAGATGTGAATGGAAACGCTGGACACGGACGCCCTAAAAAGACAAGATTAAGTGACCTCACTGGTGATGCTGTTCAAAATGCTCAGGTGCATAGTACTCGCAACCGGCGTGCGCGTATGACCAGTTGTAAGTAAAAGGAGTATGCAAGGATCGTAACAGGTGGTTCTGTAGTTTCTGCCTACTGGAGGTAGGCAGAAACTACAAGGAAAAAGGTGTAAGTTAATGGATGTATGTGCTAAATAAACATTCCAAATGGTCCCTATGCTCGAATATAAATACCATTACGTATTATAAACTGAGGGGGTGGATGACTGTGTTCCAGGTGACAGGATTTCAGAAACGCTCTGTCCTTTGTGATGCTGAAGCGAGCTTTGCATTTTCTTCCCATGGAGCACGAATAAAGATCGGTTGACTTGCTTGACTTGTTAACACAGAATGTGTATCCTTGTAGCATGGCTATCTCTTTCCCACTCGGTTTTCGGTACCATTGGACTGTAGTATCTAAATTAAACAAATAATATAGTAAGAAAAAAAAACCATGAGATAAAGAATCTAAAATATTTAGATCATTAAAAAACAAAATTTTAAAAAGCGCCGAAGAAACATCGTAACAAAAAGAAAATAAAAACGCATTGCTACAAGGGCTAGTTGTAAATAAAAAACAACCAACTTCTCCATTCGCATATGATATTATACGTTATTGTTATTAATTTTACCAAATCACACAGATATTTTAAAAAAATGTCAAGTTAAAAGGCTAGTTTAACGTTCATTTGTCTCGATTTTTTTTTCCAAAAACATGGCATAAACTTGTGCAGTGATTAGTTAAATTCTCAAATAAACACCATTACGTATGACATACGTCGGTGGTCGATGATTATGTTCCAGGTGACATGATTTGATAAACTTTCTGTTCTTTGTGATAGCGAAGCGGGCTTTGCATTTCCTTATAGAACACTTGTACATATCGGTTGATTTATTTCGACCGTCAATACCAAAACTGTATCCTTGTACCACGGCTATCTCTTTCCCACTCTGTCTTCGATACCATTCAACTGTAGAAAAAAAAAATATAGCAATGAAAAACACTAAGAAAATATTCAGGGGAGAAACTAAGGCATTTTCTAGATCGTGAAAAACCACATCTTTCATAAAAATGGGGTTCAACTAAAAGTCATGTCAGTCAAGTCATTTAGAAGTAGGTAGATGAATTTATAAAGCCAAAAAATCTTGTTAACTGTGAAAATATGGTTTTTAAACAAAATAAGCTTTTGTTTTTCGAATAAAATAGCGTTTTAATGTAAAACACAAAATCAAATATTTTACACTTTTGGAATGTCAGAAGCTAGGTTTTAAAAATATTTTCAAACAACAGTGTTAATAGGTATGTGAGGACAGTGTAGGCCTGTCAACAAGTACCAGTTACTTAATAAAAATAGAAAATTACAAATCTCCAGTCTACAAGGCCTACAACATAAAAAGTTAAACATTATATTTATTTATATACTTTATTGTACACCACCAAAATACATAACAAAAAAAATCGAACACTTCCACTTACTCACTTAGGTACAGTTTCTGAAGTCTCTTCCAGGCCATCTTATTACATTATATATTTCATTAAATTTAAAAATAAAGTAAAATAAAAAATAGTTAGATCATTGTATGTACCACCAAAAGACCTTTATGCTATCGCAATTAAAATGTTCAAATAATAGTTTTAATCTAGTCCCCATGTCATAAATGTCTTCCACTATACGTATTACTCTGATCGAAAATAATCGAAGGTTGAACAATCCCAAAATAGGATTCTGTATAAACTTTGAAATGACACAGATAATAAAATGAATATACACGTATCGTCGTTGTGCAGTGAAAACCTCATGATTGCAATAATGTGACTTAAGTGCGGGTTTAAGTCACATAGTGTTACAAAGAAGAAAAAAATATATTTTTCTTTTTATTTATTTGTTTGTGTGACTTAACTAGTCGATTTTTACGCAAGAAAACGTGACTTAAGTGCGGAATTAGGTCACACGAGCTATAAAATAATATACGATACATGTGACCTTAGTAGGTGTGCGAGGTTTTCACTGCAGTGCGACGAAATATACTTCATTGACTTGTGAAGAGCTCTTAAATTTTTAAATAAACACCATTACGTATTATAAACCTAGGGGGAGGGTGACAGTGGTCCAGATTACTTGACTTTATAAATCCTCTGTTCTTTGTGATGACGAAGCGAGCTCTACATGTCCTGTTTAGGGTGCACTTATACATGTCGGTGGTTTTATTTCGACCGTCAGGACCGAAACTGTATCCTTGTATCACGGCTATCTCTTTCCCACTTGGTTTCCGGTACCATTGGACTGTAGAAAATTAAACAATTAATTTATAGTGAAAAATATATAAAATAATGTTTAGGGTTTTTTTCATGAATGAAATCTGATGAATTCCTTAATTAATTTCAAATTAAAATTCATTCATTTAGGAATTCATGAGAATAAGATGACTTTAACAAGCCAACAAAAACCTTGTAGACCGTAAAAAATAAACGTTTGTTAAAAAATAACCCGACCTTGTTTGAATAAAATAACTTCTAAACGTAGTCAGTTTAATATTTAATTTAATTTTAATAATAAATATGTTTTAAGAATAAAAAATAGGTAAATCGTTGTACCACCAAAAAACCAATAAGCAATCGCAATCAAAATGTTCAAATAATAGTTTTAACCTAGTCCCAATGTCGTAAATGTATTCTACTATACTTACTACTGTGCTACAAAATAATCGAAAGTTGATAGAAGCCAACACAGCGCAACAGGTAACTAAAAAATAATCTTTTAGTCACCTTATATGGCGAGGGAGACGAAGGCCAAAGAAAAGATGGATGTTTTTTTTTTATTTGCGAAATGAGCCACCACTTGACCTCGATCTCGCTTGGTGGAAAGCGATGGATGATGATCACATTGCTCATAATAACGTTGGAGATTTTGAAATAGCAATTTCAGGGCCGTGTGTTCTCCCGTTTTGGCGATGTGAACTGGTTCTTTCTTTGGGGCTTTTCAAAATCTCGCGTTTACCACAACAAATCACAAATGCAAGTTTTGAAAGCCAAATTTGAAGAAGAAATTACCAATTTCGAGGATGTTATGCGAGCAGCAATACAAAATGCCGTAAAACGAGCACAAATATGCATCAACTCAGGAGGTCGTTTGACCGACATAATTTTTTCGACTTAATGTCATAAATACACTTTTAAATAAACTTTCCGTGAAAACAGAGCCCATTTTTTTTTTTATTTCTAACCAAATGGCTACCAATTCACAATATGACATTACTTTTACCCCACCTTGTATTATAATGATCGAAAATAATCTAAAGTTGATCGAAACCAAACCCGTAGTCTGGTAGAATTTCGAACTTATTCCGATACTAAAATAGATTTTTATTTAATTCAAACATTTCAAATGGTTTTTATAATCTAAAATACACACCATTACGTATAATATATGTAGAGGGTGTATGGCCGGGATAGGTGATTAAATTGTTAACTACAGAGTGGCCTGGGATGCCTATGCCTATGGACTACTGTAGGCTGATGATGATGAGGAATTGCAAGATAGCTAAACACACTGTTCAGGTAAAAGAGTCATTTTTGTTAGATGGTGATTTTAAGAGGTGTTATTATTATTGTAATGAGCCAGTATGTCCCACTGCAAAGCAAAGGCCTCCCTTCCATTCACATATATATTTTGGATACAATGGTGTTCTCAAAATAATCCCTGGCCCAAACTAAATTAAATAAATTGCTTTGGTAAAAAACAAAATTGAGACAAGATTATGTAGCCTATTCGACTCTTGGCAGCGCCTTAACTCAACTTAGTATGTGAAGTGGTTTTAATATTAAATTTTGATAAAAATACCATTACGTATTACATACTTAGGAGTTGGATGGTTGTGTTCCAGATTACTTGATTTGATAAACCCCCTGTCCTTTGAGATGACGAAGCGAGCTCTACATTTGCCTGAGGTAACAGTACTTAGGGAGCACTTATATTTATCCGTTGATTTATTTTGACCGTCAAAGCAGAATGTGTATCCCTGCATCACAGCTATCTCTTTCCCATTCGTCTTCCGGTACCATTGGACTGTAGAAAATTAAACAATTAATCTAAAGGAGTAAAAAAATACAGACAATAAAAAAACACTCGCTTGAAAACTGTCTGACCTTGTTATAAATAAAACATTTTTTTCATTCAGGCTTTATTTTATTGGATTTTACAATTAATTCTTATTCTTGCTACCTTTATTAGAATATTAAATAGGCTTTAACATGTAGAAATTATAGTAGGTAGATAGAATACATTTTATGACATTTACGAAATCGGGACCATAACCAATCTAGTCCCGATTTTGTATATGTCATAAAATGTATTCTCCCGTATACTTATTACTGGGATCGAAAATAATCTAAATTTGATCGAAGCCAAAAGAAGTAGATGTAGAAAACGCGCGCAAATTTTAACTACTTTCAGAGCATTATGCATGCATTTATAATCAACGTCGTCGCCGCAAATCTCTTAGGGAACTATTTAAAAAAAACGTCATAATATTACCTTGCCAATTCATTTATGAAAATATCATGTATGTAATAAAAAATCTACATCCTTTTAATAAAAATAATTGATAGACAAATTTAAATACTTGAAATAAAGATAAAAAAGTTTCAAATTATCGGAAGTACATACTCGTACATCTTTTATTATTAATCATTTTATCTCAGAATTAATTTACATTCTTAATGATTACATTGTTAATAAATAATACGAATAACTATGTTGGTAATATTATTATTTACAATTGCGCTATTTAATATAACAAAGGCCCTCTAGATCCGGGAACGGTATTTCAATGCCTCACAACGGAAATGATAAATAAAATTAAACTCTACTAAAAGTACGCTTTGTAAACAAGCATATTATGTACAAATTAGAGAATTATATCTACGATAAGAATGCTTGGAAACATGCTGGTCCTGCTCCATATGACAATCTAGACAAAATCAAATTGGTAGCTAATTGAATTATAAAATGTATTATTTACTGAAATTACTTTTACTCACACACTGATTCATTATTTGTTATTTTTTTAGGAAAATCGTCTACGGTTAAAAATTTTGTTAATATTTAACCGTAGACGATTTAATTAAAAATGAATTCGAAATGATTTTTATTAAAAATGTCATTTTTAATTTATGCCAGGTACATCTTTTTCACATAATTATAATTACAAGTATATTAATCAATACAAAATAATGTAAAACAATAAAAAAAAAGTAACAATGGACATCCTTGCCAATTCCTCTCCATACGAAACGTACCCTTTTGGATTTTGGCAACTAGAATCAATTCTATTTTCTTGTAAATGTTGACATTCACAAGAGCCTTTTATGTGTATAATTTATATAAATGATTTGACTGTGCTTTCGAAATTTTAAATAAAACACCATTACGTATTACATACTTAGGAGGTGGATGGCTGTGTTCCAGATTACTTTTATTGATAAACGCCCTGTCCTTTGTGATGGCGAAGCGAGCTTTACATTTCGCATTTAGGGAGCACTTATACTTGTCGGTGGTCATATTTCGACCGTCAAGGCAGAATGTGTATCCCTGTATCACGGCTACCTCGTTCCCATTCTGTCTTCGATACCATTTAACTGTAGAAAATTAAACAATTAATCTAAAGCAATCAAAAACACACACCAAAATAAATGTTGACCTTGATCAAAATAAAACCACTTTTTAAACAGATTTTACATTTAATTATTTTTCTTGTTACCTAAATATTTTCACTCACAATAGTATTCTCTTATATTTATTACTATAAACAAAAGTTGATGGAAGTCAAAACAGTTAACATTCTGTAAACATTTTGAACTGACAAAGATAATAAAATTGGTATGTCGTTCTTAACTAGTAAAGTTGTGAAGTGCTTCTTAAATTTGAATATAAACATCATTTCGTATTATAAACTTGGGAGGTGGATAATTGTGTTCCAGATAACTTGATTTCATACAACCCCTGTCCTTGGTGACGACGAAGCGAGCTCCACATTTTCTGCTGATAGAGCATTTATACTTGTCGGTTAACTTTATATCGACCGGCAATACCAAACGTGTATCCTTGTAGCACGGCAATCTCGTGCCCGTTCGGTTTTCTGTACCAAATGACTGTAAAAAAAATTAATGAATATTCTTATGCAATGAAAAATAAGGAAATTGTGAAACAAAACAAGGTCATATCTAGATAATGAAAATTCTGACGGGCAATACTCGTAATTTTAAGAACGTTCACAGTCTGATCTCAGTCTCAATCTGTCAAAAATACCTGCAATTTCCCTACATTTTGACAAGTTTTTGACATTGAGTGTCGCTGAGATGAGATGGCGACAAGATTTTGAACATTTTTAATCAAGGGAATCATTCAAAGCTTTTAGAAAATAAGATTCAAATAAGATTCATTCATTTAGGGATTGATGAGAATGAGCTGAATTTGTAAAGTCGTAAAAGCCTTGGAGACAGTAAAAACATAACATTGCTAAAAAAATAATCGGACCCTGTTCGAAATTAAATAACTTTAAAATTTAATTAAACGTTTTATTAATTTTACGTGTAATTTTTGTTCTTTTAAAAGTAGAATAATAAATAGACAGATTATTATGCCATCTAATTGAATTTGAAAGCCACAAACACCATGATGACTATTTCATTATGACTACGTATTTTTATATTTTATTCTATTTCAATCTCGTAAATGTCACAAAAACATTCTTTTATATTTATTATTACTGTGATCGAAAAAAATCAAAAGTTAATCGAAGTCAAAACAGTATTCTGTAAACATTTTGAACTGACAAAGATAGTAAATTGGTTATTTTATGTAAACTTGTGACCCTGTGAACTTGTGACTTGTGACCCGGGTTCTTAAATTTTAATACAAACATCATTATGTATTATAAACTTGGGAGGTGGATGATTGTGTTCTAGATGAATTGATTTGATTGACTCTCTGTCCTTCGTGGTGACGAACCGAGCTCTACATTTCCTGCTTACAGAGCACCTATACTCATCGGTTGACTGACTTCGCCCGCCAGTACCGAATGTGAATCCATGTATCACGGCTACCTCGTGCCCATTCGGTTTTCGGTACCATTTGACTGTGGAAAAATAAACAATGTACTAGAAGCAATGGGGTTGAGAAATAACGCAAAATCTTGATCCTGAACTTTTACAAAATAGGGTTGTGAGAATGAGATGAATTTGAAGAGCACCCTACATAAATCATGCAAAAAAAACCTGACCTTGTTCGAAATAAGACAAATTTTAAGTAAACAAAGTTAGATATAATTTAGAAATAGATAAAATTTTATTATCCAAGTAACACAGTAATCAGGAGCATAGGTAAAACACAGGATAAAACAACAATTTGTCTTTAATATTTACAAATTCTTATTATTTTTTGTACATAAAAGAATTTAGCGTTAGACCATTCTTCCTCCAGAAGATCAATAAAATGTTGTAATTATAGTTCAAATCTAGTCTAGTCTAAATTTAACAAAATGTCTATCTAAACTCAGAAACTTACATATATAATTAACAAATCGATAGTTAATAATAGCCAGCTGATATTTTGAACTTCTACTTAAAGTATTTTTCTGGTACTTAAATAAACATTTAAAATGGTTCTTAGAAAATAAATAAAAAAGCGAAATGGTTACGTTCTGATATAAACACCATTACGTATAACAAAAGTAGGAGGTGGGTGACTGTGTTTCAGAAAACAGGATTTCATCACCTCATTGTCCTTTGTAAAGACGAAGCGAGCTTTGCATTTCCTGCCAAAAGAGCATCCATATATGAATCCGTTGACCTATTACGACCGTCAGGATTAAATGAGTATCCTTGAAGCACCTCTATCACGTACCCATTCGGCTTTCGGTACCAGTTAACTTTATAATAATAATCGAATATATTTTCAGAAAGTACTCCTTAAGACGTTTCATTAGATAATAAACATGATCGATTAATCCAATTTTACCGCCATTTTGCCGACATATTGGCCGCCATTTTATGTGACATCATGTATAGCCTATAACCCGCGGAACAACACAGCGCTTCCAACCATTTTGGATGTTTGTTTCCCAATCACACTAAAGCGGCTGAACGAATTTCTATGAAACTTGGCACACAGATAGCTTATATCCTGAATTAACACCTAGGACACTTTTTATCCCGGTAATACGTTCCCGTGGGATAACTTCCGACCCCCACATGAGCGAAGCCGCTGGCAAAAGCTAGTACTTAATTAATAATTTTAATTTATTTTACGTTGATTACCAAATAAGTGTTGGCACCGTGTTGAAATAGAAATTTTGGCATTATTTATTTATTTTTAAAAACGATGCCCCATACTAGGAATTTCTCCTGTGTCGTGGGTGCTTTTACAGACATATAAACTCACATACACAAACAGCCAGACCCGGAACAACTAATTGTAGGTCACACAAATATTTGTTACGTGCGGGAATCGAACCCGCGACACGCAGCGAAGCAGTCAATCGCTTAACCACTGCGCCAACCGTGTCGTCAATTGCAAGTAAAATAACATTTAATGAAAAAATAATTTATTGACTTCAACGATTCAGAAAAAAAAAAACACTGGGGGTTATTTACCGTGTACCAGTAGTGGTATATTATTATTTTTGTAAAACTAAAGAGGTACCTACTGAAAAAGTTCAATGGTTCTTACATTTTGATATATAGACCGTCACGAATGATATACTTATGGGGTGGATGCTGGTGTACCAGATGCGACAATTTCATAAAATTCCTGTCCTTTGTAATGACAAAGCGAGATTTGCATTTGCTTCCAAGGGAGCATACATACATGTCGGTTTTCTTACTAGGTCCGTTTTTTAGACAGAACGTGTACCCTTGTACGATAGCTATTTCTTTCCCATTCGGCTTTAGGTACCATTTAACTGTAAAAAAAATCGTGTTATTATTGTGCAAAACTTGAAACTGGCTGTAAATTGTGATAGGCTGTTACAAGTAATAGTAAAAAACATAGCTGTAACTGTGTAACTACATGTTTATAAACAATAAGAACTTTATTTAATAAGTGTTTTTAACGAACATTTTCCCAAAATAAAACGTAACATTTTCAACGATAAAAAAATAGCTACTCATCTGTTCGGAGAATTTTAAATAGTCTGATCATCCTAATGATTTAATGTTGAGTGCACCGCTCTTCTACCGCCCACACAAACATACTCCGGTGGGCCTGGCACGGACGCACGGAGTAAACTTATTTCTTTAATAACTTACTACTTTCAAGACTTGATACTAAAATGTGCTTGTGTCGCAAAAAAAAACCTATGTGTTATATTAGTACAGTCACCAAAAGAGATAAGTAACCAGGGTCGTCGGATATACTTGAAGTTTAGTGAGAAACAGATGGATGTTTTCGAATGAAATTTAATTTGATAAATGAACTGTTTGTTTTCTATTAATTTAATTTAATTGTATTCGAAAATATCCATCGGTTTCTTACTAAACTTCAACTATATCCGACGACCTTATCTCCTTTGGTGACCGTACCTATACTTGTATTTTCGGTTCAAAAATGAAACGAATTTACTTAACATTTACGTTTCGCGTTCGTGCTAAGGCCTCGGTCTTAAAGGCAATTTTACTACACCCTATATAGCACCCGCTGATGTAACACAAACTTTGGAGGGTCATGGTTATGGTCCAGCTGAGCTGATACAATTCCTCCGGCGAAATTGGTGATGAACCTGGCCCGGCAATTTGCCCACCGGGTGCAGCGCCACTGATTGGTGGAGGCGCTTGTGCAGGCGGAGTAGAACGAATAACCTTGAAGCAACGCCAGCTCCTTACCAGCAGCGTTGTGCACGTACTCCACTGAGGAACCAAGGGAATGACGGCAAAATAAAATTGTTGAAAAAACAAAAAAAATGAATTTTGAATGAAAAAAGAGATTGTCTTTCACCTGAGGTGAAAAAATTACGTTATGAATATGGACAGCAACAATCTTTTGAAATGTTTTGTTTGTTGTAGTGTTTATCAAATTTTTTGGCTTCTTTGTATAAATTAAAAATATAAATAAAAAATATCACAATAATACAAATAACTTTTCTTGCAGACTGTATTTGATTACGCTGTAAATGACAAAATAATGGATCGTAAATTATTAGATAACTTACTTACTAATAATTTTTATAAATTACCTACAACGTTACGACCTACTTCGATTGGTATTCACTACATATTTGACTTACTTAATACTATGGTCATTTAGTCATGATTATGGTCTGACGTAAACTTAACTACACTATCTTCAATGGTATATAAAGCCGCGCGGCATTTATTGCGTTTCTTAATACAGCGCCATCTAGTTTTTGTGCCCACAACGAAGTCCCTGCCATATCGGTGATGTCCTAACTGCAAATGAAGCTGTCCTCGCTGATTCGTAGTAAATATTGGCACGTCTGAAATATGAGTTTTCATTTAAATTATACACATTCATTCTTTCCTCCCCATGAACAGACACAACATTACTAATGATGAAGCCCATTATTAATTACAAAACAAAAACGTATGCGGTCGGGAGATCCCCGTCAGGAACGATGTTTCTTACGCGATACCCGCACGAATACACACACACACACTCGTATATAATAGAAAAAGATAGAGAGAGAGAGAAAATGTCACAAGGTGACGGCATAACGCTTTACTTTACGTGACGTTTTCTCAACTCCTACCGTAAGCTGCGTTAAGGAACTTCGTTCCAAAAAGCGATGTGTTAAAATAATGAACTCTACGAGTGAATTTAGTTAATGGATTGATTCAACACAATACCTTCATCAATATGTGCGTACCTATAGTAATTTCAACAAAAGTACCTTCTACTAACACAAAAAAAGAGATTCCTAATAACAACAAAACTTGTCAAACAGCAATATTTTATTCTTTGAATCGAAAAAAGTAACTTACATAAATAATTCTACAAATTACTCACAAAGTTACGACCTACTCCGATTGGTATCTACAATTTTTTAAATATTAATTAAAATTAGTCAATGATTATGGTCTGACGTAAACTTAACTACACTATCTTCAATGGTATATAAAGCCGCGCGGCATTTATTGTGTTTCTTAATACAGCGCCATCTAGTTTTTGTGCCCACAACGTAGTCCCTGCCATATCGGTGATGTCCTAACTGCAAATGAAGTTGTCCTCGCTGATTCGTAGTAAATATTGGCACGTCTGAAATATGAGTTTTCATTTAAATTATACACATTAATTCTTTCCTCCCCAGGAACAGACAACATTACTATAATGATGAAACCCATTATTAATTACAAAACAAAAACGTGTGCGGTCGGGAGTTCCCCGTCAGGAACAATGTTCCTTACGCGATACCCGCACGAATACACACACACAAACTCGTATATAATAGAAAGAGATAGAGAGAGAGAGAAAAAGGCCCCAGGTGACGGCATAACGCTTTACTTTACGTGACGTTTTCTCAACCCCTACCGTAAGCTGCGTTAAGGAACTTCGTTCCAAAAAGCGATGTGTTAAAAAAATGAACTCTACGAGTGAATTTAGTTAATGGATTGATTCAACACAATACCTTTATCAATATGTGCGTACCTATAGTAATTTCAACAAAAGTACCTTCTACTAACACAAAAAAAGAGATTCCTAATAACAACAAAACTTCTATTCTATTCTATTTTCATCTATGGCAATGGTAAACAACAAAACTTGTCAAACAGCAATATTTTATTCTTTGAATCGAAAAAAGTAACTTACATAAATAATTCTACAAATTACTCACAAAGTTACGACCTACTCCGATTGGTATCTACAATTTTTTAAATATTAATTAAAATTAGTCAATGATTATGGTTCGACGCAAAACTAACTATACTATCTTCAATGGTATATAAAGCTGCGCGGCATTTATTGTGTTTCTTAACACAGCGCCATCTAGTTTTTGAGCCCGCACTGTCGCCCGCCCTGCCATAGCGGTAAGCTCCTAACTGTAACTGAAGTTGTCCTCGACGATTCACAATAAATTTTGGGATGTCTGAAACATGAATTGTCATTTTACTTATAACATATTTATTATTATTTCCTTTATTCATTTATAAAACAATTTTTTTTTTGTATTTCTTAAAAAAATATGTAAATTACTTACTTACTAACTTACATTACTTACATTGAGTTTTAAATCTTACATTGGGTGCCAGAGCTCATCGAAAACACTCTGTTTCCCTAGTTGTAAAGCTGCATCGTGTTTAGATAAGTGTGTTTTGTACAATGAATGTAAAAAAGTTGTTTTTACATTACTTTTTCATTATCATTTATTTACCAACAACTTAGCCTGGGTAACATCAGTGTTGTTTCAAATGGCTATGGATATTGCCGATGATTTTAAGACGGTTAATTTGTTATACAAGGTTGCGACCTATTCTGATACAACTTTATCAGAATAGGTCGACACCTTGTATAATCTTGATTAATATGTCCGTTATGATTATGGTCCACCAAAAACTTAACTAGGTATACCTACTATTTTCTATAGTATATAAAGCCGCGTCGCAAATATTGTGTAAATTTCTAACACACGCCATCTAGTTTTTGAGCCCGCAGTGTAGTGAATGCTATATCGGTGAGGTCCTAACTGTAACTGAAGATGTGCTCGCGAATTCGTAGTAAATTTTGGCACGTCTGAAAGACCGGTTCTTATTTAATATATTCATAGGTACTCTCCTTCTCAGGTCACAAAACATACACTAAGTAGGTATGCATACACACAAGCGAAACGCGACGACGACAGAGGCCACTGGAACCGTTGACGCGTGTCGCCTACAGCCGTCAACGCGTGTCAGCGGCAGCCGTTGACGCGACGCGACGTCGACAATATACAATACGCGTGTCGCTCGTGTGTATGCATACTATAGAGTGCACTGTATCAATATGTATCTACTAATAGTAATAAAAGTAGGTACTTATTTGAAAGAACCAAAACTAAGTACTAATGCGAAAAACAATATTTGTAATAACAAAAAAACTTGTAAAGCTACAATAGTTTATTCGGTTTATCAAACAAAATATATACCTCCATAAACTTAAATAAAAAATACTTAGGTATATTCAGCCTCAAAGCTTTCTGGGCGCCACCGCAATAAAAATATGCGTATGAATCGATTGCCGTAAGGATTTTAGCCTAAACGTACATTTAGAAGAAATCAGAAGGCCAATTCCCGTAATTAAAAACGTTCAAAATCTAGTCGAAATCTCATCTCAGCGACAATCAATGTCAAACACTTGTCAAAAATGAAGGGAAATTAGAGGTATTTTTTACAGATTGAGACTGAGATCAGACTGTAAACTTTCTTAAAATTACGACTTGCCCCTCTGATTGTAATCAAACAATGTCATCACTTAGAATGATTCAAGAACAGATTGGAATTGGAATTGAAAAACTATGTACATAAAGAGGATTTAGTCATATCTAAACATAAGACAATCAAAATAATAAAAACTGCAACTGATCACGTTCAACGCGGAGAAAACTGCGGTGGCCTTTTGTAGGACCTGTGTGCAAAAACCATACGATTTTTTTTTACTGACGTCACATAATCAGTAAGAATTTAAAGTGATAAAAAAATGCCTACCTACATGCATAAAGGCCCTTCGAGATACAAAATAATTTCGGAGGCTCATGGGCGTGTTCACCCAAACAGTCAGTGACGACTAGGTCGGTGTTGGTCATGACAGCTGCCTTGCATCCGTGGTGGTACCGGGAGCAGTACCAGCGCCACTTGTGGTTCCTCGCGCATTGCTTGCGATTGTAAGTGTACCCGAGGACAAAAAGAGCTTCGGCTCTACCCAGTTTTATGATCTCGCCTGTAATAAAGAACACGTTAAGGTATGTTGCTTAGGTCTTAGTTTTGTTATAGTCCATGTACCAGGTAGACACGTTACTTGATGTAATTTATTTCATCCCCATTGAACCAAAAATGCGACATTCACCTACTGCATCCACTACATTTACAATGCCCACGTGGTGGATTATATTCCACTTCAACACTCAATGCAAAATCAATCTCAATGTGTGTGTGTGTGTGTCTTCAATGTTAATTTTGGGCTGATTCTTGCAAACTGAGATTCAGACAGACTTGCAACGATAAATCTAGTTTCGTCAGCATTTGAATTATTCGTCGGTAATCTTATGTTACTTAGCACGTACTTCGGCTAAGGTGCAAGAGAGAGACAGGAACCTGACTAAGCCAGAGCACGTGCTAAGTAACGTTTATAGAACAGCGCCTAAGACTTTGAGACTCAACTCTTTAAAGCCGTTACTTAGTACTGTTTTTTTTTAGCTGCATTACATTATTGATAACTAAGAAAAAACATAAGATAACTGAGAACTAAAAGAATACGAATCTTAATCTTTTGTACTAAAGTTTTTATTGAAATAATTTAACATGATTATTGTAGGATGTACCAATACCTTAAGGTCATTGTTTAAACCCAGGTACTAATTTGACAGGTGTAATGTCAAATTTCTATAACAAAAAAAACGCAAACACAAAAGACTTAAATGTTAGATTAGTATCTGGGATTAAAAAACGACCTTAAGGTATTGGTAACTTTAAGTACAGACGCCTGCACGTCAAGCTACCCGAAACTGTAAAATTTTCCCGATCAACCTTGAACCTTAATGCTTTAGCGCTAAAGTTGAAAATCTATTAAAGAAATTTGACAGATTGTAGTAGCTTGATATGCTGGCGTCTGTACAAAAAAATACAATATACACACACGATTGACAAAGAAGAAGAGAATACACTGGCATAGGAAAGTTTAGCTTTTACCAAAAATGATTATGTTCACGTCCAAACTTGACTATAACATTTTCTACAGTAGTAATTGATGCGAGACAGTTAGAGTTTTTCTTAGAGCAGCGCCATCTTGTTTTCCCGTTGTCCCTGTCACGGTCCTTAATGAACCTGTAGCGTCCAATTTGTAGTTTTGGTTGACCATAAGCAGGAGTGATGAATATGGGCTCGTCTGTAAAGATATTTTGTAATGTATAATGATAATCGAATATATTTGGATAGAGCTTAATAATAAATAATTGCGCTTTTATAAATTCTAACGAGACGATATTGTCCGTAAATTGTATGGAAATACGTACACGTTCTAACGTTATCCTGGAGAAAAAAAAGCGCCTTCATATACTTCCATACATTTTACTTCCCTGTGTTATTGAGTTGCCGTCACGTTAGAAATTATAAAAACACCCATTAAGTTAGAGCGTGTAGCTCAACATATCATATGGGTGGGCCCGTAGCTCAACCATAGTATGGAGCACAACGTCTGGACAAATCATGACACTATTTATCAAGATTCACCGTCCCAAAGGCGTCAGCAAAAGACGGTGAATTCAAATATTACACAATAAAAACAAAATATGTGAAATAGGTTGATTCAAATTATAACCAGACAGATGGCACTCATTGAATTATATTTGTAAATTATTTAAGAAGAAATTTGACATGCATGATCTTACAGAATACTTATTCTACTCATAGTCTATAAGTGTCATTTATTTGGGCTTATCTAATAAAAATATCCTTATGGTCAGATCTAAATTGTTAATTAGTCTACCTATTCACAATAACGGACCTACCGTTACTGTGAATAGTTGTAGTAACACACACACACATACACTCTGTCATCGTAAGCAATATTTTTAAAATATAAATGTGCTTATAAATTTGCTTATAAATATGCACTACAATTCGGTTATACGTATAACGTATTTAAAACATTGTTCTGTTTCTGTCAGTCGTGTGAAGATAATAGAGACTCAATGATGTTTTAAATGTGTTTGACGCTAAACACATTTATGCGTGGGCCATGAAACTATCGCTTTAGGTGTTTTTTCGTCACACGCGTCAAACATATTTATTTCCACTTAAACAAATAGCAATTTTACCACAGTTTAAATAAAGTTGTTTTTTGCTGCTCAACGCTGACTTTTGAAGTGCAGAGCAAAAACCCTATAGCTATTTTTGGTGCAAGCGGGTCTTAATGACTAGATGGACCTTTGTATGAGACCACTATGAATCTCTGATACGTAAACAAATCAGAACGCGTGCTTTCGGCTTTAGTTGTAGGTTGTGCTATTGGAGTAATATCATATTAATTTACACTTCATTTTTTTTTGTACGCATCAGTGGACTCACTTAATTGACTAGAATAAAATCAGGCTTATTAAAACACACAAGAAACCATATCCTCCATATTTAGACGAACAGTTACACACAAATGCAGTAACCGCTTGAGTTTATTAGTTAGTTTAAAGAATGCGATTAGTGATTGATTATGTAACAAATTTAATAGTAATTTTAACGTAATTACTAGAACAAAATTTTATTTCAAATAATGAGAGTCAGCCCTGTTACTATAGTTAAATTCCAGAGTACAGTAATTTAAGGTTGTGGTGCTTGAATGACGTTGGCAGGTTGGCGCTGTTGGTAAACATTTGTGCAACCGTTTCGTTAAATGTACTAAAATTTAAATAAAATTCATTTAATTCAGGCAAGACTCATGTTACATAAAATAAAATATCACGATCTCACAAATAAAACAATATGACGGGGTTAGTTGCCATTTTTACCACGCATGAAAAGATTCTCGTACAGCTATATTTTCTAAAATTCAGCAAACTTATAGCTTAAAAAAGAACTTTGAGAGTAACTGCGGAGATGTGTGATCGTGTTCCCCATGCAAAGAATTAATGACCAGGTCCTCATTGGTGACCACAGAAGCCCTGCATCCGTGGTGGTACCGAGTACAATACCAGCCCCACTTTCCGTCTCTGGCGTGATGTCTGCGATTGTACAGGTACCCATAAGCGAGCAGAGATGAATGTTTCCCAGTTTTTACTAGTTTAGCTGGAAGAAGGATTAAAAAGTTAGTTTTAGAAAAGTTGGGGTGAATGAAGCACAGGTTCTGAGAGTGTAATATGAAATAATTTCTAATGTTGCACAAAAACCGTCCTGTGGCACTTCCACACAACCGGAAATATTTATTGACAAAATTATAAATTAAAAAAATTGTGAAATCCAGGAACAAGATTTTCATGAAAAAAGATGTTAGTGACAAAACATGGGCTTTATTTTGTTTTCATTACCATCATAACAGGTTTTCAATTAATGGGTATCATTAAAACATTTCATCATGATCATCCACAGCTGAGCATACGCCTCTCTTTGCTTGTGCCAATCTCCACGCTCCTGTGCCAGCCCCATCCAGGTTCTATCCACGATGGCAACCACATCACTTGCAGCGTCAATGAAAGGCGAGGGTTAGCAACACACTAATTTATTGAACAAGTTATCAGTCTACCCACCACCATACAAATATCATACCTGAAATCGGTACATCACTCACCTTATACAGGGTGTCAGGAGAACGCTTCCGAAGCCAGAACGTAGATTATATACAACCTTTATGCAAACGAATACCACTAACCTTTCGCCTGAAATTGATTATTTTCGCGCGTCACGTGGACTTGGGGTCGTCAGCCGCACAGCTGTCGGCGAGCGCGCGCGCACTTTGAACTTGAGGTCACGCGCAAGCGTCAGATGATATTTATTTACGAATACATTGCTTGTTAGAGTTGTAAAGAAAAAAAATGTGTTTAATAGCAAATAATGGTTTAATTTAACTGTTCTCACAGCATAGTGTACGAAAAATGCTAAAAAAAATAGGTAAAATTGTTCATTTTTTTTCTCATTTTTTTATGGTATCGTATCGAGAATCAGTAGCCCTATCACCTGTCTTCGTTTTCGGAAGCGTTTCCCTGCCACCCTGTATATTCGTATATAGGGTGCCAGGAACATCGACGCGCAAACTGTAACCATGGATTCAACACATGAGTTTAGACCCCATAGCGTCGATATTTTTCGTCAGTTATTAAAAAAAAAATATCACTGTTCCATACATTTTGACCGCGTAGGTATTGTACTTTTCTATGAAACAGAAGATTTTTTTTATAACAGACGAAAAATTTCTACGCTATGGGGTCTAAACTCATGTGCTGAATTCATGGTTACAGTTTGCGCGTCGATGTCCCTGCCACCTTGTATATAAATTATGATAGTTATTATAGGTTTGTATGTATGTGTATATGGCCCACGAAAGGCAGTAATGTAATAATGATAACAAACTGTAAGATTCCCAACACGTATAATTATTAAAACTGTAACTTACAAAAACTTTTTATTGCTACTGTAATGGTTTGAATTATAATGTAAATTAGCTACGAATATCTCAAATGTACTATTTCTAGCAGATGAGGATTATGTCTAAAATACGTTCTAATAAAATCCTTAAATAATATTATGTTTTAGGTTAAATATTGCAGATCATCAATAATCACGTTTTGTTCTTCATTCTTAGTCTATACAGTCCGACCGATTAAATAGTGCGCTTCGTATAAAATATGAGGTTAATAATAATATTTAATAAATCTTTTGTATATAAATTGCTCTCTATTTGCTATTCTAAAAATGTTCAAAAAGCGTAAACTCTGGTAAATGTATTAATTCCATGGCATAAAGGCAGACTATCAATTACAACTAAACCTACGTAAGTTTGAATATACCGAATAGTTATTGCTGCTTACCCCATTGGTATCGGTGTAAATAAGCGTTAGGTATCTATATGACTAAATGTTTCCATAATATAACATTACAACGCCTGTTATCTCCGTGGGGTCAGGTAGAGGAGTACACCCGCATTTTGCTAGTCGTTTCCATTTCCAATGTTTTCATATTATGTTTAAATATTTTATTTTCCTAAAGACTTGTTACTGGATATCTAATTTAATCTCACCATGATTATCACGACTTTGAATTATAATATTATAGAGAAAAAATACCTTTCTAGAACTGAGATCTTAAAACCGAAAAATCTAGCTTTCTACGTACTTTTTTTGTCTTAATTGTATAAGCCCCAACAAATCTGTAGTATTTAGCATTGTTAGCATTATTTTTAACCTGTAATTCCTAGAAAGTTATCCAATATCTCCAAGATTCTCTAAAACAACTATGCTTAAATATACGAGTAGATTCTCCCAACTGTGCTTAATAATAATTCTCTCCTATGATATGATAAATCCCGGCGGAGGAACGCATTAACTTCGGGGGATCGTGGCGGTGTTCGCCAATGGGATCCGTGACGCGGTAGGTGGAAGTAGTGAGTACTGCAGCCCTGCATCCCTGATGGTAGCGCGTACAGTACCACCGCAACTTGTTGTCCTTCGCACTGTGCTTCCGATTGTAAATGTGCCCGAGAGCAAACAGGAAATGAGCTCCCCTGGCCATTTTTATTAAGACGCCTGAAAGAGACAGAAATAATAAACTGTACTCGATCAGAAAGGGTCAAATGTAAAAAGAATCAAAATATTTGCATGCAGGATAAAGGTGTTGAAAAAAACTGTATGATCTTACTATTATCAGCATCAACATGATTTTGTAGACAAATTTATTTTGATAAAAGTAGGTACTCAAACAAAATGAAAAATAACACCCATCATAAATTAAAATACTGATGATTTAAAAGATTTATTTTAAAAATACTCAGAGGATTTTGTAAAAACATTAATGTTATCGAAAAATGTATCACATTACTGTGACCTTATAATAAATAAAAAAGCACCATTCAAAACAAAAAACAAAAGTGCAAAATATAAAAACAAACAAAAGCAAGGACAAACTGTAAACATATTTCATACAAATACTGATTATAATGATTTACTATCACTTAATACCAATACTATTAATTTAATAAAACAATACTTTCCGGAACATCCAACATTGCAAGATATTAATTATAAATAATACTACATTTTAAAACTTATTTATCAAATACTACACACAGTTAAATATTTAACAAAAAAATAATAAAAAAAAACAATTTAATGATGAGTCTGTTGACCAGTAAATTTCAAAGCTCCTTTGGTAACATTTCTTTATCATTTTAATAACAACGATTACATTATCTCAAACATTTAACGAAACTTACATAGATTATGTACGTAACTGGAATGTGCAATTTAATACATTAAATATTATAAAAATATATTACATTTAGATCAAATCACTGTGATTCTTACGTAAACACCTAATAAGTTTAAATTGCCTGCTTCGAAATCATTCGAAATTCTACCATTTTGGTAAGTTATATTGAAATAACAAAGGTAGTCACTACAATTGTATCTCCTTGAGGTCCCCTTCTTTGTTTTTGTAAATATTATAAAATCCCACTGGAATCCAGCTTGTAGTTAATATCTTAATTATTTGACAAATTCTACGTTTAATGTAATTTTGATATTTGTTCATAAATAGTTCAGAACTTTCAAGGCACGTCAAAATTCTTAGCAAAGTCTCTACCACCGAACACGCACCGAGAAGTGAAATTATAATTTCACGTAGTCCTTATTCTCATAAATATAATATCTAGATGTTTCCCAATCAATTTCTATACTCAGCTTCAACAGGGTTTAAAGCACTAAATTTTATTTAAGATTCAAACGATATAAACTCAAAAAAAAATCAACATCATTTCCATCGAATAAATTAGGTAATAACAAAAAAAGCAGTAATAGTGCATTAAACTTGTATCTTATAACGAAGAGATAGATCGATCCGCATCGATTCGACAAGCAGGCAATGTATTTCCAGTACAATTTATGTATGGGAGTGCAAGCCTGTAGTAGATACCACAATCCCGTCGATGGTAACAGCGGAGGCTTTACATTTGTGCTTATGTTTCTTGGCACACGTCCATCTTATCCTGTTGCCAACGAGAGATCGCGAATGTCTAAAGAATTTTTGTCCTCCAATGTATATGTTTGTGGTCTCCGTGGTACAAAATCGGGCCCGAAGGAGCGATGCTACGAAATCTGTAAGAGTAACATCGGAATAAATGATGGATCAAACACAAAACAATTACAACTACTTACAGTTATTTGAAGGAATGTAATACATCCGAAAAACATTACCTAATTTATAGAAACTATGGAATCCCAAATCAACCACGAACATAAAAAAATAAAGAAGAATGTTTTTTTGAGAAGGTAAAAATAGGAAGCCCACACAACATGAGCAAATTCTTCTTTTTGTATGGTCTGAAAAAGTAAAAAAACAAAATTTTGTTCTTCAATGAGTTTTAATCGGAAGATTAATTAAACGTAATTAGCTAGTTACAAAACATATATAAGAACAAAAATCGTCAGAATAAAAACGTTTTTGTCGGTGTCACACAGGTGTGTCGAGATCAGCAAAAATCAAAATCATAAACCCAAAAAAATAAAGGTTCAGAGGACTTGAGACCAGCATCTAATGTCTCGTTAGTGTTCACTGCTGTCATTTTCTAAATATCATTGCTCTATCTCTTTCAAGTCATACATTTTGTTAACTGCAATCTTCACAAACTTTTCGCCGATTGACAGCGTATTAAGAAACATTACCTTGCACGTATCTATGATTTCGTCATTTATTTTCAAGCTGTAGAAGTAATTGTATTTCCTTATATCAACTCCGACAGAACTCTTCACTCTAGTTCTAACTTTTGTCTTCTTGGTCACTCTATCTGTTAGGTATATATTGTCTTCTTTCCCTCCAACTATATCGCTCCGACCAAAAATCCTCAAAAATTCTTACCCTCTCTTCTTCGCTTAATTTTATATAGCATCTAGCCCTGCATTGACAGGCTGGCTTTAAAACTCGGGCTTCAACTTGTTTATATTTCTTAGTTGCAGGAGAAATATAGGACTGTCCCAATAATCTCGCCCTCTTCGCAACATTTTTCTGCCATTTTGATATGTTTCTAGGTCGGTGTCTGCGTGCTTTCCTTGTTGATGATTTTGCTGTTAAAAATAATTGTGAATCAGAGTTAGAGAGATATAAAAAGTGTACAGTTTATAAACCTTGACTTGCAAACTAAGTAGCAAATTGTAATATGGCAGCCAAGGAGTGCACATATAACAATTTTGTAACTGTGTGAAAATGAAATTGGATTTATTTTCAAAGACAATACACGTAGTTAAGATAAAACAAGTTAAAAAAAGTTTATAATTAAAGTAAAAATGAAGGAGAAGGTGTTATGTGAGTGAAGAGTTAAGACTGTTAAACGGGTGTTCAGCTTTGAAATCGGCTACAAATATATCCGAAACAGCAGATCTACTAGCTTTTTATTCAAACTTTGATTTGTTTCCAGGAAATCACGAACCGTTGTAAATCGGTTTCTTTGAATGAAAGTGACTTTTGAGACTTAAAAAGTAGTTAAAATAATACAGTCATAATAAAATAGATCGTATATATTGTTTCATTTCCTTTCAAAAAAATGTTTCAATAACTTCTGCTTAACATCTATCACTAGGCACTTGAAGTTTCTTATTCAGTCTCGAATTGGTACTTATCATTAAATCAACTAAACTTAATTGATTACTTCATTACAATTAATAAAAATATTGCATCTTCGTAACAAAAAAAAAGGTTGTATGCTCAACTTAACATGAATAACAAAATAAATGTTGGCCACTTTTACTAAACATCTTGGGAAGCTCGAAATATGTATTTTACTTATGATTATGCACATCGTAAGAATGAACAACGAAAGTATCAGCGGTAGTGGCCGTGGCGCGACACCTGGCCTTCTTCTTGCTACATCTCCACGCCACCTGAGAATTCTTCTTAGCGCGATCCCTACAGTACTTCTGTCCACGATAAAGTAACATAAAATTGCCGCGCGAGTTCTTAACAAATGTAGCTTCTTCTGGAAATGGCAAAATAACTGTTTGAGCTACACTTTTCTGTCAATTTCAAATAAACGGAATCGAAGTTTGAAGTGTTAAAACAATCATAGTTCTGTAGCGAAAAAGAGATGTACCTCCTGGTCCGTACAGCTCCATCTCTCTCTCTCGCACTAGAACAATGATGGCTCCAACACATCCTGTGGCCACAGAGTTTGAGATTATTTAGAGAAACTACAATAGACAAAATTACACTAAAGAAAGGTGGTAACAAAATATGAAAGAAAATGTCACACTTGAAAATATTTGTTATAATCGCAGTAGACCGGGGAAAGTGAAAACTGGGAAGGGATGCCTTTGCCCTGCAATGGGACAATGCACACACAGGCTTATAATTTCTGCCATTTTAAACTCTATATCATGAAAGTAATTAAAACGTTACATCAGTTTTATTGACCACGGTGACAAATTCTTCGAATAGAAGGTTCAAGAAGGTAATAAAGATACACTTTGGTATTGTAAGGGTTTAAAGAAAAAGAATCGTTATTATTTTTAAGTTGTAGAAGTGAAAAGAAAATATAACAGTTTAGAATCAAGTCTACGTTTCCGTTACCTATCGAATCGGTAAAAAATCATGGTTTTAGATGCAGAATTAAAATAAAATATATTTGGTATGAGTACGTTTATTCGTATATGTAAAATAAAA
Source organism: Apamea crenata (assembly GCA_949629185.1). Lineage (NCBI taxonomy): Eukaryota > Metazoa > Arthropoda > Insecta > Lepidoptera > Noctuidae > Apamea > Apamea crenata. The sequence continues at coordinate 14,776,156 of OX451363.1, read as the reverse complement.
TACATCAGGTATCATTATATTTATTGATATATGATAAAAAAAACGGCATTAAGTATGAGTATATTCCATATTTATACTGTGGTATGAGTATGCTTATTCGTATATGTAACAACAAGACTATCGTCTTGAGTGCGGACAGTGGCTTTGCATCCTAAATGCTTCTGGTTACAGCGCCATAACACGATATTGTTTTTATTCTTATAGGCCTGGTTGAATTTATATCCTTTATAGTGTAGTACAAGGTTGCCACGAGTGGTTTCTTGAAATATTGGGCCTGGAAATAGTTATACATTTTATTTAGATATCCGCTCCATGTACGAGTACATTCAGCTGCTTCCAGATTCTACAGATTGATTTAGATAAATAGGTAATAATGTCATCTTTCTGAGCAACCTATAAAAGTTTAAAATACTTAAAAGTCACAAATTAGAGGTAGAGATAAATCTTATAATTGATAATATATACCTTATTGTAATAATCTTTCCAGGAGCTTGAAATCCTTTAAGAGAGCCACCACGATCGGCCGCACCAGAAACCTTGATGATTTTTCAGGTTTTTGATTTCACATTTCTTATAGCCCGTGTTGATACAAATAAAAAATAATAGGTATCAATATATTATAAAACAAACAATGTTGAAAACATTTTATTTTCTACTATAATATAACTACGGTTTATTTATATTATTTGGGTGTAATTCATATCTTTTAAACAAAATACTAATTATTTTACACGAAAGTTACAATAATCCGTTCCTTTACAATTGTATATGCTACCAAGTTCGTAAAATTTGTTTTAATAATGAGGATTATTTAAAACAGACACAAAAAACATAAGTAAATGCTCAAAAAAGCTTTTAAAATCATGACTGAATAACGATTGTTTTTGTAGGTACTTATTATTATACAACAAAATAAATAAAAAATAAACCTTACAAAAAAAAGTATTTATTTCAATACTTAAGGTACTATATCACTTAAGTAAAATAATCTTGGAAGATAAGAAATGGCTTAGTACACATACATGTAGTACAAATGAATATACAGAATGTTAAAAAAACCCTTACCCCAATCTGGACAAGCGAAACTGCATCAGTTTCGCCTGACGTGATCCATACTCATGCACGAAGCGCTGAAATTCTTTTAAAGATTTGCTTCAAGTAACTGGTGTTCTTTCCGCTGCGGTCTTGACAATCCATACACGAACTAATCCAGGATTTAACCTTTAGCCAGTTTGTAAGTTAAGTTTTCTATGCAAGATGATTGTGTGCTGTATACTCTATGACACTATTCAAGTAAGTGACTACCACTGCCCTGCAGCCACTATTTCGTTTGACACATCGCCATGACGCATGCCCATCCTTACTTCGTTCGTAACTCTTATTGTAACGTTGGCCGAGAAATACCAGGGTCTTGTTACCCGAACGGTTTTCCACGAAATATATTCCTAGAAAAAAAATGAATATTTGTGATGGCACCCAAAATAAGTAATTATTTAGTTCATGCTGTATGAAATAACAGTGACGGAACAGTACCTTTGTTGAAAATTCCCTGAATAGTCAACAGCATCTCTTCGCTATACAGGCCCGACACGAATTGGTCGCAAAGGTTTACCTCCATCCGAAATTGCAGCTGGCGAATGCTTTCGCTGCTTTCCTCTGTCTGAAAATACGCCTTTGGACTTAAGCTGATCTCTAGGATTCTGAATGATCTTTTACCAGTTTAACAAGCACATCAAAATCCGGTGAACATAAATGGCACATAAAGTCGTAACACTCCGAGCTGACCAACGTCACTAGAGTTTAAAATACTTAAGTCACAAATAAGATGATATTGAAAGATAGAAACTTTGTTTTAATTTTATTTTCAGGAGCGTAGAGTCCTTGAAGAGAGCCACCACGCACCCTGGGCAGTCAGCACCGATACCAATCTTGACGATTTTTCAATCGGGTTTGGGCTAATATCTTATAACCAGTGCGGGACACAAGGCAAGAGTTTTATCAGTGTTAAAAAAAACGTATACGTACATTAAATACATTTTATTTTTTGTTTCAGTAAAATACACATATTATTACATTGGTACCTACTATATGTCTACAGAGGCTACCTGTATTACTGAGACAATTTTATTACATTAATCACTTAGTCACAACATTTTATGAATTTATTTTATTTTTGCAGACAAATATTAAATGCCTATAAACTATAATATAAGGGACTAATTCATATTAAACAAAAAAAAAATTAATAAGTATGTTAGAATAATACGTACCTTTATTATTTATACCTAAATATATACCTACACTGTGTTCAAAAAGCTTATAAATTCTTACTTATTATTATTATAAAAAAATAAACCCTAAAAAGTATGCAGAATATTGCTACGGACATTTATTTATAAATAATAAAATAAGGTAAATAACTAAAGTAAAATACGCTTCATAGAGGTCGCTCTCTGTGCTTGAGTCAAATAAATTTATTCTTTCTTACTTCTTTCATTCTTTCTCTGACCACCGCATGGACTATTACTATTACCTTCCTCTTCATGTCGATAGTTCAATTTCCATTTTTTATAATTATAAGCTTCCAGAATTCAGCCACGTCGACAGCGTTAGCATTGGCCTCGCAAAGATCTTTCACGGTGCAGGTGTTATTGTACAGAGAGCAGGACAAGAGAGTTGCTCTACAGCCACATTGTGGCTCACTAAAGTACTCTCATCTAACTAATCCTGAATTTTAGCCTTTTCCTTACTTCTCTTTACAAGTGGAGCAGCATGATTGTGTTCTGTAAACTGTATGACACTGTTCAAATACGTGACTACCACTGCCCTACAACCGCTGTTTCTCTTGACACACCGCCATGACGTCCGTCCTTCCCGTTCGTGACTCTTATTGTATCGTTGGTCGCGAAATACCAGGTTCTTGTTACCGTGACGATTGTCCACGATATCGTAACGATTGTCCACGATATCTATTTCTAGAAAAAAAAAAAAAAACATTTTCAAATATTTGTATTTTGAAAACATGTTTTCATGATGGCATCCAATGTGATGATTATGTTGAGGAAAACAGTAAAGGAATAGTAGGCACTGTTTGTAAATTCCATGTGTACTAGTATTTAATTAACAATTATACCTTATCAGTTTGAAACTAGGGATGGTGGGGTAGAAAAAAAAAGTATGCATTTAAATAAGTCTTGATTTAATATTATTCATAAAATGGAGTCGCGGAATGCTGCCAAAGGCAAATAAACATTGTTAAAATAAAGGTTAGACTAGATTAATATATAATAACATCACGATCACTTAGACTTAGAGCACACAAAAACCGAATAATAAATAAGAAAGGAGTAATAAATTAACTGTAAAGTACAAAAATAATAAATAATACTAAATACAAATGCTCACAAAGTCATTTACACCACTATTGAGATCGTTAGGAATAAAAATTCTTACAAAAATAGACACATAATAAATATATCGTTCTTTCCTAATTCGCTAAAAGTTTAATAGTTGCCTTGCCGACATTAAGCACTACACGCACTAATTGTACATAATTAGGTACATACACTACCTACGGAATATACAGGAGCGATAATACTGATAGGCGCATCTGCAAAAGATATTTTAGTAATTATAAAATGTATATATTATTGGCTTTAAAAGACTTTTCTCTATAGATTAAATTCAAGAATAATATTGACTATCATTTATTATTATTTATTCTCACATTTTTTTGGCCAAAATCCAATGATTTTTTAATAAATTCATTCACACAACAGAACTGAGATCACTACGCTATTAATATAACTACCATTTAAAATTATGAGAAAATAGCTTAGATAGCTTTTAGATGCCTAGGTTACTAAGATGCTGCTCCGCTAGAAACACAATTATTGGGTTCCAAAATAAAATAGGAGACGAGATCGATAATTATTATTAACAATAGCGATAATTATAATTAATGAGAACTATAATTATAATGAATGAGAACGATAATAATTATAATGAATGAGAACGATAATAGTTATAATTAGTGAGAACGATAATTATAATTAATGAGAGGGATAATCAAGATAATTGCAATATTAATGATTATGAAAATTCTTGAACTGTAAAACTTCATTCTTCGCGGTAATGACAGACGCTTTGCATCCTTTCATTGCACACTTCCAGAAGGTCCTTTCTTTAACTTTTTTATATCTGTTGTATTTGACATCACCTAAGACCAGAATATTTTCCCGCCCAGATTTTATGAAGAAATGATGCTTGCCTGAAAGTGAAATACATGAAAATTAACGATCTTTACCATGTTTACTTCATGATGTTTACGATCAAATAAAGTGAGGAAAGTATACGTAGTTGCATTCATCTCTTGTTACTTACCTTTCTTCAACTTCAGCTAAAACAAGTGCCATTGTCTTTTTTAATTAGAAAAGAAATAACTTACCTATGTTAATACATTTATTTAATTCGTTAAAAACCCCATAAAATCAAAGGCGTAAAAAAAGTTATTTTATACAATGACAAAACACTAACTTAAATACAGTAGCAACACTAACTTAAATATAAAAAATACATTTAGTCTTAACATTAATAATAAGTCAAATTATAATACTTCATTTTTTTTTTATATATTCTAGCATTCTGCATTCCATGAGAGATTGTACATTTCATCATTATTGCTTTTTAGTTACAAATAATCAATGATAATCATCATAATCTGCTAGGCTTTTCCCAACTAACTTGGGGTCAGCTGCCAGTCTAACCGGATGCAGCTGAATACCAGTATTTTAAATGTAGCGACTGACTGCCTATCCGACTTCCACAACCTAGTTACTAGGCATTACGATACCCCTTGGTAAGACTTGTCTGACTTTCGGGCTTCTGACGACCCGTAACGACTCTCAAAGATCCAAGAATGGCAGCCGGGACCAACGGCTTAACGTGCTTTCCTAGCCACGGAGGGGTCTCGGTATCTAAAAATGGTCACCTATCCACAGACCGACCGCGACAAGCGTAGCCTAACCTGATCGTACGGCTGTTACTTAGCCACGAGCATTAATCAATGATACCTAATAATTTTATAAAGTTTATTATTTAATTAATTAATCATTACAATATTAAAAACTTAAAACTATAAACATAAAACGATGATTTTTTATCATTCACAGTCATTAGCGCCAAGTCTAATAAAAAAGAATTGTTTGAGAGTTACTACTTGTGTCTAAAAAGGGCTTTTTACACGTCATCAACTTAGTTTATCAAATACCAGGATGTGGAATTTGAAACAAAAAAGCACAATTATAGCTAAGATTGATTTAAAAGTAGATAAGTCTTTCAAAAACTAAGAATAAGCTAAAGCTATAACGACATAATTTCTTAACACCCAGGATTCACCACATAGCACTGTATGTTGAGAGATATAAGAGCATAGTTTTTTTTTTTTGCCATGTATGTAGACGTGCCCTCGGTTTGGCGAAACTAAAAATATAGGTAGGTACAAATACCTACAGATCAGCTCATGTGATGTAATAGCAAATCAGTTTGCATTGTCACTCAATTTCTGATGATAAAAAATCACACATTTGAAAGACTATCTACTATGCATTGATTCAAGGACTACCTACATGATCTAAACTAATATTATAAATAACAGGGGGACAAAAGGTTGTTTTGTATGTTCCTTTTTAAAGCTATTACGCTAAAGCCGCTGAACGGATTTGTATGAAATTTGGCATATGGGTAGTATCCCGATATTCCTACAGGATCGAGACTTATGCGCGTAAAATCGCGGGGTGCAGCTAGTTCGTTACAAAAACGCACAGAAACTTAAGGAGCATGAAAGCGCATGGTACTCTCTAAGTTAGAATTGGCCTCAAATGTCATGGATTTCATGTCATAGTCATTCAATTGGATAATTAGAACCTAAAAAGTTACATTGATATGTTTAAAGATTATAATGTGTGTAAATACACATTTTGTTACGGCCGCGACTCATATAATGTTCAACATACAACCTGGCACTCCGATACACCGGCAAATTACAAAAAACGTAAAAAATAAAATAAAATCGGTTTACCCCTTTAAGTGTAAACTATTCATGATTATGCTCATTAGCTCTCTTCACGATGTCCTGGTAGATGGTGGTGACAGCAGCACGACAACCAAGGGTCTTGCGCTTCGAGCATCTCCACTCAACTCTGTGTTCTCTCTGCCTCTTTTTATGGAACTTTTGGTTGTTCACCATCAGAAAATAGCCCCGGGGCGTCTTCACCATGTAATCTGAAAAGATGCAATACGATTAATATACAACAATAATAATAGCAATATAAAATTAATCTAACGGGCCTCTGCGAGTCAGTGTGGACCCCTCGAATGCCTACTAAAGGTCCGGGGTCTTATGGTCCAGAGATATGAGAAAAACTTAACAATATAATAATACCAGTAGTTAACAGTAACACGGAAAATAATCCGATCAAAAGTGTTTTTGAATAATTTTAAAATACAAGTGATGACTTAGGTATTTGTATGTGAGAATGTGCGGTATCATAAATGTGATGTGATCAAGAATAATAAAACTTTCAATGCGTAATTCTTTATTGTATATGGTGATATTAGGTGGAACAATAAGTAATGAACTGGAAAATTGCAATGATCTTTGGTTTCGTTTCGTTTCAAATACCTGCAAAGTAACAGTCAAGAAACAAAATAATCAGGCGAATGTAAGAGATATAAAAATACTATCCTAACAATTATTATACGTTTACCATATATATCATATAATACCTACCTACCTACTACAATTTCATTACATATACATTTTGGTTAAAGAGATTCTACATAGATTCCAGATAGTCACATTTATTTTGGAAACAATCTTTTGTATGGCCTACACAAGGATAGTCTTAATGTTAAAAAATAAAAAAGGAGATCATATTTTTTAAGTATCCATTAAAATAAATTAATCAGGCTGATGTAAGTGATATAAAAATAATATCCTTACAATTATACGTTTACCACAATTATTATATTATTTAATACACTGATTTGTCACTTAATGTACCAAGAAGCAGACATCGACGCTAAAACATTTAGTAGACATACATAACTATAACTAATAGCTACCTACCTACCTACTACAATTTCATTACATATATATGTATTATATACTTTGGGTAAAGAGATTCCAGAGAGTCACGTTTATTTTAAAATCAATCTTTTGTATGGCTTATGGAGTCATATTTTAAGTATATAATAAAATAAATTTAACAGGCCGATGTGAGTAACATAGAATATAATAAAATATAGCTGAGCTGAGTGATATAAAAATAATATCCTAACAATTATACGTTTACCATATTATATTACGTAATACACAGACATATTTACACAGATAGTTATGTATTAACTATAACTAATAGATACTTACCTACTACAACTTAATTACATATTAAACACTTGGGTAAAGAGATTCCACGTAGATTCCAGATAGTCACATTTATTTTGGGAACAATCTTTTGTATGGCTCATACAAGGTTAGTCTAAATGTTGAAAAGAGAAAGAAAAATATAAGCTTGCAAAAAGGAGATCATATTTTGAGTATCCAATAAAAAAAAAATCATGAATCAGAACCAAATAACAGCTGCCCGAATTTCATAACTAACTAACACTCAAATATATTCATAATATTCATCACGTAGCAGCGATCTAGAAAACTTACAGGTAGGTATTATTTTTTACTGTGACCAAATGTCATAAAGTCAGGATCGCTACTGTGATTGTGTATGTCCTGATGACGAACGATTCTCTCCCTTACAGTCAAAATATTAGCTTTGCAGCCAAGTGAGCTTCGTTTGGAGCATCTCCATTCTATCTTCCAGCCACGTTCCCTTTCGTTGAAGTACTTGTTGCCATTAACCAAAAGCATTTGTCGTCCATGTCGACTGTTCAAAATGATTCCTTCTTGAACATCTACATCTTCGTCGTCGATTTCTTCGTTTAATTCTTCGTCCATTACATTGTCTTCCTCGATTCTTTGTTCTGCTTCCTTTTTTTTGTTTTCTGCTTCTCTAATTTTTTCTCTTTCTCGTATTTCTTCTCTTTCCCTATTTTTTTCTCTTTCTCGTATTTCTTCTCTTTCCCTATTTTTTTCTCTTTCTCTCGTTTCTTCTCTTTCCCTATATTTTTCTCTTTCTCTCATTTCTTCTCTTTCCCGATTTTTTTCTATTTCTATATTTTTTTCTGCTTCTAAGACTTTTTCCATTTCTCTAATTTTTTCTTGATTTTTTATGAGTTGTCTCTTTCTACCATATTCTCTTATTTTTTGTATTTTTTCCATTTCTCTTTTTTTTTCTATTTCAATTCTTTTTTCCAATTCCATTTTTTCTTCTATTTCTCTCATAATTTGTCGGTTTTTTGCTATTTGTATTTTTTCCATTTCTCTCTTTCTTTCTATTTCTCTTATGATTTCTATTCCTCTCAAGGTTTCCATTTGTATTTTTTTCTTGTTTTCAATTTCTTTTTTAGGATCTATTTCTTGCATTTTTTCAATTTCACTATTTATTTCTGGCATGGTTTCTATTTGTTTCTTGTTTTCTATTTTATTCTCAGATTTTTTTTGCTTGTGTATCGCTACCTTTTGTGCCACATCATTTTGTTCTTCTTTTTCTGTAACAATTAATAAGATAGGGATCAGTCTTGTATCCGATACCGAAAGGCGGGCTAAGATATAGGTAGGTATATTTCTTTAAGAGACATGGTTAATATTTCATCATTAAAACACTGAAAAGTTTTTGTATATTATAATCATTACCAATTCAAAATAAATTCCTACTATAATTTCAACAGACAAACAGTAGTTTCGGCATAATCATTAATAACTTAAAGGTAAGAGAAGTACTAAATTGTACACAAATTCCAACAACAGTTTATTTACAAACTTCTAAAAAAACATCTATAAAATTAAGTCGTCCACAGCATTTTAAGAAGTATTTTCTTGAAATAATCTAAATAATAATAATCTAGTAATCTAAATTATTCCCAGTTCGTTGACATCACAAGTTGTATCCATTCGTTGAGAATATTTATATCTTGATATCAGAGCTTTTAACATTTAAAAACGGAACAGAAAAAGAATAGCGGTTTTTCTATTCCGATGTTTTTTAAGATTCCACAGATTTAGGCTTTTTACTATAACGTCCCTTTTTTCTGTCACTTAAATAATTAGCAAGTTGCGTTTTCGAAGGCATTTTAATGCAATCAATCTTCCCTAAAGCAGTTAAAATGGCCCTGGGCTTTAGACGCATTTCTGATAGTTTATTAATTTCTATCTTGGTTAGTTCATCGATACCGTAGTTACTCGCAGTGCCAATCTTATCGTGATCATGTTCAGCATCGTTACGATACACATAAACGTCATCACTGTCACTTGCATATAACAAGGTGAGTACTGCGGCACACTGGGGTCCTCTAGTCTTTACTTTGTTACATCTATAAACTCGTTTTTCACCTTCTGAAGTCCTCCGTGTAGTCAAACGAGACCAAGTATTTTCCGCTTCCACAAAATCCATTGCCTCCTTCGAATTGCAAAACTTTGCCACAAAAAGCCATGTTTTGGCTGGTCCTCGTTTTCTCTTAGGTGTCACTTCATCCTCAGACTCCGATTCTGTGTCTGAATGATACAAGGGAACTTCCCACTGTGGCGGCCGCAACTCTATAACAACGTTTTGAAGTGTCAGTTAGTTTTGTAAAAACTTGAACAAGACTCAAATGATAAATCGTTTCACGCATAGCTAAGCGGTGGAGACATCCACCGCTTTGCAGAGTTAGACTGTACATATCTGTGAATCAGACTACCTACATGTATGAAGTTAATATAAACTAAACTGCTAAGAGTTTCAAACATGCATTAATAAAATTCAATCTATAAGTTACTTTTATTACCAAAATGAATGTTACAAGTATTTTTACATTCTTTTAAAATGTCAGTACTATTTATATGTTTAGTTAGAGCCAAAATTAGCGATGTTATTACCAATTAAATTGATTCGGTTTATTTCATGTAACATCTAACTAAATAGTTTAGAACCACTTGTAACGATGGCTTGTTTGAAATAGTTTGAACTCTTATTAGGAACCTTTTATTTATAATAATTTGATTGAAAAAAAAAAAGACACTGAAAGAAATAAACTGACTAGATTTTTCAAATACCTTGTTATATTATTTGTGCAATAATATCAGTACATACCTACATCAATAAATAAACGGCCATTAAAAGTAACCAGTCAATAAAACCTCCACGAGTAGCAATACTTAAAGTACAATAAGTATAAAGTACACAAATTCGTAGTTTTGGTGTCGTAATTAATAACTAAAAGGTAGGGGAAGTACCCAGTGGTACACAAATTCCAGCAACAGTTTAGTCAGAAACTTCTTAAAAAAATCATCGATAAAATTAAGATGTCCATAGAATTTTAAGGAGCATTTTCCTAAATAATAATGTACATTATTCACAGTTCGTTTGAATCAATAAGAGAAAAATATTTTTATCTTGAAGCCAATCAGAACTCAGAACATTTAAAAACGGAACAGAACGGAATATTAATTAGCGACTTTTCTATTCGTAGTTTTTTTTTATCCACAGATTTACGTTTTTTTTATTATAAAAACCTTTTCTGTCAAATAAATATTAAGCAAGTTGAGTTTTGGAAGGCATTTTAATTCCATAAATTTTCCCTAAACCTGCTAAAATAAATTTAGTTAGTATGCATTTCTAATGGTTCATTATTTTTTTATTTATTTCATCAACAATTTTTACATTGTGTCGAAATGTATTACATTTAAATTTAAAATAACAGGAAACACAATTTAAAGATAAGAAATAACAAATACATATTATGAATACATCCTACATGAGTGACAAATTTTAAAACAATCTTCTTAGTTGAACAATGTTTTAAATTGTAATTAGGAAAAAAAAAGTGAAACGGACAACACTCAAACGATAAAGGCAGGCGTTATTGTGATATCTATATCTGTTTTCAGTACATTTTGTATTAGAACGGCCACGAAGTTACACATTGCTGCGATAATAACGACGCAATAGAAGTACGCTTGCGTTCCTCCGTCCGGCGATATTCTGATATGAGTTCTTAGAACATTTTGTATTAGGAAGAATACGGTCTTACACACACCCGCATTAATAACGTAGTAACGTGTAGTGCGGGAGGGGGACCTGTAGTGTTGCACACGTTGGAAATATCCGACCATAAAAACGCAGCTGTTTGGCAAGGAATCGGAACGCATTATCGCAATAACGCATCCGATATTATCGACCGATAATAACGGGCCTGTGGGGGTGAGCCTTAAATCCTTTCACACACTATCTCCACTGCACAACAGGGACAGACTGCACATGTGAATCCAACATACTATTTGATTGTGAAGTTATCATAAACTTAACTACTAAGAATTTCACATATGCATAAATAAAATGCAATCTACTCGTACGAGTATACTTTAATTTTATTGCCAAAATGAATTTTACAAGCTTTTTTACAATGTTTTAAAATTTCATCACCATTTAGTTTTTAAAAAAAGCGATGTTACTACTAATCCAATTGTTTCGGTTTATTTCATGAAACATCGAATAAAATAAGTTTGGGAGTTTAGGGTTTAGTTTAGGAGTATTTGTTTGTTTTATTTTCTGATTTTTTAAAATTTGGTTGATAATAAATTGAGTTGTAGCGGTCGCGGGACGCCTGGCAGATGTGAAACGTCGAAACTATTTTGTATAGAAAATATGCATGAAATAATGGTTTATCAAAGGAAATAAATATGGTACCTCCTATCTTGCTCTTTGTGTCCCAAAACATGCAGCCAAAGTGACCTCTGCGCTGCCACCGATATCGCCGTGGTAGTGGCGAAAATTTGGGCCAACAAAATTTAAATAACTGTCGTACCAGCAACACGAAAAAGAATATAACAAAATCAAAAACAAAAAATTCAGATCTTTTTAAAAGAAATTCTTTATTTAATAAATACATAGGTATTTTTAATACCAAAATCAAAATCGTAAGCTTTTTTGCTCTCATCAAAAATATATAAAATTGCTAAAAATAAACAGACTTGATTTTTAATATACCTATTATTATAGTCTCAGTACGTACCTAGGTACATTAATAAATAAACTACCAATAAAAGTAACCGGTCATACTTAAAAATACGTTAACCCCACTACCACTCTGCTGAGTGCCCAATAGTTTCACCACGGCATGACTTCTCATTGTTTGTGCCAGCACGAGAGAAGACTGATCATTACCGTTTCTGCAATCTTCGATAATTACAATAAGTCGAATAATGACTATTTAATAATGATTATGATCCTCTCGTTGTCGGATGATGATATTGTTGATGGTCATCACGAACGCCTGGCAGCCCATGTTCTTCTTCACACACCGCCACCTGGTCTTCGGACCCTCGTTTTGATGTACAGTATACCTATTTCTCCCGACGTATAAGCAACGCTTACCGTAGATCGTTGTCCCGAAAAACGCTGCAATTAATATAATAAAATTATTTGGTTGAAATAACTAAAACGATTTTTTGTAAACAAATGAAAGTCGTTCTTATGCCGCTGAGTCAGAAATCAGTAAATTAAAAGCCATTTAAAAAAACTAGTTTTTAATAATTAGAGCCTCGACCTACACCTAAGGAGGTTCTCGACAGAAAGCTTTATCAAGGGTTTCATTCAAAAAGCGGTACTTCTGAACACGGCGCGCATTGTTAACAGGTTCCTTTCTCTGGATCCCTGACCGGCAGTAGCTTGAATTTCATATTTTCAAATGTCCAATCCATGTTCCAATAATAAAAAATGAGATTTCTATATACTACAAGTTCAAGCCCCACACGGCGCGCACTGCCGGCAGCGTGCGACCTGGCCTGCTGTGGGTGGTGGAACAGGTGCCAGGCTTCATGGAGTCTGCTGACCTGTGAGTCATGATCATCTGCCTAGCATTTAATGAATAAAGGAGAATATAATAACAACTTTATTTCAGACAAAAATACAATAAAAATAATTTAAGCACACACAATTGATTTAAAATAACATACCTTGCGAAAGTTGCGTAACTGCATTGGCCACGGCTGTCCTAGGATATCGTAATCCTAGGACAGCGGTGGCCACCACTAACAGCCCCAGATTTAAATCGTTAGATTCACCATACCGCATCAAAAGATATTGGCGTACCTATTTGTTTCACCCGTGACACACAATGACGCAGTGACTTAACCTTGATTGTCATAGAAACGCTATTCAATGATGTGTGAGCTCACTCTTCTCAGTATGGACACTATATCGCGTGACTAAGTACGATGAGGGCAAATCTAGCGATTTAAATCTTTGGGCAGCGGGGTTTGACTTTACGGTGTCAAAAACGCTCTCTAGGAAGTCACACCAACTTACTTTCATAAATAACGTTTCAGTGACGTCATTCGCCGGTAATTTGCAGTCGCTATGTGGTGGACACCGCTCTTCTAGAACACCGTAGATTAAGTGAAAATAATGGTGATGAGCTGATACCTAACATTTAATCATGATTGTGTTTGTTTACAATGCCTAAAATGGTGTTATCCATAGTGACGACGTGTGCTGGACAGTTGATGATCTTCTTGACGCAGCGCCACGTGACCCGCCTGCCTTTCCGGTCATTGCGCATGTTGAACCGGTGTCTTCCCACCATGATAACCGGTTTCCCCTGTTTACTTGTTACAAAAAATGCACCTAAGAAAAAACAATGTTCCATCATTATTTTAATTTTTCATACGAATTTACTGAGTCTTTTTAAGCAGTTCTTTTTTTTAATAAAACGATTAATTTTTCAACAAAACTTTGTTATAATGTAAAATCTAGCGCTATAACAAAACAAACATAATAAAATTAGATAAAAACATAAAATGTATTACTTACAATTACACAACATCACGCTTGTATTACCCGAAGGGGTAGGCAGGGGTAATAGTATATAGTACCTACCTACAGTTTAAATTCTTAATTTAATGAAACACTTTTCTCAATGACTGTGTTCACCCCTAACGTTTAAAACAATATTCTTCATAGAAATGAGGGTCACTTTGCAACCCTCAGGCCTTCTCTTACAAGTCCAGTACTCTTTGCATCCTCGCACTTTATTTCTGTAGTACTGGCTACCGTCGTGTAAGAGAGAACATCCACCACGCTTGGTTATCACGAAATCAACAGCATTTGCTGTAAAAAAAGAAATCTATAAACACCATAAAACGAAAATTAATTAAAAAAAAACATTCATATTGTGCAAAGACAAGAGTCAAGATTTTGTTTAGATGGAAAATCATCAATTAAAGATGGCGCGCATAAAGACTCCCTTAGACTGGAGCGACGCGACGTTGCGACGCGATTTTGATCAATGTCCAAGGAAGTTTTAAATTGTTCCACTAGAATCGCGGCGCGCCTGTTTGTGAAAGCCTAAACACAACAAAGTGCTACGAGAATCTTTTGGCGCCCGAATGATATTGGCCACGCGCCAAAATAACTTTGTAGTGTAACACTGTCTTACTTGAAAAAAAGAAACGTGGAAATAGTTTGAGAAACGTGGAATTAGTTGTAGAGAGTAATTAAAATAATAAATAAATAAAAGCAATTTCACGATTTTGAGTGATTAAAAACAGCTTAAAAATATTTTTATAATAAAAAAGTTTAATCATACTTGCTAAATAAGGAAATGTGTCAGAAATAAAAGACTAACTTTAACAAAAAACTGGATTTAATGGGGAATCAATTCATTTCAAACCAGAGCGGTTTCAAATTTAACAATATTACAATTATCTAGAATTATTCTTTGTTTGTGCTAACTACAACATACTTTACAATACACACTAAAATATATTTACTAAGCCACGCCAACATTAATATGTCGTGTTGTGTCGTGGCGACACCAATTAATCAAATTAATCTATTCAGGGCTACGTCAAATCACAACGAGTTTGATTGGCTAACGCTGCGTCATAAGGCGTCACGACACGATACAATATAGTAATGTGAATCCGGCTTAAGACTATCGCAGACAGGCACGACGCGACGCGACGGTGCGACGCGATTCTGATAAAACAATTTCCATTAAGTTTTCATAGAAATCGTTCTACTAGCGTCGCGTCGCGGTGTCATGTCACGCCTGCCTGCGGGAGCCTTTTACCTTCTGCATTCTCAATAATTCATATTATCAGTCTTACACCAAATTCAGGTGTTTTGGTAACTAAACTATTTGTTTTAAATCTAAAAAGAACCAGTCGCTCATTGCAACCAACACCAAATGCGATCGATGTTGTTAAAATGAGCTATTGTCGTTATTTATGTTATGCCATTAGGGTGCCAATTAATTAAACAATTGTATATAAAATAATCAAGATAGGTCCAGTAAATATATCTATGTGAATATCATTGGGGGAAAACAAGTTATCTTACTTATGTAGCTTGATTTAATCGTGTTTGATAAATTTTAAACTTTTCTACAGTTCATGTTAAACGTTTAATTAGGTATAATATTAAAATTAAACGTTGCAATGGGCATTTCATTGGTAGACATAATTATAGCATAATATCAGCCTATAATATTCCCACAGCTGGGACACAGGCCTCTTCAGTGGGCTGTAGTCCACCACGCAGGCTCACTGCAGTTTGGTAGATGTCATAACATTCGAATTTTTGGTCCTAGGACATGCCGGTTTCCTCAAGATATTTTCCTTCACCGCTTAACATAATCAAATCAAATAATCTAAAAAATCTAATAAAAAAATCTAATTAAGTCGACAAAAACGACATTCCGGTCCGAATGTCCGATATACTTGTAGTATCGTACAGTACCTATCCGTTATCGGATTTACATTTGTTTGGTTCGATCGGCCGACTTCGGCCGGGTCGTTCTAGAATGGTTCGGCCGATGACGGATTAGGAGTACGCGAGCCGCTAGCCTCCAATACGTCATATTATCGAAGGTATTTTGTATCTCAGTGGTTACTATGTTCGCCCTTAATTTTGATGATTTTCATTCCATTAGTGTGAACGGTAACCCTGCAGCCATGAGCCTTTCTTCGACACACCCAGTAAGAGTTCACTCCCAGGGTCTTATTTCTGAAGTAAACTTGATTTTGGATCAGAAGCTTCATACTTCCTCGGGGTGTTGTTATCATTAAATGTTCTAGAAATAAATAAAGTTAGTATTACCTCTTAGTAGGGGTTACGAGGTTTACCTTGTTTCAAAAACGAATACTTCAGTATTTTCATATACATTTTTGGTAAAAAAACATTCACGTACATATGAAATGTAGTACAACATCTGTACCTATCTATTAATAAAAATCGGTTCTCAAAAAAGTTATTTATTGAAGGTACTTATTTACCTACATAATTCAAACCTATGTATAAATTTAACTAATAAAATAAACATTCAATTTATAACATAAACATTTGAATACACAACAGTTAACTAAACTTTAGTAAGAGCAAAATATAACAGAGCTTTTTTAAATCTATCAGTTTTTTTCACTGAGTATTTCGCATATTCTCGAAAACCACTATTGTTTCATGATTTCATCCGCAATAATATCTCCAAAAAATCAGTTATAATTTCCAATAGTGTATCTACTACCAGTTATATAAATTCTTCAATTGCACTCAGTTCCTCTTACTGCATGAACATCGTGCTTTACCGACGAACAGAAAATGACAGATCTTGGCAATTTTAATAGTGATTTCTTTAGTTCCAATTAAAGCCACTGGGCCAAATAAGATTCCAGCATTGTAATGTAGTGATCCTGAAGGCCAACTCTCATAATTTAAAACGTTCAAAATCTAGTCGCAGTCTCATCTCGGCAACAAACAAATGTCAAAAACTTGTCAAAAATGAAGGACAATTAGACATATTTTTGACAGATTGAGGCTGAGATCAGACTATGAACGTTTTTAAAATTACGGGAAGCCCCTCAGTTGTGGTGAGAATGTTCTCCCCTAACTTTGGTGACGTTGGTGCCATTGGTCAGTACCGTCATTTTACAGCCGTAGGCTTTTCGACGACACACCCAGTAGGCACTGTCACCCCATTTCTTATTTCTGATGAACACAGCATTGTCCAATAACAGTTTCATGGCTCCTCTAGTTGTAGGGATCATTAAAGCATCTGAAATTTAATAAAATTATAAAGTCATATGTGTTAATAACAAATATCGAATTAAAATGGTGGCCCAGTGGTAATGGCCGCGCCTTACGGGTTGTAGGTCGTAAGGCAGGCGCTTTACTTTGTGTAAATTATTTTATCACCACTGCTCAAAAACGGTGAAGAATAACAACGTGAGGAAACCGGAATTTCTTAGAACCAAAAATTCGAAGACATGTGACATCTATCAACCCGCACTGGGCCAGGGTGGTAGATTATAGCCCACTCCCTCTCACAGAGAGGAGGCTGTGTCCTGTGTCATGAATTAAAATAGCCTCCACGAGATCCAATACTTATGTAAATGCATGTCCATTGGACTGTCGGTCCTAATATCATCTTGAACATTGGTTAATTTTTTTTTTACACCACCTGCTCGTGAATATCAAATTGTATGCCATGCAAACCTAACCTAAAGTATACTCATAATAGCCCTGAAGTCTAGCCGGGCAATAATATTGTACTGAACTTCATTATCACCCACTGGTCAATAATGTGATTTGAATTTGGAACCTCAACTAAAAATTCGCATGAAACCTTGTACAAAAAAAATTATCCGAAATTCGAACTGCTTTTTATTTTAGAACGACATGAAATAGACAGGAGGTGTGAAAAGACAGAAGGTGTGAAAAGTAGAGTATTTTTCTCGGAGAAAAAGGTGTTTTCGTCTTGGGCCGGCTCGAATCCCGAGCGTATCTGAAGATTCTAGTGCTCCGAACTTAGCGAGGGAGTTCAAAGTTAACTCCTGAGCGCAGCGATATAGTTTTAAGATTAGAATCGTGAGTGGAAGGAGGATAAAGTGCCCGCACTCACGAGCTGATGTAAAAGACACACGGGCTCGAGAATAATCAACTATAACACTGTCAGTATGAACTATACTCATATAGGTCGTGCCGATTGGGGAGTATAATACCGTACATACAGTTTTTCCATTTACCGCTGATTGGGTTGGTTTAATAAAACTCGATTCAACAGCAAAGGCATTTTTACTATTTTTTTTAAACATATTTAACAAACAGTTGTGTTCATTGTCCGTCTTATCACAAGTCCGTCTTAAACAAGTTCTAACCATTAACCATTGAGCTCGTTATATACGAGTATGTATGTATTTCAAACTTTGTTCCGAGCAATATAAAGTTCTTAATACAAAACTAACAGCTTAGACTCGATTTTAACGTCAACTTTTGTTCGAACTTTAGCTTTGCCGACATGAAGTTCCAAAAAAAAAATTGCTCGATGGTTTAAACCGTAATAAGGCCGTATGGGTTTTCAACACGGGACAACATTATTTTTTTCTATCTAGTTTATAAAAACTAGCTATTCAATCCGACTCCGCTCGGGTAAATAATTAGGTATTCTTTTCAGAAATAAACAAAATAATGTTAAAAAACTGCATCAAAAGACAAAAGTATTTAATAAGTATTAATTATGAATTGTATGTTAACCAACCACATACCTGTGATTTTTGTGCTAAAAACCGCTTTAATATGATGTGTTGAATTATTAAAATCTAAAAGTTACTTTAATAATATTATAATACCCATCTTAGAGCACAACTTGAAAATAAATATTTTTAACAAGACTTCCATGTTAACAATATACTTTATCGTGTAAATATGCAAAATTCTAGTAGGTTACCTAATTAGTAGTAGGTACATATTTTAAAGCGACTGTCGACGAATCTTTTTTTTTTTTAAATAAGTTTATTCAATCAAGATAACATAACGAGAAGTTAAACAAATTAAAATGGTATAAAGGTGCTAATAAACCTGAAAACCTATTCCCGTAAAAAAATAAAAATTAAAGGCGTTGAAAATCTAGTCGCAATCTCATCTCAGCGACACCCAATGTCAAAAAATTGTCAAAAATGTAGGGAAATTAGAGATATTTTTGACAGGTTATGACTGAGACCAGACTGTGAACGTTTTTAAAATTACGAGAATTGCCCTTCTTATCATTTACTGTAATGAGACAACAAAATTCTCCAATGACATGAGTACCTACTTAGTATTCTAGTGATTCTATTCGGCGTTCGCTTTAATTATTGACGACATGCATGGTAGGTGCACGACACACGTATCGTCGTTTGGCTCTATCATGAACGGCGTGTAAAAAAAAATAATTATGAAATAAATAAATGCTCGCTGTTCCGTTACTACAGAATACTCACGTTTATCAGCACCTTAACGTGTATACATATGTCGCGGGTTAATGTAAAAAAACCGTTTTTTTGCGAAATCCGTCAGCGCATCCGTCAGCGCTTAACGTTCGTTCTTATCAGCCAATCAGTGTTCATACTCATTGTGCTTGTTCGCAATTTATCTAAGGTACGGTGGTTTCTTGCAAAACTCCAGATATTAGCTCATATTAGTATTACAAAAATCTTTCTTAGTTTCCAATAATCCGGTCTTTTGCAATATTCCTAAGATATTAGCAAAAAAAAACCGGTTTTTACAAATATCCTGCGACACATGTGCGTTTAGTAATCGGACATGTCAGTTATGGTTATGACGATTCCTGATATCAATGACTTCTTTATCCATAGTTACAATAAATGCTGGGCACAGTAGTCTCCGCTTCTTGACACACCTCCAACTGGCACGAGGACCTGGTCTGTCTGACCGCTTGTTGTATCTGTAACCTCCTAGTTCTATGACCGGTCTCCCGAACTTGGATGTCAGAAACACTGGAAGTAGTTCTGAATTATCTGGAAAGTGGAATGATAGTCTTCAATGCACCAGGTTTGGCAGAGAAAAAGATTTTATTTTTCTTTTGACGTAGCTACGAGGAAAAATACAGAAACTATTTCTTCAAATATTTGAATTTACTTTTAATGAGGCCGAAATAAATACAAACGATGAAGTTAGAGAGGTTATTTATTTTAATTTGGTGTAAAAACACAGGCAAGTTGTCAGCGACGAGTTATTTTGCACGTTCCCATACTGCCAATGACATACGCAACAATGCGTAAAAGGTGCGCCTCGCTGGTGCGCAGGGTGTGGAGTGACTCCAAAATGATTGCGAGTCGCCTAGACTGTGTGTACGTGGGTCACTGTTGTGCCGTCTCTCATGGGATGTCGCAACGGTGACCGACCGTTATTTTTTGTATTGTTTTTGTATTATTTTCCTTGTTTTTGTTTAGTGTCTGTGCTTACTAACATAGTCGTAAGTTTTACTAACAATCTTGTTGAGTCTCTGTTACTTGAATAAAGACAATTCTATAAGCAACTTTGACACTGACTTCAGAAGCCACTACGAGTACAATGTGGCCGAGGAGGGAAGGATTTGTTCCAAAAGGAAACAAGGCAGGAGGAAGGGAAGGGAGATGGAGTGAACTTCGTTTAGAGGTTTCATCAAATGCAAGTACTCGATAAATGTAACGTTATTTTATTTCAAAACCAGAAATAAAATAAAAATACAATTTTTAAGACGAAATATTAGCATATAGGTTTACTACTTAATATCAATTTTATCATACAATATAGGTCAAGTCGATATTAATGTAACAATAGACTTTGCGGAGCAACAACTCATGTATATTAACTACATTTACCTAAGTAAATATTTTTTCAATCTCAACAAATATTTAGCCTGTATTAACTTAAAACTATAAATCGCAGCCTAAAAAGTACCGCAGGTACCCAATTACACAGATATTCGAGTTCTGGAAGACATCCACCAGATATGAAGTGTCATGGTACAAGCTGTTATTATACATCCTCGTCAAATTTCAGGAGGCTGTTATGAAATACGATAAATAATCAAATAAAATTACGATCCCTGGTAAATACTGAATACATGACATACTTGTTTTTTTAGTTATTTAATTTTCACAGTATTTCAGAATACACAACTTTCAAAGAACAGAATCGCGTTATGGTATCGTATAAGCGGCCGCGTTTTTATGTGTGTGTCCCACACATGCCGATTTCCGAAAATTAGAAGGGAAAAAAATACCTACTTATTTTGTTATTGATTCGTTTCGAGAATCAGTAGCATAGTTACATCCTTGAATTTGACAAGGATGCAAAACGATACCTTGTATAGCTTCTCTCATTTTATCATTTTGTCACAAATCAATCTAAAATAGTCCCTAACATTAATAATAAAAAAATATATAAAGATTTAACAATTTCATACAACCTTCACTAACAAATTCGACTAATTATCAATTAATAAAAAAATCTAAACAATATACGTATGTGTAGGTAATATGTAACTCTCATTATCTATTAGGTGTAGTTCACAGTTCCTCATTGATGATTATGTACTCCATTAGTCCTGATGATGACTCCTTCCACAGTCATCAGGGATGCCGTGCATCGAAGAGTTCTCTTCTTGACACAGGACCACCGGATCTTTCTGCCAATTGTGCGCTCCTTGTTGAATCGAAAATGACCGACCAGGATGACTGGGTTCCCTCTTATAGACTTCCCGAAGCGAGGTTCTGAAACTGTAATGAAATTGTGGGTACATAATAATAATAATAATAATAATGCTTTATTGAAAACGAAGTAAGTACACAGTTACATAAGCGCACTGCCTCCTGAACTAGGTTGTAAGCCTGTATCTCAGGAGACAGTTCCCTTCCAGTTTACATAATTACTAGTACATAATTATGTGTGCAAGTTACTCCTCAGATCTTATAAGTAGGTAATAGGTAAGCTCTTAGAGCTTGCCTAATTTACTGTAATGTAACTGTGTGTAAAGTGCTGTTGCGTGTTTTTTGTAGGCAATGTTTTTTATTTATAACTTTTACCCCCTCCCCCCGCGTACATATGTCACATTTTGTGGGTGAACCTGATGGCGTGCCTGGTCGCGTCGACAGAGGACGTTTTCCTGTTTTCGAACAAAAAGTGAGCGGCTTTATACACAGTGGTAGAACTATTATTTTAAATACCGAATCATCAATCTTCTTGCACTTTGCACGACAAAAGACATTTTTTTTGTTATTTTTCTCTATACCTTTTTATACTGTTTTTGTAACGATAATTCCAGTGAGAAATCTTCACTAGAATTTAATTCACAGACTAAGTCTTGCTATACTGACTAATAAAATAATAAAAATAAATTGTATAACTTTATTCTTTAAAACACAACAATACACAACACAACAATAAGAATTAATAGAATTTGAAAACTTTGGGTAAATAGCACAACAGGCATGCTTTTGATTATTAAACATTAATAATACAATAATAGAGATGCAATGACTAGTAAAGTTAGTATTATTTAGTATTAAATGTATTAATAGGAAATACGTATGTTTACTAAGTTTGCTTACTGAAATTACATGAAGTTCCTTGTCGCACGTTATACTCTGCACACTTGGTGAACACGACGATAGCTTGACCGAAAAAAGTGGAACATTTTTCGGTCAAGCTCTCATTTGCTAAGTGTGCAAAAGCGAAAGGAAATTCGTTCCAGCAGTCTTCGTTACTACAGTAGTGTCATTCAAAACACTGAACATACGTTACCACTACGTCTACTTTACCACTCTTTCCAAAATGTATTTATGTCAATGTTTACACACAAATGTAAACAATCAAGAGGTGTCGTAGGATACCCGGTTGGAACGATGTTCCTTTCGCTTTTGCACACTTGCCAAATGAGAGCAAGACCGAAAAAAGTGACCGTCAAAATGTTACACTTTTTTTTGTCATCATAATAACGTACGATAAAAAACTTCGTTCCAAAAAATACGAGTATCATCACGTCAGAATACAAAAATGACAAAAAAAATTACATACAACCCGCTATAGTTAATTTGAGACCCGAGCGGCCCCTCCCGACCCCCGCGCTGTTACCGCTCTCGCCATCGACGCCTCAGTATCTCGCGCTTACGTCATGCCAGCGAAGTCTCAAGTTAACTCTTGCGGGTTGTAGAACTAAATTCTTGCACATCTAGGTCTCAATAGTTCTTACGCGTATGTTTTTTAACACTGATCTCTATGGGATGACCGTCAAACGTGACGATGGATGCAGGGCACCTCAGAGACTTGCGTCTACTGGAAACCCGCCAGGTCCTGTCTCCAGATATGGTACTCTTCTAGTATCGGTATCCGTGAACCCATAAGTATGGGGTCCCACCACAATCTTGTATAACCACGCTATCAGCTGCAGAAAAAGGCAACCTTGTCACATTTTTTTGTTTTAATTTGCGTAGTTTATTAATACCAGAAAATGTATCACATTGTCTTTATGAACATCTATATTTAATTAAATTATTAAAAAAATAAAAGTATTGCGATTGTTATTCAATTATTTTCATTTTTATTACATTTAGGAAGAACTTTTTAGATTATAATCTGGGGTTGCCAACGTAAGAAGCTGAATCCGAAATATACGTAAATTTACTTAATGTATCCGCAAGCACGTAGCACCTATTTGTAGAAGATTACTGAAGCACCGTTTTCTTTATCGGCTAGAAAAGCCAACTTCGATTAACGACAAAGAAAATTTTAATTTCTTTAAATAGTCAATGTGTATGGTCTTTTTTCCTCAAAAACTGCTCGCCAATAGACACACCGGATCCACAACAATTCAGCGAGTCTCTCTTAGTGCAGATCCACCAGACTTTCTTATTTCTCTCTCTGTTCTTTCTGTAACGATAGCCATCGCACTCGAGATACGTTCTACCAGTTTCTGTAGTAATGTATATCGCCCCTGTAAAAGTAGAACGAATATTTAAAAAGTGCTTACTGTTTTGAGACCTGTAACAAGAGACGAGTGAGTTTAATAGAAAAAAAGGTCATCATTCGCTTAGCTTTTTCCCAATCATGTTGGGGTCAGCTTCCAGTGTAACCGGATGCAGCTTACCATTATTTTACATAGAGCGACTGCTTATCCAACCTCCACAACTCCAGTTACTAGGCAGTACGCTACCCCTTGGTAAGACTAGTTGTCAGACTTTCGGTCTTCTGACTATACGTAACGACTTTCAAAGATCTATTAATGACAGGCGGGGCCAACGGCTTAACGTGCTTTCCGAGGTACGGAGAAGTCTCGTGTAATGGATGGTCACCCATCGACGATAGATCTCGGAAAGCGTAGGTTAACCTTGAAGATCGACCCGTGCGGCTGGTATTAATTCGCCACAAATATTAGTCTGCTTTATTTGAATCGAAGTCACGAGCCCATATCGAAACAAAAATCATAATCGTAAAATCGGTTACTTTCCGTTAGTAATAATAAATAATTTAAATAATTATTGCTTTTACAGATTTATTACATTTCCATACAAAACAAAATACTTAGACAATTTCAATGTGAATGAACCTTTTTCTTTACGAAAACTCCTTTATATGTCACAGCAGACCCACTGCACATCTTCGAGGTTCTGTGTCTGCAGACCCAGAATACTCTACCATTAGCAACCCTGTTTCTTCTGTAAGTGTAGCCATCACAATATAGGTAGGTTTTCCCGTTAGGTTCCGTCATGAGCAATACTGTAAAAATAACAAGATGAAAATCTGTTAGAACAGGAATAAGAAATATGAAGGGTAGTGGTGGCCCAGAGGAAAGAAAATTATCTTTCTTTGTGTATTATAAAGCCCTTATTCGATCTTGTTTATCGTTGTTCAGAGGCTGTGACAGGACAGGTGAGGTGACAGGATGATGGGTGGCGGGATAGTTGACAGTAATTATCATTTTATTGCCGCTTGCGAGTCGTAGGTCGAAGGCTCCAAACTGGCGCTCTACTTTGTGTAAATTATTTCATCACCACTGCTCTCAAAATGGTCAAGGAAATCATCGTGAGGAAACGGGCATGTCCTAGAACTAAAAATACATAGAGATGTGACATCTACTAACATGCACTGTGCGCGCGTGGTGGATTATGGCCCACTCCCACTCATATCGCTTCTCATGAAAGTTCATGAAAAGCTTTCTTTCGATAATTTAGCGCTAAAGTAAGAACCAGCATTACTTAATGCATAATTCTTACGCCATACCGTATTGCCGCACTCAAATGGTTCCAGAATTTATCCAATCCTTCTGGAGAGGAGGCCTGTGTCCCAGCAGTGGGAACATTATAGGCTGATTATGCTTATACAAAAGAAATATAAACGTTTCTCGTGAAAAACCGATTTTATTAGTTTTAACGATTTCTTAGACTTAAACATTTTTATGCATTTCCACTTTTCATAAAGTCAACATGCTTTTATTTAAAGTAAACTAGGATTTAATTAAATTAAAAAAGACAAAAGACTATACTAAAGAAACCACCGTTTTAGCCAGAGTTTTTCATCAGTAGGTACTGTAGAGAGCTAGAAGAGCCCTCTGGGGATCGGGAGGAATCAAACACCTTTTATGATTCCTTTTAAATTGTATTCTCGAAACGTCTTTACATATCTCTTCCTAATCTAGCACTGACAATTCTAAACAAAATCCTAAATAGAATATAATGACATTTGCTTGAATGTTCGAATGGAACCCGCGCATAAATATAGCCAGCCTGCATTATATGTGGTCGCCTTCGGCAGACAACCCTTACATGAGCTACGCCCATCCTTGAATAAAAGGATTGGTATACTCCCCGCTCCTAAACAAGACTTTTATTCACAACATTCGAACACTCAGGCCCTTCCTGCCTATCCCTACAATAATAATTACCTAACGCCAGATAATATAATACAGTGTGAGGTCCAACTCTTGCATGAGTAGACTTAAGTCAGGATAAACGAATCGCGAGTCTGACACCATGACATGTGTCCGGCAAGTTAACATTTACATGTGCCACTGTGCACCAACATAAATTAACGTAGTCCTGCTTAAGCCTCGTCGCGCCAAAACTGGCGAAAAAGAAGCGACGCGGCCTCCTATAAAAATAAATTGAGGTGACAATTCACATCAGCCTAGATGAGGCTTAAAAAACAAATGATCCTAACTTCAAACTCTTTTACCCCATCGGACGCAATTGAGCCAGAGGGAGGCAAAAATCCAAGAGGTCAGTGTCCATCGAAGAAAACCTATCTTATGCCCATACTCCAGAGAAAACGTTCCGAAAAACCTACTCCGTTCTCACTAAACTCAAACTCTATAACACATCAGTCATTACTGATAGAACTGTGGGTCCTCCAATATAAGTTGAACCAATTGTGTCAACCAAACACACTTTGCAAAGGCTATGCCCCGTAAGCAAAGTTGGTTTCAGCTTAGGTGAGTGTCACCCCCTCCCCTATAAGAGTGACCACAGTTTACAAATCTAAGTACCTCTCCTAACTCGCGTTACTAACATTCTGGAGTACGTTCATGCTATCTCAGCCTATTAACACCCGAATAATGAAGACGACGATATGTTCACTCCCTCAGACTCCTTGGAGCTGCGAGGTGTGGCACCTCACACGCTCCCAGCCGCGTCCGGTATTCAGACCCAGCATATGCAAACACACAAATGAAAACATGTTATTATATCGTAACATAAAAAACAACTAAAATAATGTAAGTGATGTTTACATCCAACTGATGTTGACATGACAATGAATGACAACTAAAGACAACGAAAGTTTACATCATAATATAAAAAAAAGTCCTATCAAAAAGTTTTTATCTCTGAACTTACATTTAATAAACTTGTATTTTAAAATTAAAAACTTCTTAAAATGATGATAATTTTTAGAAAATGATTTTACAATGTTATAAATCATTGAAAAATTATTTGAAATTAAACGTTTAGTTTTAGCTTTTCTAAGAAATGAGATTTTTTCCTTCACCCGTGCTTTTCTTATATTGTTTGAAGCACATTGAGAATGAACAATATTAATTATTAACACTATTAACACCAATAACGATTGTAAATTAACAGAAATAAATGAATTGAATCGAGTTAAAATTGAATAATTATCAATATGGTCATCTACGCGACGTTCTATAGAAACACTACGATCAAAGTTCGCTACCTCATCTGTAGGAAAATTACATAAGTCCTTCAAATGCACAGAACTGTTCATCACCTCTGTGTATTCATCTCTGACTGCACATAACTCTACCTCAGCTTTGACTAAGGCAGTGTCATAATCCACCTTACTACCGTCATATGACCCTACGACGCTCTGAGCATCCTCCTGTAATTCCGTGGACAACTCGACAAGGCCATTCTCCTTTGTCTCGGAATCAACGATCAAAAAATTATCCACAATAACTTGATCACCAACGATGTTATTTGTACTGGATTCAACATCGTGATCACAACGCTCATCCTGATGCTCTGTAACATAGCTATATACATTAATAAAAGGACTGGACTGACCCGATTCGACAACTTCTTCCTCGTGTTCGCTCTCGAACACTTCCATCGGCTCCTTCTCATCATCTGCAGGGCTGCACCCCTGACTGCTGCGCTCGTCATCTTCTTCACCATCATCTACTTCCACGCTGCTTTCTAGGCAGCTTTGCTCATCGTGTCTTCCACTAGAAGATAATGAAGCATCATCATCTACATTTAATACAACTTCCTGTCCGCTTTCTTCAGACAGATCTTGTGCAATCTCCTCTCGTTGCAACTTATAAATAGCTCTGTGACATCGGCACGGGAGCTCTGCTCGTAAGACATCACACAGTTCATCAAAACTCATACCATCACGGTACATGAATTTGAACACACACAGGGCAGCACCCTTAAGATATACGCCCAATATAAGCGCCCAATCGCTCTCACGCCATGTATTGTAGATGGCAACTACTTTAAACGCCTCAATAAATTCTTCTAGGCATACGTTATTTCCCGTATAAAATTCAGCCATCTTACTCTCTTTACTAAAAAAATATTCAACCACTTAGCTGCATATAATCTCCTGGCGACCTTTCTGCGCCTGTTCTATCCTCTGATTGCGAGCAGTCTCGCTTCTTCAAAAAATCATCGTTTAAACGTATGGGGCACGTTTCTTCATAATATTCGCAACTTTGGCGTAAACTCGTCGCAAAAACGGCGACAATTCAGCGCCTACCCGGCGCCTCCACCATTTGTAGAGAGCTAGAAGAGCCCTCTGGGGATCGGGAGGAATCAAACACCTTTTATGATTCCTTTTAAATTGTATTCTCGAAACGTCTTTACATATCTCTTCCTAATCTAGCACTGACAATTCTAAACAAAATCCTAAATAGAATATAATGACATTTGCTTGAATGTTCGAATGGAACCCGCGCATAAATATAGCCAGCCTGCATTATATGTGGTCGCCTTCGGCAGACAACCCTTACAGTACCCTACCACCATTCTGAAAAAAACTTAGTATCGTTTGGCTTGAGCCCTTAATGAAAACAAGTGTTAAAGCCATAATAGTTATGTTGCAAACAAGAGATGGTGATGTTCGTCCTGTATAGCTCTATCTCTCTCGCACTGGCACAATACACAAACAAGTGACATTGTACTGAAGGCCGATTCCCGTCAATGTAAGCGTTCAAAATCTAGACGCAATCTGAGGGGCAATTCTCGTAATTTTAAGAACGTTCACAGTCTGATCTCAGTCTCAATCTGTCAGAAATACCTCTGATTTCCCTACATTTCTGACAAGTTTTGACATTTGTTTGTCGCTGAAATGGGGCTGCGACTAGATTTTGAACGTTTTAAATTCCGAGAATTGGCCTTCTGATCTCGGCGACAATCACTCTCAAAAATGTAAGAAAATTCGAGGTGTTTTTGACAGATTGAGATTAGAATGCAAACGTTCTTGAAAATACGGGATAGCAGATATTTTGTAACAATTTTATGATTTAAAAGAGTGTCCGTGGAGTTTCTTGCCCGTCCTTCTCCATAAGTACCTACGCTTTGGAATGGGCAACTAGCTTCATCTTTCTGATTGACCGACTCTTTGACAATTCAAAAGTACTTGTAATTGGTCTAGTTGAAATGAATTATTTGAGTTTGAGTTAGCCCCTCTGATGTTAATCATATTGTCACTTTAAATCAATAGAACTGCCGATATCGTCAATGTGTGTGCGCAGATTTTTTGAACACGTGACCTTTATGTGAGACTACGGACCCGCAGCAGGTCTTAGCAGCTCTTTGAGTGCAAATCCACCAAACTTTTTCACCCGATCGGTTGTTAATTCTGTATTTGTAACCATCACAATATAAGTACGATCTACCGTTCTCCTCCACACATGTTGCTTCAACACCTGCAAAATACATTCAACATATAAAAGGTATTTTTCGAAACATATAACATAATCGTTTTAAATTGTAATTACCTAAAGGATTTGGTTTTCGTAATGATATTATTGGTAATGAGCATTACCAAAATGGATAAGGGTTTAAAACAAAAAGGGAAATTCTTTCGCCCTTTGTAGTTTTTCATGAAACGAGATTTTTTGACAGATTTCAGAGTTGATCCTGTATATACAGGGTGGCAAGGACATCGATGCGCAACCTTTTACCATGGATTCAGTACATGATTCTGAACCACCGTCGTGCCATTGATTTAGTTTTAGCCGGATAAAAAAAAAACTGTTCCATACATTTTGACCACGTAACCTACCTACGTGGTCAAAATGTATGGAACAGTAATTTTTTTTCACATTTTACTTTTTTTTATTTTTATAACCGAAGAAATATTATGTCTACACTAGGGGGTCTCGAGGAAAAAACAATCAGGAATAGAATCAGGTGCTGAATTCATGATTACAGTTTGCGCGTCAATGTCCATGCCGCCCTGTACAGGAAAAGGTGGTTAAATAATACCCATAACAACTTTCAACCCTTAAAATATACCTAATAAATTCAAAGACAGCATATAAAACTAAAGTTTAAAAACAGCAATAAAACAGGGGGAAACACTGAAAAGTTTATTAATCCTCACACATTTAATATTTACAGACAATCGATCGGTACACATTTATTAACAGAAATTCATAACATACATCATAAAATTATTGCTACAGTGCAAAGTATCGGTTACTTAAACTCGTATATTGGGAGAGACTAGAGAAGAGGAAGATTGACTATGTCTACTTTCTTTTCTAGACTTATTGGTCCGTATTCTAGAACAACTCTCTAGCATGGAGCGCGATTTAAAACTAGATTCAAGTACCTGCTGACAATAATTTTGAATCGAGATTCACGCTTGGGCATTGTTTTAGAATATCTAACCTTAGTGTTTAGCACGCTGTCTTCAACAAAGTAGGATACAAGGTGGAGACGACACTGCGACAACAAACTGCTTACATCGAACTAGCTACTGCCCGTGGCTTCGTCCGCGTCGCATCGCATCGCCCGCCCGCGCTATTACCTCGTTTTAGTTTAGCGTTCTTTCAGACTTTGGTTACTCGGTTCTTAAGAGTCGTAGCGTGATGTTAATTAGCCTATACCTTCCTCAATTAGGCTATCAAATGCAAAAATGTTTTTTCAAGTTCGACGGGTAGTTCCCGAGATTAGCCCGTTCAAACATATCAACTCTTCAGCTTTAATATTGGTATAGGTATAGATGACGTTCCCGATCTGTATCCAAATATTCAATCACATATATCCAGTAGTTTAATGACTATATGTAGCTCGTCAAAGATTGGCAAAATCCATTGTCAGCCTTCGTCTCACTTGTTTCATTAAAAAAAAAATTACAAATTATCACTTCCCAAACAATTTTCCGCATCAAATAAACTCTTCACAAATAATTGTAACGCAAACCTAATGTTTGGCAAGTGAAAGTTTTGTTTGGATAATGATATTTAGTTTCTTAGAAAAATCTGTTTTTTTTAATTTTATTGTTAGGATTTCTTAAATAGTTCCTAAATTCTCCTGTGCATTAGTATTGCCAGAGTACTCCCTCTCACAGAGAGGAGGCACAGAGAGGAGGCACAGAGAGGAGGAGGAGGGAGGATTTTCCCACTGCTGGGACACAGATCCCAGCAGTGGGAATATTATAGGCTGATTATTAGTATTGCCAGTGTTTTCATTTATTGTCGTATTGTCATCTCCACGTCGTGTATCATAGGCTCAAATCTAACAACAATCTGCATAGTCCACAACGGATCGAGACAAAAGAAGTCTACTCTAGATCAACTTCAGAGCTATTTTGCTGTATAGTCGACAAGGCTTAGTATTGGCAGTATTCTGCGTGAGTAGGTATATCACGGCAAAAGTTATTTTTACACATGTTTCTGTTTCGGCGCTTGTAAATAAGCACATAAAAAAAAACAAAATTTACATCTAAATTACAGCCAAATATATCTTTAGATTATTCTTTAATAACCTAAATGGTATAAGAACCACTTCACAGGTCCAAATTGCTAATTTAAAACACTAAAAAATATAGTCCTTGTGACAGTTAACTGACTTCGTGTCACCGAGGAGTTTTTTAGAACAAATCTAGCTGCAAGGACAAGCGCCCAAACAAAATTAAGTCCCGCGTGCACCACAGACCACAAATTTATTGCGTTTAGCGCTAAATGTGGGTATTTTAAACATTATTCTGTCTCTAACTATTTCAAACTGTAGAAATAGCAAGATGTTTGAAAATTCTTTTAACGTTTAATTTATTTAGTGATTTGTCGCGCAAAAAGTTATAATTTTATGTTATTGGCAGCCAACGCTATTACCGCTTGTACTATATCCTTTAGAATTAAGATAAAAACTTGACTAGCGTTAACTACCTTTGAACTCCAAACTTATTCGATTATTATGAAAATATTCAGAAACAGGTCAAAGGTAAATACTGTACTAGCGAGAGACACAAAATTGTAATTGTACCTAAAAATACTTAAGAGTTACAACTTCAACAGATAAAAAAGACATAGTTTTACGAATTATTTCGATTGCATCAATTCCCAAAAAGAAAAAAAAAGTTCCAGTATATTTGATTTCACTAGAAAGATCTGAATGTCAGACTTCAATGTACTACTTATTATATAGTATATAAAACTGTTCTACATATGTATATCGCCTTGGATCACCCCAAAAAACGAACCCGCGCCATTTCATGCGCCCACAGGCGCAAACTAGTTCGGATTCCATCGGAACCAATCGGAAAAACCATTCATCAGCTAATTCGGTAGCGAAATCGACTCGACCAAAGCAAAAGTTCCAATTGAGTCCAAAACTAGTGAAGTAATCCCTAAACATAATATACGTTGAACAGTAAAATAATTCGCAAAACTATTTTAGCACTAACAAAGTGGCTTAAAACATCATGTTTTGTTAACTTCAGCTAAGGAGACTGTCGAAAGCTTTCTGCCAAATGTTCTGCTCATGGGAATGACGGGGGATCGTATTCACCAGTTCCCCCGCATCAGTGATGATGGAGCCGGTGCACCTCAACGAGGATCTCTTGTAGCAGACCCACCAGATGGTAGATCCTGACTCCTTGTATTTTCGGTACCAGAAGCCTTTGTACCAAAGATAGGTCCTACCGCAGCAATTTTCGTAGAAAACTGTAAAAAAAAGAAAAAGATTGATGGATTGGAGGTAAAAGATTGTTAGTCTACTTCTAGAGTTCTATTGTCTATGTGTACCCAGTTGTATGACTAAACAACCATGTTGAAAAATTAACGTTCCATACGTACAAACCTACATTGCTTCCTTGTTCGCCCGTATAATCGCAAAGGATACCTCCCAGGGTTCTAGAAAAAGTCTAGTATTATACGAGTACTTCAGTATTTTTATTTTAATAGCAATAAGAAGATTCTTTTAAGCCCAGTTTTTAAGGCCTCGCCTCTCGTGCACGAAGTTGTGGGTTCAAATCTGGGCAAATATCAATATCAATTTTTCGATTCATATGTAATTTCCAAGTTCATCTTAGATATCACATCGTGAGGAAACCTGGGGGTCTACTCCGAAGTAGTATCGGCCGAATGTTCGGCCGTTTCCTGCTACGAAGTTACTATTTGGTTCGGTCGGTTCCGATCCTACACTCTTTCGAATATTGACTATGGTCCCGACCCAACAGAGCCGATCCGAACTGTTTTCGCATTTTTCAATAATATTCGGTTCGGCCATGTGTCGGTCCGATCCGAACATTCGCACTTTGCACTTTGGAGTAGACCCCCTGGACTTATAGAGTCTGAAGTCGCCAATCCAACTTGAGCAAGCGTGGTGATTAATGCTCATGACTTCCCTGTAGGAGCTAAAGCCTTTATCCTGCAGTGGGACAGTTGCAGGCTGGTATTATTATTACCAATAAATATTGTTCGCAAGAATGACTTTCTACATTCCCTTAATTATTTGGAATAAAGTATTAAAATTGCATAGGATTTAACTATATGTATATTCAGAAATGTTATATTTGCAAAATCGATTTAAACATTTTTAAAAGCTTTATTAAATAAATGGCAACAACATGATGTTATCCACACATTCCCTTTTATTTATAAACGTTGCTTAAAGTTAAGTAGTGATTAGCGACTGTTTAACCATACCTTTTTGACATTTATACGTCACTTAACTTTAATCATCGTTTATAAATACACCCCAATATGTATAAACAAATAAGTATCACATGTAATTCACAAACAAAACCCATCCTCTTGCTTAAAACGCAAATGACACTATTAAACATCACTTGATTAACCAAATAGATAATTGGTCAGACAGAGGCGGTCGCGGTGCGGTGGCGGCCAGGACATTTGACAGTAATTGTACTATCTGACATACATATTATGTCAGTCAAAGTCATGTCAGCGGTCACCGCCTCTGAACAACGTATAAATAGGATCGTAAAAAGACTTTATAATGCAAAAAGTAAGCTTTATTTTAAGTGCCGCCAGCACTATTATCAGAGTAGTATATCGTCGCTCTAGATGTGACACCTCGTAAATACGAACCTGTCAATTTTCCAGGAGAGACAAAAAACTGTTTTGATATTTTTTATGTATATTGCATGCTTTTGGTTATTATATTCAATATTAAATAAAATACCGTATCTTTTCTTGTATGTACATAAAAAATCACCTTGGCATGCTTGGTGTCTATTAAACTTGCAAGGTCCCCCACCTTACAAAGTGCTTCAAAGTCTTGTTACGAGATGTCACTAAAAGTCAGTTTTTAAGTGAAATAAACCTCAGGTAACCTCACACCTTGTGTGTACAGGTACACACAAGGTATCACCAGAAAGATGAAAAATTGCGTGGTGGACAATTTCGCATCAAAATGTATAAAATTTACCAATAATTGCAGTTACGAGGTATCACATCTAGAACGACGATATACAAGACACATTTTCCTTTTATGTTGACAATGCAATTTGCAAACCCAATTTGCTTGCAAACCCAAAAACATTTTCCGTATTCCAGTCCAGAATGTTTTCTATAATAATAATCTCTGTGGTAGGTATAGATATTGTGTTCAACTGTAAAGGGTGATGAACTTGACTGCAAAATAAAAATAATATTGAGAACCCGTCTATTCGAAATGTAGTTATGTCATCAAAGGTATTTTATTGTGTCTAAAAGCATTATTACGAAGCAAGAGCATGAGTAATTGAGTAAGTGTAGAGTCTCGTACTCAATTTTGATGAAAACTAAAACTGCATGTTTGAAAAATCAATATTTCTAGCCAGGAGTAGAACCCGTTTATTTTGATAAAAAACACACACTGTATTATTACACCATTATATAGTGTCCCTTAAAAAAAAAAAAACAATCAAATACTGGGAAGTAATAATGACATACGACAAACTAAAGAAAAGAGCTCATCTTTAACAAAATACTTTGATACAGTTTTAGTTTTCATCTAAATTGAGCCCGAGACTCCTTTGAGTACTTTGCGCTATTCCTCATACTTTCGGATTTGGTCATCCACGCCCATTATAAGAAAAAAGGAAACTCATAAGATTAAAGATTAATTGTATCGTCGACTTTCAAAATCATGAAAATTAAAGGAGAAAATAAAAACAGAATGATATAGTAAAGGACTGACCTTTACATATCATTCTGTTTTTATTTTCTCCTAAAGTAAATAAAGCGAGTGAATGCACATTCTATGCCCAGTCTATATCTTAAATGATCGCATTCTTGGATACTATCTTAAGTACCTGTTCAAGGATGATTATGTAGATTTTTAATTTGGATGATGACACTGCCTTTCGTGCTGATGGCCACCCGGCAACCTTTCCAAGCTTGGTTGCAAACCCAGTACCCGCGGTCACCAAACATGTGCTTGAAATTGAACCGATAGTGGTTTATATGGAGCAATGGCTTCCCATGCTTCGTCTGCGAGAAGACTGGGGATACTGAAAAGAAAAAGACAAAATTAAATAAACTTAATATGAAAATTGAATATACACAACTAGTCTGACAAAACCAATGAACGAAAACTAACATTTTCATTTCCAACATCCACTAAGTGGTATGGATAAACGACGTTGCCAAATTAAAATTTGTTACTTTTTTGTAGAAGCAAATTATCTAAACCAGCTCGTATCGCACACCAGGAATAATTGGTCCTTTTCTCATCAAACCATCGAGAGACTTGGACTGCTTGAGAAACACATAAAACTGACCCCCTGAAAGCACACAAAGTTTAAGTTCTCATACACACGAGTGACACGCGTTTCGGCAGAGGCAACTGCTGCCGTCGACAACGTGCTGCCCGTGTATTTGAGCACCGTACACATATACACAAGCGGCACATTGTCGACGGCTGCAGTTACCTCTGCCGTTGCCGCATGTCGCTCGTGTGGTATGTACACTAAGTCATTAGACTCACTATTTCTTTGATGTTAATACGATTCAAAAAGAAGACCCGTAAAATCCAAGTGCTTATAATTTGGCTAGACCAAATAGGAATTCAAGAAATGCAACGTTGAACTTTAATTGGTTCAAGGAGACTGAACGAGACACAATAGAAGTTTTATTGTGATTTCGTCTGGTGGCGTTTAGTGTCCTGCAAAGGGTTAATGACAAAGATCTAATCACGAGAATGGACGCTCCTCCGGATGATCCACCGACCGAGCGTAGTGACGGAGGCTTTGCAGCCTCGCCAGGATTTGGTGCAGATCCAGTAGCGTCACACACCGGAGATGCGTTTAAGGTAGGATCTATGTTTTTTAATAGCGAGCAGCAGTGGTTCGTTGTCTAGTCCTATACGTAAACGCTCCTGTGTTTGTTGCACAAAGTACTTAAGATTTTGTTCGTTTATGGAGCGTCATATGCTATGATGTTGATCTTTTTTTTTGACCAAATAATAATTATACTTATTAACATAACTTACTAACGTTTACGTAATGTTTTATGATTAGTTTCCGACCCATTCTTTTGTATTCATTTTCTAGACACAAAAACTATGCTACTACAGAGAAACAAGCATCAAAATTATTCTCTTTATTACCATAACACACAAATATTTATTATTTCGTATTATTAAGGAACACATTTGTGAAAACACACCACTAGCAAATCACTACACTACTGAGAACATTAGATCTATAACAAAATTTTCGTCAACATAAAATAATACTCAGTAAACAAACAAAACTTAAAATTATCATAATTCTACAAATGTTGCCAGGAACTATATGAGAACCATACCTCATGCTATGCTATAAATTACTATTAGCAATCCGCAAGGGCTGCAGGCGGCACTATCAGCCAAGGTTGCCCGGACGTCCGTATGAAAACTTATCAATACACGAGTAAACCTACATTTCCCCAATAAGTGAAAAGAGCGAGGTAGATAGATCAAACGCAAGTGGCACGTCAAGTGGTTAGCCAAGTTACATAGTGCCTTGTCTATTTTACGCTTTCGATATTTTCGATATCCGGGCCTACTTCTACGTGTCATCTAATAGTGTGAAATTGGCGCCGATTCCCGTGTTCACAAACTAAACTTAATTTAAGGTAAGACCTGAGTAAACTTATATTTATCTTCTGTCGTTTTCTTAATGAAATAGAAAGAAAAAGATGCACTGAACTTATATTTAGTTTAGTTTGTGAACAAGGGAATCGGCGTCCATGTGTCATTTTTGAAGATCTCCTGTTAAGTGGGCCTCATCTATCTCTTTTTAATATAATAGTAACCTTTTAATATAATTTTTAATATCATTTTTAATATCACTTTTAATATCATTTTGTATACCATTTCTAATATACATAATTCCAAGTTCAGTTCAAACTGACCTTCCATTCATTGTACGTAAAACCTAGCTAAAGTTTAACTTGATATGTCGTCATGTGTACATCTAAAATCTCCACTCGTACAAAAAATACCAGTGGTTAATAATGGTTATGTTCCTTCATCTTGATAATGACGTCATCCAGGGTCACCACCGACGCTCGGCAGCCTTTAGTTGCTTGGTTGCAGTACCAGTAAGTCTTTGGACCGTTACTGTTGACAAAGTTAAAACGCTTGCCACCAAAGTGCAGAACTCGGTTACCTTTCCATGTTTGGGTGAATATAGGACCTGTGGGAAACAGATATAATTATGATATAATTGAACCACGAAAATCGCCCTTACTAAAACGACAAAAAGGCGCTGACAATGTGAATACCTATATTTAACCGTAAATTGTTACTAACGACGTGTGGGTGTGGGGTACTCTACGCTATAACTTTTTAAGGAATCGATAAACCCAAGACAGAACCTACCTAATTATCTGGACTGGAATATAATTGTTGAATATTGAGATATTAATAAATTGTTAATATCATTTGTTTAATAGACACCAATAGTAGTAAATACAATTGAATATAAATGTAGGTACGTAATTTTATACAAAATTATATTTTGTTATTTTACCCTTAACCGGTCGGGTGACTTACTATTTTGTAACAAGCCAACAATATTATTTTTTCAAAAAATCCTACTTAATTACATGTTCACACATTTTTTGTTACATGCAAAAATTAAGGTAAAGATTATTTAGTCTTAAAACTACAATATATAGATAGACACATCACATAGCCGTGAAATACGCATTCTGTACATCAAATTAAGTAACATTGCACAAAAATAATTGCTGAGAAAATACTTATTTCTGGTGTGAAAATTTGCTGATTGCGGTAGTGCGCAGTGTAACACACGCTAAACATTGTGCTAATGGGTGCATGCAACTGTACAGGGATCGTGGGGGGTATTTAAAGTTGTGTTATAACATTAAAAACATGTTTTTGTAAAAAAACGTCAGTAAAAGTTGGAATTTTCACCTTCAATATCTCCGTAACCAGAAGGATCCTAACTGGGAAGTTATGATCCAGTAAAAAAAATAATCACAATGACGGGGAGTACAAGTAACTCTCGGCTTCGTAAAGGGGTGTCAAAAAAACATTTTCGACACCCGTTATACTGTACGATACATCTTATAAATATTTATGCACTAGTAATAATTATGGTAATAATTTGAGATCATTTAAGTATACATTGCAGGTACATCGACACGATATTATTCTAGACATTACACTTAAAACAATATTTGATTAATCAGCAGATTTCATCGACCTGGGTTGCCCCATTCCTAGGCTAAGGTCTCCCCACAGCCTCACACTCAAAGTAAATTAGGACATGGGGATTTATATTAAGTCCTGGAATAATTACAATAGTACAGTCACTAATTTACAATCTATATATACATATAAAAATTAATTCCTATTTCCCTTGGTCACGCCATAACTTGTGAACGACTTTACCGATTTTATCTAGATTTTTTTTTTAAGTTTGCTAATAAGTACTTTGTAGAAGGTTCTTACGGACAAAAAAATTAAGACACTTGAGCAGACAATTAGAAAATTTAAGAATTGCACTTTTACGCTAAAACTGCTGAACGGATTTAGATGAAATTTGACACATTGGGTAGACCATGATCTGGAGAAGAACATAGACTTTTCATCCTGGATCGCAGACGAAGTAGCGGGCAATAGCAAGACTATAATAAAACTGTTTAAACGCGAATGCAAGTTAGGGTGTCATGCCAATTAGAAAGAAATAACTGTGGATTCTAAATAATTTACCCCATTCTAAATCTTTTCCAGTCTTTTACAACTGTGGCTAAGCTAAGCTTGCCACGATTGTCATTCGTGGATCTTTGACAGTCATTACGGGTCGTCAGAAGCCCGAGTCTTACAACCAGTCTTACCAAAGGGGTATCATATTACCCAGTAACTGGGTTGTGGAGGTCAGATAGGCTAGATATCAATACTTCACAAAAAAAAAACTGGTATCCAGCTGCATCCGGTTGAACTGGAAGCCGATCCCGACATACTTGGGAAAAGGCTAGGTAGATGATGAGCTGATTAAGTACTAATTTCACAAAGTCTTGTAGATTACTAACAAACTTGGTTGGCTCCTTAAGTAGGTACAAGGCCAAGAAACCGCCGTATGCAGCGCAAGTACAGTAACACTATAACTTTGATGTCGCAGCCCGGCGAGGGGTCGAACCTCACACAGCCGATCATTCCATGCTCCATAGCGTTAGAAATTTCATCGAGTTCGATAGATGGTTTCAAAAAAAACATCACAGATGCTCTGAAGAACCATCCTCCAATCATAATTTCGACTGCTTTCCTCGGCATCAAGTAAAGTTTCATCGAAACAGGCCAAGTGTCGGCCCTCAGTTCTGACAGTGAACTTGAGCGAGCTCCTATGATACAGGTGAGTGGTGACACGTTTATAACTGGCGCCCTGTCATACCGAATCCACTGTACTACTCCTTCCCATACTTTGGTAACCTCTACAGGCTTGATCGGACGGGCCCTTAAAGGTTTTGCGGTCACTGCAACCAAACAAATAAATGTTCACATAGCTTCTCATTAAATCAGCTAATTGGATAACCTCTTAAGGTACTCATCATTTTGAACAACTGTTATACAACAACTGTAGGACCAGACCTGTAATCGCGAAAAAGGAATCAGCTGTTTCCTGCATTTTGACGAATTATGCGAACATAAATGTAGGGAACAGCTGATGTTTTTTCGCGATTTTTTATTTGTTCCCGTTGTAAAAGTTGTTCACAATGATAAGTACAGTGACCCCTTAGGTGGTTATCCATTAATTACCGAACACCCTGTATATATGCATATAATAAAATATTATAAAGTGAAAATATGAGATTTTTTGTATGTTATGCTTTCACATTACAACTGATCTTTAAACCAATGCGATCATTTTAAATTGTATTATGTTTTTTTTTTTTTTGTAGACAGAAATTTTGTATTTCAGTGGTTGAATTTAAGATAACTGCTGTTGTAAGAAATTAGCGTTATAAGTCGCAATTAAGATGCAATATTTTGATGGTTTGATAAATATTAAGTTATGAAATAGCCTATGTACCATATAACAATTAAATTGAAACTTTCTTTAAAAAAACGAACCGTCAAGATGGGTGTTAAGAGAATAATTGGTTGAACTCTAACCTTTTAAATTTAATATCTGCTGAATCTTGTTCTGGATCCCGCTGTGAAGTTCGCTTATATACTTGTCCTGCTCGTGAGGTATAAAGCCAAAATACTTGTTGGGGTGTTCGTACAGTAACATCAACATTTTTATGTCGCAGCCCGGCGAGGGATCGAACTTTACGCTAGCGACCAATCCTTGCTGCAAGGCTTTCGTGAGCTCGGTGCGTGCGACACACGGCTCGATTATAAACCAAACTGTATGCATGCCCATTCCTTTTCCAGCACTTAGGTATGTTTCTTTCGGAATCAAGTGAAGTTGTAACGAATTTGGCCAAGTGTCCCCCTTTATATTTGGCAGCGCAGAAAGGGAAGCTAATATGTCGCAAGAAAATGCTTGCACGTGAGTCTTGTCATGCCGTTTCCACTCTATTAAGCCTGACCATATTTTGTAGTACAGTTTTTCCTGAATGTCCCTCGAAGGCCCTGCGATTACTGCAACAAAATGTATTTATAAAGACTAATGTTCATGTACCTTCCAATGAAATCTATCTATAGGTAGATAGATTTCATTGGAAGGTACATGAACATTAGTCTTTAAAGCACTGGAATTAGAGTAAATGTACAAGTATTATAAAAAGAAATATTGTTATAACAGTAATAAAGTTGGATCGCTCCTTAGCGATGGAAATATGCGGATCAGACCCTTCCACAGCAAACATGCTGTTTTGCTGTGGAAAGGGTCCGTAAAAAGTAAGTAAAAAAGGCAAGAAAAACATTTTTTTTTTCATGAGTTTGTAATAAAAGACGTATTGTGGAATGTAATTATTTGATGAGTAATTGTGAATATGAGTTGATTACAGGCTTAGTGATATTATTAGAACATTGATTATGATGATATACTGTAGTAGATAAAGTACTTAATTAATACAATATTTGGTAGATGTGTTACCCTTAAATGATCAGGTATTTTTTTAAACAGGAGGTCGACTTTTTTTTTAATTTAAAAGTAATAATCATGCAATATTAACATTGATTAATATATTTTACCATTATTAGGTACATCAATTATATTGGAATCATTTGAAAAGAACATCAACATTACAAGATTTGTAATTTTTTTCTGTTTTCTTCAGATATTTTGACAATATATTAAAGTTAACTTATTTACTATTCAATATAGAGAGTTCTTACTTTAATACTGTTTGAGATTCATTATTTTAAGAAGAATAAAAGGTGCCGCTACAATGGCGACATTCATTTAACACACGGGTAGGGCTAGTGGCCAGTAATCATAAAAATTATAACATCATAAAATAATTCGTAATTTGAAAACTACCGCCTGCACCGATCGCCGCACAGGGGTCTCTCTCTCTCTCTTTCCTTTAATTCGCGTACTCTTTGCACGTGATTGTTTTAATT
Organism: Apamea crenata; assembly: GCA_949629185.1. Classification (NCBI taxonomy): domain Eukaryota; kingdom Metazoa; phylum Arthropoda; class Insecta; order Lepidoptera; family Noctuidae; genus Apamea; species Apamea crenata. The sequence continues at coordinate 14,734,242 of OX451363.1, read as the reverse complement.
TCATGAGGTTCCGTGCAATGATCCGTGACCCCAGCAAATGACCCCTGCGCTACAGTTCTTTAAGTACAGGTTGATCCAAGATACAATTTTAGAAAAGTGTAAATAAATAAATAATAACATCTAATAAAATTAAAATATGTTCATAAGACGAACACGCGAAACCGTATACGTGTGTTTAATTAATGTCGCCATTAAAGCGGCACGCTGTATAATCGAGCTTATTTTTTATTTTTTTGAACTGTGAAAAGCAAATATAACTCATTGTCTGTTAGTGTTATGTTGATGACGTTCCCTTTTAACTAATAATAAATCTTTAATAAAATAAATAAATTATGACTACAACAGATGGCTAGTTTTCGTACTTTAAAAACGTTCACATTTGAGCCATAATCTTGTCTCAGTGACACTCAATGTAAAAAAATGTAGGTAAATAACAGGAATTTTTGACAGATAGAGTTTGAGGTAACAACGTGAACGTTCTCAAAATACGTGAATGGCACCTCTGACAGCACTACATCTAACATGAATATTAAAGAAATGACTAGAGTATAAAGGATCGGTACATTAGTACAACACATTTATGGAAAGTACTCTTAAAAGCTAGACATTATGTAGGTACATAATTTGAATACACTTCAAGTACCTAAAAATACGACATTCAGTATATTTCGTAAAAATAAAACATTTGAAAATACGATGGTAGGTTAGTGCAGAACCTTTAACTAACATTTAAGTTAAATTAGCATTTTTTTTATTTTGACTTGTTTTTTGCATTTTTTTTTTTCAGTCTTGTTAACCTTTTTCTTATCAGGTCGTGTAGTCTAACAATAAAACGGTTCTGATCGAGGGGTACAATGCCGATATACAATTTTGCGGTGGGCGTGTACATAAGAATTAGCATTTTTATGAAGCAGCCAGGCGTTGGGTTGAACTTCAAGCAGCCGATCATTCCACCCGCCAAAGCGCGAGTGAGCAGATCGAGCTCGAGTGACGGCTCCATTTTAAACAACACAGACCGTGAGAACTGTAGGAAGTGTTTTCCTCCAATTCTATCAAGCGCTGCCTTCGGCAACAAAAGCAGTTCTAGCAAATGAGGCCAAGCTTTCACGTTCAGGTCTGTTATTGTACTTGTGGCCGCTAATATGTCGCAGCACACTACTGACAGGTTGTGACCTGGTTCCCTGTTATGCCGTTTCCACTGTATTGCTCCTGTCCATACTTTGGTCAGCCATGATTTTTCCGGAGGTGGAGGTTCTGTGGTTTCTGCAAATAAAAAAAATTATTTGTTAAGGCATATGATCTTTTTATGAATAAACTTAACTCTAGATCTACACAATATTAATATGTTTGTTATTACTACTATCACACTCTTAATGAAGTCAATTGGTATTCTTGATCCCGACGAGAATAAAAATACAATTTATTACTGCTTTTATTTATTTTTTAATCAAACGCATAATTTTGGTTGCTTACAAGAACATTAACCAGTCTCTAATGACTTTGTAAGTGTAACATTGAAATGAGCAGGTTAATTTTTACTTTAATACAAATCTACCACTTTGCCGGGTGATTGTTTTTCAATCGGCGCCCAGAGTTTATTGATCAGAGTCTGTTTTTTGGGTATAATTCCAAGGATCAAGCGCTGCATCTTTATTAACAGCATTAGCTTCAATTTTCCGCCAGGAGGGGGGGGGATTTCCACTATTGGTATGACTCCACCCACCCAGAGCTTTTCTAGTTTGTCATATATCTTGGATGGCTCAATTCGGAACTGAAATTCTTGTCTATCATGAATTTGACCTTTATGAATCTTTGAGATCAATCTCACTGTAATCAAGTGCAAAATCAAGGTCTCCGGCCAAACAATGTTTGGGTCTTCGTTTGGCATTGTTACTTTAGTTGCCTCGCAGGATAACCAGAGTTGTTGTAATTCGGGCGAGCACGTAATGCAGCTTGGCGTCGTCCATTTCAGCTGACCGGCCCATTGGCCCGGCACGAGCCGTGTTGGTACACGCGATGGGCCTGCGGTCACTGTAGAAAAAAAAAACATCTTTCTATGTGTACGGTCATCTAATAAATACAATTTTGCAATAGGGGTATAATTAACCCGCACTAGGCCCGCGTGGTGGATTACGGCCCACTCCCTCTCAACAAGAGAAGACTTGTGTCCCAGCAGTGGGAACATAATAGGCTGATTATGCTACGAAAGAAGGAAGGAAAGCAAACCATAGAGTTTCTTTTTACATATTTTATTTTCCATGCGGCTTGGTAACGCTATTTAAGAAAATAAAAATATTATATAAAAAGAAAATAATATATAATATCATATTTCTTATTTAACATTTAAGGAATTCCTTAAATGTTAAATAAGAAATATGATGATATATATTAATTAGTAACTAGCGAGCTGCCCCTGGTTCTCACGGTGATTACGACTTAACAAAACATCGAGATTAATTTAGAAGATCAACGCGGTCACACAGACAGACACGAAAAACGTCTTTAACTTATAATATGTATAGATATTCCACATAAATACGACAAGGAGGAAAAATATTATAGAGAATATTCTCTCAGGAATCATATTTAATTAAAAGGCAAGAACTTACATATTTACATTAAAAATAGATGAAATTTGCTTATCCTATAACCAATTTGATTGTTTATCTAATAAGCTGTTTAGATCCAATTTACTCAATTATAATTTTTTAACTAGTAATCCTTACTATTACTTTATTTTCAAATTCCTAATATGAACAAGGACTTAAACAACAAACAGCACGACGGACAAATTCAAAGAAGCGTAGCGAGACTCCTCTACGAGAATAATAGGTACAGACGCACATCAAGCTACTACAATCTGTCAAATTTCTTTAATAGATTTTCAACTTTATCGCTGAAGCATTAAGGGTTGATTGGGAAGATTGTACAGTTTCGGGTAGCTTGACCTGCTGGCGTCTGCACTATTATTATTCTCGTAGAGGAGTTGCTACGCTTAGTGCTACGTCGTAGCTCATATTGCGCTACGAATGCTACGATCTAGCTGCCTCTTTTTTTTCATCTAAACCCATAATGTTATTTGCAGCATAGCATGACAACTCGTCATCTATATTTTCTCTAAAGCTTTAATTACTTAACTATGACCATCACACTTAATCAATACAAACAATAGAAACCTAATTTGTCAAAAACACATTCGAACCAAACATTTATTAAAGAAACTGGTATTTTAATAGACAAAAACTTGAAGAGCTCTTATGGATGGTTGTGTTGATTCTTGACTCTGATGATGACGTCATCATAAGTGACGATGGAGACCCTGCATCCCTGTGGGGCTTTATTGCAAACCCAGTAGATCCTTCCGCCCAATTTCCGCTTACAATTGTACCTGTGCCCTTTTATCTGAAGAAGCGGAGTGCCTCTATTTGTTTGCATAATTCTAGCACCTGAAAAGCAAAAATAAACCTAATTATTTATAAAGAACATGCTCAACTCATTGAAATTATGACGGAAACAAATTTGCAGTAGTTATTTTCAAATATATAGTTCTTAGACCAATTATACAGAAATGAAAGACGGAAAAATAACAGATTTTGCTTATAATTATGCTCAAGGCTTAATTTAACCTTAATTTTATCTATAGTGTTGGTCCTTGCACCCTTGCTAAGAACACATTATCGGAGGCATGCTGCGAAACCCTTGGTCACGGGAAACCATAACAGGCCAAAATTACAGTTAGCTTTGGATCACATAAACTTGAATTGGAGTAATTTCATCTTTACAGATAAAAAAACTTTTAAGTCCAGTGAACACGGAAGCTTATGCTTGTGGCGTCGAAATAATACGCGATACACAAGTGGTCACGTAGTGTCCAATATGCAATCTGGTCATATAACAGTGAACATGTGGGGATGGATGAGTGCAGCCGATCCGGGAGAACTAGTCAGACTACCAAGTCGAGGAAATAGTGCAAATTATATAGAAGTGCTGGAGGAGACCATGTTGCCTACCGGTCGGAATGTGTATCCAAGAGAAGAACTACCACAGATAAAATTTGCGCAGGATAATTGTCCGATACACCGTTCGCACAGTGTGCAGGCGTGGTTTCGTCAGCATAATGACGTTTGCGTTATTCCTTGGCCAGCTATATCATCTAAAAAAAAATATTGAAAATTTATGGGGTATCATTGTTAAAATAATGAAAATGAGCGTACTCCAGATGCTTTACAAATCTGGGAGAGTATTCGTTGATCAGATCTATGTAAAAATTTAATTAGTTCAATGCGTTCTCGCATGCAAGTTGCTATCGGCCAGAATGGTGGTTACACGAGCCATTAATAAATAATATTATACTTAATTAATATTATTTTACTTAGTACTTATTTTTTATATTAATTGGAGACCTGGTTATGTGTGTATAATCTATTACGTACGTATTCTAAATAACTTAAAAAGTTATGAACACTTCAAGTTCAAAAACAACCTAATTTTTAGTTTTGAGGGTTCCGTACCTCGAACGGAAAAAACAGAACCCCTGAAGGATCACTTTGTTGTCCGTCCGTCTGTCTGTCTGTCAAGACCCTTTTTCTCAGGAACGCGAGGAGATATCAAGCTGGAATTTATATCAAATACTCAGGTCTACTGACCCTTTTTTTTTTTGTGGATGCGAAATCATCAAATGACCCCTCCCGCTCTGGGTGGAGCGGAAGGGAGTGTCAGACTCTTACTGACTAAAACCCACCCGTGTTTCTTCCTTAGCCCTTTCTGTTCCAGGGCAGCGGTAACCTTTTCGGATGACCCTTGGAGCTGTGATAAATGAAACTTCTAAGCCAACGCAATCAAAAGATACAGCCGTTTATGCCGCAAATTTTCGACACTCGCAAAGTCATCAAACCTACACTGCCTGGGTACTTCCCGTGAACTCAAAATCTTGAAATTTGGTACAAAGCAACGTCCTGTAGCCTAGATAAAGAAAAATTGCGAAAACCGTAAATTTTTAGTTACATCATATAATATATTTTTTTTAATAATTTTAAATTGCACGGAACCCTCGGTACGCGAGTCCGACTCGCACTTGGCTGGTTGTTACCTACTAACCATTTGATATGTTTTTGTGCAATTTCGTAGTTTTTAGCCTACCTATTTAATACATTTATTCCGTTTGGCCTTTGCGATAAAATAATCTTGTCTCCTGATTGTTTTTATTGAGATTACATAAGCTTCAATCCTCTTTCCGATTTTGGAAACGAATACTTAAGCTATGGCTTCAATAAGAAGTTATACATAAAGGGGTTTATTCATAAACGATGACTAAAGTTAAGTAACGTTTAAACGTCAAAAATATATGGTTAAACAGTCGCTAATCACTGCTTAACTCTAAGCAACGTTTATGAATAAAGGGGAATATTGTAATGTTATACAATAATTAATATACATACTGACTCTTCAATTTGAATAATAAACTGTAAGAAATAAACCTCTTTAATTTCTAAATGTGCCTTTTTTGGCGAGCCTGTTTACCTGCGATGACTGCTCTTTTTTCCTGTTGCTAAGTAGCTACCACCTCGAATATTATATTATTAAATTTTATATCTACCCACTCGTTAGTTTAATGAATATAATATTATTCCTATCGGTTTCTTTTGTTATGTTTATCATTTAAACTACGTATGCTAGTAAATGTAGTCCTGCACTAAAGCTTACATAGATAATTAGATAAATGTATTAGCTGTGTGTGCCTTACTTAATCCTACCTAATACGTTTCTTCCTAACTCCTTACTTACGTTTCGTAAATTAGTCATAGTTGTGAAGAAACCAACGCCATCTAGTTTATTTTCGAAAACTTGAACTCTAACGTTCACTGGAAAATAGACACTAAGGTAACCATGCAATTTTGCAGGTGAGTGTACATACATACATAAACTCACGCCTTGTTCCCATAGGGGTTAGCAGAAACTACAGAACGCCACCTGTTACAATCCTACATACTCGTTTTACTTCGTTTACCTTCATACATCAAATAATATGTGTATATAAAAGTACAAATAAAACACATTTCAAACTAAAATAATATATTTTATATCTTTAACACTATAGGCTGATAGAACAAAGATGCTGAAACCAACAATAATGTAAGAAGGTACAAACGCCAGCACATCAAGCTACTACAATCCGTCAAATTTCTATAATAGATTTTCAACTTTATCGCTACAGCATTAGGTTCAAAGTTGATTGGGAAAATTTGACAGTTTCGGGTAGCTTGATGTGCTGGCGTCTGTACTTACCTACATACTAAAAATATAAAAAGTTTTGCCGATAATTAATTTCAATAGATGTATAAAAGACAAAACGTTATAATATTTGGCTAATTTCTAAACTTATCGACAACGTTTAATTATTGAATAATTTTACAAGGTTAATATATGTATAGTAAATATAATTTTACTTATGGAAGCAACAATTATCGCACTTTGGGGACGGTTTATTTCAAAGAATAAACAAAACCTTGCAACTAGTGTAGACATTACCGTCGTAAAATATGAGACTTCTCTGTCTGAAATATAATATATAGTAATAAACAATTACCAGAGCAGACACCAGCGCAGCTTGACCAGCGAATTAAAATTATGGTGTGCAAGAGCCAGCCGCCTCCAGAGCGCCCCCTAACCGACAATATTCAGTTGGGTACCCACCATCGGCGTTTTCGCCCGAAAGAAGATAGGTATCCACTTTGTTTACGCACCAGCTGTGCTCCGCGCATCTGCCTTGTGATTGGATAAAAACAGCCAACACAACGAAGGAGGTGGGCGAAGCACAGTTAAACATGTTGGATACCCTAGCTTGGCTGGCGAAAGCGCCAGGGTACCTCGCCATATTCAAACTTGCGTTTTTTTTCTAATTTGCAGTTACCACATAATTATAACCATAAGAATCAGCAATGCAATTGTTTATGTACAAAAAATTATCCTACTGATTTACTATTTCATGAATTGATGCTTCTTTAAATACATACGGTTCGGTCGGGAATCATATTTTGATCAACATACACCATAATACTGACCTGCAAATTGGAAAAAACGCGGGCACCTTAGCGCACCCCCCATAAGAGCGTTTACAACGTACGGCATTTCATACAAACTTTCAAGTCCTTGTTTTTCGAAATGCATGAACCGAATTAAAATTTTTCAATTATCTTTTTTTAAATAAGACATTTCGAAAATGTTCTTAACTGCCTTTTTAGACCTATGTATTCTGCTTATGCGTATGAAGTTTCATTAAAATCGGTTCATGCATTTCGAAAAACAAGGACTTGAAAGTTTGTATGAAATGCCGTACGTTGTCAACGCTCTCAACAGCACGCGTTCGGGCGGAACGCGGATTGTTTGCTTGTCCCCCGTTCAAACGCAACGTACACCGGTCGAGCTATGCTTCTGTCTGCCCTGAATCTATCTTAATGGTTATGCACACATTTCTGTTTAATCACGACGTCATTGAAGGTAGTGATCGTGGCTCTGCATCCCATGCTGTTCCTACAACAGATCCACAAAGACCTGGCTCCAGAACTGCGGTTGTTCCGGTTAAACCTGTACTTCCCCACCTGGATCGCCGGCTTACCATAGCGCGTCTTAGTATATATCAGAACTAAAAAGGTTAAATTAATAGTGTTAGAACGTGTACCGAAATTTTTGCCCCGAAACTGTATCTGCATCCGGAAAAGTAAAAGGTTACATAGTAGTTTCAAACTCATTTATTACAAACTTGTATCTTATCAGGAGCACTAGAACAATTAATTTTTAAAGAAGTAATCATTTCATTTAACTAAGAATGCTTAAACACAAAACAAAATAATAAGGTTCTTAAATCTAGGTTCGTTCTGGCTTTGACTGAATTGATTTCACCATTGAAACTAAGCCTTATTTTAGAAATCTCAAAGAATTGTAAAAAAGAAATGAAATAGCAATAAATAAAACTGGTGGCATTCCTACATTTAACCATTATATATCTCTGTCTGTGTATAAACTACTTCAAGGATGCTACTTCGCAAGATTCGATTTCTTGACCGAAGTTCGCACGGGTGCAATGGCGACTTGTTATAGTCAGGCTCCAAATTGATTGCCTGTTTTTTATCGAGTCTTCGACATAAGAGTACCTTTGTACTCTAATTATATTTATGTCATATCCCTATATATTTTACATAAATAATAAAATAAATAAGATTCTTCGGCTGTGTTATATCGCCACCTGCCATGACACTTTAAAGTCAATTATATCGCTTCAGAATCTGCCCGCAATGTAGCTGAAGTTCTTCTAAAGCTATGTCCGGTGTAAGAGTCAGCATCTGGTAATCCTAAAAACTTCGCGATTTCCTTCGGCATGGAACCGAATTTGTTCACGCCAATTGGTTGAACCGTACATTTACCTTTTTGATAATTTTGAAAAAAGCGGTGACTTTTTGCTTTTGTCGAACGTAGAGCTTCGTATTTCTTTACTATGTCATAAAACGGTCCGTGAATAGGAAACGATCGTGGAAAATTGTTTTTAGTATTAGTGACTCTGACTAGAAGCATTTTGCCGTGATTTTCTACATCTTTAGTAGTAATATTTTGTAGTTCATGGCGTCTACATCCCCCAGCTATTCCGAATATTAACGCAACCTAGAAAGAAATAAAACAATCATAAGGTATGAAGTAGTTAAGTAACGACACAAAATAATAAATATGTGGTAGGTATACATTAAGATCATTGCACACACATGTATAAGCAGTGCACCAGACCACCACCACCTCGTTTATCGGCTCATCATAAACCCAACAGAAGCTCGTAAACGGGTCGGGTGAGGCGAGGCCTAGCCGCTAACGCCGAGAGAAAGCCGCGCTACCGGCAAGGGTCACCTCGCTTATCACACGGCAGAAGTTGGATGACGGCACACAACACATCATGCGTTTTTACCCAAAGGGTATTGTGTATTGATAGTACTCCCACATTTCGTATGTTTAAGTCCTATGTAATGGGGGCCAGTCTGGAACACCTGGGATCTTATTCTCGGTTTATGGAATTGTACTTGATTTTGACGTTGGTGTAGCTAGGGCAACCCATAGCCCCCACCGCCCAGCCATAAACTCGGTGACTGCTGTTTATTACCTGATACCGAGCCGAGACTTTCCCCTTTATTCATAAACGTTGCTTAAAGTTAAGCAGTGATTAGCGACTGTTTAACCATACATTTTTGACGTTTAAACGTTACTTAACTTTAGTCATCGTTTATGAATAAACCCCAATGCTGATAAGTGTGCGTTGCCGTATGGAATTTTATAGAAAGAATCACGAACGGCTCAAGTTGAGACGACGCTGATCTCGTTTAATGCTTATACGTGTGCGTTGACCTTAAGTAGTTCAACTGACCTTTGTTGCTAAGTATTGACTATCCGGAGCTTCTTTCAAAAACTTTTCAACGTCATCTGCTGACAATATTTTGATTTTATGACTTTTAACACCGTCTGAGCGTTTCTTTAAAAACTCCGTCAGGTTGGAATACGTTTTGATGTCAACACCATTTTTAATAGAAACAGTGCTTTTTAACATAGAATAAATACACCACAGCGTGCTGGGCTTGTATTTATGAGCCAGTTCATTGAAGTAAGCCAAAAATACATTCTCACTAAATGAGTTGTCGTTTTGGCTGTATTTCCACTGGATGAAGTTGTCATACGCTACGAAGTATTTATCCTTTGTTTTTGGTAACAGACTTTCAGCTGCGTTTTCTGCGTCTGCAAGTGTATCGGGGACAATCAAATCTAAAAAAAAATAAGTATTAGGTAATTTTTCTCAAGCAAAAAAAAACAACACATCACGCCTCTATTCCCCAAAGGGTTAGATAGAGATGTATGATCTGTGGTTTAATTTGCGCAAAGTCAAACAGCCTTATAAAAACATAAATAATGAAATATTATGCTTATTTATACCATTTTATTTATCAACACAGATTATATTAAATAATTATTTACAAAATGTTGAGGCAAAAAAATAACTGTGATTAAAAAAAACCCACATTAGGTATGGGGTAATAATCATAAAGTAAACCGCCTGTTTAATACGATGCATTATGAACCTAAAAGCGGTGCAGTAAGACCCACTTTGAGACCAAGTGTGTTGTAAACATAAAACTAAAATATTCAATACGCAAAATCCCTTGCCTAAACTACTTTTACTACTTTTGGTTGCCGATTCCATTGATTTCATAAAATAGTTTCTTTTTCTGTCGAAGTCTATGAATCAAGATAATACATAATAGATACAGGGGGTGAATTACATCTCAGTTCTTCTACGGTTTAACACATATATTTATCATAAAGAATACAATTTACTTATCATGAGAACTACAGGTTAGTAGTACTTAATACTTGATACACGAACTTGTGAAGAACGGTTGGTACTCGTAAATAATTATTTTATGAAATATCTTATTTTAGAGATGCGCAAATATCTTTTTCTTACAATGCTGTGGGTAACAAGAAAAAGTTTGTGTACCAGTACATGGCAAGTCAATAGCAATTACACATTGTTAGTAGTAACAAGCCGTTAATATTTTTTATTTGTTAATGTTTCAACATGATGACATAGTTAAGTAACTGTATTTTATACTTTGGTATGTATTTTAAATGACACTAATATTATAAAGGCGAAAGTTTGTAAGTGTGTGTGTGCGTGTGTGAGGGTGTGTGTGTTTGTATGTTTGTTACATCTTCACACTCAAACGGCTGGACCAATTTTGAAGAAATTTGGCATGGACGTAGCTGGCACCTTGGATTTACACATAGGCTACTACTACGTATTATCCCGATATTCCCACGGGATCGAATCTTATGCGGGTGAAACCGCGCAGCTAGTAAGTAATAATTTAATGTAGTAGAAGCAAATGAATAAATCAAGGAATTATTTTTTGACTTCATAAACAGGTGATTTAAAATCCAGAGAAATCTTTCAAGATGGTGGTGCTTTAAGGTTTTTTGTATAGAGTAAAGGACTGGATCTCTTGAATGTATGCTACAAATGATTATGAACATGTTTATAATGTACAATAGTCCCGTCCACAGTAGTAACGGATGCTTTACAAGCCACATTGTTCCCATAGCGTCTGCTGCTTCGCATGCAGAACCACGTAGCTTTGGTTCCTTGACATCTATTGTTCTTATAGTAACGATAATTGCCTATAAACAAAATCGGTCGACCTGTCTTTGTATGCGAAAACAGGATGTCTGCAAAAAGAGATGGAATCTTGTATTCTTAACTAGATAGGTAATGCTTAGAGTATGAAAGGTTACATTCAGGATGTATTATTACTAAACTTTAATTTATTTTTCTCTTATATTTTTGTCTTAGATGATTATGGGATCCCTTGACCCAGTAGAAGCCGTTCTCGTATGTGATGATGGTAGCCTTGCAGCCCCTGCACCTGGCTCTACTGCAGCACCACCACCCAATGTGACCATTACTTCTGGTGAGACAGAACCGACGATCCCCAAGCAAGATGACCGGCCTGCCGGAGCGGGACGTCGCAAAAACCACTGCAATTATGAATGGGATTACTTATACTGACTAAACAAATGTGTATTATTAAGTAGATAAGTAAAGATAAGGGTATCAAATGCTACTGGTGCCGCAATCAACGTGGCCACCTACTGGGCTTTATTTATTTATTTATTTCTAAAACACTTAGACTATTAATTTACATTTGATTTTTGCTACACAACGAAAACCTCTCAGGGTTTATGTGTGCTGGCGACCTGTTATTAAACGTTTACAAAACTATATAAAAAAGAGAACAACGAGGAAGAGTACCATCGATACGAAAACAAGAAGAAGACACTATGAAAGGTAAAATTCAGAATGCATTATTACTAAGGTATGATTTGTTTTTCTCCTCTATGATTATGGGGTCCTTTGACCCTGTAAAAGCCGTTGATGTATGTTATGATGTTAGCTCTGCAGCCAGTGCTCCTGGCTCTATAGCAGCACCACCACCCAATGCGACCATTGCTTTCGATGAGAATGAACCGATGGTCCCCAAGCAAGATGACCGGCCTTCCACAGCGGGACGTCGTAAAAACCACTGTAATTAAGAATGGGATTACTTACCAACCTATTTTACTTTTGTTCATAATTCATTTACTTATATAATTTTTACAAATTATGTACAACTAACCATTTACACTATATACTGACTATACAAATAAATAAAAAAGCAAAAGGACACGTAGGCGTCGAAGTATCTACTCGCTGCATGGCTGTCATCCAGAAACGAGCCCAGAAGACTGGCAGAATAACTCAATAACCAAATGTATAATTTTAAGTAGGTAGATAGATAAGGATTAGGATATGAAAGGTAAATTTAAGAATGCATTATTTTCATTACTAAATTCTTATTTATTTTTCTCTTATATGATTATGTGATCCTTTGACCCTATAGATAACGTTGTCGTATGTGGAGATGGTAGCCTTGCAGCCACTGCTCCTGGCTCTACTACAGCTCCACCACCCAATGTGCCCTCCAATGTTACTTCTGGTGAGATTAAACCGATGCTCTCCAAGGAAGATGACAGGCTTGCCGAACCGGGATTTCGTAAAAATCACTGTAATAAAGAATGGGATTACTTACTGACCAAACTAAGTTTAGTAAAGGACATCATTCACCGTTCATAAATTTTTGGGTTAAATGTGGAAATCAAAGAAAAATAAATTGCATACATACATTTTCTTATTAATTGTTTACTACGGGACCAAACATGTAGGGTCATTCTCCATTAAGTTACACGAGTTCAAAAAATCATTATTCATACTTATTTGAGACAGGCTTAAGAGTGATGTTATCCAGCAGGAGCAGCTTGGACCGCGTATTTTTAGAGTTACCTACAAAAACATGTGTTATTCATTCATTACACTTTTTTTACCTAAACAAACGAATCCATAAGGGTTCCGTTTTTTGCCATTTGGATACGGAACCCTAAAAATGAATCGATGAATGTGTTGCTAAGCGCAAATCTCGAGAACAGCTGAACCGAGTACGCTTATTCTTTTTTTAGAATATTCCTTGAAGTACGAGGATGGTTCTTACGGAAAAATAAATGTAAGAAAGTTGCTTCACGCGGACGAAGTCGCGGACAAAAGCTAGTATTTATCGTCTTAGACAGTGCAAACTAAGATATTGCCTTCAAGTAGGTATACACGAATTATCGACGTTCCAGCAAAAACAAATATCTTTTTTCAAAATTATCAAAAAAAAATTAAGTACCTATCAGTTTTAGCGCGCGATCGATAAGAAATCCATTCATCGCAGAGTTCACAACATGAAGCAAGTTGGCAACGCGTTGAACTAGCGGTATTTTAGTATTTACCTAATTTTGCCCGTTCCTACGATAAAAAGGGGGGCGACGACGACGACGTTGCGAAATCGCTCGCCTACGTGCACGTATTCGCATCCTTTTCTTCTTTCTCTTCGCATCATCTAAATTTTCTTTATAACACGTTGAATAAGATATTTTAATTTAGCGCACCTATTCAATTTCATCGTGTGTAACTTGTGCGGAGAATAGCTAAGGCCCTTAGTTTAACAGTAAAAAATGACAACTGTGATGTTTATATTATAATTCGATTACTGTTATTCTTTTAAACATACAAAAAATATAATTTTTCAAACTCGTATAATAGCGCAGGGAATGACCCTACAGATTTGGTCTCATAGTGAAGAGAACTCTTTTGCCCAAAATGAATGATCTCCTTTCTTGTATGAAAACAAAATTTTAAAGTAAAATATCTACATTTATTTAATAACAAGAACTTACTTTAATACGTTAGCTTAATACTTGCTATTTATTATTTCACCTTAATTATAACAATAAGATATAGATCATTCAAAATAACAATTCGATTTAATACAACAATGCTACCACACTTTAATGCATTCATCTCAAATTACTTCTGACATACCGATTACCTATAAAAAGATCGATTTTGGATTGGAATCCAAAGGTTCGTCATAAGCCTCAAAGAGATGTCAGCACGAACTGACGGGGTCCGCTAGGGCCGATGCCAGCCAGGGCCGCGGGTTGTTCGAAAGAGATACCGTGGCCCCTGGCACAGGCAACTGAAGGAACACGGGTGGGTTTTAGTCAGTAAAAGTCTGACACGCCCTTCCGCTCAGCCCAGAGCGGGAGAGATCATTTGATGATTTCCCAACCAAACAAAAAAAAGCGTTCGTCATAAACGAATGGAATTTGTTCACATCATTAAACAGCTATTATGTACAATATTTTACCTCAAATCTTAAAAAAGAAAACTCTATTATTTTAACAACGTGCTTAAAATAACTTATCTACTTAGTGTGTGAGGTAACTGCAACCATCGACGCGTACTGGCGGCAGTCGACGAAGCGTCGGAGCCGGCTGTAGCAGATATGCCTCACTATAAATAATATAATAAATAATAATAAATATCCCTGGACATTTCACACAGCACCATTTGTCCCAAGCTAAGCAACCTAATGCTTGTGTTATGGTAACAAGATGGCTGATAAACTACTTATATACAATTTTTTTTTTGTAAATACATACATATTATAGATAGAAAAACACCCAGACTCGGAACAAATACATGTAGGTCATACAAATATTTGTTCCGTGCGGGAATCGAACCCGCGACACGCAGCGCAGCATTCAATCGCTTAACCACTGCGCCAACCGTGCCGTCGAAACACTCTTGTATTTGAGTGCGGTGTTCAAATACACGAGCGGCATGCTGTCGCTGACACGGTTGCAGTTGCCTCTGTCGTCAACGCGTGTCGCTCGTGTGTATATGCACACTTAACATGATCATCCAAAAATAAAGAATTGGGTGCTACGAGTCACAAGTAGATCAATAAAGTACTCATAAATTATGATTATGCATATTCTTAACATGTATGATAGTTCCATCCGCTACGATGAGGGATGCTCGACAACCAATGCTTCTCTTGCTGCAGAACCACGCTGCTTTGATTCCTCTGCTCCTGTTGTTCCTGTAGTAGCGACAGTTGCCTATGTCCAGAACAGGATTACCGTTTCTCGACCGCGCAAACCTTGGCTCCAGATCTTTCAAAGTTATTAAACCTGGAAAGAAATTTGATAGTGTCTGTGAGTGTTTTAATTGAAATTCAAATTTATTAATTTACCAATTGTTAAACGATGTGGAGACAACAATATACGACATTAAATAAAAATACTGGAAGTACTTATGCTTATCCATGGGTGACCATCTTTACATACCCAAACTCCTCCGTGTCTCGGAAAGCACGTTAAGCCGTTGGTCCCGGCTGTCATTCGCGGAGCTTTGACAGTCATTACGGGTAGTCAGAACCCCGAAAGTCTGACATCCAGTCTTACCAAGGGGTATCGTATTACCCAGTAGCTGGGTTGTGGAGGTCAGGTAGGCAGTCGCTCTATGTAAAATACTGGTATTCAGCTGCATCCGGTTAGACTGGATGCCGACCCCAACATATTTGGGAAAGGCTAGGCAGATGATGACTGGCAGTACTTATGCATAAGATTATTTTGGAACTATGAAATAAATCCTAGCATAGAATCAATTTGAAAATAAAACTAAATACGTAGTGATTTTGCCAATCTTTGACTAGCTAAAGTGACTAACCTGTTCGAAATATTTGTTTGAATTTTCGTGTGCAGACTGGTAACGGCATTAGATATACGCAGTTAATTGTCGTCTCCACTTTGTCCTCAAAGATATGTATTTTACCTCTTTTCAGTCACCAAACTGACATCAAGATTCTATAGGTGTTGCAATAATAAATAATGTTTTTTTTTTCTTATAACAATTTTATCTAATACTGCATTAACATAAACTGTACAAATAGTTTCTGAACAATGAGCTACACAGCTGCAACCACGCCTAAAAAAGCTGATATTGTTAGCGTGCAATACATAATTATCACATAATTATTTGATTAACAATATAATAACTACCTGTAACTTATGCACAATATTTACGAAAACAATCTCTATGAAACTTAATACAGGGGGGTAGGGGGCAGAGACATCGACATACAACCTGTTACCATTCAGATTCAGAACATAAAACTGAAAAACTGACTGAGACTGAAAAAATTTGCTCTTCTATATATTTTGACCGCGGAGATATTGCATACATCTATAAAATCGTAGATCTTTTTTTTTATATAACCCGACGAAAAATGTCTACGCTAGGGAGTCTAGAAGCAAGTGCTGAAATTCATGTTTGCAGTTTGCGTGTCAATGTCCCTGCCACCCCGTATATGTCCCATGATCCCATCGGATCAAAATTTGAAAGGTTAACAATGATTTCAGACTTTCTGTATTTGAACTAATGATTGTGGTTTCCTTTGCACTTGATGATGACGTTATCATAAGTGGTGATGGTAGCCTTGCAGCCACTACTCCTGGCCCTGCTACAGGTCCACCAACCATTGAGACCTCGACACCTATTGTTCCTGTTAAATCTGTAGACCCCTATTATGATGACGGGCCTGCCGCAACGAGATGTCGAGAAAATTGCTGTAACGGAAAGAAAATCAGATTCTAAAAATGGCAAAGGATACTGGCTCTTTTTTTGTGGTAGTGTTTATTTTCTTCGTAGATAAGGTTTTATGTATATTATGTGATCAATATGAATGAGTTTATCAAGAACGGTTTAGGTAAATCTAGCCGTTCTTCTAATGGTAAAGTGAGAATCTATGACGACTTACCTTAGTGACATGTTTTGAGATTTTAGGATATTTTTTATATAAGTATAGTAAACCCTTTAATAATACACGCTATGCAGTATTCGTATTTTTAGTTTAAGACAAGTTATTGGCGCCGATTCCCTTGTTCACAAACTAAACTAAATTTAAGTTCAGTGAATCTTTTTCTTTCTATGTCATTAAGAAAAGGACAGAAGATAAATATTAGTTTAGTCCTGTCAAATTAAGATACTCCATAGACAGTTTAGACGTGATTAAAAAAATGGCAACAAATAATACCTACGTCATTTTACGTCAGGCGCTGACTTATTTATAAAGTTTATTTAGGTTCAAGTACGTACTCCTTGTGTTTTAACCCGTTGACTCCTTCTCATGGTTGTGTTCGTCAAATAGGTCATCGACACGAGATCCTAATGTGAAAAGCTTTGTAGGATAGCCATTAATAACACAGTGCCAAATCATCAACTCGTTTGGTTGGGGTTTGGTCAGTTACACCTTTGGTACCTAACGATAGCTGTGGAACCGGATCTCTAATCCAAATTTCAAAGTTGATTACGCCAAACTCTGAAAACACTCTTTGGTCTTTGATATTGTCCACGGAAGATCCATGAAGCATGCCTTGCAACATTCCCACCACCATGAAAAGGATTGAAATTCTAGTAGACCTCGCTATGTGTGCCACCGGCAAGTTCCTTATTTGAATACAATAGCTGTAACTTCTTTGGCACGCCACCACGCATAATATTTTTTACGTGCAGGTCATGTGGCCCACTGCAGTCCCGTGAATGCAAAAATTTTTACATTTTATATTTGGTGAGACACACTAGCTTTTTTTTTGTGGAAAATCATCAAATGACCTCTCCCGCTCTGGGCTGAACGGAATGGCGTGTCAGACTTTTACTGGCTAAAACCCACCCGTGTTCCTTCA
Organism: Apamea crenata; assembly: GCA_949629185.1. Classification (NCBI taxonomy): domain Eukaryota; kingdom Metazoa; phylum Arthropoda; class Insecta; order Lepidoptera; family Noctuidae; genus Apamea; species Apamea crenata. Next base: position 14,716,548 of record OX451363.1, on the reverse strand, counting down.
GTTGCCTGTGGTGCCAGGGGCAACGGTATCTCTTTCGAACAACTCGCGGTTAGACACACTAGCTGCTAATTAGCTGATGCGTGTGTATCAAATAGTTTGAAGATATTTAATCTGTCTAGTAGATTCTTAAAGCAGTTCAGTGTGGGAGCTGACACAAAATACACATAGCACACATAGCTTTAGGGAATGCCCACGCAAATGTTTGTTGGCATTCAGTATGTAAAGGTCTTGAAGTCTAGGCACTTCGTAGTGTTCTGTAAGGATTTTTTTACGTCAAACATGAATGACACTAGAAAATTATGACACTAGAAAATTTTACGTCAAACATGAATGACACTAGAAAATTATGGGCTGCCGGCGTACCACAGGGCGTGAGTTTTAATGATTTTAATGATTAGAAATAGGAATCTAAGTCAAGAGACGACTTTCAGCACAGGGCGGCACAGTTAGGGACTGATTTTTTTTTGTCAAATTCAATGCTAAAATGTTATTCTACAACGATTTACAACTAATAAAACATGATATGTATAAACAATATTAATTTAATATTTTTCTATGTCAAAATTGATAAGTTTAATAATTAATTATAATATTTGCACGGTATGCAATAGTCTTTATTCCATTTCAAAAGACTCTTATTTCAATAAGACTAGTGTTCCACTTCGAAAAGAAAAAGAAAAAAACTATTTCTTCAATACTCATCTTCTGCTGTCGTTCCATGATTATGTTCGTTTATTAATTTCACTATGACGTCATCGACGGTGACGAGACCTCCTCGACAGCGATTACTGGTCCACTTGCAGCATCGCCATTGCTTCCTACTGCTGAACTCGTCAACATTCTGAGCACGATGCGGCTTGTACCAGTTGTACCGATATTTGTTGAACAGGATCACTGGTTTGCCGTATCTAGATGTTGAAAACCTTGCAGCTGTAAAGAAGTCGAAATTCAGAAAGGGACAATCCATAAAAATCATAATTAAAAGTAAATGATTTTGCATGAAAATGATATAAATTAATTAAAGCAACATAAAACAAAAATAAAACGGGTTACAATCTTCATACCAACGTGCAATTTAAAGAAACATTTTGATTTGTTAATTCACTTTTAAATAAATAAATTAAAAGGTGATTATACAACGTGTTTTTTTTTATATCCCATAACTCTAGGGGGTCATTGTACTCATCATTATGAACAACTTTTACTATGGGACCAAACCCGAAATCGCGAAACAAAAATCTGGTGTTCCCTACATTTATGTTCGTATAACTCGTCAAAATGTAGGGAACACCAGATTTTTGTTATGGGATATCAAAAAAACCGCGTTGCATTCAGCTGAATCTGGTTAGAATGGAAGCCGACCCCAACATAGTTGAGAAAAAGCTAGGCAGATGATGACATAAAAATGATAAATATGTACATCGGTTGTTGGTAAGGAATATAATATGTATGATCATTTTAATACTTCTTATAATTAGTATTACCACAGTTAAACCATTAGACACTAACTTATTCCATTTCACTTCGATAAACCTAAATCAGCTATTCCTTTCTTCTGTTTTGCCATGGTTATGATCGTGCATGAATTGGACTATGATATCATCGACGGTGACGAGACCTCCTCTACAGCCCTTACTGGTCCACTTGCAGCACCGCCATTGCTTCTTACTACTCAACTGGCGAACGTCGTGCGAACGAGGCGGCTTGTGCCAGTTGCGCCGATAGTTGTTGAACAGGATCACTGGCTTATGCCACTTTGATGCTGAGAACACCGCAGCTCAAATCAAATTAAAATTCAGATCGGAACAAACCATAAAAACGTTTTTCAAGGTGAATAATTAAACTAAAAATGAAATTAATTAATTAAAACAACAGAAATGAAACTGGTTACAATATTCATACTTACCATAGAGTAGATAGTTGCTGAAAATCAGCGCTATTGTCGATAGATTCGTCCGAAGTCACAGCATTTTTGCTGAGCAACGACCTATTCTTGCACAGATGCGACGCACGGCTTAATTGTTGTTTGTTTTGTTACAAAAATAGTTAAACTAGTTATTTCGCTAGTCTGCAATTGGCATTTTTGTTATTGTTATGATTGTTATTGTTTTGTGGCCATCTGCCAATATCGTCTTGTCAATGTCAAGAAATGTGAGTTGTCATTGGTGATGGGTCCCTGGCCTTGACATCAAGCAATAGACAAGAGTGTCAACATTTTTATGCTTGAATACGAGTCTTTTGACTATGTGTATCTTATGTCTTTTTTAATATTATTATTTTATTGTAGTAATTGTGCGTTTTGTTTGTGCAGAATAAAATGTTTTTCTTTCTTTTTTTCTCTCTTTATATGCATGAAGAAATATTTTGAATGGCAGATATGTAAACTCTCGTTTAATTAATGTATTGAAAATGTCACATTTAAACATGATAAATAGTAAGCTAGCTAGTATAGAAAGCGTATGAACATTTTATGATTGGATACTTCTTATAATTGGTTTACTCACAATAAATAAACGACTAGACCGACCCATAGGGTCGGAGGGGGGTGGGTCGGGGTAGGGTCTACCCGAGGGTGAGTCTCTATTTATACATTTTAAAAGAAAAAGTCATATCACACTTTTAAAGAATAAATATACACTTCAAGTAGCGGTAATTGCTTATAAAATGTTGTTTTAAGGCTGACGCACAATAACTAATAAGGCGGCAGCTTCGCAATGCAAATCATCTCACATCACTTTCACCCATATTGACATTTATTACACTTACAACTACACTTGTTAATCTTGTTATTGATATAACCATCGCACACTACAGTAGGGTCACACAGCTCTCTTTATTGAAATGCGGCAACTCTCTTCTCTCTTCTTCTTTTTATTAATATACACGGTGTTCTTCACGTTAACCATAAACTTTGGCAAAAGCTTCTATAGCTTTTACAAATCAAATCTAACACAGGAAGTAGTACTTAAAAATACTCGTTACAAAATCTAATCAATTAATAAGAAATTTCATTTAATGAAATTTAATAGAGCTATGCAGCAAGAGTCTTAATTTGGCCTATGTGGCCGCTTAGTACAATTAAAATGAAAAATCTATCAAATGCTTCGGATAAAGAGATGAAGAGGCATGCATATCCAGTGATTTTCGTGAAGGTATTTAGTGTGTATGAAAATTAACAAAAAACAAGAATTCATAATGTGTCCATAATGAAAAATGCTTATTTCTATGGTCTTAACCTCTGGTCCAAGTTTATGTATATCGTCCGGAACACGGTGTATAGTCCTCCAGACCGTATCTCCAGACCATATTTTGGTCATGCAATTTTTGGAAATGGAAATTTATTTCAAAATGACTAGAGTTCCACTTCGAAAAAAAAATCCATTTTGTTCAATACTCATCTTCTGCTGTCGTTCCATGATTATGTTCGTTTATTAATTTCACTATGACGTTTTCCATGGTGACGAGACCTCCTCGACAGCGATTACTGGTCCACTTGCAGCATCGCCATTGCTTCCTAGTGCTGAACTCGTCAACATTCTGAGCACGATGCGGCTTGTACCAGTTGTACCGATATTTGTTGAACAGGATCACTGGCTTACCCCACCTTGATGTTGAAAACCTTGCAGCTGTAAAAAAGTCGAAATTCAGAAAGGGACAATCCATAAAAATCATGTTTGAAAGTAAATGATTTTGCATAAAAAATAAATTAATTAATTAAAGCAACATAAAAACAAAAATAAAACTGGTTACAATCTTCATACCAACGTGCAATTTAAAGAAACATTTTGATTTGTTAATTCACGTTTAATTAAAGAAATTAAAAGGTCACACATAAAAATGATTATGTTCAGCTGAATCCGGTTAGCATGGAAGCCGACCCCAACATAGTTGAGGAAAAGCTAGGCAGATGATGACATGAAAATGATAAATATGTACATCCGTTGGTGGTAAGGAATTTATATATGACTAGCTTCTGCCCGCGGCTTCGCCCGCTTGGATGTCGGAAAGGATAAGAAGTATGTCCTTCCCCAGGATGCCATCTATCTCTTTGGCATCTGCTGGCAGGCAATTTTATCGAAATCAATCAATCAAAAACCACTGACCGGTTTAGGCGTGAAAATGTAACATACAGACAGAATTTATAATTTTATATAGTATAGCACTTTGCCCGCGACTTCGTCCGCATGTACAGTCACGAGCAAAAGTATGTATACACTCGGCTTTATTCAAAAGCGATTTGCTCCTTTATTTTTTAATGAATTTTAATTTGTTACGAACATGGCATTTTCGAACCCATAAGTTTATGTAATGTGTCGTATTTCAACGTTGCATTTGTTATTTCACGAAGAAATCGCAATTGAAAGTTGCCAAGTGTTGATATATTGGTGTTCGTGACTGTACTTTACTCTAAAAATTTCGAAGATGTATGTTTACGTTCTTTATCATTTATTTATTTAATTCGGGTAAATTTTAAAGATTACAGATCAAACGAATAAGATTTTTGAAATAAACCTTGTCATCCCCTTTCACCACGACAGGTTTTGTTTTTAAAAAGCTTTTGATACGTTCCCATTGTATGACTTAAAGATTATTTATACCCATTTTTGAGTTAATGGAAGCAGTAAAATCCACCCCTTAAACTTTATTACCCTTTTCCACCCCGGTTCTTACGTAATAACTTTTTTACCCCCTGCAGCCTCTGTGAGGATTTTTTTTTAACTAAAAGTGACCATCTGTGTTAATTAATGAGGCAAATATTGCCAAGTATCAAGTTTATTAACCAAAGGAAAAAGATTTTTCATATTAACTGTATCTTTTCACCCCACTGCACGCAGCGTAGAAAACAAAAAAAAATATTGGGATGTTTCCATAATTTGACTCAAAGATGATGTATACCTACCAATTTTTGAGTTAATCAAGCCACGTAGTAAAATACTCGCCTTAAAAAAATAATTACCCCTTTTTGCCCCATCAGCGGTCGATTTTCGAAAGACCCAAAAAACTTATCATCGTTTCTTTCCTGTCAAAAGTATGAATACGGACTTTCGAGTTAATCAGATCGCGCATTCAAATTCTTCCACACAAACTTTAGCACCCCTATATCCCCCTTTGTGGGGTAGTTTTGAAAAACTTATTATTATAAACTTTATTACTTACTTAGGCGGGTATTCTTTTTCTTTCAAGTTTATTAACCTAATGAGTAAGATTTTTCATATAAACTGTGTGCCCGCTTTTCACCCCCACAGGGGTGGAATTTTGAAAAATCGTTTGGGATGTCTTCATAACTTGATTCAAAGATTATTTATACCAATTTTCGAGTTAATCGAGCCATTCAGTAAAATCCTCCTCTTTAAAATTGACTACCCCTTTTCAGCCCGTCAGGGGTCATTTTCGAAAAACCCTGTTACACATTATTCTTTACTTTCAATCCTAGGTATAAATACTGAGTTTCGAGTTAATCAGACCGCGCGCTAAAATTCTTCCATACAGACTTCCTAACTTCTCCACCCCTTTATAGGGGGTAATTTAGAAAAATATAAAATTACAAACTTCATAATTTACATAGACTAGTATTGGTGCCAAGTTTCAAGTTTATTAACTTAAGGAAAAAGTAATCCATACAAACAAAATCCCCCCATTTCACCCTCTTAGGGGCAGAATTTCGAAAAATTATTTCTTAGTGGTTACCTACTCTTCACGAAGAACACACTATCCAAATTTCATGTCTCTAGGACCAGCGGCTTAAGCTGTGCGTCGATGTATCAGTCAGTCAGTCAGGACTTTGAATTTTATATATATTTAGATCATTTTAATACTTCTTAAGATTAATATTATCACAGTTAAACCATTAGAAACTAACTTATTCTATTTCACTTCGATAAACCCAAATCAGTTATTCCTTTCTTCTGTCTTGCCATGGTTATGATCGTGCATGAATTGGACTATGACGTCATCGACGGTGACGAGACCTCCTCTACAGCCCTTACTGGTCCACTTGCAGCACCGCCATTGCTTCTTACTACTCAACTGGTGAACGTCGTGCGAACGAGGTGGCTTATGCCAGTTGTACCGATAGTTGTTGAACAGAATCACTGGCTTACCCCACCTTGATGTTGAGAACACTGCAGCTGTAAACAAGTCAAAATTCAAATCGATTCACTTCACAAATAATACATTCAAAGTGAATAATTAAAGTAAAAATGAAATAAATAAATTCAAATAAAAAAGATCAGTGGCTTGCCGCAACTATAGATGCTGAGAACACCGCAGCTGAAATCAAATTAAAATTCAGATCGGAACAAACCATAAAAACGTTTTTCAAGGTGAATAATTAAACTAAAAATGAAATAAATAGAAATGAAACTGGTTACAATATTCATACTTACCACATGCATGAAAAAATATTTTGAAGTGCAGATATGTAAACTCTCGTTTAATGAATGTATTGAAAATGACACATTTAAACATGATAAATAGTATGCTAGCTAGTATACATAGAAAGCGCATGAACATTTTATGATTGGATACTTCTTATAATTGGTTTACTCACAATAAATAAACGACTAGACCGACCCATAGGGTCGGAGGGGGTCGGGGTAGGGTCTACCCGAGGGTGAGTCTCTATTTATACATTTTAATAGAAAAAGTGATATCACACTTTTAAAGAATAAATATACACTTCAAGTAGCGGTAATTGCTAAGAAAATGTTGTTTTAAGGCTGACGCACAATAAGGCGGCAGCTTCGCAATGCAAATCATCTTACATCACTTTCGTCCATATTGACATTTATTACACTTACAACTACACTTGTTATTGATATAACCATCGCACACTACAGTGGGGGGTACCATCGCACAGCTCTTTTTATTGAAATGCGGCTATATTATACACCGTGTTCTTCATGTTAACCATAAACTTTGGCATAAGCTTCTATAGCTTTTACAAATCAAATCTAACACAGGAAGTAGTACTTAAAAAGACTCGTTACAAAATTCAATCAATTAATGAGAAATTTAATTTAATGAAATTTAATAGAGCTATGCAGCAAGAAAGAGTCTTAATTTGACCTATGTTGCCGCTTAGTGCAAATGTGATAAATTTATCAAATGATTCGGCTATAGAGGCATGCATATCGAGTGATTTTCGTGAAGGTAGTTTGTATGAAAATTAACAAAAAATAAGAGTTCAATAATGTGTCCATAGTGAAAAATGCTTATTTCCATGGTCTTAACATCTGGTCCAAGTTTATGTATATCGTCCGGAACACGGTGTATAGTCCTCCATAAATCTCCAGACCATATTAATAATAATAATAATATCCCTGGACATTTCACACAGCACCATTTGTCCCAAGCTAAGCAACCTAATAAGTAAAAGTAAAAAGTAAAAAGTTTATTGACAATAAATAAAGAACAACCTTGCATACAAATCCTAACAACCTGTGATTTGCGTCCACTATTACAGATTTAATTACGTATGTAGTTATAAATACCTGTGTTCGTTATGCGGTTGTTTGAGCTTAATTCACACTGACCTCCGTACTAGTGAAAACTGTATTACGGCAGGTCAGTCTTCCTCGTTCACAAACACTCACACACTTCCACATTATTTCAGATAATTTACATTTGACTGTTAAATAAAACACTGATTTATGAGTATGGTTATAAGAATACAGACACTACAGTGGGTATTATTTGATCCTTTGATGGTTTGATGACAATAATAACGAGGGTAATTATAAAATATTAAAAGTATACGCAAAAATTCCAGATAAAAATAAAAATAAAAAAAAGTTTGGATCTTATGAGTTACTGTTATGAACTTATTATTTATAACATCAAAATATCAAGATAAAAATAAAAGTTGTATCAATAATGACTAATACTACAAAAAACAACCAAAAAAAAAAAAAAAAAAGTAAATTATAAACATGTAGAAAAAATTGTCTATGTGTGTGAAATGTAGGGTAGTGAATTCGTGTGTAGATGTGTTTGCATGGAATAAGAGTGTGTATGTATTTCTTTAAATGTGTTTAAGATATGGATATTAATAGTTTTTCTGTGTCATTATAGTTCATTTCGATGAGATATTTATTTAAAGTTGTTTTGCAAACAGAGAGAGTCGAATCGCGTAAATTGATGGTCTTCGATAGCTGGTTATATAAATGCTTGTGTTATGGTAACAAGATGGCTGATAAACTACTTATATACAATTTTTTTTTTGTAAATATACACATATTATAGATAGAAAAACACCCAGACTCGGAACAAATACATGTAGGTCATACAAATATTTGTTCCGTGCGGGAATCGAACCCGCGACACGCAACGCAGCAGTCAATCGCTTAACCACTACGCCAACCATGCCGTCAAATATTAATAAATATATATAATTATTAATATTTTGGTCATGGAGGGCAATCTTAACAGAGACTAGCCTTTCTGCGCGGGAGATATTATAGTGCCTAAGTGCGGCTATAATAGGAACTTGGTAAAAGACATACAAGATCATTGTTTAACGATGATTGTGCACGTTTCTAAGCTTGATCACATTTTGACGTAGCGTCGTGGCCGTAGCACCGCAATCCGATAATGTTTTTTTGATACAGACCCACTGCAATTGGGGGCCTTTGTTCCCACAGCGAGTGAACCTATGTCTACCGATCATCATGAAAGGCTTCCCGTACTTGGTTGTACCAAATCTTATGTCGTCATCGTCGTCGACTGAAAAAGAGAAAATGTTTAATACCTGGGAGAAAATGTTTAGTAATGTTTAATTCCACTAGTAATTTCTACTACTTAAGTACGAGTAATTAAATTAAATAAGACATCCATGTTGATAAGAAAGTAAAATCTGTAATATCTGGAATTAAGAAGATTTAATATGAAATTAATCAAATCAAAATACTGTCAGTTATCAGTACATTGTATGTCACTTAATTGCTACATTGTAAACATATTGATTGTGTTTGGATTCAGAATGATCTAAAAGATCGCAGCATCCTCATAACAGGCAAAACAGTTATTTTGTTGTGAAACTACAAACATGTAAGCATCTTTAAACCAAAAATTAAACCAACACTTGAATCATGTCATACAAAATGAGCTATAGAAAATCTTGAAAAATAAGTTCCAGTAACTGAAAAACTTGAGCTTGATAAAATCAATGCGTGTGTTCATTCCTGATCTTGATAACTTGTTGTTCTAGCGTAGTAATTGTCACCCTGCACTTCTTCGCCTGCCATTTTGAACAGACCCAATGAAGTAAGGGTCCTTTTGAATAAGTCCGTTTATAGTAACGATGTTGGCCGATTTGTATCACAGGTTTGCCAAATATAGATTTTGTGAGTATTGGTACTGGAAAAATAAACTATAAATGTAACGTTATGTAAGGGTGCGTTTCCACTGAGGAGGAAACGAGCGGAGCGGAAACGGGCTGAAATAGGCCAATCACAGACGAGACGAAAGACGCAATGTGGATGTCAAAGGTCACACTAAATACCTACTTAAAGAGTTGCAGACTAGCTGCAGTGTTTACTTCAAAACCACTGCTAATGATCGTAGTAAATGGGCGGTTATCCACTGCACCGGAATCCGCTCCGGTGTGCGGTGCAGCGGTTTTAAACTTTGACAGTAGACAGCATAGAGATGCGGTGTCAGTGTGTTATACCCCGCGGTTTTTGTATGACATAGGTACATATCATTCATCAAGACTCTACAGTCAAAGTTAAAAACTACAGTATTGCACACCGAAGCGGCGCAGCGAGGTATTCCACTTAGAGCACTGATTTCAGCAGCACTTGCCCGAAGCGCATCTGAGCACTTCCACTAACCGCACTAAAACAAAATTTTGTAACGTGCGGTTCGGGTGCAATAAGAAAACCGCCATAAATTGACTTCTGACAACTGAACTTTTTTTGTTCGTTTGATGTAAGTCACGCGGACGTCAACTTAAACAATAAAATATGTGTCAAGACATTTTAATGACTGTACATAAATAAAAAAATAAAATCATCAAATACGAATTATATTTCCATTAAAGTCACAATTTGTACGACCAAAGCAACGATGGATGGACTGTTGAAAGATGATATGACTAGAAAGGGGGTCACCGAAATGACGACTAATGGAGAAGTATGGAAGAAAAAGACATTTCCGCCGAACCCGAATAAATTGGGATAAGGGCAAGAGAATGGTGATGATGATGATTAAAATCACGATTTACTAGGCGGAGATAGCTCCAGAACTATCACCAGCTCTATCTTCATACTCGCCTAGTAATGGTTGTGCTGTTGTCTCGCGTGGATGATGGTGTTGTCCACGGTGGTGACAAGCGCTCGACATTTGTTAGAACTCCATTTGACGCACCGCCATTGCTGCTTAGAATTTGACTGCTTAGGCATATAATACGGCACATACAAGTTGTACCGGTGGTTGTTAAACAGCAAAGCTGGCCTTCCACACTTCGAAATTGTGGGTATTACAGCTGAAATATTTGAGCTCATTTAATATAAGATTCTAAACCACATAACAACATGTTAACGCACAGGTTTAGATATTTCTCCCGCTAAAAGTAAAATTTGTTTGTTTAAAAAAGGTTTCTGGGTAGTCTTACCAAGGGGTATCGTATTACCCAGTAACTGAGTTGTGGAGGTCAGTTAGGCAGTCGCTCCATGTAAAATACTGGTATTCAGCTGCATCCGGTTAGACTGGAAGCCGACCCCAACATAGTTGGGAAAAGGCTAACCAGATGATGAGAAGAGGTTTCTTGGAAGTACTAAAGATTGTGGCAAGATATATCTCTGCAGCCCTGGCTCCACGTATAACACCGCCACCTCTACTGAGGACTCTTGACACTAACGTGGTATCTGATGTACCGATGATAGAAATTGCTTTACGGCTCGTCATGTTAGAACTGAAATAAATATTTTAAGTAACGAAAAAAATCGTGATGACATTATTGTGACTGCACACAATTATAACCAAGTATACATTGCTAGTTATTTTTTTATTTATTTGAACATGACATAAACGAACATTTTTAGATGTTAGCTACAAACAAAATTAACCGACCGGATCACTTTTCCGTTGAATGTAATGCTAATGATATACTTTCTGAATATGTTGGTGATGCTGTTACGATGCTCTCCAATCTGAATCACTGGATTCCCTCGCTGACTGACTTTAAATATTTTGGAACTGAAAATGTATAGAATACAAGAAAATATATGTATTTATTTAATTAAAAAAAAAAACTGACAGTACTTAACCAGCTGCAGAAATAAAAAAAACGTGTCTATTTATGTAAATTATTTATTACAATAACAATGATCTGCCTTCGAAATATTAGACTGCTTAGGTACTCAGTCCATTAACATTTTAACAGCTTAACCGATATATCCGCACATTATTTTTGATTTAAATAGTAATATACTCGTAATATATCACATCTTTTCGTTTTAATCTATTTATCTCTAAAATTAAGAATATAGCCACCATAGAACTATTGCATGTGTGCCCCGTGGGCCCTCCCGTAGTCCCTGGAAGGGACCACGAGGATTTTCTTTACCCGTGGTCCCTTCGTGTATTATATCTATGATAGCCACCATCACGCAGTCTTCTCACAAAACCGCAAACATCTTTATAGGCTGCCATAGCTCTAGGCATAATTCTTTACTCGTCATCAGTCATCAGACGATAAGTCATTTCGACCGTTCAGGCTGCCCATTGGACACCCGGCTTTGGAAAGTCGCTAAGGATCCCAGTAGACAATTACCTTACTACCAAAGTTGTTTAGCCTAAACACTGTTCAACACGACACTTATGTATAAAATTAGACGTAATACTGACAACACGCGTTGAACACGTTGTTATCAGATCCGTAATGGCTGATGACGTTGATTACGGCAAGACTTCATCTTATGGATGAGTATGTCCTTTCCCAGAAGTGCTAATGATAACGTTATCGTAAGTAGTGATGGTCGCTCGGCACTTGTGCATAGAGGACCACTTCACACATATCCAGAGGGCTCGCAAACCTTTGCTGCTACTGTGCCTGTTGAACCTGTGGAGGCCCAGGTTCAGAACTGGCTTGCCGCAACGAGATTCGGAATACCATAATGGTTGGCCTGGAATGGTATGATTTTGTTAGAAGCTAGTAAGAAGTTTGTCGACTGTAGAATACTCTCATAGTTTTGTGGCTTCTGACTTATTTCAGCTGAGTTCTTCAGTGGGATTCCTAAGTATAATACTTAAGTATCTGACTAAAGAAGTCAGATACTTATGTATATCATTGAGACCAAGCCAATGTATTTTAGAACCTCTCAAATTAATCATGACACATTAATACACATATTGGACATTTACAAAAGGTTCACTGCTAATCGACAACAAAGATTAAAGTGATAAAATGAAGTGAGCTCGGAAAGCACGCTAAGCCATTGTTCCCGGCTGTCATTCGTGGATCTTTGGCAGTCGTTACGGGGCGGCAGAAGCCCGAAAGTCTTACAACCAGTCTTACAAAGGGGTATCGTATTACCCAGTAACTGGTTATGGAGGTCAGATAGGTACCTACGCGCTTCATGTAAAATACTGGAATTCGGCTGCATCCGGTTAGACTGGAAGCCGACCCCAACATAGTTGGGAAAAGTCTAGGCAGATGATAATGACAAAGTCATATCTATGACGGTGAGGACGCTTCACTTTCTAAATGACCACGAACTCATAGAATTCTCCATTAACTGATACAATATTACATTTGACCTCGACAGTACCTGTTGGATAAATAAACATAGTTAATAATTCTAAATTATGTAGAAGCATAAACTCAGACAAGATTGAGCGACGATCTTCCCGGGGTGGCTGGTAAATGATAAATTATTTTATTTTGTAAGTAGGTTTGTACAAACACTTTTACACGTCAATCATATTTTAAAATTAGATGAAGTCGGCGTTTCCTATTTGACTAGTCTGAGAAGAAATGCCGAAATAAATTCAGAGGACACAGTCTCTTTTAAAGTCTAAACATAATCTTGGCCAGATCATATGAAGACCATGTAGACCGATGTCTTTTGAGGAAAGAACCACACAGATTGAGAGGTCAGTGCACGCATTTGTCAGAAATCGTGTAGCTCAACTCAAAACTTAAGGAGCTCAACGATTCGATGAACAATACCAAATAAAGGACAATTGGGTAGGCCATATAAATTACTCAAACTGCCAGACCGTGACAAAACTAACAGAGCAGAAAGAGAAAAAAAGCAACCCACATAGTCTTCACATTCACAATAATTAAAATAATTGAATACATATAAGTTCAGCAGTTGGCATCTGAACGAGCCACCCATTTTCTTGCGCCTTGTTGTAAGTAAAACAAATTTGTGTTTGTTCCTAGTATTTATAAATTATGGACAACACTGTATTTTTTAAACAATTTTATATTTTTATGGGCATATAGAAGATTTTCATAAATATACTGAGAAGGCACAGTCATTACATTAATCTCTTTAAATTTGTCTCTAAGAGTGTCCCGGACTTAATTTATAAATTGATCGAACAGCTCGCTTCTGTAAAACAAAGATAGAATAGAATAGAATACTCTTTAATATGTTTATTTTTTGTATAATTGTAGACCATATAAATTACAGAACATAAGCATATACATTAGTATTACATTACTATTACATAGTCTGAATATCAGCCGCACTTCCCCATAATAGAATACTTACATTACACTATGAAAATAGCTAAAGTACACTAAATGGGCTATCTCTATATCAGTTACATTACGAATTTTTCTAACAGCGTATGCTGCGGAACTTGCTTTTTTGACAATTTATCTATATGTGCACTGAGGCTTAGCAACCAAAGTTATGCCCAAGAATACTGTGCTGTGGTAGAAGATGGACATGAGTATCCGAGGACCGAGTTAGATGGCCTGAGAATTGAGAGGCCTCAGTCTCTCAGTGGACTGCTATAAGCTGATGATAATGTCCTTCCTACATGGATTCTAATGATTATGTTGATCAATGAACTGAACAACCTCGTTGTTAAAAGTCTTGATAATTGAAGGGCAACCTTGTCCCTTCTTGAGACAGAGCCAGAGTCCTTTAGGCCCAGTTCTATAGCAGTTGTGTTGGTAGTAGCGGTAGGGGCCTCTTTGTAACATCGGCGTCCCATGTCTGGATACTGTCCGTACTATCCCTGTAACGAGGGTTTTAGTTAAAATTATTTAGGTAATAGACACAGCAACAGTGCAATACAGTTTAAATAATAATGGTTGGCTTATTATTTATTACCTGCAATGTGACAGTCTTGGTGGTATTGCCTAGGATTCTTGTATTGTAACTATGGCGCGTCGCTCACTGGTAAGTCGAGCCGGGGTCGCGGCTATGCTTCCTTCACACATTCCAATTCATTTAACATGTCGTCAAAACATTCGCACTGACATCTTACTATTAGGTATAATTTGATAATATTTGACATTTTAAATTTAATAACTATGATTTATGTACACCTACGAATTTTATTAGCATTATTTATTTAATTAATGTAATCAATAATTTTGCATGCTAGTTTTAGCGAATTGTATTAGAAAGTGTTTTAAAAAACCGATCATCTGTAATGTACTACAATTCTTAAAATAAATTTCATTTCATTTACTTGATTTAATTTGCATGAACTCGCAGTTAAAGTACATCACTTCGCTTTAATGTTTACAATTTTATATTTAAACAGTTTTAATTTCACTATCAATTTTATTAATAACATCTTTACAATATATTATCTAAAACAAATATACATTAGTCAGGTATACTTAGATATCTAAATAAGTTTACAAATAAAGTTTACTAAAAATAACTTTTTAACTATATTCGATTCTCATAGCTGGCGCCCAACCTTAAAACAATACAGCGATTAGTTCTAAACACACGTCGTCCAGTTGTTACTCTCAATAAAAAATACATAAATCACGACATGTAATTAAATAAGAGGTAATAGGTATACAAACTCCTCTTTTATAAAGGGACATATTCAATAGCTACCCACATATAATCAAATTAAAAATATACTATTAATAAAAACAACATTTTATTACAATATAGGTATACAGTAAGCTTACAATATGGTAACTCGATTCAAAGTACTGGTACTATTACGTGGTATAGACAACCTAGTGTCCAGATCCTACGTGGTGATCTGCCGGCCTGATCTGAAAAAATCTCACCGTGAAAATTTAGGTGAAGTGAAAAAGAAAAGAAAGAAAGAAAATGTATTTTTTGGGACTCGCACAAACTAAAGTAAACACGATCATATACTTTTGCCCAGAATAACATGATGTTTTATTTCATAGCAGTGCTGACACAAACAGCTGATGTGCACCGTTGACGACCGACCGTCTGTGACGTCACTAAGCTGAGTGGGCTGTCAATCCCTAGCATCAGGTGGAATGACAGTTCATGTCAAGCTTACTTCACCTAAGTTTTCACGGTGAGATTTTTACAGCATAGATAGACTGTTGTCAGGATCACATTTAACTGTACGAGATAACTCTCATATCGTTTACAAAAACATACACGTTATTCATTTAACCTCTACTGGGCAAATTGGTTTAGATATTTCTCTAATATTTTATTCTATATTGTTAACATATTAAATGTAATTTGATGTGATGTAATTTATAAATTTACAATAATTTAGGTAAATCTGAATTAACAGGAAAAAAATAATTACATTGCTTAACAAACAATACTAATAACATAAATACGAAATAGCTTAACTAGGTTCCACTAAACATACAATAATAAAAATCAGATAGCAATTACAAATATTCCATATTACACTAGTTTAAAAGGAAATCGTCGAGTTTTACTTAAGAGAACTTGTGTGCACCGCGCTTTAAACATCTATAGGCCACCTGTTAAGTAATTAATTCTACAGCTTGGTAACATATACTTAAATAACAGTCTAACTCCCATCTTTTCTACCAAAAACCAAGTCTCAACGCTTTTGTTTCATATCTTAGGAGTTATAATAGGTATAATCAGTAGCATTTCGCTGGCGCTTATGGTTATGCTCACCATTGATGCTGATGACCTCAGTGTTGTAGGTCTTGATCGAAGATCTGCAGCCGGAACACCACTTGACACAGATCCACAATACCTTAGGATTGCCTTCGCGGTTTGAGCTGTGCTTGTAATACCGGTTCTCGCCCATCTGCAGCATTGGCTTCCCTCTCCTTGATTCGGTTAACGTTATTTCGATACCTTAAAAATTATCTCGAGTTTATAAAAGATGTATATGAAAACCACTCAGCATATTTAAACATTTAAAATAACTGACGGAAATACTTCCAGCACCGCGTACACTCTTTTCAGTAATAACCTTATAATTATTTAGGCACACTTCTGCCTAAACCACTAGTGGAAACTGACGTGATGTTATGAGTTATGTTTATTCGGTTTCTAGTTGAAACGTAATATTTCAACTGTAATTAATAAAATAACGGTTTCATTGCATTTCTTGTGGTTGGGTTATTCAATAACTATTGCAGTTTTAAAATAAAAACAGCTGTTAACATCCATCTTTATTTTTTGTAAATATAAATGTTATAACATTTTGGAAAAAAAAACAAACTTATAATAGATTTAACAGAAATATTAAAAGAGAACAAGCGTTCAGTCGGCCTTAAAAAAACTACCTAGCCTAAAATTATAATGCACATACAATCACAGTTCCTAATATATTGACTCCAAACAAAAACATAGATACGTGGGAGCACTTATGAATGCTACCACGTACCTATGTTTTAATGTACCCTGCGGTGGTCCCTTCACCTCGGTAACGTCATGGGTAAGACGGCTATTGGCCCGTTTCACCACTGCCTTCTGGTGCGATCAGGTTAACTTGGCTATACAACCTGCAAGAGTTAACTTGAGACCCGAACGGCCCCTCCCGACCCAGCAATGTTACTACTCTCGCCATCGATGCCTCAGTAACACGCGCTTACGTCATCCGAGCGAAGTCTCAAGTTAACTCTTGCGGGTTGTACGTAGGCAATCTCATAGCAATACTTTTCGACTTTAGTGTATGTTAATTTTATGAAAGGCTCCTCATTTTTGTTCCTTCTGCTCCTTATTACAAGTGCGGGTGGTTATGCAAGTTCCTGATATTGACAATGACATTGTTATTTGTCCTTATGGCCGCTCTGCAGCCCGTCCCTGACTTGACACAAACGAAGTAGCCCTTCTCGCCCTTACTGTTGCTGTGCTGGTTGAACCGGAACCCATCGTACAGGATCACTGGCTTACCATACTTCGATAGTGAGAAAATGAACTCTGAAATAAAGTGTGACGAGAAAGTCAATAGTTGGGTTGGAGTCGCCTTGGGGGCGCTATGGAGCAAGGACTTAGAATTTTTTGTTCATTTTTTTTTTGGGAACTTGCTTACCTTAGCAACCAGAATGTCAACAACCATTACCCCTTTTTAAAGTTAGTTTACCTTTTTAAAGTTTCATAATTTGGTATTTCATTTTTATTGCCTCAAAGAATACTACTAGACACAATAACGACGTCATATTGTTTACTAGCTTCTGCCCGCGGCTTCGCCCGCGTGAATGTCGGAAAGGATAAGAAGTATGTCCTTCCCCAGGATGCCATCTATCTCTTTGGCATCTGCTGGCAGGCAATTTTATCGAAATCCGTTCAGTGATTTAGGCGTGAAAATGTAACATACCTACAGACAGAATATATAATTTTATATAGTACCTATTAGCTGTTGCCCGCGACTATGTCCACGTTTCCGCCGATTTTCGTAAAAAAAAGTAGCCTATGTCCTTCCTCACGGTTCAGTGGTTTTGATGTAACATACAGATTAACTTTCGTATTTTAGTAGGGAAATATAATATGTCAATCTACAATACTGTTGAAAAATATCGCAATACGGAACCGCACAATATTATTGTTAATAGCTGTGCCCGCGACTCCGTCAGCGTGTAACTCCTTGTGTGTTATTAAGTTAATGTATTGGTAATATTGTTCAGATCACGTTCACATGAGGCTTAAGTACCTATAGAAGGGGTAGCGGGATCGTCCGAAAGGGTTACCGCTGCCCTGGAACATAAAGGGCTAAGGAAGGAACACGGGTGGGTTTTAGTCAGTAAGAGTCTGATACTCCCTTCCGCTCCAACCAGAGCTGGAGGGGTCATTCGATGATTTCCCATCCAGAAAAAAAAAAAAAAAATGTTGGTACCTATAGAACGAAAATACTTCAGCGCAAAGCTTCCGGGTAAACTATGTTGAAAGTTGACCCGTCCGGCACGTGAACATAAAGATTTCTAGAACTGCTAACCCGGGAAAGAGCGACGTACAATTGACCATGCGAGAAACAACTGACACCGAGATCTACTCCAGCAACACGAAAAGTTTGCCCTTGAACTCAAACTCAAACTCAAATCATTTATTTCAATTAAACCATTTACAGGCACTTTTGAATTGTCAAAATTAAATAGTCGGTCAGTTAGTCAGAAAGTTGAAGCTAGTCGCCCATTCCAAAAACGTAGATCTCTATTGAGAAGAACGGGCAAGAAACTCCACGGACACTCTTTTAAATCAAGATATTATTACAAAATCCTGGGTACATTATTCTTATTGCTTCTATATGTGAGAACAATGTAAAAAAAAAGACACAATTTATAACATTAAAAATAAGCCCTGGCAGTTAAGAGATGACCAGTCTCAACCAACGGCGCCCGTTCACGAACATGACGCGTGGATCAGCACCACCTAGCTCAACCATTTTGTAGGGAACCGAATGATCCAACACACGCGCCACCATCAGTGAGACATTTAAGTGAGCATGACATATGCTCAACTGCCATGCTCTTTCAAGTCAACATCAAAACATCATAAAAAACGGATCCATGGTTCTTACATTTGCAAAATTTTAAAAATGCTTCTAAATTATACAAAACTATAGTTTTCAACTTGAGCCTTTTAACTGTCATTGCATAACACACCGATACTGGGAATTGCGTTCTTTTAAATTGGAATGGAAAATTATTTGGTATTATGGGAATTCTGGGAATAAAGACGGTTTTTCCTGCACCGCAACCTGTTAAAATTTGAGCCTCGATTATATTTTGTTGCAACTGGGTTACTTTTAGCCGAGTTCCATTGCAAAGTTGTGGTGGTCTTAAATTTCGGAGCAGAATAATCGGAATGCCAATTTTTAAACAAATTTCATGAGAAGGAAGTTTATACCTTCGGCCGCGAGGCGCGAGACGCGTCGAGCGTGATTCAGTATTCACGCGCGATGGCTTATTATTAGCGTATTTCATGTATAACTTTGGTGTTTCTATACCGATTTCTATGATTCTTTTTTATGGAATAGTTAATAATGTTAACTTTTTTAATTAAGAATGACTGAGAGTGTTATAAATGTAAGAGTAGACAAATATAATCAGAAAGCTTCGAACTGCTAAGCTATCGGGAGTTACACGTGTTATTGTGAGTCAACCATAAAAGATAGACATATGCTGTCGTGAGATATTTTTTATATAATTTTAAGGAGAACATTTCCGTCATACATGATTTCTGTGTAGCTTTAACCATTAAGGTTGCACACGCGACGGAAGCGTAAAAAATGGAGTAACTTCTCCCGTTTTCCCAACATTTCCCTTCACTGCTCTGCTCCTATTGATTGTAGCGTGATGAAAAGTATACTATAACCAGCTCAGGAGTATGAAAAATAATTATACCAAATTTCATTAAAATCCGTCGAGTAGTTTTTGTTTCTATAACGGTTATACAGACAGACAGACAGACAGACAGACAGACAGACAAAAATTTTACTGATTGCATTTTTGGCATCAGTATCGATCCCTAATCACCCCCTGATAGTTATTTTGGAAATATATTTCATGTACAGAATTGACCTCTCTACAGATTTATTATAAGTATAGATAAAACCCAAGATATAAAAGGGACGTTTTTCTTTTTTACCGACAATCTGAGCGATTAAATCAATTTTAATTTAAAAATGTAAACCTTAAAATAATTTTCTCCTACATAGTTTATTTTCTTTTAAATTAAATAAAGTTTTTAGATATTTTTTGCGTAACAACATTTTGTAACATTAGGCAGCGCAGAGGGGGGGAAGGGGGATAACTTATTTGTACGTTTCCTGTTCGTCACACTTTTTGAATACTAAGTCACGATAATTTTGTAAAAAATAATATTATTAAAAATGCAATTCTGAGATCTAACAACAGTCATCTTGTTATAATAATGTTTCCGAAAAAAGAAACTGAGAATATTGTGGATTATTATTAATTTATTTTTTGGAGGAGACCAGCCATGTCAATGAAAAAAAGAACGTCTTGTTACTTACCACTTCAATTTACGTCAAAATATGTCTAAAACGACGTACAACTCACCAAAAACCGGAAGAAAATCATCAAAACAAAAATCTTTTACATGTTCGCACCATTAACAAATGGCGCTAAAAACTTGACAGGCTTGCCAGTATAGCTGAAGTCACGTGATGACAGGTAATGTTATTATGACATTTTGCGCGTGTTCCTCCGTACAGGAAAATATGTCATTTTGCGCGTATTCCCCCGTTCATTAAAATAGAAAGTAAATTAAGAATCGTTGTATTTCGTAATAAGATTTCATTTATTATTTAAGACACTTATTTCTACAATGAAACATATGTCATATATATTTATTTAAATAAGTAGGTATAACATAGACTCATTAGGCTAAGAAACAATTATACAACCATAACAACATAGAATAGAATACCTACAGTTTATTATGCTACACCATATAAATAATGAATACATAATACAACGAACGTATATTATTAACACTGATAAGTACCCACTACCTACCCTCTACATTTTAGTAACGATGATATGAGTTCAAGAGACATAAATAACAGGAACTCTTAAAATCTAACAAAACTTAAAAATGTCAACATCTAAATCCTTAAATATAAATTACTAGCGACCCGCCCTGCTCCGTGCGGTTTTTTCGACATGACAAAACATCGAGGTTTCTTTATCATATACATATAAGTAATTATGCAAGTTTAACATTAGTATAGATAAATGATAAATAAATAAATGATTTTATTTTGTAAGTAGGTTTGTACAAACACTTTTACACGTCAATCATATTTTAAAACTAGATGAGGTCGGCGTTCCCTATCTATAAATCAAATCAAATCATAATTTATTTGTTAACATAGGTAAAGTAAGTACAGATCTTATGTTTGAGGAACAGCGCGCTATGTTATGATGCGCTATAATATGATGTGCACTAAAATATATGAAAATCATGCATAATTATAAATGTAACAATTACATATTATTTAATGCTCTAATTATGTCAGACTTAAATGAGTAATTATAAAAATGTCAAAAAAAAAAATCTATGTCAAAATTATAAAAATGTCAAAAATGTATGTCAAAATAATAAATATAAGTATTATACATATAAATCTTTCAGAATAAATTCTCTAAATGATGGTGAAACCGCATCAAAATCCATTGCGTAGTTTAGAAGAACAACGCGATCACACAGCACGTCACGAAAAGCAACTTTCTTTTATAATAATTGTTTTTACACACGAGCGGTACGCGTGAACGGCAGAGGCAACTGCACCCGTAGACAACGTGACGCTCGTGTTTGAGCACCGAAGTCAAACACACGAGCAGCACTTTGTCGACGGCTGTCGTTGACGGGTGCAGTTGCCGTTGACGCGTGCACCTCATGTGTACGCACACTGATATGTTATTGGCAACATATTGTGACCTTATTCGAACCCATTCTTCACATGATTATGCGCATTCAGTTCCTTAATGATCTGATTTTGAATAAGGACGAGTGTGGCCTTGCATCCAGTGTTCTTCTTGCTGCATTTCCACCACGTCTTCTCGTTGTAAGTAATCTGCCTGTTGAATCGATATCCACAGTATACTGCAATAGGCCGGCCTTGTCTAGACGTCTCAAATTGTATTTCTCCTATAAAACATGGTTATATGTGAACATATACACTATATATTTTGATTTTATATCAACCTTTTGATTGACAAACTAAAGTTATCTAATAACCACATAATGAAAAAATTAAACAAAACCAAAATTGTTAATTTGATTGATTTATTACTGTAGTTAATTTCGGAAGGTCTGGTAGTACGAGGGCTAATAACAAAGTGAAACAAACATATGGCATTTATTATGGTTTTATTGCTTTTCAAAATATTCGCCATGATGATCGATGCACTGTTTTTGAGCTAGCCCTCGCCGAAAATCGTAATAAATCATAGCACGAAAATTTTCACGAGTTAAATCCATGGTGATAAAGACACGCAATTTTCAAAATGACGCTACAAAGGTAAAACATATGACAGCTACATGAAACAACTTGTATTCTTCAGCCAAAGAGTTCAATTTTTAAATGTTATAATTACTTTTATAATATTGTTCTGTAACTAGCCAGTTCCAGTAACCATCATAACTTTGGACACAAGTATTACAAAATTAATTAACTTGAATAAGTCCTCAAGTTACTGTATCATGATTACATTTTTAATTTATAGTTTTGAATTATCAACTATTACCTGTAAGCATCAACTATTAGCTGTCAACTAGAAATGTTGGAAACATAATTATTCAATTAATTACCACGTATCGTATTTCCACGGTTAGAAAATTATAGATTTACAACTCTATGCGATTTACCCCCCAACGACTAATAGAAAAGTATGGAAGAAAAAGAGATGAAAATGATGACGATAATTGGGCATAATTATTTCTTATTTTCTAGTTATGGGTGTGTTCTCTAGTTTTGACAACATCATTATTGATGGTGCCAACCATGCCGCGACAGCGATAGTTTGAGGACCACTTCACGCAACGCCACACCTTCTTTGCGCCGGAGTTCGGGTTTGACAGGTTGTACTCTTGTCCTTTATAGACTAGCTTCGGTTTCCCGTATCTTGATGACGTCAGAAATAGAGCTGGAAAAGAAACTCGTGCACTTGAATACTGATGTAACGTTAGTTTTAAGTGTACTTCTATTTCAAGTTAATCTAAACCTCTTAACTCCGTGTGGTTGACAATATACCTACCCCTGTATTTATAAAAGTTGCTTAAAGTTAACAGCTGATTAAACGTCAAAAATATATCGTTAAAAAGTCGCTAATAACTTAACTTAACTTAACTTTAAGCAACAACGTTTACAAATAAACCCTTTAGTTTTTTAGTATTGTATACAATCAAGTATTTTCTAACTGAACAGACAGCTGTGCTGCTGGGGAGTTTGTTGCGCCACTTCTTCTTCCCAGCGACAGCACAAGGAAGTGGTGAAGGGCGGGCGTTTTTGGGGGACTGTCTTTTGTAATTTTGACGTTCGAAAAGTGCTGATTCTCAGCCTAATTTGAATAAATGACTTTTGATTTTGATAGACTGTTTAAACAGTTTAGCATTCTTCAACACAAAGATAAGTTAAGAACCAGAAATTAAACGTGATTTAAAGCAATTAATTAATTATTATTATTGGTGTCTTTAAACATGTTATTTATAAAAACTTAAATCATTTGACAAATATGTTAAATAAGAACACAATGACTAATAAAATGTAAACTTTAATATAAGACACTTAAACATTCCATAAAATAAGGCACTCTTATCTTTAACATATTATAATCATATACCATCTAATGGTTTTTATGCTTAACTTTAATAGATTGCGGTTCTCCATAAAGAGTGATGATCCTGGCCCTGCAGCCTTTACTCCATTTAATGCATCTCCATACCTGTCTGACGTCCGATCTCGCATCCTTCAAACTAAATCTATTATGTTTGAAGTATATCATTTTGTTCCCTCTCCGCGATAAAATGAAGACCGGCTCTGGAAATAACAGAAAAAAGAAAACATAAGATTTTGGTAACTAAAAAGAAATCTGTACTAATATCAAATTGGTTCTAGTATATTAGTAGGACCACGAATGCCTGTTTTAATACTGAAACGGATATTCCTACCGGGATCCTTTATGCCCGTACAATTTGCAAATGTCACTGCGGCACTGTTACCTACCTATTTTAATACCAAAATTAAAGACTTATCGCATCGATAAGAAAGTATAACGGTCCATAGTTTCTGTTCACTTTTAAAATGTGCATATATTGAGATTGTTATCAGTTCATCTCTCAATCTTTACCTCCATCATCACCTCCATAATGATTATGGAGGTAAAGGAAAGGAAAGGCTACCCTTTCCCCAATGTTGGAGCCGGCTTCCAGTCTAACCCGATGCAGCTGAATACCAATATTTTACATAGAGCGACTGCCATCTCACCTCCACAACACAGTTACTGGGTAACACGATATTACTCAATCTTCTAGAGTTATGATAAATTTAGCAAGGTTTAGGAATCTTTAAGTAAAACTATTATCGTCAAAGTTAGTAAAATGTATTATTTAATTATTCATTTCTGTTTTCTTGTATATCTTAATAATTAATTAACATTTGATATCGCCCTCGTGACGAGAATATCGTGAAAGCTGAGAAAGATAAATAAATCAAGTGTCGTGACTTAGCACACGAGGTTGCCGACATGTGGGACGTGGACTCTGCAATCATTGTACCGATAATTGTTACAGTAAATGGCCTAACAGCGAAGACACTCCACCCACACCTCTGGCTCTCATTGTGCAGCTGAGTTAAGGGCTTGATTCAGAAAGCAGTAGATGGCACGCATAATGAGGAGGTTCCTCTCTCTAGAGCCATGAGCAGCGACAGCTCGGACCCTGTTTCTGGGCCACTATTTTTTGTTAATACTTTTAAATGCTAATGTTTTTGTAAAAATATTTATAAATGTAAATAATATGTATGAAAATGTAATAAAAGAAATAATAATTAACATTCTTGAATACATCAAAATACCTAGTATAAACTTATAAAAACTTTGACATAAAAACTAAGTATGTAAATATTGTTTTTCTTTTTAACAAATCATTTATTACGCAACATTTCATGTCATACATATAATATATAACATTAACGAACCAAAAAACTAACAAAAACTTAAAACTTTCAATGCAACCGTAAAATAAATAACTAGCGTGGTCGCAAATATTCATAACAGGTAAGGAATGCGAACCCGGAGCCACAATAAAGCCGAATTTACATTACGAAAATAGTTGCGCAAACATAGTTATTCATTGATACATAATTTCACGTGTAAATAATTTACCTTGCTATACCTATTTCCACTTTAAAAAATGTAAATCCGGCTTAAAGCAACGTATAGTAAGGTACAATTTTTAATGATTATGAACATCCCTGATCTTGTCGATTTTCTTCTCTATGATGGTGATGAGGGCCCGACACCCGCGGCCCCAGTGGTTGCACCTGAACAAATTCTTTGCTTCGCCCTTGCCTGTGCTCTTCCGCAAGTATCTGTAGCCGCCTAACTCGACCACTGGGTTGCCATGACAAGATGTTGTGTAAACTGGAACTAAAGAAAGAGGTTTTTTAACAACAATGATTACCTTCACGTCAGTTTTTGGGGTTCCGTACCTGGAAAGGAAAAAAACGGAACCCTTATAGGATCACTTTGTTGTCCGTCCATCTGTCTGTCAAGACCCTTTTTCTCAGGAACGCGTGGAGGTATCAAGCTGGAATTTATATCAAATACTCAGGTCTACTGACCCTTGTAGCTATGAAAAAATCAAACTTCTAAGCCAACGCAATCAAAAGATACAGCCGTCTATGCCGCAAATTTTCGACACTTGTAAGGGAATCAAAACCTACAGGGTACTTGCCGTGAACTCAGAATCTTGAAATTTGGTACGAAGCAACGTCTTAAAGCACAGATACAGGAAAAATTGCGAAAACCGTAAATTTTTACTTACTTCACATAATAAAAATATTTTTAATAATTTTAAATTGTAATAAAACCTTCGCTGCGCGAGTAGCGAGGGTTACGAACATCGAAAGAGCGAAGCGAGCGGTGCCGCGGCAGCGGCCGGCGAGTGCCAGAAACATATTTTTGAATGTAAAACCAAACATTTTTAATAATTCGATATTTTAATCACTCGGCATTTCAATCTTAGACATTTTAAGCTTAGGTATAACAATTTTCGATATTTCGATACAATCGATATTTAAATTTTCGATGTTTTGAACAATGGCATTTTACCCGTAGGTTAATTTTCGACGTTCAAATATGTTACCCGTTTATTCTGTAGTAATTATTACTCGCACACAAATTCACAATGTTGCACCAACGACAATACGTATGTTCATTCTGTAGTAATTTCCAAATAATGATGGCTTTCATTTACAGAAATTATGCAAATAATTACGGAGCAACAGTTTTCTGTCTTTCACCAATAAATTGACATCACTCCTGTTTAATTCATTTTCCGCTACCGTCACTTGTCCGTTGTCTAATAATATCTTATTAAATCTATTGTGGCGAGCCTAGTAACGCCATCTAGTATTAGACTCGAGAACTAAACTATCGATCATTACAATACATAATATAACATAGTTTCTTTGAACGTCCTTTTTACGATAGTAAAAAATATTTAGATAAAATCTTGTTATTTTGTGAATTGAAACAAAACAAAGGAATTGACAAGTAATTTTATTAATTGTACCTTCATGTTATAAATACTGGTCATAGTTCACCACTATTAACGAATTGGAAAAAGAAAAGGTAAGAAAACACTTAGCAAATATTAACAAAACCCTTACATCGTATTCTTTGGATAACCCTTGCCAAAGAGTATAATAATGAACCCTTGCGCTGGTATGAGCTTACCAACGGATAAAGTAAGCAAATCTAATGTTGGAAACATCTGTTAATCTAATTTTCGCTCAGATTTTTTATAGAAGTCATTAATAAGTATTAACTAATAAATAAGTAGTAACTAATTTTTAAAAAAGAACATAATATATAAGAATATAATTTTCATTCAGTGGTGAAAATGTGCAGTAAAAAATATTAACTGAGTATTAAATATACTTAAGTAATTAGCCAGGCAGTAATTGAGGGCACGGTCAGTGACAAAAGTCGATTGACATTGCTAGTTTTACACATCATCAAAATTGACACAAAATTACTAGATACATCATATTTCAGCATTGCATTTACCATATAGTTAAAGAGTCAATATTATTTTAATTTTACTGCTGTTCCGATTTTAATTAAATATTTAGCTCAATAATTAAGATTAAAAAAACTGAAGTGTGATTGTGTGTGTTTTTTTTTTGGTAAGTATTTCATGGTGTACAATAAAGTACATTTAAATAATTAATAAGTGTTAATCGACTTTTGTTCATGTTTGTTTGGAACTATTTCGATGCACAATTAGATTTTTGTGTGTATCATGGTCCTCAGTGAGAATGTTCATTTTTAGTTTTGACGATGTGGTTCTCGTAGGTAGTAATGGCGGCCCTGCAGCCGTGAGCCCATCTCGTGCACACCCATCTCTTTCTCGGCTTGTCTCCTATAGTGGCCTTGTTGAAGCTAAAGTTGTGGTCATTGTACTGGATCATCTGGTTTCCCCGCTTCGATGTTATAAACACTAGCTTTTCTAAAAATGAAACGAAGAATTATTTTTTCTTAGTAAATAAGTGTAATCTTAGTTAATACTGTGGGTAAATTAAACGAATGCACCTGGTACTTATGTTATCTCTCCACCACTCTTGGTTGACTGGTTAATAATTATTACCTAATAAATAAACTGACAACTGAAACTAAACGTATTGTTTTTATTTGGTTTATTTTTATAGAATTTTAATAAAGCAGAATAAATTACATATGCACGCAATAAAATTTAATTTAATTAATAGAAAACAAACAGTTCATTTATCAAATTAAATTTCACTCGAAAACATCCATCGGTTTCTTACTAAACTTCAACTACATATATCCGACGACCCTGGTTACTTATATCCTTTGGCGACTGTACATTGACTGTATACATTCACGTCTGTTACTGATTACAAGTATGAGTACCATTGACTTTGATGATAATTTCTTCATACGTGATGATGGAGGCCCTGCAGCCAAACGACCATTTAGTGCACAGCCATCTTTGTTTCGGAGAGCCAGGCTTACCCTTGTTGAGACTAAACCTGTTGTTCCTGTACAGGAGCATCCGGTTGCCTCGAGCTGATATTATAAACTGACCATGATCTAAAACAGACGGATTCTGTAACTATTTTGTACTAATAATACAACTTCAAAACAATATAAATATTTGTTTTTATTCATAACTTAAAAAACACCCTTTCTTTGGTGTCCAGTTAGGTACTTTAAAGGTCTGTAAAGGGTCTGCTAAAGCCGACCTTATGTAGTGCAGGCTTTTTTTTTGTGGATGGGAAATCATCAAATGACCCCTCCCGTTCTGGGTGAAGCGGGAGGGAGTGTCAGACTTTTACTGACTAAAATCCACCCGTGTTCCTTCCTTAGCCCTTTCTGTTCCAGGGCAGCGGTAACCCTTTCGGACGATCCCGCTACCCTGGCAGGATGTAGTGCAGGCTGGCAATAAAATAACTCTGTTCGCATCCGAACAGTCTAGCGAGTTTAGAATGAGCTCTTAAATTTTTGTACAGACGCTAGACGCTAGCACATCAAGCTACTAGAATCTGTCAAATTTCTGTAATAGATTTTCAACTTTATCGCTAAAGTATTAGGTTCAAAGTTGATTGGGGGAATTTGACAGTTTCGGGTAGCTTGATTTGGCGTCTGCACAAGATTTTTGTTTCGAAGAAAACTGTTAATATGGCGGGAATGATGTAAAGATGTTCGCTTGGAATAAACATAGAGAAATCATAACGTTGTTTGATTTGTTACAGTACCTACACGACTCCGAGATATTTTGTTTTCATAGGGTTCTTCTACCATCATTTTAAGTTAAAAGGAATACTTACTCAAAATAAAACAAAGAATGAAAATTATACATTTATACTACGAGAATTTCTTCATAATGAAATGTATAAATGTTTTGTCACAAAATCTCTTCTACGATTGTTTCAACAA
The DNA here is from genome assembly GCA_949629185.1 of Apamea crenata. Classification (NCBI taxonomy): domain Eukaryota; kingdom Metazoa; phylum Arthropoda; class Insecta; order Lepidoptera; family Noctuidae; genus Apamea; species Apamea crenata. The sequence continues at coordinate 14,687,483 of OX451363.1, read as the reverse complement.
CACACACACACAAAACAATTTAAATAAGAGTACTTTTGTCTTTGGCAGAACATTTAAGTAAGTACTTTCTAATAAACAAGAAAAACAAATTTTACCAAATACAACACATGTATGTATATGTGTGTGTGTTGTATGTGGCTTTTGTTGTACAGGCAACCACACAGCAGTGGTACCTAACAATTTTACATTGACAGCGCCTTTATGCCGTAGCAGTAAGGTCGATTTTCGTAGTGCACGTGTTACCACAGATGAAAACTCAGACATGAGTCGTATTACAAAAGTGTTAAATCAATAATAGTTTCTTTGCAAAAAAAGAAGACGTCCTGTACAGCCGCATCTCTCTCCTCCACTGTCATATCAGTCGTGGTTGTGGTAGTTCTTATACGCCACGAAGTGGGTCCCCATAGTGAGGACCGTTGCCTTACATCCGTTTCCTCTCGTACAGGTCCATCGCGCCCTCGGGCCTTTACAACGATGGTATTTATTGAAACGGTGATGACCAATGATCACCACTGGTTTCCCAAATCGCGACGTTGAGAAAACAAGTCCTGAAAAAAAAAAACAATACTTACAGTGCAACTTTTCTAGAATCGTTTTACAAATACTTCAACATCAATATCGACATTTTCTGAACCTACTTGACAAGCTAGACAGGATGGATCCACACTAGCTCAAGACGGCAAGGAGCGGAAATAAGAAAGGGGGGCCAAAAATAATAATAATTAGTTACCTAATGTATATTTTTAAATGTTTTTTTTTTATAAGGTTTGGTTGATCTTTCTTCAGATACGACGTGTCGTCAACTCGCTTGACCGTGAAAATCTGACGTATTTATGTACAGTCAGCTACAAAAACGTTTCTTTAATTTATAAGTACTTAGATGGAATATAGGACATAATAATAATATTATTGCTTTTCCCCGCGGCTTATTGTCGTTTTTTCATCAAAATCTAAAATAAAGACTGACATACAGAGTTACTTTCGCATTTGTAATATCAAGCACTTATGGATTATTTGCGCAACGCATCGGGAAATGGCAAATCCATGTCAAATGAAATTTGTAAATCTCTTGTGAACTTTTATTTTTATTTATCGACTAGATACATTCAACCGAATGTCAGTGGTAACACTTTGATATTAAGCTGGCCTAACATAGTACAGAGTTTCAATAGAATTCGAGGTCAGCTTATACTGGGTTTGTTACCAGTGACGTGCGGTCGACTTGTACAACCTTAATCTAAACATTTTGAAAGAAAGAAAGAAAATACATTTATTTGCGGCAAACATGACGCATAAAAAAAAAGAAAAAACACACAAAAAAAATTAAAAACTGGGGGGTGAAAAAAATTAAAAAAAACATGCGTCACATTCACACAAAACGGCCATCGCTCAGCATAATGCTAAGACCCTATACGAGACAGAGCCCCAGCGCTGGTTTTCATTTTCGTAGACAGGTATTATTTAATATTATTTATTAGGTTTTATAATGTATGTTATTTAATATTAAAACTGTACAAACATCTTACTACTATCCAACCAAGTTCATTAGTCAATCAGTCGTGAAATTGTCTGTAAATATTTGAACAAGGTCCTGCCCCATCCCACCCAGGTGTCTAACGATCTTAGTTAGCCATTTTCTATCTATACATTTGAAATTAAAGTAATTTGAAGTCGCTCCATGTAAAATACTGGTATTCATCTGCATCCGGTTAGACAGGAAGCCGACCCCAACATAGTTGGGGGAAAGCTAGGCAGATGATGATATGATTTGAAATTAAAGTCGTTTGTCGACACGAAAAGCGAAGTCTGTGTGACAGGGTTGTTCTTCTGAACTACACAACGAATTTAGATGTGATTTTCACCATAATTTTGAAAATACGTTTTTGTGTTAACATTTAGTATTAAAGTAACATATAATAAAGAAGTCTCGATGTTTTGTCAAGTCTTAAAAACCGTGCGAAGCAGGGGCGGGTCGTTAGTTTTATATAATTCAATGTGTGTGGTAATTCTTAACTGCTACGATGACGTCATCAATGGTGACTAGTGACGCAGGACAGCCGCCAGATCTCGCCTTGACACAATACCATCGGGCTCTAGAGCCAATAGTTTTAGGGTGCTTGTTGTATCTATGTCGTCCCATATTAATTACTGGTTTCCCATACCTTGAAATACCAAACTCTACCAGTTCTGAAAAAAACAGAATCAAGTGAAAACCTATTGGAAAGTAGAAAGGTATAATAACCATATACCTACAATTTTATTATCATATGAATTTTCACTTATTGAAAAAAAAACGCGAAAGTAAATGCGAAGTAAATAGTCTTTATTTAACCAATTAATACATTGTAGTTATTCCCCGCGACAATGTTTTCGCGTGAAATAAACGCGTCCTAACAGATTAATTTTAATATCACTCAAGGTAAGTACGTGCTAAAATGTATGGATGGTGGTCAAAATATTCTTAAGTCTAATAAAAATTATTGTTTGGCAAAGTAACCATCAACTTATAGGTACAGACTTTAAAACAAATTTCTTTAATAGATTTTCAACTTTATCGCTAAAGCATTAAGGTTCAAGGTTGATTCGGAAAATTTGACAGTTTCGGGTAGCTTGACCTGCTGGCGTCTGCACATACAGGGTGGTATCGACGCGCAACCTGCCCCCAACTTGTAATTTTTGTTTTCGATTCGGTTTAAAAAAAATAACCGATAAAAAATTTCAGTGGCGTTGAAATTTTAATAGCTGTTCCAGACATTTTGACCGCCTAGGTATTGACTATAATGTATATGAAAAATTTCTAATGGTCTAAAAAGGTCTAATCAAATGTTGAACTCATGGTTTCAGTTTGCTGGTCCATGTCCCTGCCACCCTGCATTGTCTATAAATTCAAATCACAACTTACTGTCATTCTTTCTATTATCCGTTTCATACGGATATCACGCGGTGGATTGACGTATTGTGTCGATATACTAAACAATACATTTCTATGACAGCACATTTACAAAGCATTGTTAACTGGATAAGTACTTGCTAAGATTGATAAATAAAATCTGATTAACATTTTTTTCAGCACTTCATTGGTATGTAAAATCATAGTCCTATAATGTGATTATATGTATGTTGAAGTGTCTTACTCCTAAGGTTCACAAAAAATGGTGCATAGCTCAAATGAAATAAACAAGATTATCTTAAACAAACACAAGGTAAAATTAATCACATTTATTTTTGTTTGATCTTTCATCAGATACGACTTGTTCGACACGCCTTCCGATTTTACCTGTTCAACAAATCTTGGCACCTTCCGATTTTAACTGTTTTTTTTTTGTTGTCAACTCGCTCGACCGTGAAAATTGACGTATTTATGTACAGTCAGCTACAAAAACATCTTATAAAATGTATAATATAGGTACCCACTTTAAAGTAACATTTTATACGACTTGACTCTAAAATAAAACAAATATCGTTTTTGAGATAGATATTTAATATAAATCAACATGACAATCATAAAAAACTGCTTATTTACCTAATAATTATCAACTAAGTATATCACAAATCTATATAAATGAATCCCTATTTCCCTTGGTCACGCCATAACTTGAGAACGACTTTACCGATTTCATCCATTTTTGAAGTGAAAACTTCTTTAGCGGCGTTGTGCACTTTTGTTTTGATGGGTAAAAAAATTTAAACTCGCGTCAGGACACGTGACCTGATCGAAAATTCGTAAGACGGAGCTCGCGTCAGGACACGTGACCTGATCAAAAAGACGGAGTGAGAGTAGACCGCATTCCAAAATATCAAAAATGCACAACGTTAATATTCAAGTTTTCACTTCTGCCGGCACTCCCGGAGTGCAACCCGTTGTTTTTTTTATTAAGTTTTCTTTTTCTTAGTAGAAGGTTCTTACGGAAAAAAAATAAGAAAGTTGCTTTACGCGGACAAAGTTGCGGGCAGAAGGTAGTGAGTGATAAATGATTTTATTTTGTAAGTAAAAAAAAATAAAATAAGCCTTTATTGCTGTTAGATTTTAACTTATTTGACTAAACATTACTTTTTAAGAATAAAATAAATGATAACAATAGAGGTAAGAAAACTATAAATTAACTAAACTAAAACGTATTCTCGGCATTCGCCTTATCTCTCCTCTTAACAGCTTGTCTTTCGACAAAGGCCTTCTCTAAGGATTTCCATTTGTTTCTGTCCTTTGCTGTACGTAACCATTCTGGCCCAGCTACTTGCTTCAAATCGTCTTCCCATCGCTTTGGTTGTCTTCCTCTACTTCTTCTGCTTTCTCTAGGGTACCATTCCGTTATGATTCTGGTCCATTTCTCTTTCTTTTCTCTCAACATATTATTATGTCCTGTCAAACTTTACCAAACTTAGTCTTTCCTTTGTTCTTTTTTATTTTTTTTCTTTTTTATTCGTGTATTTTATCCCTTCTTCTTACTCCCAGTACGCTTCTCTAAATCCCGTTCTGACATATATTTAATTTATGTTGTTGTTCACTTAAGGCCCAAGTTTGGCACCCGTATGTGAGACATAGCAGTATGCAAGCATTTAAGACTTTTCGTTTCTCTGCCATAGGCATTTCTTTATTTTTCATTACTCCGCTCAACGACCAGAATCTCTTTCAAGTGTTTGCTATTCTTCTTTCTATTTCTTTCTGCATGCTCTCTGTCGTTGATACTAACTGTCCCAAATAAATGTATTCGTTTACACATTCTAATTGCTGATTATTAACTGAAATAGCATTTTTTTGTGAGGAATTGCTCATTGCTTTTGTCTTTGTTATATTCATCGTGAGCCCTGCATTTGCACTTTCGTATGATAATTGCTGTAGCATTTTTTCCAAGGTCATCGGGCATTCGGCGAAAAGTATTAAATCATCAGCGAATCTCAAATGACTCAATTTGTCTCCGTTCACTTTGTAGGTAAGTAGGTTTGTACAAACACGTTTACACGTCAATCATATTTTAAAACTAGATGAGGTCGGCGTTTTCTATCTGACTAGTCTGAGAAGAAAGGCCGAAACAAACTCAGAGGTCACAGTCTCTTTTAAATTTCAGACATAATCTCGGTCAGAAATCAACAATAAATCAAGAATTTGGCTTATTGCATATTATGTAAATTGTCTAAAACTAAGCAAATAAAACAAAAACAGTCAACAATGTCACAATTTGTCAGTGAAGCATTTCGCTTATTATCATCAAAATTATTTAAAACAAGGTTTTAAATAATTATAATAATAATTTAGGTTTCCTCTAATTTTGCAGTTATATTAGACCCTTTTAAGTATAAAGTTTGATAATAATTATCTTCTTCTTGTAAGATGGTCAAAAAATATGCAATGCTTCTGGGTTTACTATTGATTTTTTTGTTTACAGTAGAATGCCAGCTCTCGACCATGTTTGTAGTGCGGTGATGCATATTATTACAAGACCATTTGTCGGCAAAAAACGAAGTCTCATTTAACCAAGTCTCTACAAAATAATCATTAAATTTTAAAATATTTTTATCATTCGGACATTGAGACATAACGTACAACCAACCACACTCAATAGCTTCTTTTGGCAAACGTGCCAAATCAATACACCTCTTTATATGTTCCCTACACAGTGCAGATTTTGTTATTCCTATTTTGTCAGCTTTCCGCCACAAACTTCGTGAGAAATGGAAGAAAGACCCGCTGATGCTTGTTTCAGGGAATATATCTCTAACTGCCAACATTGCAGCCTTCTCGAAGTCAAGTATAATGGTTTTGGGATTAAACTGAGGAACTTGACTTTTGATAAGGCGAAACAAAATGTCGTAAGTTATTCTTGTTTTGTTGGCCAACAACGCATAAATCACAGGTATAATATTAGTATGAGTTTTACTACTTCCTAAATCTACATGTAGGGTGTACAACTGCTGAAAAGGTTTTAAACAAAATTTAAAAGTACCATCGCATAGAATCGTCAAATTAGGATTTGCTAAAATTGTTTTACAATATTTACTAGCGAATACTAAAATTCGATTGCTTGTATTGTAATCAGCTAATAAAAAGTTTGCAAATCTTTCGGGCACTGCAACTTCCCTTAGTGACTTAAAACAAACCTTTTTTACGCCCAACGACTTATTTCTTATTCGATAAAACTTGTTTTTAACATTTTTAAATTTAGGTATTTTTGTTATGAGGTAATTTTCTTTATCTTCTAGTGTTGAAACAGTCTGTCGGAAGGCCTTTGGTATAGGAATAGTATAGTCACTTTTCACTTGTTCAATGCACTTGTTAACGTTAACCTCCAATTCATTTGACACCAAATCAGGCACACAGTTGTGCCTGTCATCTCGTTTGATGCAGTTATTGCTAGCAATAATTATTCTCGCCTTGCATACAGTTCTCTTCGAACACCTCCAATTACAGGAACCATCTTTATTTTGTCGGTCTTTGTTATATTTATACCCTGCACGAAGTAGTACCGAATTTCCTCGCTGGGATGTAATTATTTCGAGTCCAGTTTTATTACTAGACGGACCTGCTTGTGATACATTTCCTGAAAATATTTTTTATAGTTAGATCTTTGGCCAAAGGAGATGGGTCATGCCGTGGGCAACATGCGAGATTATTCGTATAAAACGATCATTTAAGCGGTTAAACTGATTTTTAGCCGACTTCAAAAAAAGGAGAAGGTTCTCAACTCAGTTTTTTTTTCACGTTTGTTCTGGCCTATGACTCCGTCATATTATATAGACGGATTTGCAATTTTTTTTTTCGAAAGAGGTTTGAACCGACATGGTCCTATTTAAATTTCGTAAAGATCTGACGATGACTTTCGGAGATAGAGAACGGAACTCTTCAATAAATGCTAGAAAATCAACCGCGATTGCTGCTATCGCATATGTATGAATTGTTTACGCAATCACACGACATAACATCACGCCTGTACCCTCTAAAGGGGTACGCAGATGTGTTCAGTATACCACGGTACACCCTCATTTCTGTCAAAGTTGTTATTGGGGTACCTCTTATCTTGCAAGTATATTATGATGATGATTAATTTAATTTATTCTGATTAATAATTATAATATTTTAAAAATAAATACATAAATAAAAAGAAGGAATTTCATGTACAGTCATCGTCAATAATATCGGGACGAACAAACTGTTGTGCCGCTTGCACAAATCCTTCGCCACGAAAGTCGGCACGTCGTCCGGGTCAGTCTCTTTCCATCTCTCTCACCATGATGATGTCTTGGAGACTCCTCTTTCGTTTTTCATCCCTCCTACGGGACGGCATTCCGTCAGCCATTTCTAGCGACTCGTACAGGAATGTCTTAGACCTGCATAACTCCTCTCCATTGAAATTGGATGTGCAGATCTGGATCACACTGACGTCGTCCATGACATCCATCTGGTACTGCAGAAATGCCAGGACCTCGTTCGCCACAAGTTCTTCCGAACGCATTGTGACAGCGGCACATGCTGCGCTCAGCGCAAAATAATTTCCGGTAAAGTGTAAGCGCGTCCGATTGCAACGGCGGATCGCACTACACTGATTATGATTATGATGATGGTAGGCTTTAACGCATACCGAAATCTAAGTAGATGAGTGCTTGACCGAATTAGCCCGCGCGGGCAAAGCCGCGGGCAATAGTTAGTCATTGGTTCCAATCCGTTTTCAATAACCGTACTTTTTATGTGCGAGCGAGTTGACGACAAACAAAATCGGTAAAATCGGAAGGTGTCAACTCGAGCGCACGCGCGAGTTTGACACTCGCCAGTTGACGAACAAGTCTCAGATAGCGAAACACATCACGTCTGCGGAACTGTCGCTAACTACAGTGCGGCCGACGAGAATGCATTCTCGAAACAGTTTCATACAAACGAATATGTGTTTTGTTCGAATTTGTTCTTTATTATTACTTTACTAAAACTGTCACACTGACAGGTGTCAGGAACGCATACTCTCGACGGCCGGAGTGTAATTTTACCCGTATAAAAAGTGCAACCAACCAACAAGCTGTTCCACACTGAACACATCGATTTAGCAAACGGATCTAATATGTTGGACTGTTTGTTGCAAGGTGCTCCTCAGCGGCAGCATTCGTCGGTAATGTAACAATCCAAGATTTGATTTCAGCATTACGTTACAAAACTGCCTCACTGACTGGTTACTGAGCCTGCGCCGCAACACGGTCATTTCAAGTGATGCACATTTAAGTTACAAATTGTATCACGGGTGCTTCCACTCACTACAGTAATTTTACAAAATGTATCATTACAGGTTGCGCACTATCATGACAGAAAGAAAGACAATACATTTATTTAGCACACACTAAAAGACACAATACACCAGAGGGGAAATTCTCGTAATTTTAAGAACGTTCACAGCCTGATCTCAGTCGCAATCTGCCAAAAATACCTATAATTTCCTTACAGTTTGACAAGTTTTTGACATTTGTTTGTCGCCGAGATGAGACTGCGACTAGATTTTGAACGTTTTTAATTACGAGAATTGGCCTTCTGATATATACATCAGATAGCAACAAATAAAAATCAAATAGAAAGCGTAAAGTTCGATGTAAGAAAATAGCAGGAAAGTATCCTATAGCAGCCTTTACGGCTGCACCAAAAGGGCCCAGTTCAGCAAAAATGCCAGACAACTAGTGCTCTGGTTTTCAACTGGACCGTGATGGATGTGTGAGGTGACGGATGTAAATCAGTTTTACACTGCAACGTGACGTGTGTATGCATACTTAAATTTAAAAAAATATGTAATGCGCGGTTCTCCTCACTTCCTGATGTTATGCTGGAATTTGAACTGTTACATTACAGGAGACTGCTGCCGCTGAGTGCGCGCTTGTATACTTGATTCTCATGCTGATGTTTATTATTGTATATCACGATGACATCCCCAACGGTAGTGAGGGTTGCTTTGCAGCCGTAGCTCTTCCTCACGCATTTCCACCTTGACCTGATTCCTTTGGAGCGAGTGTCCTTATTAAATCTATACTGTCCTAGAAGTAGAACTGGTCGTCCAGCCCTGGACGTGGTAAAAAGAGGACCTGAAACAATATTTTCAATTTCAATATGATTAAGCCTTGCAAGAAAAAAAAGGCTTTTTATATTTAATTTTATATATAATTCTTATGTACGTGCATGTCACTGAACTCCTAAACGACTGGACTAATTTTTATGATATTTTTTGTGTGGATTTGAGTGGGACCCTGGATGATTTAGATTCACAATTGGTGGCGCTGCGATCGTGTTCTAGGAAACCGGACAACCTCTGCCCATTCAGCTAGTTTTAGTATATTATTATAATAATAACTAAATATAAAGAATGAAAAAAAAATAACTAGTAAAACTCATTTATTATCGGCCCCATCAATTTCACTTCTTTAATAAATAGATACTCGTAGCTCACAGTTTTAAATGTCAGATTATTCAAAATCTTACGTCTTAAAATAGAAAAAATTCAAGCAAGCGAAGTATCTTTAACTAATATTTTGGCAAGTTGTTGTAGGCTTGAATGTCATGCTGATGTTGATTATTGTATATCACGATGACATCCCCAACGGTAGTGAGGTTTGCTCTGCAGCCGTAGCTGCTTCTCACGCATTTCCACCTTGCCCTGATTCCTTTGCAGCGACTGTCCTTGTTAAATCTATACTTTCCAAGAAGTATAACTGGCCGTCCAGTCCTGGACGTGGTAAACACAGGACCTGAAACATAATTTTCAATATTATTATTTTGTAGTCTTAGCGAGAAATAAAAGGCATTTTATTTCTTGACAATAACTATTATTTCATGATATTCTTTTTATAATAAAGTTAAGTGACGTTCAAATGTTAAAAATGTATGGTTGAACAGTGGCTAATCACTACTCAACTTTAAGCAACGTTTATAAATAAAGGGATAAAATAATAATAATGAAACAATTCTTAGAATTGATTTTGCTGAATTGCCGAATTTGGCGAATTGCTGAATTTGGCGAATTGCCAAGTAGTCTATTTCCAGGCGAGACAAGATAAAGCAATCACAAGACGAACGGAAAACGCCTGGAAGATCTACTGGGCCTTGAAGAATCCATTTAAGGGTGAGTTGCCTACGGCACTGAAACGCAGGCTCATGGACATGTGTATTCTTCCCGTCTTAACCGTGCACAAACGTGGTCTTTGACTAATATCCAGAAGTCCAAACTCAAGGTCTACCAACGAGCAATGGAGCGCAGTATACTAGAAGTTAAATTAACGGATCGTGTTCAAAAGACAATACTGCGCTCCAAAACAAAGATAGCTGACGTGGCTCAAAAAGCTGCCCAACTTAAATGGGACTGGACAGGACATGTCTGCCGCATGCCGGACAAACTGTGGGCCCAAATAGCACAGAATTGGTGCCCTGGGACAGCAAGGCTGGGTCGCGGCAGACCACGTAGGAGATGGCGGGACAAGCTGGATGGGTTCCGTCAAAACTGGAAGGACGCGCGGGCTCGCGAAAGATGGAAGGAGTGGAGGGAGGCCTTTGCCCAGGGACAGCGTAGACTAGTAAAAAAAATGAAACAATTGTAAAATAACGTAACAGTAAAACTCATTTATTATCGTCTCTCTTAATTTCGCTTCTTTTAAAACTAGATAAAAGTTTAAAATGTCTGATTATTCAAAATAGTAAACATGTATGTATTAAATACGTTGCAAATTCTTTTAACGGGTAATTTTTAATCGACAAATAATTTTTATTCGTGTAATGAAATTGACGTCTGACAGATTTTGTATGGAAGAACTGTCAAAATCTCGAAATTATTCTTCGTATAAAATTATGTGGCGTTGGAAAAATCAGCCCTAAATATAATAATTATTGAAAAATTTTTGTAACACTAATGAGATAAGACGTTCTTTATCTGAAGTAAAATTAATAAGATTTATCTATCTCAGGGTTGATTTTTCAATCGACCGATAATTTTTATTCATGTAATAAAATTGACGTCTGACAGTTTTTGTATAGAAAAACTGTCAATAATTCCAAATTATTCCATATTATTATTAGGTACTCCGATAAAGTTATCTGGCGTTGGAAAAATCAGTCCTCAATAAAATAGAAACGAAGTACGTTTTTCTAATATTTTAGCATGTTGTATACTTGATTGTCATGCTGGTGTTGATTATTGAGTAACACGATGACATCTCCAACGGTAGTGAGGTTTGCTCTGCACCCGTAAGTACTTCTCACGCATTTCCACCTTGCTCTGATTCCTTTGCAGCGACTAAGCTTGTTAAATCTATACTCTCCAAGCAGTATAACTGGTCGTCCAGTCCGGGACGTGGTAAACAAAGGAACTGAAACAATATTTTTTAATATTAAGACAGTATCAATTAATAATGGTGATTTTAATCCTGATTTTGATGAACAAAGATGTTAAAATAAAATAAAATAATAGTCACTAGGAAATTAAATAAAAATAACAAAAAACATAATGTAGCAGCCTACTCGCTGCAGTAATTTATTGTTTCAAATAAATCATAATAATAACTAAATGTAAAGTAAAATCAAAACTTCTTTATTATATAACATATCAAGAATAAGTCTTTGCTTTAATAACTTGGTAAACCCCAATGTAAAATTCCAGATTACTAGGTATAAAATAGTAAATATACGTCAGAAATTTTCTAAATTATAAAATTTTTTGGTCCCAGAACACACCGAAGACGAAAAGCTTCGTTATTTATTGTCTTAGCAAAGCTGCAGAGAGATGATTTTTATCACACATAAGTGACTTAATCTACATGATATTAAAAAGGCATCCAGTTGGAGCAGTCTTCAAACTTGGTACAGCACCTGAGATTTCGACCACCACGGGCTTGCCTAACCTGTATAGTTCGTCGTGGTGTTCGAACGCCCGAGTGCTGTAGTTTTTTTTTTCGTTTATTATATTCATTTCCTGTCGGAAATGAACAATCATGCTGTCAGTCATGATTATGCGAGTTGTTGGATCTAACAACGATGTTTTCCAGGGTATAGAGGGATGCTTTACACCCTTTCGTACTTTTGACGCATTTCCAAGATGCTGTAGGTCCTCTACATTTACTGTACTTGTTAAACCTATGCTGCCCAATTTGTATGACAGGTCTGCCCTTTCTTGATGTTGAGTAAACATATCTTGAAACGGTGCAAGCAGTACCTATGTAAAAATAGAATATTAAGAAGGAAATTTAATACAAGGGATGTCATCGCATTTTAAAAACACAACAGTCATAAATAAAAAGTAACAAAACTAGACTCCTTCACCTATAGTTTATTTACGCCAAAAATATATTCGCCTTGATAACAACATTATTAAAAAAACTATAGTTAAAGTTAATATTGTTCATATTATTAATCAATTCTACTTAATAAAAGTTGATATAGCTAGTAATATACCTCAACACGGTCTCTTGCAATGTCTATAATATAAATAAAAACTCTTCACGATCGTTCTTAACGAGCCAGCCATGTTTAGGTTTCCACAAGAACGTAACAACAGGGCCAGTCTTCAACATTAATAACACTTTGGTCATAGTTATTAAATTCTTCTTTAAGGAACGAGTAGAAGATCGGAAGGCCAATTCTCGTACAGACGCCAGTCGGTCAAGCTACCCGAAACTGTCAAATTTCCCCAAACAACCTTGAACCTTAATGCTTTAGAAATAAAGTTGAAAATGTATTAAAAAAAATTGACAGATTGTAGTAGCTTGATGTGCTTGGCGTCTGTACTTAAAAAAACGTTCAAATTCAAATCGCAATCTCATCTTAGCGACAATAAATGTCAAAAATGTAGGGAAATCTATCAAAAATACTTCTATTTCTGATAGATTGAAACTGAGATCCGACTGTGAACGTTCTTAAAATAACGAGAATTGCCCCTTAAAGCTGATGTTCTTCTTGTTCTGTTTTTACTCTTTTTCGATTTCTTTACTGCACTGTTTGATATTTGTCTGGTTTTCAATGCTGATGTAAATTATTGCTCTTAATGATACAGTCCTCGTACGTCGTGATTCTGGCTCGGCAACCTACGCTTGCTTTTACACAAGACCAATGCGCCTTAGGTCCTTTACTGCGATAGTATTTGTTGAAGCGATACTGGCCGATTTGTAATACGGGGTTTCCACAGCGCGACACAGTATAGCGAGGAGCTGAAATTACATTTGATACAGGCTTTTGTATTGATACTTCATCAAATAAACTTATTACTTACATAAATGTTTCTTTTTATTTTTATAAATTAAAACATGAACTAAATTTCATCATATTTATTAGCACGATAGGAGTTGTTTTTATTTGTCATTTATACAATGGATCACAACTTATAGATTTTTACATTAAATACACACAAGTATACATAAAATTGTAAAAGAAGCTAAAGCCTTTAATTATCTGATTTATAATACTGCCTTCACCGTCTTTTGATCAACGCTAGCCAGTTTTTCAAGGTTACATATAGAAAGAAAGAACGGAAAGAAAAAAACAACATATTATCTACGAGTACAAGTTACTGATACAGTGTCGCGATATTAAAAAATCCTAAGCACACGCACGATATTGCGCTTATAATGACCAATTGATCTTCGTCATCTACTACGAGTATTGCATCTAGATCTATCTCATCATCTACCTAACCTTTTCCCAACTATGTTGGGGTCGGCTTCCAGTCTAACCGGATGCAGCTAAATACCAATATTTTACATTAAGCGACTGCCTATCTGACCTCCACAACCCAGTTAATGGGTAATACGATACCCCTTGGTAAGACTGGTTGTCAGACTTTCGGTCTACTGACGACCCGTAACGACTGTCAAAGATCCACGAATGACAGCCGGGACCAACGGCTTAACTTGCTTTCCGAGGCACGGAGGGGTCTTGGTATGTGAAAATGGTCACCCATCCACGGACCAACCGCGGCAAGTGTAGCTTAACCTTATCGATCGACCCGTGCGGCTGTTATTACTTAGCCACAAGCCCCACAAGCATCTAGATCTACTAATGTATGTATTTTCGTAAATATAATTATATGTAAATATTTAAAATTGTATTTTACGATTACAACGTCTTCAACCTCTGTCAACGTCTCGTCAAGAGCTGAATACTTACTAGTCGTAGAAGTTTAGTCTAACTCGCGTGTTCTAAATCGTTTCCTAAAACTCCACTAGACTCGTACCTCAATATAATAATTATGTAGATCTTTGACGTACCTACCTTGAAGATGATAGTTTCTTCCACACTTCACGTAATAGAGTCGGAGGTCTTCAAGTCAGACAGATCTATTCGAATTTCGTTTAGTGGAGTATCATATCAGGATATAACTAAACAAAGCCACTGTCTAATGGTTATGAGGTGTCTGTTTTATGATTACGTTCTGAACTGTGACCAGGGAAGCGGAACACTTCAAAGCATTAACTTTGCCACAGATCCAGCGGGCGCGGTCTCCTTTGCTGCCTACCCACTTATTGTACCGGTATTTGCCCATTATTATTACTGGTTTACCACGCTGAGACGTTGAAAATTTTGGCTCTGAAACATGACAAAGTATAAACATACTAAATAGAATGTATGTACACAGTTTACTATATACTTTCAAATAAATGATTAGCTGGAAACGTAAGAGAGATATTTCATTCATTTGAACTTAATATAAAAGCAGAATAAAATAACGAAGCAGCAAAAGCATAATTCTATTGGCAGCATTTTCACTCGTATCGTAGTGAAACTTCTTCATACATTTATATAGCATGTATCAAAAAGGTGTGTTCACATTTAGTGGGTGGTACAAAGCATCAAACCGAACAACTTTCTACATGATACCAATATAGTAACTACCCTTGAATATGCCCACACGTCTCTGAAACAAGCTGCATACAGATACACTGAAAAATACCCTGTGTTAATTCAGGACATAATAAATCTTTTCGGTTCCAAATCCGTATAGCCACGCACTCGTTAAGCGTGATTTAATAACAAACATAGTAACAAAACGTTCACATTTATTAGTAGGTATAGATTAGTTGTTCTACATACCATATTTATATGTCTAATAACATATCTACATATTCGCTAATTGAATTATCGGCTGCAGTACTAATTCTACTCTTTGTCTTAATAGCATTTTTGTTAACTATCATTACTTTTATACCCCTGCATTATCAGCAATTCATGGCTGATGCTGATAATTCATGGCTCTTATCGCTAGCGCGGCAGATATATAATCAATTTAATGATTATGAATACATTTTTCGAGAACAATTTCATCTTTAACAGTTAGTAGAGTAGCGGGGCACCCCAGTCGAGTTTTGACGCAAGCCCAACGCGCGGGAGCATTTGGCTGCTTACAAAACCTTAAATTGTAACGGTAACCTTTCCATTCGATAACGGGTTTCCCACACCGAGAGCTTGTAAACTTAGGGCCTGAAATGTGGAAGAAAAAGTTATATAAATACATCCCCACATAATATGAGTAATGATCAGCTGAGTATCCGGGCCACCCGGATGCCTAGAAAACCTTTTAGGAGCCGTCACAACACTTCAAGTCTAGACACTATAAATTGTACTAATGGACAAAATAAACACAAAACAATACATCTGCGATAGCATCTATTTTCAATGATTATGCACATTATAACACTTGACGATCATTTCGTTGACGGTGATGATCTTCGCTCGACATCCGCTGTGGTCTTTGACACAGATCCACCGAGTTTTAGGGCCGCTACATCGACTCCATTTATTGAACCTATATGCACCTAATTGAATCACCGGGTTCCCACGGGCAGATATTGCGAAAATTGCATCTGGAACATTTATATTTCCGTGAATTCAAATATTTTCTTTTAGTCATCAAGAGGGAAGTTATAGCATGCCAGTTATCATATCCCTCACTGTCAATAAGATATTAACGTAGTCAACTCAGGTTTATTTTCAGCCAAATTAGATGTAAAGTTACGTTACATACAGACCCGGACCGGACCCAGACACCCTTCCGTGCTTCGGAAAGCACGTTAAGCCGTCGGCCGTGGGTGATATATGTAGATCTTTGGCAGCCGTTACGGGTATTTAGAAGCCCCAAAGGCTGACAACAAGTCTTACCAAGGGCTATCGTGTTACTAAGTACCTAGATTGTGGAGGTCAGATAGGCAGTCCTTTCATGTAAAATACTGGTATTTAGCTGCATCCAGTTAGAATCCAAGCAGACCCCAGCAAAGTTAGGGAAAAGCTAAGCCTAGTCAACTTTATATTCAGCCAAATTAGATGTAGGTTCCCTCTAAACTACTATTTTGATTTACTGCTCGTCTGAATTATAATAAAATCATAATTATTTGAAACCACTTTATTAGCAAAACTATCAAAAATGTACCTAAGCATTAATAGACGTTTTCAATGTTGGCTTCATCACAATATTATTCAATAACTATTTAAAATTAATTATTTCACTAACTAAATTGGCTTATCAACGCGGCGTTTTTACAAACTGAAATTAATAATAAATGTTCCGACAATAAAGTAAAAAAAAAGTAAAGAATGTAACTTAAGAGTCAACATTAGGGCACTTGAGCACGCCAAAGGTTTTTATCAGTAAAACCATGGCTGCCTACGTCAAAGTGGAACATACATCTACTCAAATATTTAAGACTTGTTGTTGAAATGTTCCTTTGATCACATAAATCACACATCATATTATGAGCACTTCACAATCTCAAAAATACAACAAATTAGCATAGTAACGGATTTGCATTGATGATTTAACACTTTGTGGGACACTAAACGCCCCCAGACGTGATAACAATAAAACTTCTACTGTCTCGTTCGGTGTCCTCCAACGGGTTAATGATTATGTTCGTGACCATATTTGACAATAACATCGTCCATGGTGAAGATGGTGGCTTTGCAGCCATAACAAGCTTTGACACAAGGCCATCTAGCGCGAGCACCCTTGCTGCCACTCCATTTGTTGAAACGATATCTTCCTACCAATATAACTGGCTTCCCGAATCGAGATGTTGAAAACACTGGGTTACCGTCATCTGCAATAGGTATAGATATTCTTTAAATTACCTTTTATTTCAATTAGAGAGAAACAAATGACAATTATAAATAACGGTCTTATTATTTCACGTAAAGTAAGTAAAAGCGTGTAAACAACTGAGGGACAACTTATTTAGTTCGAAATTATTACAAAATATTAAAATTACCATCGTGTCTTTCGCTTATTACATAGTCATGCCCCTTCATTCTCTTGTCTATCAATGATTGTGTTCCTGACTACTCTTGACAATAATGTCGTCACAAGTAGTGAGTGTTGCTCGACACTTTTTATACCTTCTTTGAGAACAAAACCAATACTTTTTTAGTTTGTATGGACTCTGTACACCATAAAAGCGATATTTTCCTATTTGGAGGCAGCGGGAACCTCGCCGAGTCGTTGTGAAAAATATTCCTATTACAAAAAAGGACATCAATAAGTTCGCCATTTTAAAATGACCAATGCTCTACCTGCCGTAAGCAGTCATTACATAAGAGTATACTTTACTCACATATTATTTGAGTGTATTTTGAAACCGACTGGGATTTTTAGCTACTCTGGTAACCTACCATCAGCTAGCCTTCTACGACTATCTCAAAACTATTTAAAAAAAAAACCTTTTATCTAAACCACGAGTCTAAAACGTATTCTAATAGGTGGTAACTAACTAAAATACTTTACTGATAAAACAAGTTTATTTTCATTAAGTGTTTATATGTATCATGTTAACAAACCTATTTAACACAAAATATTTTTTATTGAAATAATAATTGCACAAAGCCACATTGGTCAACATAATTTAATAATATACCTTTATTTTAATTATACCTGTATTTTAATTACTTCAGTCATACTTTAAAACTAACGACATACATTCATAAACGTTTATAAAAATAATATCGTTTAAATCGACTGTCCTTCTTACAAGTATTCCATTAACATGGAGAAAATAAAGACAGACAGGCTATATTTAATAAAGTGTTTACTTTTTTTTTAATGTTTGTTTGTGATGAAGTCTTCTCTCTCTCTAATTTAATGATTGTGATTGTGCAAGAACTTGACAATTTCATTGTAGATGGTAGTCGTTCTCGCCGGACACTTATTCGAAACACTGCGCATACAACGCCAATGAGTCTTAGGTGGGTAGTTGTTACCGCCTCCGGACGAACGATACCGATATCTTCCAATCTGAAGGCATGGAAAGCCGCGCCTTGTCTTTGTGATGAAAGCCTCTACAATCAAAATAAACACAATAAGATGTCTTTTCATATCGACATTAATTGGTAGAGAGTCCCATGACTGACTGACAGATAACGCATATCCTGACACACTTCTCTTCTTTCTATTTAGTCTGAATACTTAGATTAAATAGAAAATATCAAAATCTGCCAAACATGAATTTAATCTGTGGAAGATTTGTCAATAATTAGAATATGTAAATGTGCACCGAAAAAGGATTATTCTAAAATCGACTTCCAGGGTGGACTAGAATGTGTATGTTGATAAGAAAAATCGTAAATGCTGGGAGCATAAACTTGATAGACCAAAGAACATCATAGACTGTGATAAGTGCTCAGAAGGCCAATTGCCGTAATTAAAAACGTTAAAAATCTAGTTGCAATCTCATCTCAGCGACAAACAGACTGTGAACGTTTATTCAATTACGAGATTTACTCCTCTGATCTCAGTCTTAATCTGTCAAAAATACCTCTAATTTCCCTACATTTTGACAAGTCTGACATTTGTTTGCCGCCGAGACGAGACTGCGACTAGATTTTGAACGTTTTAAATTACGAAAATTGGCCTTCTGACCCTGAACGTTCTTACAATTACGAGAATTTCCCTCAGAATTAATATGAAAGCCTTGAACGACAATGCAAACAACAACAACACCATGCAACATCTTTCTTGCATGGTTATGCATAACAATCAAAAAGCATTTAAAAGTAAGAAGAATTTAAATATTGTGACAGCAACATGACACGTACCATGACAGGAATCAATCAAGAGAGACACACTTCGAAAATACGTCCTCAAAAAGAGTGACGAGCGGTTCAGTCTGCCACATTGCATGCTATTGCGAAACTAGCGATATATGATTGTATTTAGAATCAGTCCGTTTTTTGAGTAAGTAGATTTGCATTGATTATATAGCACTAGAAAATAATTATAAGTATTTATTTCATTGGCATTATGGCGACGTTTTAAACACACAGATTCAATTTATGTACGTCCTGCCTTTTTTCATTAGTCTCCTCTATGCGTGTTCAGTGATTGTGCTCGGTAATGGACTTCACAACTTGGTTGTTGATAGTGGTGACTTTTGCACGACACTTGTATCTGTTGCTCTTAGCACACACCCATCGAACTTTGACCCCTTTGCTTCCAGCCCATTTGTTAAACTGATAAGGGCCTATGAGAAGGCACGGGAATCCCTGTCGAGATTTCGAAAACCTTATATCTGTAAGTAAATCATAATAAAAAAAAAAAAAAAAAATTACAAGTTTATATTAAATCATTTGGTATTGGTTAGAAAAGTGGAGCTATTATAGCACAGAGTGACTTAAACCCGCACTTAAGTCACTCATTTGTGTGACTTAAGTGGTTCATTTTTACACAGAAGAGCGTGACTTAAGTACGGTTTTAGGTCATACGAGCTACAAAATAGTATACGATACGTGTGACTTAATTTATTTATTTATTTTCGGAAGGCTTACAGACTAATAACATTATAATAACAGTAATATATAACTAAATTGCTAATTACAAATTAATGGACTACTTAAGTCACACGTATCAAAATCAAAAGTCATTTATTCAAATTAGGCTGAGAATCAGCACTTTTGGAACGTCACAATTATAAAAGACAGTCCCCTAAAACGCCCGCCCTTCACCACTTCCCAGTGCTTTCGCTGGGAAAAAGTGGCGCAACAAACTCCCCAGCAGCACAGTTATCGTAATGTACTATTCAGAATTTCCGTTTAAATGAGGTCTCCTTACAGACAGCTCCGATCACTCCAAAGTCACCTAAAAAAAAAAGACTAATTTGGCAATAAATAAAAATAAGAATGTAGACTTATCACAATTTTTATTTCATAAAAACATTTAAACGTAATATTTATGGAAATTCTTCTGACTAAATGTGTATTGATTGATTTTTGCTAACAGATTGTTCTTTGCTTTTTTTTATCCCCTCCATCAGCAGTGTTAAAACTATCGATCCCTGACTACTGAGACACAATTGTTGCGTTACTCTCGGGAGGTCAACGCGCATCGATAGCTAAGTTAATGATTGTGCTCGATGTTGGATCTAACAATTTCGTTGTTGATAGTGATAATTTTTGCTCGGCACTTTTCTTGAATACTTTTAACACAAACCCAGTGGATTTTCGGCTCTTTGCTTCCAGACCATCGGTAAAACCGATGCGGACCCATGAGAAGGCACGGACCACCCTTTTGATTTTTCGTGAACCTTATTTCTGTAAATAACGTTAAATTTGTATAAGTATTTAAAGTGTCAATACTTGAGGACATATATCCTTTATATAAAGTATTAAATGTGTAAATATGTAAAATATACTCATTTCCTTCTTAGAATAGAGGACAAATGGTTTTCTAACGCGCAGTTCGGAGAAATCCGAAGCTGCTATTCACAACCCTACTTATTTTATTGGCAGAAAATAAAAAAGAGGATTTATATCACAACATTTATTCAACAAGTTGTAAATTTGTGGCAAAACAGTATTTAGTCGAGTAATTAGTATCTAGGTGTCTTAGCATATCACTACAGAACACGCGCATCACTACTTAGTTGTCTGACATGACTCGGTCATTTCACCGCCCTGCTCACTATAAAAGCAGATGCTTGACCAGAACCCTCTCGATTTTCACTATGTGCCCCGATCTAGGGCGAGTTCATAATTATCTATTATGTTATGTTCAGAGTGCACTAAGCTATTTACAGTGACATCTGCAATGTTTACTGTTCTCCCTTGTGTTCTATGCGCCTCGTGTTAGACACATAACCTTATCATAGTTCACCTGTCACTGTACCAAGCTGTCTTTGCAAACTCTCTACCTGTAAATCGCTGTGTGAGCTTCCGCCTATCCTTCTTTCCACATCGTTTCTTGGGCGCCAGGGTGCTATGAGGCTAACACATCGCACGCAGTTGCTGTTTTCGCACCGCAACTAACATGCGCACCCTAATGTGTACTTTCCGGGATCTACGACTACGCTGAGGGCAAGACGTCTGCACGCTTCCCTGCACTGTACGCTGTGCTGAACCGCATGCTGTACTGAACCTACCGCTACCTGCGGTCAAACATTTATTGATGAAAATGTTGGTATTTTTATGGGTTCTAATTCCTCTAGCGCACAGCGTTTAATGATTATGTTCGGTCATGGACTTGACAATTTGGTTGTTGATAGTGGTTATTCTCGCTCGGCACTGATTCCGGCGGCTTCTAGCACAAATCCAGTGTATCTTCAGCCCCTTGCTTCCAGACCATCGGTGAAACCGATGCGGACCTATGAGAAGGCAGGGGCCACCCATTTGATTTTTCGTGAACATTATTTCTGTAAATGAAGTATTGAGATGCTTCAGGATATATTAAATTCCTTGTGGTTGGAATAGTAGAAAAAAAGTTTACTAACGCAAAAAATCGGAGAAATCCGAAGCTATTACTCAAAAAAGCATTTATATTATGGCTATAAATCAAAGAGAATGTAGGTTTATCACAATATTTATTTAATACATCGTAACGTTGTGGCTTGACAACAGTATTTATTGGAGTAATTAGCCGCACGCGCATCACTTGCCTGGCATTAATCGGCAATTACACCACCTACTCGCTATACAAGCAGATGCTTGACCAGAACCCTCTGAATTTACACTGTGGCGGCATATACACCACATGCGAACTAAGCATCACACTGACGACAAAATCCTGCATTGCAGAAGCAGAGTTTACCACGCGACTAGCACATATATATACAACGCCCCGAAATCAGTCGTTGGGTAGAAGCCCACCAGACACATAACCCGTATGGTAGGAGGATCCTTCTCCCTTTTCTATGGAGGATGAGTGAACTTAGACTCTTTCCCTCAGACCTCTATTACAGTATGTGCCACGATCTAGGGTGAATTCATTATTATGTGAGCTATTATGGTATGTACAGTATGCTCTAAGCTATTTAATGTGCCATCTGCAATGATTTCTGTTCTCCCTTGTGTTCTATGCCCCTCGTGTCACATACATAACCTCATCATAGTGCATTTATCATTGTGCCACACTATTATTATTATGCCTGTAAACCGCCGCGATGTGTGAGCTTCCGCCTATCCTGCTTTCCACAACCGTTCCTTGGTCGCCACCCCGGGCTATGAGGTCAGCACATCGCACGCGGTTGCTGTTTTCGCACCGCAACTAACATGCGCACCCTAATGCGCACTTCCAGGGATCTACGACCACGCTGGGGGCCGAAAGTCTGCACGCTACCCTTTACCGTAAGCTGTGCTGACCTGTATATGCTGTCCTGAACCGCATGCTGTACTAAATCGCATGCTGTGCTAAATCAAACGCTACCTACGCGGTCCTACGGACGGATCTACAAGACCTACTCTGCGAAGACTGAGCTGACAGGCCACCATATCTGCCACGCACTGCCAAGAACGGTAACTCTCTAATTCTATCCCAGTATGTGTCAGTGCTCAGAAAAGATAGATCAGTTACTTAACTACGACCTAACCGCCTAGCATACCTATAGAATTATAATATGTATTTATTTAACCTGTTAGTTTCATTTATCTGACTACAACTACCTATTAATTAACAGTCTGTGCAGTCTTCCTGCAAAGCTCTAACCGTTATAAGATACATTTATCGTAATTAATGTCAAGCGCTATTAAATACCAAACATTTATTGATGAAAATGTTGGCATTTTTTGTGGGTTCTAATTCCTCTACCGTCCAGTGTTTAATGATTATGTTCGGTCATGGACTTGACAATTTGGTTGTTGATAGTGGTGATTCTCGCTCGGCACTTGTCCCGTCGGTTTCGAGCACAAGCCCAGTGAACCTTCGGCCCCTTGCTGCCAGCCCATTTGTTGAACCGATGCAGACCTAGGAGAAGGCACGGGGCGCCCTTTTGATTTTTCGTGAACCTTATTTCTGTAAATAACGTTAAATTTGTAAAAGTATTTAAAGTGTCAACACTTGATATCCTTTATATAAAGTATTAAATGTGTAAATATGTAAAATACTCATTTCCTTCTTAGAATAGAGGACAAATGGTTTTCTAACGGGCAGTTCGGAGAAATCCGAAGGTGCTATTCACAACCCTACTTATTTTATTGGCAGAAAATAAAAAAGAGGATTTACATCACAGCATTTATTCAATAAGTTGTAAATTTGTGGCTTCAAAACAGTATTTAGTCAAGTAATTAGTATTTACAGAACACGCGCATCACTACTTAGTTGTCTGACATGACTCGGTCATTTCACCGCTCTGCTCACTATAAAAGCAGATGCTTGACCAGAACCCTCTCGATTTACACTATGTGCCCCGATCTAGGGCGAGTTCATAATTATCAATTATGGTATGTACAGTGTGCACTAAGCTATTTACAGTGTCATCTGCAATGTTTACTGTTCTCCCTTGTGTTCTATGCGCCTCGTGTTAGACACATAACCTTATCATAGTTCACCTGTCACTGTACCAAGCTGTCTTTGCAAACTCTCTACCTGTAAATCGCTGTGTGAGCTTCCGCCTATCCTTCTTTCCACATCGTTTCTTGGGCGCCAGGGGGATATGAGGCTAACACATCGCACGCAGTTGCTGTTTTCGCACCGCAACTAACATGCGCACCCTAATGCGCACTTCCAGGGATCTACTACCACGCTGAGGGCCGGAAGTCTGCACGCTACCCTTTACCGTACGTTGTGCTGACCTGTATATGCTGTCCTGAACCGCATGATGTACTAAATCGCATGCTGTACTAAATCAAACGCTACCTACGCGGTCCTACGGACGGATCTACAAGACCTACTCTGCGAAGGCTG
This sequence comes from Apamea crenata, assembly GCA_949629185.1. Classification (NCBI taxonomy): domain Eukaryota; kingdom Metazoa; phylum Arthropoda; class Insecta; order Lepidoptera; family Noctuidae; genus Apamea; species Apamea crenata. The sequence goes on along the minus strand of OX451363.1, from coordinate 14,663,391 downwards.
AGCTGACAGGCCACCATATCTGCCACGCACTGCCAAGAACGGTAACTCTCTAATTCTATCCCAGTATGTGTGAGTGCTCAGAAAAGATAGATCAGTGACTTAACTACGACCTAACCGCCTAGCATACCTATAGAATTATAATATGTATTTATTTAACCTGTTAGTTTCATTTATCTGAGTACAACTACCTATTAATTAACGGCCTGTGCAGTCTTCCTGCAAAGCCCTAACCGTTATAAGATACATTTATCGTAATTAATGTCAAGCGCTATTAAATACCAAACATTTACTGATGAAAATGTTGGATTTTTAATGGGTTCTAATTCCTCTACGGTCCAGTGTTTAGTGATTATGTTCGGTCATGGACTTGACAATTTGGTTGTTGATAGTGGTGATTCTCGCTCGGCACTTGTCCCGGCGGCTTCGAGCACAAGCCCAGTGAACCTTCGGCCCCTTGCTGCCAGCCCATTTGTTGAACCGATGCAGACCTAGGAGAAGGCACGGGGCGCCCGTTTGACTTGTCGTGAATCTTATTTCTGTAAATAACGTATTAAAATTATACAGGGCTGACTAGAAAGGTGTGGTCAAATTTAAGGATGTTACACTGTGGCGGCATACCATACAATATCCCGGTATAAACCTTTAGACTGAACAACTTTTTCCATGAAAATCACGAAAAATAATTCAGCCATCCCATCCATACATTTAGTTCGAGTGGGTATTTAAGTTTTCTATGGGACAGTTGACATATTTTTCGCGATTACGATATTGGTCCTGTAGCGGTATCTACAACGCCACATGCGAACAATGCGTCATACTGACGTCACGCAAATCCTGCATCTCGCAAGCAGAGTTTACCGCGCAATTAGCATATATAATTTCCCAACCTCCATCGTTGGGCAATTGTCGTCGTGGTCGGAGGATCCTCCCTTTTCTATAGAGTATGAGTGAACTTTACACCCTGTCCCTCATACCTCTAAAGTCCCAAGGAGAAAGTTGTTCAGTTTGATGATCTGCACCACACCTTTCTATAACACCCTGTGCATTGCAAGTGTAAACAGCTTTAGGTTATATTAATTTTCTTTTTTCTTTAGGTTAGAATAGTGGAGAAAAAGTGTTATAACACAGTTCGGAGAAATCTGAAGCTGCTATTAAAAAAATATATATTTTATTGATAAATAAAAATGTATGTAGGTTTATCACAAAATTTATTTAAAAAATAAATTTTATTATGATAACATAATAAAATTTATTTTAAATAAATTTTGTGATAAATATTTTGTATTTAGAAGCGCTTGACATAAGTCAAGCGCTTCTAAATACAAAATATTTATTGATGAAAATGTTGTTTTTTTATGAGTTCTAATTCCTCTAGCGTTTTGTGATTACGTGTTTAATGATGATCTATTCCCATCCAATACCAAGAGCTAATACCATTTGGTATTAGTTTATTTCCGAATTTATTTTCTATTCCCAACGAGTACCACATTTTAAAACTAATACCAAAACAAGTTTGAAGAAATTAGGTACAGTCAGGTTCAGTAAAATTAAAATGCTTTGAGTGATTTTAAGTAATGTTTAATCAAGATTAGGGCTTGAATATAAATCACATATTGATTTTTTCTTTTCATAATCATAAATTTAAAAACACACAGGGCAGCTCCCTCAAGATATACGCCCAAAATCAGCGCCCAATCGCTCTCACGCCATGTATTGTAGATGGCAACCACTTTTAACGCCTCAATAAACTCCTCTAGGCATTCGTTATTTCCCGTATAAAATTCAGCCATCTTACTCTCTTTACTATAAAAATATTCAACCACTTAGCTGCATATAATCTCCTGGCGACCTTTCTGCACCTGTTCTATCCTCTAATTGCGAGCAGTCTCGCTTCTTCAAAATATTATCGCTTAAACGTATGGGGTACGTTTCTTCACACAAAGCGCAACTTTGGCGCAAATACGGCGACAATTCAGCGCCTACCCGGCGCCTCCACCATTTGTAGAGGACTAGAAGAGTCCTCTAAGTACCAGGAGGAATCAAACAACTCTTATGACTCCTTTTAAGATTATATTCTAGAAACGTCTTTACATTTTGTTCACTAATCTTGCACTGACAATTCTAAGTCAAAATCCTAATTAGGTAGAGTATATGACACTTGCTTGAATGTTCGAATGGAACCCGCGCATAAATATAGCCAGCCTGCATTATATGAGGTCGCTCTCGGCAGACAACCTTTACAGTACAAAATCTCGGAATTGTAAAGGGATTTCTACTTCATCTACTGATTTGCACTTTATTTTAGACACATCAGCTTCCTTGCTTTATACAATTTTGTTTTCGTGTTTTGAAATGATGGGATATTTTTCACCAAATTCTGTTCAGCTTCAGAGAATTGGGATTTAAATGTGTTATAAATCCTTGGTATTGGGGTGAAATCAGACTTTAATACAGTTTCTCGTAAATTATTCAGTTCCTTCGCCATCAAGTTCTTTACTTCATCGGGCTTGCAGCGATGATTTTTCTCATTGGAAATATTGCCATTCTGCAGAGACAGCAATATATCAATACAAATACTGATTGACTGACTAAAAACTAAAAAATCAATGTAGATTCTTAAAACATACCTTAATTTGCAAAGACCCACTGCACTCTTTAACCTTCACACATCTCCAATGGCTCCATCCATTTTTATTTTCCCATTTTTTAGTGTACTGGTAACCAACTCTCAGCAAAACCAAGCCACCATTTCTTTTTATAAACGTCAGTCCTCCTGGGTTTCCCGAAGATGTTGAAGGCTGATTATCAGCTTCATCAGCCATTTCTGTGATAAACATATACATGTGATGAACAAATATATGTCGGAGTCATTCGTTTGACTATTCGGAACGCCAGCGCCAACTCGTGGCGCTGGACAGAGTCTAGCCTGAGTTCGTGGTGGGACGAGAGCAACAGCTGCAAAAGCGGTGCGAGCAGAGCTCTCGAGATCATCGAAACATTGGACATCGTACGAACAACATTTGCTCAGAAACTGTCAGTGTTCCGTATCGTTCAGATTCAGATTCAGATTTATTTATTTGCCATCAATGTAGGTACAAGTTTAAGATGATACAAATAGCTGAAGGTTACCGCTACATTCTACCTTACGGCATGCAAATTCATAGAAACTAATATACCTATTACATACAATATTATTATAAATTAACAACTAACATGTCATTCTAATTAACACAAACAGACATAAAAAGAAAGAAATAATATTAAAGTAATAATAATCAACACATAGTCAATTGCACTTAAATGAATCTTGTCAATAAAATGAATTTCATTGGAATTATAATTAAGTGAAATATTATTTTACAAACCTAATGTCATTTACAAATTTTATTGTCAAATTTTTTTATCATTTAAAAAGTCATTGATACAATAATAACATTTATCCAATAATAATGCAGTAAGCTTAGATTTAAATGTTCGAATAGGGTGTTCTTTGAAACTGTGCGGAATTTTATTGTATATGATAGGTCCCATCGACATAATATTTTTCCTTAGTAGTGCTGTTCTGTAATTGCCTGTATGTAATAAGTTTTTATATTGAAGTCTCATTGGACCTGACCGCAATGTCAACGTGTAATTCAATGTGTAACTACAGTGTGTGATTCGCTAGTATGACAAACTTGTTCGTAAATTATAATCTGATTTGAACTGCAAACCGTTTTTCTATTGTGCTATAACCAACACTACCCTGATAGTACGCCCACAGTAATTAAAATATGCCTGATTTTAACAAGAGACACACATAGCATGTCCGACATATACATATAAAACATAAATAGGTATTACTCACACATTAAACTCTATCTTTGCTTCTTTTTAATTAGGTACCTACCTACTATGATAATACCTATTTAAAAAATAGGAACACACAAGATAAGTAAATAGCAATTTAATTACCCTAAAATACTCACTTTATAAAAATATATCACTTTCACTGAGTATGCACTACCCGCCGCAGGCAGGGAAATGTACTGAACTGAGTTGTCTGTCTGAGAACAAGACTTATTTTGCACTCAACTCTGATTGGTTGCATCGAATTACAAAACAATAGACAAAAATCGACCCTTTTTCGCAGGTAAAGAGAAATTATTCATTTGGACTACTTATTTGTTAGTTTGGAAAGTTTTAGACTTTTAGCATTCAATAACGATAGTATAGTATGTAAATGTTAGAAAATAAAATAAAACTTTGTGTAGCTGAGTGTACAAAAAGTCACGTTTTGGTATTCGTATTTAGTAATCGATTTTTAATTTAAAAAAATGTGGTACTCGTTGGGAATAGAAAATAAATTCGGAAATAAACTAATACCAAATGGTATTAGTTCTTGGTATTGGATGGGAATAGATCTTAATGATTATGTTCGGTCATGGACTTGACAATTTCGTTGTTGATAGTGGTGATTCTCGCTCGGCACTTGTACCGGCCGCTCCGAGTACAAACCCAGTGAACCTTCGGCCCCTTGCTGCCAGCCCATTTGTTGAACCGATGCGGACCTAGGAGAAGGCACGGGCCACCCGTTTGATTTTTCGTGAACCTTATTTCTGTAAATTAAGTATTAAAATTATAAATTGCAAGTGTAAACAGCTTTAGGACATATTCATTTCCTTCGTTAATTTGTGGTTTACAATAGTGGAAGAAAAAGTTTCTAACGCAGTTCGGAGAAATCTGAAGCTGCTATTAAAAACAACGTTTATTTTATTGGTAGTAAATAAAAATAAAAGTAGATTTATAAAAATATTTATTTTACCCTCGGTAAGCCAACGCCCATCAATAACTAAGTTAATGATTGTGCTCGGTGGTAGACATGAAAATTCGATTGTTGATACTGGTAACTTTTGCTCGGCACTTTTCCCGAATGCTTTTAACACACACCCAGTTAATTTTCGGCTCTTTGCTTCTAGAGCATCGGTAAAACCGATGTGGACCTATGACAAGGCACGAGCGACCCCTTATAGATGTTGTGAACCTTATTTCTGTAAATTAAGTATTAAAATCATAAATGGCAAGTGTAAACAGTGTTAGGACATATTAATTTCCTTTATGTGGTTAGAATAGTGGAAGAAAAAGTTTCGAAGTTGCTATTAAAAATAACTTTTATTTTATTGGTAGTAAATAAAAATGAATGTAGGTTTATCACAATATTTATTTAAAAAATACATTTTATCATACTATGTCAAGCGCTTCTAAATAACAAACATTTATTGATGAAAATGTTGGTATTTTTATGGGTTCTAATTCCTCTATCGTCCAGTGTTTAATGATTATGTTCGGTCATGGACTTGACAATTTGGTTTTCAAGAGTCGTGATTCTCGCTCGGCACTTGCTTCGGCCGCTTCTACTACAAACCCAGGTGATCTTCGGCCCTTTGCTGCCAGCCCATTTGTTGAACCGATAAGGACCCATAACAAGGAGCGGGAAACCCTTTTGGGACTTCGTCAACCTAATTTCTGTAAGTCGGTAACTGTGATAGTATATTTATTTATAAATTGCATGTTTTGACAGCACAAGGACATAATTTTGTATCAATTGTTCCTAGTTTCATAATTATTGAAAAGCAAATTTACTGTAAAAGCTGTCGCAAAAAAAAATACCAACTTCTGGCTTCTGATTAAAATACATTTTACTTATAAGTTGTTTACTTAAAAATTTACTACAAAACATAATAGTAATACCTATATTAAAATACACAAAAACTCAGCTGCATCCGGTTATACAGGAAGTCGACCCTAACATAATTGGGAAACGGGAAGGCAGATTGCTTGATTCCACAAAAATGCAATAACGCGCGCCGCACATTAATACTTACTAAATTACTCCGAACCTACAGCTACACACCGAACTCAGACACGGTAATAGATAATATTACCGTGACTCTGATATTCTTCCTACATGCCTACTTCACACCACGCCAAACATACCGGCCTCATACAACTGAGATAAAACAAATACAATACAAGTTTTAATCAGATCTAAAACTTTGAAATATTTGAAGTTAATTCGATGAAATCCTCACACATTTTATCGGTTTCACAAAACAGTGTTCAGCTGTGATTATGTTCAGTCTTGGCCTTGACAATCTGGTAGTCGATGGTGGTAACTTTAGCTCGGCACTTGTTCGGAATGCTCCGAGCACAGACCCAGTGGATCTTGGGCCCCTTGCTACCAGCCCATTTGTTAAACCGATGGCCACCCATTAGGAGTAACGGAAAACCTCGTTGAGATGTCGCAAACCTTATTTCTGAAATTCGAAGACGATTATTAATTGGATGATTGTTTTAGGATATAATTGAAGTATGAATGACTCTTTAATAGAGGGTCCTAAGGGTTTCTGTGAAGCTATTCTCATATCACAATCCGGCTAACCTGCAAGCATATCGACGACACACCGCACGCGAAGCGCGCTCATTTATTGGACATCAATTGGACACTGAGACAAAACTGAAATTGAAACAAAATTTTAATAAATATATTATATTATTATGTCAGAAACATACAGTCTACAGTTCAAATACTGTCACAATCAAGTCGATACTATAATTATTACTACTATTTAAAAAATAAGATCACATTGGAATACTGGGAACACTAAACACAAAAAAACATAAAGCTATTCTCGTTTAAATAAAATTGCACAAAACCCTACATCACTAGAAAGATAAGTCAAATATTACTTAAGTATAAGAAAAAAATGCTTACAACACAGTTTCTGGGAGAAGTTGCTTCGGTAATTATATCTAAGTAGGTATATTATATATTTTTAATACTACTTTCTCTGTGTACAAGTAGGTACGTTGCATTTTAAAATCTACTTTGGCATTACAGTCGTCTTTCACCAAGTTCTCCTCAGGTGGGTGGGTGGTGGCACTAAATACAAGTACCAACCTAAAATTATTTTTTGCGACCTATTCGATTCAGCACTATCCTAATACTTTTTTTAGGCTTCTGTCTGAAATTTGTAGCTGTTTTAAGCGGCCTGCTTATAACTAATATTATTATGCACATTTGCTTAAAAGCCAGCCAAAAAATCTACTGCATCTTTTATAGGCACCTTGTCTAATTTTTTACCTTATTCTTTGGACTCCATTTAAACATGAGTGAAGATACCTAAATGTTCGTCTGGGCGTACCCACCCGGCAGTTTGTCCCGCTACTAGCTAGCTGCCTCACCAATATTTACATATTATTTAGTGTCCGACCGAAAGTTCGGTTTCGGTTTCGGTTTCGGCCGAGTTTCGGCCAAAAATCAAGTTTCGGTGGCAGTTTCGGTTTCGGCCAAAATTGGCCGAAACTTTGGCCGAAACCGAAACAGTAACAATTAGTGATTTGATTTATTGATAACTGATAAACATTTTACTATGAGAACTTAATTTGAAAAAATAATAAAAATATTATTAATATTTTTTTATATTATTATCTATATTGTATATAAAATTCAAAGTCCTGACTGACTGAGACATCAACGCACAGCCTAAACCGCTGGTCCTAGAGACATGAAAATTGGAGGGTGTATTCTTCGTGAAGAGTAGGTATCCACTAAGAAAGGGTTTTTCGAAATTCCACCCCTAAGAGGGTGAAATGGGGGGATTTTGTTTGTATGAAAAATCTTATTCCTTGAGTTATAAACTTGAAACTTGGCACGAATACTTATCTAAGTAAATTATGAAGTGGGGCATTTTTTGTTTTTATAAACTACCCCCTAAAAGGGGATTGGGGGGTTTCAAAGTTTGTATGGAAGAATTTTAGCGCGCGGTCCGATTTAATCGAAACTCAGTATTTATACCTAAAATTTAAAGGAAAGAATAATTATTATCAGGGTTTTTCGAAAATCTACCCCTGACGGCCTGAAAAGGGGTAGTAAATTTTACAGGGGAGGATTTTATAGCGTGGCTTGATTAACTCGAAAATTGGTATAAATAATCTTTGAATCAAGTTATGAACACATCCCAAATATTTTTTTTTTAAATTCCACCCCTGTGGGGGTGAAAAGCGGGGATACAGTTTATATGAAAAATCTTATTCGTTAGGTTAATAATCTTGAAAATTGGCATGAAAACTCGCCTAAGTAAGCAATAAAGTTTATCATTATTAGTTTTTCAAAACTACCCCTCAAAGGGGGATATAGGGGTGTTGAAGTTTGTGTGGAAGAAATTGAATGCGCGGTCCGATTAACTCGAAACTCAGTATTGATACTTTCGATAGAAAATAATTAATAATAAGTATGTCGAAAATTGACCCCTGACGGGGCAAAAAGGGGTAATTCGGTTTTTAGGGGAGGATTTGAACTTGAAACTGTATGTTACATTTTCACGCCTAAGCCACTGAACTTCTGATTTGGCAAAGCGATAGATGGCATTCTGGGGAAGCACATACTTTTTATCCTGGTTCCCGTGGGATTCCTACATTCACGCGGGCGAAGCCGCGGGCAGAAGCTAGTATTAAATAAATGATTACAACAAAATTAATATACCTAGGCACTGTGTTTCCATTTCATGTCCTAATTAATGCAGAATAATGGGTAAAATGCACCAAATTTCAGTATTTTAAGGAATTTAAAACTTAACCACGTGAGTTTCGGTTTCGGTTTCGGTTTCGGCCGAAACTGAAGCCACGGCCGAATATTCGGTTTCGGTTTCGGTTTCGGCCGGAAAACCAGTTTCGGTCGGACTCTAATTATTATTATACCGTGACACAAGCTCTATATGTTAATAGAAAGTCCTTGACTCTTGAACTAAGTATATGTAGGTACGGTAGGGAAAAATCGAAAAAAGCAACAAAAAAACTCCTGTTCGTCAACACTGTGAAGAATGAAACTTTTTTTCCCGATCGTCAACAGTGTTGACGACAATGTTACTAATCAGAAATATTTGGTTCGTTCCGATACGATAAAAAAAAAGACTTGGGTACACTGTATATGTCACCTATGATATATACGTTGACCAATGCTTCAAGCGACAAACATCACTGTGCAGGACCGCTCAGCGGAGCTTATGGTCAGTACGTAATTGTGGGCCTATGACGGGTGCGATGTGTCGGCGAGAAGGGGGTTTGTATCTTCTTAGACTTGATGGTGAGACAGGAACTGTGTTATGGCGATGAGTAAAACGGCTGTTGAGTTTCTTCTGGCTTTTTATTTTTCTTTGTTGTTCCTTTTTGAGTGCTGGATTTTGAAGTGTCCGACCACGGAAACATGCCCTTCTTTTATATGTAATTTTTCTGTTGTTTGACCAATCAGAGCTCTACTGATTTGCACACGGCACTAATGCCCCGCCCCCTGACCAATGAGGTTGCAGGTGCCTTTTGTATGGGAAACTCTGAATTGCATGTTTCTTGTGGTAGGATACCTCTTATACATCTTTATTTTATCCCTAATCCTAGATATTGTTTACTTTTATTTTTATACAAAAAGATCAGTCTTAAAACCTTAAATAATACCTTAAAATAATTAAATTACATAAATGGTTCTCCTTACAGTAACGTTTCATCGTACTTAGGCTTACATAATGACATGGTACAACTGGCGCCTCTAGTGGCTGGAATGTTTAACTTATTCTTACAAGAGTAATATCACATTAAAACATCTTACATCTTAATAATTAATCTAATTAGACATAACATATTACTTATTCTTATAGTTATACCATAATCTTATCGTTAGTGAGTAGATAACGAACAGAGAGAAAGGTGTGCTTGTTGCACATTACAATATTCCACAAGGAATCATACGCTTTGAACAGCTTTGTTCGCAAAGCGGAGTTTGAATGTTCTCTGAGGACTGTGAAACCGAACAGGGGGAAAGCCTAGAGCTCCTTCAGCGGTTGCTAAGTCGCAAGTAATACTATCCAACAAGGAAGTCATGATGGCAGAAAGCGATCTTAACTCGGACATTAAAGGACTTAGGAACTTTAAAAGAGAACGGTTATGTACACAAACATTATGTAACACTTTAACAAAAGAACTAATACCTATACGGTTTCTTGGTTATTGTGTCGTGCACATTCTCCCGCCGTCGCGAAGTCGCGACTCTGTTGGTAGCACGACGATCTTCCTGGTGGGGCGACGTAGTATGTGGCCGCCGCTGGTGGTGACGTCTACTACTCGTACCTCTCCGTCGGCTCCTGGATACAGCTGGCTGATGCGTCCTCGTGGCCAGACGTTGCGTGGCAGGTTACTGTCGCAGATGATGACTAGGTCACCCACTTTGGGTTGGGTACCTGTGCTGCTAGGCTCCCGCCGCTGTTGTAGTAGTGGCAAGTACTCTTTCACCCATCTTCTCCAGAACATATCTGCCAACACCTGGGCTCGCTTCCACTGCTGGCGGGCTGTCACGTCTCCTTCTTTGAAGTGACCAGGTACTGGGACATGGGAGTTCGGTCCGATGAGTATGTGATTCGGTGTCAGGGCCTCTGGTTCTAGGGGGTCGACAGAGACGTGGGTCAAAGGTCGTGAATTTACTGTGTTTTCGACCTCGGCTAATAATGTTGTCAGCGTCTCGTCGCTTGGGCGTCGCTCGTTTAATGTGACGCGTAATGCTTCTTTCACTGACCGTACCATTCTTTCCCATGTTCCCCCCATAAATGGTGCTGAGGGGGGAATGTACTTCCACTTGATGCGGTGGCACGTGGTCTCGTGATGCATGGCTTCGAGTGCGGCCTCGCAGAGCTCCTTCTCGGCTGCTTTAAAACAGGTGGCATTATCGCTCCACATTTCTTTGGGGCATCCTCTTCTGGCCATGAATCTTCTTAATGCTGATATCGCTGAGTCGGCGCTCAGCGAGTGTGCGATCTCTATGTGTATCGCTCTTGAGGTCATGCAGGTGAAAAGAGCGCCATACCTTTTCTCGTGATGGCGTGCGACTGTGACCTCGATTGGCCCGAAATAGTCGAGTCCGGTAAAGGTGAATGGCCGCGTGTGGTGTGCCAGGCGCGCTGCTGGTAGGTCGCCCGTGAGGGGAATTGCTGGCTTCGCTTTTCTGATGCGGCACGGTAAGCAACTTTTCACTATGTATCTCACAGCTGGGCGTATTTTTAATATCCATAGTCGTTGTCTTAGTTCATTTATGACCATTTCTACACCGCCGTGATGTAATTTTTCATGTACATACGCTATGTATAGGCGTGTGTATGTTTGTTTACCTTCCAATATTGGAGGATTGGAGGTATCTTCTTGTATGTCTTGGGCTGCGGTCACTCTTCCTTTTAGGCGTATGATGCCTTCTTCATCGATGTACACACTGAGCTGGCTTAGTCGATCGTTGTTGGTGGGTGAGTGACCTTTGATAATACGGTCAATCTCAGCTGTGAAGCTATCTTTCTGGCTTGCTTTTATCCACAGCTGTTCCGCCCTTATTAGGTATGAGGCGGGTATCTCGTAGTAGCGATTGACGTAGCTGGGCGAGTTATTTGTTGCTCTCGCCGGGGGTGGCGCTTTTTTTGTAACACGCCAGTCGGGGTCATTTACCCTTGTTTTTATTGTGCGTTTTCTCGTTATTGCGACTGTATTTTTGTGGGGTCGGCAGAGCTCTATGAATTGTAGTACTCTTGCTGTTGTTCTTATGAGTCGGGTCCACTTTGAAAATTTTTCTATGTGTGGGAGGGGGCATTGACCTTGACCGCTCTCCAGCTGATGTAAATGACACGTTTCTTTTTCTTCTCCGGTGTCATATTTCACAGCCTTTTCTTCTTGTGGCCATTGTGACTCTGGTTTTCTTAGGAACGAGGGTCCTTGAAACCATCTGTGAGTAGCAGTGAAGTTGTCTGGTGTGTCTCTCGTTGCGTCGTCAGCGACGTTGTCCTTTGAAGAAAGCCACCGCCACTCGTTTTTCTTAGTGGTTTCTTCTATCTCAGCGAGGCGATGAGCTACGAATGACTTGTACGTCCGTGGCTCTGACCGGATCCACACTAGTGCTGTACGTGAATCACTCCAGTAGGTTTGACCTGTTATCTCGTACTCATGTTCTTTTTTCACTGTTTGTGCGAGGCGTGCACCCAGTAAGGCGGCCTGTAGTTCGAGCCTTGGCATGGACACTGGTTTTAATGGCGTCACACGGCTCTTGGCGGCTGCTAAGGCTACGTGCACACTGCCGTCGGCTCGTTCTGTTCTCCAGTATATTGCCGCTGCGTAGGCTTGTTCGCTCGCGTCGACGAAGGTGTGTAACTGTCGTGAGACACTGGGCATGACGTCATAACATCGGGGTATTCTCAGCTGTTTGATGTCGCTGAGTGACGTCATCCATTTTTTCCATCTGTCTTCTAGTTCTGTAGGTATCGCGTCGTCCCAGTCGATTTTATAGCTCCAGGTGTCCTGGAATATTCTCTTGGCTGGGGTGGTGATTGGTGATATTAACCCCAGTGGGTCGAATAGCGCCATTATGATGCTCAGGGCTTCTCGCTTTGTTGGGGAGCGATTATTTTCTTTTATTTCTGCTGGTATCTTGATCGTGTTTACGTTGAAACCGATGTGGTCTTCTTTCACATGCCAGAGTAGCCCGAGTGTCTTTTCTGTTTCCACGCCACCCAGGTTTACTGTAGCGGACTTGTTTTGTTCTGGTGGGTTGAACTCTTCGATGGTTCTCATGTCGTTTGATGTCCAACCATCTAATATAAACCCTGCTTTCTTGTGGATGAGGTCGACTGCTTTTGTTGTTTCTTTCGCTTTCATAATAGTGGGAAAGCTTTGTAGGTAGTCGTCCATGTAGTGATTCTTCTGTATTGCCGCCGCTGCTTCCGGGTAGGTGCTTGCAAACTCGCTCGCATTTTTATTTTTGATGTATAGAGCGGTGCACGGTGATGACGTAGATCCGAATATGACTGACGTCATACGATATTCTTCCGGTTTGCCCTCCCGCCGTTCGCCTCTCCACAGGAATCTGAGGGCGTCTCTGTCTTCTTGTCTGATCTTCACCTGCATGAACATTTCTTTTATGTCTCCGCTGACAGCGTACGCGTGTTGTCTGAATCGCATAATCACTCCAGGGAGGGACTGTAGCAGGTCTGGCCCTGAATACAGCATGTCGTTGAGACACATGCCGCCGGCTTTTGCTGACGCGTCATGGACCAGTCGAGGCGGTTTGTGTGGCTTCGCTGGGTTAATGACCGGGAAGTGAGGTAGGTACCAGGTCTTTCCTTCTGGGGCTGGGACGGGGGCTTGTTCTGCATAACCGGATCTGAATAGATTGTCTATTCTTTCTTCATATTTTGCTTTCAGTTCTTCATCTTTGTCTAGTTTCTTTTCTAGCGAACGCAGGCGTCGCTCGACTTCTGTGTAGTTGTTTGGTATCTGGAAGTCCTTTTCTTTCCATAGCAGGCCGGTTTCGAATCTACCGTCAGGCAGTCTCTTACTGGTTTCTTCTAATATCTGCATGGCTCTTTGTTCAGGATCTTCTTTTTGTTTCTTCGGTTCGATACACAAGGATTCAAGTTTAAAATAATCCTTGATTGTTTCTTCTATGGATGGTTTTTCTTCTTTTTCTGTTATTTTTCCACAGAATGTTACGGTGGCTGCGTGCGAACTGTGGCAGCCATGAAGTACCCAGCCAAGTTGTGTGAGTGAGGCAACTGGCTGGTTGCGACGTCCGGTGCGTAGCTTTCTTGACACTATGAGGTGCCAATTGTCTTGACCAATTAGCAACTTGGGCGAAGCTCGTTCGTATGCGATCTGATCTTTGATGTCGATCAGGTGTTCGCAGTCCTTTAGATGGTGGTCGTACACTGTCTCTGGTGTGAAGTTCAATCTTTCCACAGTGCGCGCGGCTTCTAGCTTGTATTCTTTCTCTGCGTATTTCCCTCTTATGTTGAGGTTGATGACCTTGCTGTTGTCATGTTTCATTTCGTTGCCGATTCCTTGGATCCACATAGTGTTGGTGGGTCCGTCGGCTCCGATGACGTCAGCTATCGATGCATCCACTAGTGTGACCGTGCTTCCTTCATCTAGTAGTGCATATGTTTCAATGCTGGTGTGCGGTCCCTTTAGTACGACGGGCGCGATTTTTAGGTATGCCCGTCGACGATCACATGGCTTGACTGTTGATGTGATTTCTACAGTCGATGCTATTTTCTTCTCAGCGTCGCTGGCTGTGTCTTGATTCTTCTCATGATGTAGTAGCTTGTGATGTCTCATGAGGCATCCATGCTTCCCACATGGCGGGGCTTTGCACTGGAGACGTCGATGTTTGCTTCGTAGACAGCGGTAGCACATGTTATTTTTCTTTGCTACTTCCCATCTTGAGTTTGTATCGAGGGTGATGAACTGCTGGCAGTCTGGTAGTTTGTGTTTTTGTTTGCACTGCGGGCAGTTATCGTCTGATATTGTTCTTTTATCCGTAGTGAAGGTGCGTTCCGTTCTTCTATTCTTTCGCTCTTTTCCCATAGAATCGTCGTTGGTGATCTCTGGTAGAGCGTAGGCGCCGCACTTGTCTGCTTCTTCGTTTAAAAACATGGAGATCCTTTTTAACTCAGGTGTATCTTCTTTCTTCATCGCGGCGTAGTCGTACCACTTATTTTTCAGTATAGGGGTGAGTTTTTCATTCACTATTCGCGCCATCTCGGGACTGTGTAGGTATTGTGTCTTCTTCAGTGCTTCGATGGTGCCCACTATGTTCGTCACCCGTCCGGCGAAGATACATAAATCTCTGGGGTTATCTGTGACCCGGTTCAGTGACTTGAGTTTCTCCATTTCGACGTGGATGAGTGCCTCTGGTCTTCCGAACCTTCTTTGTAAGGCGTCGATGACGGTGTCGGGGTCTGGTTGGCTCACTATTAGACAGCCGACTGCTTCTTTTGCTGTTCCGCGTAGGCTTCGACGTATACGCGCTAAGTTTTCTGTTCTTGTGAAGTACTTTAATGTTTCTTCATAAGCTGCCTTGAAACCGAGCCAGTCTGCACAGTTTCCATTAAATAGCGGTAGTTCTTGAATGTACTTTGGTGGTTCCCTTGTGCTTCGTACCGCTTGAGAGAGAGCGGCGGCGAGGGTTGTCACGTCAATTAATGGTTGACGTGTATCTTCTTGTCTTGGAGTTACTTCAACGGGATCTTCTTGCTTCTTCTTTGCCTCTTTTGATGACTGTGGTTGACCCGCTTCAGGTTCTTTTAACCATGTGTTTATACGGACTGAAGCTAGGTCGTCTTCCATTTCTTCTTCATCTTCTGAGGAGTTTTCTTCTGCTTGAAGTCGCTGGACCCGCACTTGTTGTAACTCTATCTCGGCCTTTGTTTGCTCGAGCTTGAGTTCGGCCAGTTTTTCTCTTGCCTTCATTTCCGCTAGTCGCTTTTTGTGTGAGACCGCGGAACAACGTGACCGGGCGCCTTCTGGCCTTAATGTGCGTTGTGATGCCTTGTCCTTTTCTTTACGGGACGCGGCGCTCGTGTCTTCTGTTCCTGTTGTCGTGGTGGTTTCCTTCGTGGCGGTTGACCCGATAGTTCCGCTGCTAGTACCCGACGCGTCGGTAGCGGTATCTGGTGTGCCACTGACTGAGGAGTTTCCCGGCGTGACTTCTTCTTCGGCCGTAGGTGTCTTCAGCTCTTCTTGCCGGCGTTTCGTTCGTTCCCCGTCTTGGCTACGTGTTAAGACCATCTTCTTGAAGCTGGCTGGCAATCCGGCTGCGAAGGACCAATAATGTGCAGGACCGCTCAGCGGAGCTTATGGTCAGTACGTAATTGTGGGCCTATGACGGGTGCGATGTGTCGGCGAGAAGGGGGTTTGTATCTTCTTAGACTTGATGGTGAGACAGGAACTGTGTTATGGCGATGAGTAAAACGGCTGTTGAGTTTCTTCTGGCTTTTTATTTTTCTTTGTTGTTCCTTTTTGAGTGCTGGATTTTGAAGTGTCCGACCACGGAAACATGCCCTTCTTTTATATGTAATTTTTCTGTTGTTTGACCAATCAGAGCTCTACTGATTTGCACACGGCACTAATGCCCCGCCCCCTGACCAATGAGGTTGCAGGTGCCTTTTGTATGGGAAACTCTGAATTGCATGTTTCTTGTGGTAGGATACCTCTTATACATCTTTATTTTATCCCTAATCCTAGATATTGTTTACTTTTATTTTTATACAAAAAGATCAGTCTTAAAACCTTAAATAATACCTTAAAATAATTAAATTACATAAATGGTTCTCCTTACAGTAACGTTTCATCGTACTTAGGCTTACATAATGACATGGTACAACTGGCGCCTCTAGTGGCTGGAATGTTTAACTTATTCTTACAAGAGTAATATCACATTAAAACATCTTACATCTTAATAATTAATCTAATTAGACATAACATATTACTTATTCTTATAGTTATACCATAATCTTATCGTTAGTGAGTAGATAACGAACAGAGAGAAAGGTGTGCTTGTTGCACATTACAATATTCCACAAGGAATCATACGCTTTGAACAGCTTTGTTCGCAAAGCGGAGTTTGAATGTTCTCTGAGGACTGTGAAACCGAACAGGGGGAAAGCCTAGAGCTCCTTCAGCGGTTGCTAAGTCGCAAGTAATACTATCCAACAAGGAAGTCATGATGGCAGAAAGCGATCTTAACTCGGACATTAAAGGACTTAGGAACTTTAAAAGAGAACGGTTATGTACACAAACATTATGTAACACTTTAACAAAAGAACTAATACCTATACGGTTTCTTGGTTATTGTGTCGTGCACAATCACAACTGCAGACTTGATGACAATCTACGACTCAAATAATTCCGGCGGTCCAATAGCTACCTACTTGTTTTACATGCTACAAATCCAAGTAGCAAAGCCAACATTTATACCGCCTGACCGGCGGTATAAATGTTGGTTTTGCTACTTTACCGTTCGGACAAAAACAGAGTATTTAAAAGGTGAACGGAGTTCTGCCTATGGCACAGAAATTTCTTTGTTTTGCCCAGGCGGCAAACATAGCCAGCCGGTATAACCGCCCATAATACGATGAGCAGACGAATGAGCTTGGATTAACAATTCTCGAAAGAATGATACGTCTTTCAGCTATCAAATCACAAATGTGTGTGATAATTTTTAGTCCTAACTATAACGTTGTCTATGGTTGTGATGGTTGCCCGGCAACCTTGCTGGTTCTTCACGCAGGTCCATCGGACCTGGGCACCTTTGCTGCCACTCCACTTATTGTATCGATATTTTCCCACCACTATCACAGGATTCCCGTAGCGTGTCCTCTCGAACTTGCAGCCTATAAAATATAATTTAAGTTACCTTTGTTTTGTTTTTAATACTAGGAAGGATACAACACCACATATTATGTAATTTAGCAGTTAATTACAATACTCAAAACTCTACGAAGCAAGCGAATCAAACATTTTCTTTAACAAATTTATAAGAAATACTCTCAACTCTATCTCTTTCTCTCTGACAGGGTCAAATTAAATTAGTTAGCGAAACTCGGCAAACGTGATGGCTAATTTCAAATAAAACAAAACTTGAACATCAATAACTGTTTATGCACAACAACCAATACAAATGATCTTCAAACTATTGAAACCGACTGTTGGCGCTGATACGTCGGGTGCTCAGTTCCAAGAGCGAATAAATAAAATACGTGGAATGTACAATCTGATGTAATACAATATACACGTTTAAAGAGACGTAGTGTCTTCGTCGTGGTAAGAATTTGAGTGACGCGGCGCTCGGAACGGGAGGACCGCCGCCGCGCCGCCGGACCGCGCAAGCGCCCGCGCCGCCCGGCGCGCTGATGCCGCTGCCCGCGCGCCCGTTCAGCCACCGCGCGCCTCCAACCAGTCGTAGGCATGACATGCATAGACACCGACGAAGAAACATGGAAAGTAGTTAAAAACTCGTGGCAGTACGACCATGGTTGTGTTCATGAGTAATTTTGTAAATCTTGTTGTCGATTGTGAAGATTCTGGCCTTGCAGCCCAGGGAGACCTTTACACAAACCCAGCTTGCTTTCGGACCCTTGCTAGTACTTCGCTTGTTGTAGCGAAACCCATCGTACTCCATGACGGGATTCCCAAACCTTGATTGCAAAAACAATATACCTGAAAGTGACAAGACCGATTAAAGTCATGAAGAACAGATATGGAAGAAAATTGGCAAGAAAGGGAATGTATACTCAGATGGCGAGTTAGAACTGAAAGGAACACTGCTATTTTTTACATAACGGAATTTCAGATTTCAAAGGTAGAAAAATATATTCAACATAACATTTAATGCCAACTAAAATTAGAAAAACGAAATAATCAAATTCTAAAACCACTCTTCCCCATACATTGAATAAATCAATGGTTGTGTTCATGCAATTTTCTAAGTACCAGGTTGTGCATCAGAACTATAGTAGTTTTACAACCTTGATAGGCTTTGATGCATATCCATCTGGACATGGGAGGCTTACTGCAGCTATGCCTTCTGAATCTGTAGCCCTGGTAGCACAGCACTTTAGCTCCAAACCGTGACGTCCCAAAATAAGGACCTAGGTGAGGAAAAGTGAGAATATTGGATAAAAATACTGTTTTAATTAAATGGCGAATTAATTGTTTTCATGAATATTCTAGTGACTTAGGGCCCAATCACACGTACCACAATCACAGCACAACACGTGTGCACTAATTTATAAGTAGTTGATTCAGACGGGTCCGTCTGAATGAACTACTTATAAATTAGTGCATATGTGGTCACATGTGGTCGTCAAAATCAACCGTGTGGGCGATACCGACCACATCAGGGCTACGTTGCAGCTACAACACAACCACAACGTTGTGTCGATGTCTTCCTAGAGAAGACAGATTGACTCCGGCTTTTTGCCGGAGTCAGTCTGTCTGTCTGCAAACACAAGGCACGACGTAAAATCGGAACTATGTGCTCGCTGCGATGTGGTGTGGCTGTGGTACGAATGATCGCGCCATTACTCGTCATTGCTAACTATCTATTAGGTATCTAAGGTAAATTAATCTTTTTTCATTTAAAGACATCTTCATACATACGGCGAAATTCTCCTCGATAGTACTTATCCCAGTTCCAGTTTCTCTACTATTATTTAAATATGAAAGTCACAACATGAATAAAACAATCTCGTCACAGTCATCGACATTTTATTTTCTTCCAAAAAAAGAAACAAGTCAAATCTAAGAACAAAAAAAGAAAATATAATAAGAATGCACATATAATTATGTATTTAGTAAGTAAGGAACACGCTAATGCTGCATTTCCCCGGCATGAGCCGCGACAGGGTCTCGACAGGCGTAGCAACGCCTGGCGCGAGGTATACAGAGATAGTAGTCAATGGCGCCGATTCCCTTGTTCACAAACTAAACTGAAGTTAAGTTCAGTGTATCTTTTTCTTTCTATTTCATTAAGAAAAGTACAGAAGATAAATATCAGTTTAGTCCTGTCAAATTAAGATACTCCATAGACAGTTTAGACGTGATTAAAAGCATGGCTACTAAAAATACGTCAATTTACGTCCGGCGATGACTAATTTGACAGGACTAAACTAATATTTACCTCTGTCCTTTTCTTAACGAAATAGAAAGAAAAAGATGCACTAAACTTAAATTTAGTTTAGTTTGTGAACAAGGGAATCGGCACCAATGTCCCATCAAAACGTAGCATGAAAGCAATGAACTTTATTTAACTATGGTTATGCTCGTTTAAGATTCTTATAATTTCGTTTTCGACGACTACAAGGGTTTTCTTACATCCTCCCAATACTTTCGAGCAAACCCATCGGCTCTTAGGAGGTTTACTAGAACTGTGCTTCCTATACTTATGTCCTTCATACCATAGAACTGGTTTTCCTTGCAGAGACATCCCGTAGACGAGACCTTTGAAGACAGAAGCAAGACAATAAAATTTTAATACCTAATACATTTTAGTTTTTAACAACTACTGTAATTTAATATTGCTTATTAAATCATAACTTTTGCAAGAAATACAAACATTCTAAATAAAAATATTATTTATTGTCATTGATGAATATAAATTTTGATGGATGGAGAGGGGATTGTGTGAGGAATGATATGAAAGAGAAGGGAGTGATTGATAGCGTAGGGGTTGACAGAGGAGAAGGAAAGAAGAAAACGTGTTGCGCCGACCCCAACAACATGGGACCAGGGCAGGCAGATGATGATGATGGTCATTGATACATTATTATCGCTTAAATAACACTTAATACCTTGATGAGTTGAGTGTAGACAGTTAAACTTCATGGACAAACGTTTGGTATTCTATGAATCTCATGTGATGCCGTCGATGAGCCCACCTTCGCACGGACATAAAAATATCGCGACGGGATTTTATCGTGCACTGGATTTTCAACTCTCGGTGTAGTCTGGCAGAGCGGATCCTAGCACGTCAAAAAAACTATCGGTACTGTTGGATTTTCAACTCCCGGCGCTAAGCAGTGCGTTGAAAATCCAATGTGCGATATAATCCCGCCGCGAGAAAAACGCGCCCCTGCAAACCTGGGCATAAATGATGGTTAATGTGTCATCAAAACATAGCCTGAAAGCCACTAAGTCTGAACAAACAACTAAGTATGGTTATGTTCGTGTAAGATTCTAATAATTTCATTCTCGAAAACTATAAGGGTCTTCTTACATCCTCCCTTACTCTTTAAGCAATTCCATCGGATCTTAGGAGGTTTACTAGAGCTGTGCTTCCTGTATCTATGTCCTTCATACCACAGCACTGGCTGTCCTTGCCGGGACAGCGTGTACATAAGACCTTGCAAGACAGACAAAATATTAGGATTAAAATGTCCATTATATTTTAGTTCTTAATAACTAAGTACTTTAATTTAATATTGCTTATCATAACTTTTGGAATGAATACAATCGTTTTAAATAAAAAGTATTATTTATTGCTCTGTTATTTTTTCAGTTTCACAAATATCGCCAAAATTTTACACATTATTATTTTTTAAATTACACTTAGTACCTTGATGAGTCGAGTGTAAAACGTTAAACTTCATAGTTAAATTTGTTCTTCAAACGTTATAATTCGTTTAGTTGTCTTTGTATCTCATCGATATCATACATATAGAGACGTTGCCATTTAGTTTACAACCTTCGACAATTTCAAGTTAAACAAATATCAACTTTATTATAATGGTAATTAAATTGATTTCAGAGGGACTAGCACTATTGAAAAAGTTATAAAAATGTTTGAAGTTGTAGCGTAAACTGAACTTTATTGTAGGCATTAAAGTATTTTTTCCATAAACTCATATTTGTTTACATGTTTGGCAAATAAATTGCGAATGCAGATTACGTGTGATTATGGTGATGCAAAATCTTGATAACCTGATCAAAATAAAGGACGATGGTACACTTACACCCCGAGGGAGACCTTACACAGTACCACCTGGTCATCGGAGGCTTGCTGGACTTATGTCTCGAGAAGCGGTAGGACTTATAGCAGAGCAACGTCGCTCCCCGTCGGGACGTGGTGAAAAATAGACCTTAGGAAACAAAAGCGAAATCAAAATCATAAATAACCAGCTGTAGCCGAGGTTTGACTGACATCAAAGAACAATTCATTATGTATTATAGATTAATTATTATTACTTCATGGTACAACCCATAAAAAACTCGTATGTGACAACAAACATCTAAACACTCACCTTTAAAATCTTAGCAGGATATGCATATATTTTTTAACACAAAATTAAACCCAAAATATAAGATGGTCATTCCCCTTTTATTTCAGAGCACAAAACAGTTATTGGAAACAACCAAGTAAAAAAATTTAATCAGTGGGTGTGTTCATTAATAACCCTCGAAACTTCGTCGTTTTCAAGGATGATGGTAGCTCTGCAGCAAACTGGATAGGGATATTTGATACAAATCCACCTAGTCTTTGGCGGGTTACTAGAACTATGCTTTGCATAGCGGTAACCATGCCAACAAAGAGTTTTCCCACCACGCTGAGACGTCTCGAAATGCAGACCTTAAAAGTTGAGGAAAAATAATATTATATTACATAACAGATCGAAACTAATAAGGTAGAAGGGTCACCGACAGCTGTTGCCCGAGGTTTCACTTGCATCCTAAGGGAATTACTTTAAGTATACGGATAATTTGTCTATGTGTGACAAACACATAGGCAACATACATTTCTTTAAGACAAAATTAAATACTCAAAAACAAGATGCTCATTTTCCTTTTATTTGGAAGCACAAAACATGAAATAAAAACAAGAACAGAAAAAAGCCAATTATACTCGTAAATTGATCAATCAGTGGTTATGTTCATTTAAAACCCTCACTACCTCGTCGTCAATTAGGATTAACGTAGCCCTGCAGCCAGTTCGAAACTTGTCACAAATCCACCTAGACATTGGAGGGTTGCTAGCACTATGCTTTAAGTAGCGGTAACCACGCCAACAAAGAATTTTTCCACCGCGCTGAGAGTTCCGGTAGTGCAGTTCTTGAAATAAATATGTAAAATAAAAAATATATTAACAAAATGTTCGTGAAGTTCTGCAACGTTTATATATAAGTAGTTCATTCTTGTATTCAATTAAAAAGAATTCAGCAAAAACTTCAGTAGGTAGTTAAATCCACTATGGACTTCTACTTCGTGTCGCTAGCGCGACAGTAATTCAAATTTTGTTGGCCCAAAACTTGGCCACTTCTACGCCGTTGTCTGTGGCAGCACAGAGGTCCCTATGACTGCATGTTTTGGGCATATAGAGCGAGATAGGAGGTAGGTACTAGCGCTGTAACGGAACCTCGCCTCTGCTAAAATACCCCCGTAGATCCCTAGTAGGTACTATTAAAATAGAAAACTACTTAATTTTTTTTTAAACCTACTTTATTTCTTACTGAACATTTTATTTAAATAGTCCCTGCCCTAGGTAGGTAAGAGTAAAGGCAGGAAAAAAAGAAAAAAAAATTGCAGTAGTAAAAAAAATTTTCATAGAATAGGTATTAGGTTACAAAAACCAAACATGAAAAAATAAACATGGACAAAAAAAATAGACCTTCCTATTTTGAAGACAGTCGATGTTAAAAGGCAAATAGAAATTGGTATACTAAAAATGCCCTTCCAAGACGACAAATTTTCAAAAAAGCTTTTTTACTTAATATACAGGGTGTATACTAGGTAAACGCTACATACAAAATATGCCAAGCAAATTCACAAAACAGTTGGTAAACAACTATAACTAACGACGATATTAATCTATGCATGAACAATAACTCAAAAGTAACGATATAAAAAACAAAATGATGTCCTCATAACTAAAAAAAATATGCCACTTCTCAATCATATAAAACTTAAATTAGATGTAATTGCAACAATACACCGTTCGTATGCCTTTCAATTTGAAAAACCAAATCGTATAAATAAACAAGAGTAATTGTATATCATTAAAGAGGCATAACTTCTGTGTATCGATTTTAATTAAAGTGAATAAACTTGGTTGAACCGTGTATTAAATTGTCCGTGTATTATCTATAATACCTATACAGGGTGGCAGGGACATCGACGCGCAGCCTGTTACCATGGAGTACATGATTCTGGACGCCCTTGCGTTGAAATTTTTCGTCGATAATAAAAAAAAATTGCGCTTCCATACATTTTGACCGCGTAGGCTTTTCTATAAAACGGCTGTTTTTTTTTTATATAACCGATGAAAAATTTCTACGCGAGGGGGTCTAGAATCATGTGCTGAATTCATGATTTCTACAGTTTGCGCGTCGATGTCCCTGCCACCCTGTATTTACGAAACTTGTAAAATTGTATGACATAGACGGGAAGTATCACGCAGAATTAGGCACCACAGTTTTAATAATTAATACTTTTTGGTCATGTAAACTTATTTTTATATTAAGCACCTAAGTATATATACGTATTTAAGGCCACAACAGTCTACATCTAAGACAAAAATCAATATAGACCAGAAAACACGCTATGTTATGTATACATAATACTTCAGAAGTTACAAATATGTGAGGGGCAATAACAGCACGGGTCGATCGATCAGGTTAAGCTATGCTTGCCGCAGTTGGTCCGTGCATGGGTGACCATCTTTTCGTACCAAGACCCCTCTGTCCGTCGGCAAGCACGTTAAGCCGTTGGTCCCGGCTGTTATTCGTGGATCTTTGACAGTCATTACGGGTCGTCAGAAGCCCGAAAGTCTGACAACCAGTCTTACCAAGGAGTTTCGTATTACCCAGTAACTGGGTTGTGGAGGTCAGATAGGTAGTCGCTCCATGTAAAATACTGGTACTCAGCTGCATCCTGATCCCAAGATAGTTGGGGAAAGGCTAGGCAGATGATGCCTTCAGAAGTTACAAATGAACTTAAAACTAAACTTTAACAATAAAACAAACTCTAATTTTTACTTAAATTATTGGAATGTAACAACATGAAATGAAAAAAATTAATATAAAGCTAAAAGAAACAATAAATGTACTGAACACCATTGAATGTGCTTACACCATTCTAATCATTCGATGTTTATAACACATTTTTATGAATAACAATTAATATAGAATTGCTTATTTAAAGTAATTATTATAGGAACTATTTTCAAAAGGCATTTGGTCATAGTCACTAAGTTTAGTTTTACTGTAATTTTGAAATGTCAAAAATACTACACCTAATTAACAAAGTTATTTTACGTTCCATTACAAGTAGACAATACCGTTTCTCTATTATCTTTATAGTTATTATTTTTATATTTTAAGATATACTGAGTTAACCTATGCTCCTCTCAAATTTTACTGTAGGAAGTAAAAAACCCTGAATAAATTTTACGAATATAAACTTTCTCTTACCAACATAATTATATATTTACTTAAAAAAAAACACATCCTGCAACCAGGGTAAACAAGTACCTATTTTACTGTGATATATGAAAAATATGAGGTATTTTTTGTGTGATAGTGCGGCATTTTATAGTACATACCTATAGGTAAAATTCCCAAAATGGTTGTGCCTGCAACTGTTTTAAATACTTAGAAAAATACTATTAGGTATGTACGGTCCCAACTTAATTTACGAATAAAAACGAAGTTATTGCCAAGCAACAGTATGACGAAGATACAAGACGAGTTAGTATAAAATGTAAACAATGTTTATAGAATAGATATGAACGGCTCGCCAGCATGCAGATAAACCCGGAGAGGTTTTGGTTGTGGGGCTAAAACTAAATGTGAATTTGGTTAAGTGTTTTATAAATAAAAACATAATAATAATAGTCTTTGACGATTGATATAAAAACGGCATTACAAAAATACAATAATCGAGCATTACAAAAGTAAAAATCTCGGTAGCCTAGACGTAAAAAATACTGTCTGTTAAACATCAGGGATGACAATGTTCCCCTGCAGTTCTGACGATGATGTCGTTTTTGGTGAAGAGTGTTGCTTTGCATTTCTTCCAGCTACAGTACCAGCGCTGTCCATTTTTCTTGTGTTTCCCGTGTGCCCAGAACTTGTGTGTGCCCACCAGGATCACCGGCCTCCCCCACCGGCTCATGCCGAACACCGGCACTGAAAGAAATGATAAGCAACCTCCAGTTAGGGGAGGAAAAACAAAAAAAACGGAATGATGAAATGAGTGACGTTTAAAAATTTCTAGAAGCTTAGAATTAAAATTTCTAAAATTCAATGGTGGGTCAAGAAAAGATAAGAATTTTGAAAGCGGTTGTTTTAAAAAAGTGGTTGGTCGATCTAAATTCTACAGCAAAAAAAAACATCGGTATATAAAAAATATTAATCAAAAATTTAATGAAACTTCGTACAATATTAAAATAAAATTATTTTGCTCTCTAACAAAACAGCAAATTAAATTCAATGATATATTTTTGGTACGCATAGGTAAATTACTACTTTGAAGTACATTTACATAAAAGCAACATGCATCTTTTAAGAGCCTCTACGATAAGAATTAAAACTAAAACACGAAACATGCCATGCTGCCATGCTACTGAACAAATAAAAACATACACAAACAATTTAATATTTAAGTGCTTAAATCGGCCCTTTAGTCAACATAAAATAATAAACAAAATATAATGTAATAGTTAAACAAAATAGAATGCGTTTACGAACTAAAATTTAAAAATAAGAAAATTACATCTAATGCTGATGCTCATTGGTTGTCTTGACTATGATGTCATCGAGAGTGATGATGGCGGCCCGACAACCCGATGAGAGTTTGTTGGAACACGTCCAGCGGCGCCGACGGCCGTACATCGATACGGAGGATCGCGTAAATCGGTAAGGTCCCAGCTCAATGACAGGATTCCCAAACCGACTCTCACTGAACACAGGCACTGCGAATATAAATACCTTGAGTCAATACCTGAGCTGTATTTTTATAAAAACTAAAAAAACGCATCCATTGTTTGTTGCGATTATTTGGGATAGTTAGCATCAGATATTTATAGCATATTACGAACGTAGACAAAGGAAATAAGTGTGTGAGGATGCAGGCGGCGTTCTGCAGTTTCTGATCACCCCCATACGACGAAAGCGTGACTTTATGTACTACATGTAATAGCATTCCTATTGGAATGATTAGAATACGGTTAGGAAAATAAAATACAGAATAGAAATGAGAATTTTAATAATTACAAAATTGGAGTAGTCATCAATGTCAACAATAGTATTTAACCACTAAATAATGCTTAAACTAAACACTACATAATATTTTCAGTGCTGCAGCAAAATATATTTTATAAAGCAACATCATAATAAAATTCAATCAAATGAAATCCATAACTTGAATATTATAGACCGAATAGCATTTGTGTCATTCCTTTGTATAAATAGTTTCATTAATTGACATTTCTTCTTCGTTTTCCTAATAGTGCTGTGGGTCCTGACCCATCTACCCATTTTTAGAGTTATGTACCCAAAGAGTGCCAACGGAACACTATTACTAAACCTACGCGGCTGGTTCAAAATGATAACTATAGGCAATATCTAATAGAAAGCTAAGATTAGAAACTAAAATCATAAAAACAGTTTGAGAAAAATAACTTTCACATTTTCAAAAAAATACATTATCTGGTATGAACTATTATTTGAAAAAGTAGGCCTAAGTCAACCTAACACAAAATTGTTCGGCTGATAGATTCACCAACACCTTGCCCAACCTCTGAGCTACAACACTTGGCTAGTAAAAATGGTTGTGGTCCAAATTAGACCTGACTATCAGTTCCCCGAGGGTAGTGATTCGAGCTCTGCACTTGGTTCTCGTCTTCGTGGTGCACTGCCATCGAACATGGCCGTTCCGTCCAATGACTCCGGAGCGAGCAAAACGAAATCCGTTCACGACCAGGAGCTCTGATTTCCTATCAGTCAGTATCCTGTGGACTGTCGGAATAAACGTAGAGTTAAAGCCCAATTTCTTTACATTATGAACTATAAATATGTTAAAGGTTGGTAAGGAAATGAATAACGAGCATGATGAGGATATAAACATTATATTTAATTCAATGGTTATGCCTCAAATAACTCCTTACTACAAAATTGTCGACGGTCGTGACCGACGCTTTGCATCTAGTCCCGGTCTTTCTGGAACATGCCCAACGAATCCTATTAATGCAAGTCTTAGACTTACTAAATTTATATCTTCCTATTTTTAACATTGGATAGCCTCTTCTGTTCTGTATCCATTCAACTGAAATGTTAAAAAAATCGTGTCAGTGTGTGCCATATAATATTAGAAACTGAATCTTTCTTAAGGTAGGTACTGAAGAAATGGAGCAGGATTGTAGAGCGTTGATTGAATTGAAAGACAGAACTAAAACGACTATTCATATGTATTCAGCTATTATTACCTATATACCAATTTATAAAGCATAACACGCATTGTATAAAGAAAACAATAAAAAAACTTATAATTAATAAACATTTTTTTACGGGGAAAGCTGCTTAAAAAATAAGTCAAATATTCAAATTATTTTAATTCAATATACAGTACAGTCCCTTAATTCAATGACTGTGTTTCATAAAACTCTTTATTATGTAATTTTCGACGGTTGTGATGGACGCTTTGCATCTCGTTCTAGTCTTTCTAGAACATGCCCAGCGGATTTTATTGCTCCAGCTTTTAGCTTTACTAAACTTGTGTTCCCCCACTCTCAACATGTAACCCCGTCTCGTTCGAAGCCATTGGGCTGAAAAATGAATACATATTGATCGGATTAGAGCTGAGACAGTACTGCTATACATTAAAGACGTCAGATGAATCGTAAAATACCAGCAACAATCAGAAACTCTGAACGAAAGGCGTGCCCTGCAATGAAACAGGTACTGTCCAAAATGGCTAAATAGAAAGAATTGTGTAAAGCTTAGCCAGAAGTCAATGCAGAACGAATGCCTCCTCTCATACATAGAAGGCACGGTCATTGACTACCATATCAGTCTTTAGCCTAGTTCGGTGCCTCACACTAGTTTGCATCCTAACCGCTAGAAAATCACAACGGTTTAGAGGATGTCGAGAAAAATCGGCGTCAAATCATTTCAAAGTGGACTCAGCATTTCCAAATAAAACATCGCTACATTCATATTAATGTTTTATTTAAAAAAATATATTAACTTCCCTTAATCTGTATGATTGTGTGTTAAATTACTTCTTAAAATTATGCCCTCGAAGGTTATCAGAAACGCCGAGCATTTTGTACGGCTCCTTGTGGTACACTGCCATCTAATCTTCTTACCATTCTTGTATGACTTGGAAAAACGAAAGCCATCCGCTATCAGCATCTGGGTCCCTCTGTGCGTTACCGTTTCCATCACTGAAACTATTTAGGACAGGTTAAAGATAGTGGATAAGAAAGTCGTAGAGATTCTTGGATGACTTGAACGTCTTCCTTCGGCAAGAAGTGGCGCAGAATAGGGTATTTTAAGTTCATAATGAAACAATAATTATACAAGATAAAAAAAAATAACTCTTGAGACTTTTAGACACCTACAGTGGCCTCCAAAAGTTAGTTGACATTTTTCCACTTCAGCTGTGACATTATACCTAATTTAAAATTCTAGTAATCCAAATGTCTGCTATAGCGTTGTTATTGACTAATTCAACTACCTATGTACCTGATTTTTTTAACCATACTGTGGCATCACAGCTGAAGTGGAAAAATGTCGACTAACTTTTAGAGGGTACTGTATATTTAAGTTTATTATTTTTATACATAAGAAGTTAAACATGATTCCGTTTGGTTATGTTTTAAACTGCTTTTCAAGATGTGTTTACTGTGGGAGATGATGAAAGCTTTACATTCAGTCCTGGGCCTGACAGAACATTCCCACCTGACCCTGCCGTGGCGTGCCGAGAACTTATTGCTCTCCTGGGAACCGGAACCCTGTTGTTTGCAACATTATCTTACCTCTGCGTGACAATACTTCTTTGACTGTAAAATAACATGGGGGTCTACTCCGAAGTAGTATCGGCCGAATGTTCGGCCGTTTCCTGCTACGAAGTTACTATTTGGTTCGGTCGGTCCCGATCCTACACTCCTACACTCTTTCGAATATTGACTATGGTCCCGACCCAACTGAGTCGATCCGAACTTTTTTCGCATTTTTCAATAATATTCAGTACGGCCATGTGTCGGTCCGATCCGAACATTCGCACTTTGCACTTCGGAGTAGACCCCCTGGATTTATTTGTCACATCGTAATATTGCTGTTATAATCTCGTGGGAGGCCTTCTAACGCTACGCCTTCCGGTATGCGGTCACCACTCCAGAACCTTTCGGTCCCATCGGCCATATGTTCTGCGAGCAAGTGCGCTGCCCACTGCCACTTAAGTTTGGCATTTCTTGGGCCTTTGTCGGTTACCTTGGTTCTCCTAAAATTCCAAGCGTAGCCGTAGGGCTATGAAATTTATGTGTACGAGACATTAATATTGAATTTGCAAATAATAAAAAAATATCAATGTTTTGTCAAGTCGTGAAAACCGTTCCAAGCTGGGATAGTTACTATTGATATAAACCAACAACAAACAATATACATAATGCAAAATATTATTTTTTATTTCCACTAGATAAAATATTGAAGAGAAAAAATAATATTTGTTCAACAAATTAAATATTTACATGAACTTATTTAAGTATATTGATGCTTTGAGCTTTACATTAAAATATAAAACATTTACAATCTCGGATAAGAGTTCATATGTATATGGATAGATAACTAAGTAGCTAGGTATATAAGCATCTTGATAATAATAAAAATAATAATGACGGCACGGTTGGCGCAGTAGTTAAGCGATTGACTGCTGCGCTGCGTGTCGCGGGTTCGATTCCCGCACGGAACAAATATTTGTATGACCTACAATTAGTTGTTCCGGGTCTGGCTGTTTGTGTATGTGAGTTTATATGTCTGTAAACGCTCCCACGACACAGGAGAAATTCCTAGTGTGGGGCAACGTTTGTATAAAAAAAACAATTATACATAAAATAAAATTTTATTCAAGTATTTACATTAATTACAATCGAGGAAAGTTCAATTCTCACTGTAATGTAGACCTGCCTGATCTAGGTTTATGAAAACCTGTGTTTCAGGCCATCAATTTACATCAAACATTTAAAAAGAAGACAACAATAAATGTATTAGAAGCTAAATTGAAAAGAAGGTATAATATTTTCAGTGGCTTAAACAGGTGGTACTATTTGGATATATTATTTTAAAACTAGATTATGATGAATAGTATTACAGTAGATAAAGTGGAGACTATTGTTAATTAGGTAAAGGAAGAGACTTATATTAGAGTAGGTAGATAGATTTTATTTTAAAATTTCTAGTAGTTTTTCCGTGTCTGCATAATTGAGTTTTGCCAAATATTCCTAAATTATATATTGATGTAAGGTAATATTCTACAAACATTAGCCTCTTAATTTTAAATTCATGGAAAGTTAAATATTATTATTAGTATTTTCCTACGACACACTATGGTATGCAAAATAATATTAACACTTACTTTTTTTAACTAGTTTTAAAAATCTTGTTACTTCAATTTCATTTTCAATGTTCAGAAATTATTCGATAAATAACACAAATTTACGATAAATTAAAATGGCCTTCCCTAATATATTAACACGTATGCAATATGTAGACCTTATGCAAATAATATTCCTAGATATTAGATAGTGCAATAATTAGTTAAAACAAAATGGTTGCTCGTGAAATAATAACAAAATATATCAAAGATCTAGTTTTGCTAAAAAAACATTTGAAATCTCTGTTTCATGCTATGAAACCAGAGACCAAACTTAAGTTGACAGAAGCGATGGCGTTTTTATGTCAACAAAGAGACTGCATTCACTTTTCGAATCAGGTTTTCCTAAAAAAAGTCTTTTCATGGTTGTGGTCAAGACAAGACTTCACGATGACGTGGTCTTCTATCGTGATGACGAAGGCCTTGCAGTTGGTCCGGTGCCTCACAGAGCACCGCCATCTTGTTTTGCAGCCGACAATCCTGTCTTTGGAAAAACGGAACCCGGCCAGAAACATCAACAACGTCCCCCTTTCCGTCTGAAACACTGAATTAAAACAAGATTTAAGTACATAATGTACTGAAGAAAATTGTTGTTTACCCCTATTTCGTTACACTGAAAGCATGCCCATTGCTTAGGTTAGGTTAGCTGGTACGGATTCTGAAATTTATTGTTTGAAGATGGTCTACGTATCAATAAACAGACCATCGACAAATAGGTAAGTACTGTTAAATGAACTTTGATTTTCTTAACGTACAGATGACGAAATTATTTACTAGATTTTTTCCTTCTCAGTGGCACAAGTGATTCCGTATAAGTTTTAAACAATGTTAAATAAAACACCAATTTATGAAAACATTTTATTTCCCTCATTTACCTAACAAATGCAAATGCACAAATCGGTAGCTACAAAAGTCAATGCTTATACTAAACAATTTCATATTAAAATAAAAAACTATAACTTTCTTAACCTAGTATTATCCTCTTACCATAAAAATATAATTTATCTAACTCATTCATTGTTCTTAACTCATGGTCCTTTATTAATATCACGTTGGAATTAACTAAAGACAACAATACATTAACATTTTAATAGGTAGCCCAGAAAGCGGGCATCAAATACTCTTGTATACATGCTACAGTTAATAACTATTTACAACATTATATCCCTGAACTGGAACATTTCCATTCTGCGTCAACAGTCAACACACATAAAGGCACTTCTAAAAAGAGAGTTTTTAGCACGTGTCGTGGCGAGAACGTGCAAAGACGACAACTGGACGACAATTGCGAAACACGCTTACAATCACAATCCAAAGAAATTTACTATTACTTGCTTCATATGTTCGAAAAGTTCGTCTGCTCAACAACGTAATTGCTTCAATGAATATTGTTGAATTTTCAAGAACAAAGGCATTGCCATTGTAAGCGTGTGACGCGATTAGGCAGCAGGTGATTCGCGCGAGGCGATTATTGCACTATAACTTATTTACATTTAAGGCCCGCGTACACGTTAGTATACATAGTTTCTCGCCTCTTATCATTGGGGCGAGAAACTAAATAAATCATAATAATGCACGTTGACAAGCACTACAAATCATCGACATTGGCATCAAGAAGCAGTAATTCCAATGAACCTGGACAATTACTACTCTTTATCACAAATATTGGCAACATTGGCGGTAAGAATCACCGTAGAAGGATGGTCTCGGATAGCCAATAGTTCCGAGTAGTCTCGTACCGAATGACTACTGCCACGTAGGTACGTTTCTATACAGGCTGGCTTTTAAATCACTGACAATCTTTCAGGGAGTAAAATATACATTTAAACTTTCAGTAAACTTGAAAAAAACTTGAAAAATATCTGCTCTTTCATATAAAAATGCACTGTCCGAAACTAGAGCTTGGAAACTTTGCGGCTATTTCGGTCCCATGTTTGTTCATATCATATTCATGAGTACCTCTTTCACCACTTGAAAGATTGATAATGATGTCTAATTCAGCCTGTATATTCCCGAACTCTAACTATCGTCATTCGTAATGATTGTGTTTCAAACAACTCTTCAGGATCTGGTCGTCGACGGTGGTGAGGAATGCTTTACATTTCGTTCGGGATCGCACGGAACATTGCCATCTAATTTTCACACCCATAGTTTTTTCCTTTGAAAATCGGTATCCTCCAACCAGCAACATTACTGTACCTCTACTTGTCCTGTACTTTGTTACTGAAAAGAAAAAACCAAAAATAATTATAATTTAACACAAAAAAAGTCTCGATTTAGACCTTCTCCTTTAATCACATCTGCATTGTGTCATTTTGTCGGGGGATGGGCAGAAATTACAAACCTGTTTACTAAGATCTCATAACTTTTTAATAAAAAAATAATATTATTATAAAATCATTACAAAGCATTTTTCTTATTATATTAAATAATATGGCAAAACGATATTTCAACATCACTTCCATAAACGACAGATTCTACTTCAATCAATTACCATAGACAACAAAAATAAAATCTCAAAAACCTCATCTGAAACAGCTGTTCGACTAATTTTTTACTGGTTACTAATACCGGAACACCTATTTCTTCCCTTAACCACATCAAGATTAATTCGCCGTCGTTGCTTCAGCCATGGTTGTGATTATGATTGGCCTTGATCACAGTCCCATCGGCCGTAAATATGAAAGCTTTGCATTTTGTCTGTCTGTATCTGGAACACGTCCATTTTGTTTTTCGGCCGCTTATGCTTTTCTTGTAAAAGTGATAGCCACCAACTTCTAGCATTACATTTCCTCTATTTGTCACTAAAGGTGTAACTAAAATAATTTTAAGTTATTACTTAAATTGCAAATTAGATTTCAATGATCTTTTAATTTTCTCTTTACAAAATAATAATTGAAAAACATCATTGTACGTTACTTTTTGCCCCTTAATCATAGAGTACAAACCAACCCAAATCTTGAAAAGGGTTAAAGTTGAATATTTAACCTACCCATCCGATTTGGGTAAGTATTTATATATAGATATTTTAATATTAAAACCCTTTTCATGATTTCGGTAGGTTAGGTTAGCCATTATCCTCATATCAATCAACCAAAAATACCCAATTCCGGACAAAGGCCTCGTTTCTTTCAGGCAAAATTAAGTTAAGTGATTCTTGTTGCCATTATCATCACTCTTGAAAGACTGATTAGTGAAAGATAGAATAATACACTTGTCTACAATCATCACATAATAATTACTATCCAGACGGATATAAAACAGTTTTTCAAAACAATTGATATATTTGATAGGTATATCAATTGTTTTTACATCAGACAACATTACATAACACATTATTATGTTGTTATTGTGACTAAAAAATGAGTAGGAACTTAAAATCTACGAAGGAATATATTAAATCTTTAAAATAATAATATTTAGGTATGCATGAAAACATTTCCAAAATTTTATAAACTACGGGCAAACGAGACATTTGTATCTGTCTGTGATAGTAAGACACGTGCCTCAGCGGAGTAATTGCGTAACACGCTAACAGTAGCAATAGCTTTCATTTGACAGTTCAAGATTGCGTTATTTACGTTGATGAGCAGACATTTTTTTTTTGCGGTAATCCGCTGAAAAAAAAATGTCAAATCAAAATTATTCAGATTGTGATTAAAAGTGTGTTACGCAATCAAGGAGTTGTTGGAGATGTCCATAAGCGGCGGTGACCAATAGCCATCTGATAGACCGCTAGCTTGTTTACCAACAAACAACGTAAGAAAGGGACGGATCACTAAATATATCCCGTAGATGGAGGTATAAGATGGTTATGTTCGAGACAAGTCTTCACTGGGCGTCCTTCCACAGTTGTGATGTAAGCTTTACATTTTGTTTGGTTTCTCGTGGAACACTGCCATCTTGTTTTGCAGCCAATGACAGAGCTCTTGTAAAACCGATACCCGCCAGCTTCCACTGCCAAAGTACCTCTTCTTGTTGTTTTCAGCATCACTGAAAGCATAACTCATTTTTGTTACTGGTTAAATATTCCGTTTATTAATACTATCAGTGGCTTCCATATTTTGTATTTTTGTGAATAAAAATCATTTTTCCAAACTCTGTCTTTTTATTATTTAGATAAGTAGACACATCGGACATACCAAAGAAATGATTAAATTTAACATTACATCGTTTTATTGACGTACCTTATAACTAATAAAATGGAATTGTAAATTATTTCGTATTGTCTATGTAACTAATCGATCGCCATTTTGTCTACTCTCATATCGTCCAGGTGTAATTATATAAAAAAATAGTACTTTAATGACAGACTCTATCCACATGTAACAATAAAATTTAAAAGTTTTTTTTATAACATAATTCCTTAAGCTAGGTAGGTACACACGCAGCGACATGATAGCGATTTCAAATAAATAAAACTCTCACACAGATTTGCAGCCGATTTGTAACTAGCGATGTCAACACCTGTGTGGACGTGAGATTTTGAAATCACCAGAGAACTTAATAGTGTTATTATAGTTGAATAATAGGTAACAATAATAGGCAACAATAATAGGTAACAATAATAGGTAATAATTATAGGATTAAGATAGATAAAACGAAAACAATAAAAACATTTATTTCTGCATATGTCAGCTCCTTGAATACTGTGCTTAATAGAGTAGCCCAAACGTTGTTTCTACATTATCTGTGAGGGACTGACGGCGGACCCTATGTAAAATGGCGGCGCGTCAATGCAACAGCTGATCGGGTGGCGCGTGCAACAGCGGTGGGCGCCATATTTACGATATTTTTGATGAAATTGAATGAGGTTAGATAAAGTATTTAATGAAACAGCACGTACTAGGCATTAAAACTCTCGCGTGATACAATAAAAAAACTCGCCCACAAAATGGGTAGATAAGGACGTGTCAATGATTTAATACTTAATTATTTATCTAATATTTGATATAGAAATACTGATACAAAAACAATTATAAATTAATAGCCCGATGCCTTATATATATATTTAAACACATATTTACGCCTTTATTTATAAACGTCGCTTAACGTTATAAATCATTAAACGTCGAAAAAAGTATGGTTTCACTTAAGTACGTTTAATGATTACTTAGCAACGATTATCAATATTTGCCAGTGCGCTTAAGCAGAAGATTTGTAAGAAACAGTGAAAACTTAATCATAATAACTCGCACACAGTCACGAACACTAACAAAAGCGATTTTATCACGAAATTATTGCACCTTTTAGATTAGACCTATTTGTTATTATTGTTTTTTATTTCAACTAAGTAAGTACATATAAATTACATTTTTAAATATTTTTATAATTATTGTTTTAATTATTATGAATGTAGGAATGTACTATGTAGGTATTTTACAATTTTACAATCTACAATTTTTAAGATAAGATATTGTAAATCTGCACCATTTCTATAAATAAACGTTATTATTATTATTTTTTGGTGTTGTTTTTGGTATTGTAGTCGAGTCGTTGAGCTCCTTCGGTTTTGAGTTGACTTGTACGATTACTGACATACACTGACTGGACTGGTCCACTCAAATCTGTGGTTCTTCCCTCAAAAGACCATCTCAGACACTAATCTGCATGGTCCTCATATTATGGTCTGACCTCTGAGTTTGTTTCGGTCTTTCTTCTCAGAATAGTTGGTTATGAAACACCGAAGTCATCTAGTTTAAAAAAAAATATTTACTGTTGACGTGTTTTTTTGTCAATTTACAGAAATAAATTTATTTATTTTATAATAATGGGTTCCTAACTTAATACTATGTTCCTTACAACTTAAAGGTACCTATAATGAAAATAGTAGGAGAAAATCGCTTTTAAAAGTTACAATGTACAAAAAGGTTTATTGCAGAAACTTGTACAACTCTTACAGTAAATCTTACACATTATTGTGTACATAATAGTGCTCGTGACTATACACAGACGATTATAATTAGCTACACATGCATATGATTATGATATAAACCTTTCTTAACAACTTCTCCGTCGATGGTTGTCATGAAGGCCTTGCATTTGAATCGCTTCCTGTAACCACAATTCCATCTTATCTTTGCGCCAACAGCCTTCTCTTTGTGAAAACGGAAGCCATCCGCCACCAATATTGGGTTGCCTCTATTTGATATGTAACTTGATACTGGAATGAATTAATAGAAATAATATCATATAGCAGGTTAATAAAATAAAACATAACATAACGCCTGTATTCCCCGAAGGGTAAGGCAGAGATGTACCTATAGTACACCCACACTGCGCCAGTGTTGTTTAATCCCAAGTAATAAGGAGCGATCCTGTTGCTATCAACCGTGCAAAAATCCAAACTCCGGTCTGCTGCTAAGAAATTGTAGATGGAAATACCCAAACTAGACCCAGATAAACTACATACAGGCTGACAATGAACTTGTAGCGGTATCTACAACGCCACATGCGAACAGCGCGTCATACTGACGTCACGCAAATCCTGCATCTCGCAAGCAGAGTTTACCGCGCAATTAGCATAGATACAATTTCCCAACATCAATCGTTGGGCAATTGCCCGCCAGACACAACACCCGTCGGGCCGGAGTATCCTCCCTTTTCTATAGAGTATGAGTGAACTTTAACACCCTGTTTCTCATGCCTCCAAAAATGTATTACCATCCTTCTAGTCCCCATCATCCTTCCCTCATCCTCCTCATCCATCCCAGTCATCCTTCTAGGCCTTTGTTACCTATCTTATACTTATTAAAAATCCTCAAGCTGATCCGTGGCGAATATATCGGTCACTGTTTCGCAATGTATCGCAAAATTATGCAGCTTTATCAATTGAACCGGACCTTAATTCACAATACTAATGTCTGAACGCTAAGGTCGTTTCCGCAAGCTGAGGACAAAATGAGAACAGTCAGCCTTGCGAAACATCTCGAATTATCCAACCCACACTTCGTTAAATAGACGCAAACACTTACCCCGTTACTTCCATTACTCGCACACAAATTCACAATATTGCACCAACGGCAATACGTATGTTTATTCTGTAGTAATTTCCAAACAATGATGGCTTACATTGACAGGAATTATGCAAATAATTACGGAGCAACCGTTAGTTTTGTCTTGCACCCATTGACATCACTCCGGTTTAATTATTTTCCCGCTACCGTCAGTTGTCCGTTGTCTAATAATAATTATGTTATTAAAACTATTGTGGCGAGGCTAGTAACGCCATCTAGTATTGGACTCGAGAACTAAACTATCGATCATTACAACTTATTTAAAAAAGTAGACACATAGAACGCACAAAATTTATTTTATGTTTGTTACATATTTTTAGTGACGTAGGTATATGCATATATATCTGTATCTATAAATTAAATTGTAAATCGATTTTGCCATGTTTAAATAATAAGTACATTTATTTGTACCATATTATTTCATTTCAAATTTATTTACACTTATACTTACTTATCTATCATTATTTGACACCGATACGAAAAAAACTAAATACAAGTTTTTTAGGTTAGGTAGGTACCTATGCTATTTTGATCTTCATCAATCAATCAAGATCAAGTAATTAAATACAGTTTTCTATGCACCAGCCTGCACAGTGCCGTAGCCTCAGGTATTTCAAAAGTGACGAAGATATAAAAAAAAAACTTTTCAGTACATGCATGATATGATAAGTTATATTGAAGTATGATTATGACCAAAACTATTCTTAACAACTTTTCCGCCGATGGTTGTCATGAAGGCCTTGCATTTGAATCGCTTCCTGTAACTACATTGCCATCTTATCTTTGGTCCAACAGCCTTCTCTTTGTGAAAACGGAAGCCGTCCGCCACCAATATTGGGTTGCCTCTGTTTGATATGTAACTTGTCACTGGAAGAAATGAAAATAAAAATTAGAGGAGGAAGGTAGGAGGAAACCTGCATATCTTACCTCAAAATGCATATAAACTTCATACACACAAAAAAGCATCTTTAATGGGGAAAAGCAGGTAGGTACTCAAGAATTTGCTACACTGGATGTATCAGAAAGGTGAACAACTTTCGCCATGGGACCAACACGGGACTGTCCCACACAAAACTTACTTCCTCGACCCAAATATATGGGACGGCTGATTATTATTTGCCGTCGCGTCGCGCCTGTTTGCGGGGAGCCTTCATAGAAATAAACAGTGCTGATAAAAACGAATTGTTGTATATTGAAAGTTATAAAATACTGTACATTCCTTAAAGGATAATTTGTCAATACAATCATCAAAGTATTTTTCTTGACTTTTTTTTTTAAACGTTGCCCCACACTAGGAATTTCTCCTGTATCGTGGGTGCGTTCACAAACATTTAAACTTACATACACAAACAGCCAGACCCGGAACAACTACTTGTAGGTCATACAAATATTTGTTCCGTGCGGGAATCGAACCCGCGACACGTAACGCAGCAGTCAATCGCTTAACCACGCGCCGTTTTCACACACGTTTCTAGATCAACTATATAGGTACTAGTTATTTTTATTTTTCCATTTTAAAGATGGAGAAAGAGAAATAATTTAATTAATTAATTGCGTCAAAATTACTTAAGTTAATTCGTCTCATTGATTAACATTTAAATATTATAAAGCCAAAAGAAATTTTCGCAACAAAAATGATTCGGTTGAATTTCGTTGTTAGAATAGTGTTTTTATATTATCCAAGTATTGACATGATGTAAAAATTCCTTTGCTACACAGGACATGACTGGCGAAATAAATAAAAATAAACCTCTGCCAGAATAGAATAGAATGGAATACTGTTTATTATGTACACCATATAAATTATAGACATAAATATAGAAATTGCCAACATGGCTGTATAATAAATTATCGAAGGGAAATTATCGGAGGGGTGTGCTAGCTAGAGAGCATTTAAGAGTGCCTTCCTTTATTTTGTAGCATTTTATGTCCTATTTCAGCACCTCAGAATAAGTTTTGGTTAACTTAAGCAGACAAGTTTATAAAAAAAATACATGATATTTTTCTGCGTATTAAAACCTTACCTAATTTGATTTGTGCTTGCAGGTAACGAATATCTAAGAAAGAACTAAAAAAACGTCAAAAATTTACAAAAAACCAGGTTTATTATTACAGTAATGGCTCGCGGTGATTATGTCCAAGATTGGAGCATACAACGTGTCTCTCTATAGTTCTTATAAAAGCTTTGCACTTGTAAAGTTTTCTGTAAGCGCACTGCCATCTTACTTTTGGTCCGAAAGCCTTCTCCCTGTAGAAACGAATGCCACCAGCCACAAGCATAGGAGTGCCCCTGCTTGAGGTAATCATTTGCACTACAAACAAACAATATTGTTAAAAATCATTAAACTAACGAGTGCAGACAATATTTTTTTCATATATTTTAAACTGTCGAAGGCTTCTTCAGCAAAGGCCTCTAGTTCAAGTACAATGCACGAGTGAACAGAAGGTTTGTACGGCCGGCAAAGGTGATGGGACAGACTGGATGCGGAAAGCGGAGGACAGGGTGTTGTGACGCAGCTTGAGAGAAATCTATGACCAGCAATGGACTACGATAGGCAGAGTTGATTGAAGCAGTAGGTAATACTGATACCTACTTTATACTGCAAACGCCGTTTCGTGAACAGCATTATTCCATGATCAGCAATAGACATTTGTGAATAAAATGTACAACGTTTGAATCTATTCAGCAAAGGTAAAATTAAATTAAACCACATAAAACTACTTCAATATTATTTTTATTTTATTCTATTTTTAAAGGTTGCTTATTTATTTCGTGCTACGTATGTATGTCATGTGCGTGGATGACCATATGTGTTAATCCAGGTTATAAAGTATCTGTGTGCCAAACACCCAAATCCGTTCAGCAGTTTTGGCGCCAATCCGCCATACATCCAGACAAACGGACAAAAATTCTAAAAGCTATACGAGTATCTTCGGCATCGGACTCGTTCCCGTCACCTC
Organism: Apamea crenata; assembly: GCA_949629185.1. NCBI lineage: Eukaryota > Metazoa > Arthropoda > Insecta > Lepidoptera > Noctuidae > Apamea > Apamea crenata. The sequence continues at coordinate 14,622,436 of OX451363.1, read as the reverse complement.
GTAACAATTGCTTTTTTTCAAAAATATTTAATATATCTAATAATAATAATAAAAACTTTATTGCTCAATAGTTTACAGAGATTTTACATTGGCCCCAAACTAGGCAAGCCTTTTATTCTAGGCAAATATTTTATTTTGACTTCGTTACTATTTTAATATAATATGTATATATAAATACATTAAACCTCTTATAAACAATATAAATAACACAACTAACTATTTACACTAGGTACCAAATTAAAAGCCTAACTAACTTACTACACAAATACATACAAAAAAAAGGACAATTAGGCGTCGAAGTACTCGTGTGCGCTCCTATCGCTGTTATCCGGAAACGTGCCCAGAAAACTGGCAGTATTGCCACGATGAATGACAATGCTTATTATTTGGCCAAAGAACGAGCCAGCCCTCTGGTCACGTTACGAGCAGTCATCGATGAATTTCCTTACAAAGGAGACACGCCCTTTTGAAAAATTGAATAAATACATATTGCACCGGATTTCTGAATACAGAATTTGAAGTTGAAAACTTGTCAAACTGTACTTTACTTAAGATTTAGTAAAAGATTCAATAAAAACATATTGCACCGGATTTCTGAATATAGAATTTGAAGTTGAAAACTTGTCAAACTGTACTTTACTTAAGGTAACCTAAGAAATCGTTACGTTTTTAACAAAGAAATTTTGGGTTTTGCTTTGACCTTAAGTAATGATGAAGTAAAGTTTGTCAAGCAGTCAACTTCAAATTCTTCAAGCTCTCGAAAACTACACACGGCTCGAAAAATGTATTACTACAATATTATATTAGAATTGTAGAATGTACTGAGAATTTTATCGGTCCATACCAATAGTCAGAATTCAAAACGTAATCATATTCTGCAAGGGACATTTTTGTACAACATCTTCGTTAAATTTGTGGTGATTGTGTTCGAGATAAGTTTTGACCACGGTGTCGCCCACAGTTGTGATCGCGGCTCTACACTTCAGGCGTTTCTTTTTGCCGCAATTCCAACGTATCTTGGAGCCCCACTCTTTATGCTTGTAGAAGTGTTCACCACCACTCGCCAAGATAGTGGCGCCTCTCTTCGTAAAGATCTTTTCCACTAGAACTGAAAACGTCACAGAATCACCGCGGGAAGTCAGAACAAATACCATAATAATATTCAATTTTATCTTAAGCATTAGTTTTTCTAGCCTGCGCTATTCGACTCCTGTGCAAAGGCCTTTATTTAGGAAAAGAAATACAAAATTTGAAAACAGAATTAACTTTAGAGTCCTACAGTGGAGACCGCGTATCGGCAAGCGTAGTGTGGGACGCCCCGCAGCTAGATGGACCGACGACAAGGTGGCTGGGACAGACTCGATGCGGAAGACGGAGGACAGGGTGTTGTGGCGCAGCCTGGGAGAGGCCTATGTCCAGCAATGGGCTGCGATAGGCTGATTTGATTAACTTCAGTTTAACCATTAAAATTTCGAGATGTATGTTTGGCATAACTTCACCCCGGGTTTTTGAATAAGGGGTATAGTAGTATATGTTTAATCGAGGATGTGTTCCAGATGATCTATATATATAAAATTCAAAGTCCTGACTGACTGACTGACTGACTGACTGAGACATCAACGCACAGCCTAAACCGCTGGTCCTAGAGACATGAAATTTGGAGGCTGTATTCTTTGTGAAGAGTAGGTATCCACTAAGAAAGGGTTTTTCGAAATTCCACCCCTAAGAGGGTGAAATGGGGGGATTTTGTTTGTATGAAAAATCTTATTCCTTGAGTTAATAAACTTGAAACTTGGCACGAATACTTATCTAAGTAAATTTTGAAGATGGGCATTTTTTGTTTTTATAAACTACCCCCTAAAAGAGGATTGGGGGGTTTGAAAGTTTGTATGGAAGAATTTTAGCGCGCACTCCGATTTAATCGAAACTCAGTATTTATACCTAAAATTGAAAGAGAAGAATAATGTGTATCAGGGTTTTTCGAAAATCTACCCCTGACGGCCTGAAAAGGGGTAGTCAATTTTACAGGGGAGGATTTTACAGCGTGGCTTGATTAACTCGAAAATTGGTATAAATAATCTTTGAGTCAAGTTATGAACACATCCCAAATGATTTTTCAAAATTCCACCCCTGTGGTGGTGAAAAGCGGGGATATTATAGTTTATATGAAAAATCTTATTCGTTAGGTTAATAAACTTGAAAATTTGCATGAATACTCGCCTAAGTAAGCAATAAAGTTAATCAATATTAGTTTTTAAAACTACCCCTCAAAGGGGCTATGGGGGTGTTAAAGTTTGTGTGGAAGAATTTGAACGCGTGGTCCGATTAACTCGAAACTCAGTGTGTGTGTACTTAAGACTAAAAATAAATAATAACACGTATGAGGGATTTTCGAAAATCTACCCCTAACGGGGTGAAAAGGGGTAGTTAATTTTACATGGGAGGATTATAATAAGTGGCTTGATTAATTATAAAATTGGTATAAATAATCTTTGAGTCAAGTTATGAATTTTCATGAATATTTTAAAATTCCACCCCTGTGGGGGTGAAAAGCGGGGTACAGTTATATGAAAAATCTTATTAATTTAGTTAATAAACTTAAAACTTGGCAACAATACTTGCCTAAGTAAGTAATAAAGTTTATCATTATAAGTTTTTCAAACTACCCCTCAAAGGGGGATATAGGGGTGTTGAAGTTTGTGTGGAAGAAATTGAATGCGCGGTCCGATTAACTCGAAACTCAGCATTGATACTTTCGACAGAAAATAATTAATAATAAGTATGTAAAGTTGTCGAAAATTGATCCCTGACGGGACAAAAAGGGGTAATTCGGTTTTTAGGGGAGGATTTGAACTTGAAACTGTATGTTACATTTTCACGCCTAAACCACTGAACTTCTGATTTGGCAAAGAGATAGATGGCATCCTGGGGAAGCACGTATACTTTTTATCCTGGTAGCACGTGCCCGTGGGATAAGTCCAGACATCCACGCGGGCGAAGCCGCGGGCAGAAGCTAGTGGTTGATAATATTGTATTAGTGGTAAGTGTAGCTTTGCATTTTGTTTTAGTTTTGACAGAACTTTTCCACCTACTACTTTTCAGGCTGATTGTAAGGTGCTTAGCGAATGTATGTACTTCACTTGGGAGCTCCCGCGTGAAGTTTTCTCATAGTAACCAGTTCCATCTCCCCGACCAGAACTGGTTGCCTTTGGACTAAATGCCAAAAACTAGTCAGCAGTACGGGATAAGAGATGTTTTATAGTAAAAGTATGTGGCTAAGCCATTTTTGTCAAAAGAAGCGTTAAAGCGGCTGCAAAAGCGATTCGAGTGATCTTAAAATCTCATATTCAGCGGATATGACAATTTTTCAACCAATTCATTTCTAACAAAAAAAGGAAACCCATTTATAAAATATGTAATTTATTTCTTTCAGAAAAGGAATGTGCAAAATTAAAAAAATTAAGATTTCCGCGATTTCTCGTAATTTCGGAAATATTTGGCTGGTTTCCACGCTGCGTAATCAGTTACGGACTCCAATCTGATCGTAGTCGTTAGTACAAGACGTATTGCGCCCGCGCCGCCCCGAAAACACACTTCCCACGGTGCCTAGGTACAAGCACGCGCGGCGTGTCTCGAGATACCACGCGCCGTGGGAAGCCAGCTTAAATTCAATGGTTGTGCCCCAAATAAATTCTTGCAATTATATCCTCAACAGTGGTGATAGTAGCTTTGCACCTGGTCCTAGTTTTGGTAGCACATTGCCATCTAGTTTTGACACCTGTAGTCATACCTCTAGTAAACCTGTAGTTGCCAACCTTGAGCATAACAGTACCTCTATTAGTGTACACCCACCGGACTGAAACGCAAAATTAAACATTACAAAAGAATTTGCCGGCGATACTGCAATAAGAGAAGAACGAATAATCAAATTATGTCAAATGACACTAGTTGTTTTATATTTTTCTTGAAGAATTTTCTTACAAACGGTTCCTTTTTCAGGGTAGAGTTGGAAGGACCTTTAAATTTGATTGAGAACTAAGTTTTTCAATCTTATTGATGTTAGGTATTTATAGAAATCTAGTGGAAAGTTGGACCGAGGACTAAATAAAACGACAGAGTAAAAAATCATAAATTATACACGTGTAATCTTATCTTAAGTAGTAAACTATTGAAGATAAACATTACTCACGATTAAATACTGAATAAAAGATTCTCTATTTTATCCACCACCGAAACCTAAGTAATATTTATGTTAGTAACCGTAGTGCGAGAGCTTATACTGATGAAGTTAGTCGATGCTACAATTTCATCTTAAAACTATATTGTAACACTTATCTTCTAGAACCCACCCTAAAACTTAATAAGAAATACTGCTTATCATATAACTTCAATCATAATTCATTTGATTTCATCCACAGAAAAAAAATTAAAAGCCTCAATATGTAAACTTTTACAACAAGCAACATCTATTGGGAAGCACCTTTTTTGTCATATATTTCCTTTAATTCGAGAAGTATTGCTGTCGATGTCACTTCTAGGAATGCAGGATAAGTCATGTCTCGACTTTGATCGTTAAAAGTCAATAAATTAACAAACGATTAACTTACGCGAAGTATGAAACCCCTCACCTTTGGGGTAACAACTCTTAGTCCAATATATTTATTTTCGAATTTTGACTGAGATCCAAGATCTAACTTTGTTCCCAGTTCATAGGAACGATTAACCCTTCGTATGCCAGAACGTGTATCCACGCGAGACACAATAGCTTTTTAATTGATTCTATAATTACGGCATTCAATCAGTTAATAGTTCGTTTTTTAATCCCAGAGAACGCAAACACAAAAGCCTTAAATGTCATATTAGTCTCTGGGATTAAAAAACGATCTGTAGTTGGACTTCACAGACTGGCAGTGTCAGTGCGAGTGTTTTAAAAATAATACGATCTAAGTCTGAAACTATGCAAAATAATACGATCTAACTAACTAGAACTTCTGACGAATCAATCGAATCAAAAAAGCTTTAAATAAATTTTGCTAAGTCACGGCCGATTTTTTCATTGGAGCTACCAAATCGCCAATTTTAATATCCGAAACTGGAATGTGCACAGTATCGGAATACGGAAAACGCCTATCACTGCGTCGTAGAGATGCGATGCCTTACGCTCTAAGAATTATTGCATATTTATTGCAAACACGAGTCATGTCTTAATACTCTGGGGACGATAGCCCAGGCAACGTTCAATTCAGACTCTCTTCAATGATTTAGAATCTATTTGCACTAGTGTGGGCTAGTGGGTCATGGAACCCCCATACTCGGACGATGGCGTTGTCCATGGTGTGCAGGGACGCTCTACAGCCAGCCTTAGCTTTGACGCACACCCATCGTGTTCTGCTGCCGTACTTATTAACTCGGTTAAATCGGTACTGACCGATCATGATGACCGGGTTACCTCGCTGAGATTGCGCAAAAACAGGGTTCAGATCTGAAAATAATTATTGTTTTAGTACCTGGTTGTAAATATATTCGTCGTATTCGGTCGTATTATATTACTTTTTACAAAAAATAGCAGAAATGTGATAATAAAAATCCAGTCTTCACATGCAAGTGGAAAGACGCAGCCTTGGGCACATCCTAGCCATGTGCATCGATTTGAAGATGGTAGCAGGAGTATACTTACTCGATGTCAAGAATTGACATATTCCTATTAGACAAGAAATTGCGTTTGACAGCTGTCAAAGCTGACAGATAGTTACTGTTGTCCATGATGGAATATAAGTTTGGTATCTAAATAGAGAAAGAAATCTATAATGTAAAAAATGAATCGCTGAATGTGTTGCTAGGCGCAAATCTCGAGAACAGCTGAACCGATTTCGCTAATTCTTTTTTTTAGAATATTCCTTGAAGTACGAGGATGGTTCTTACGGAAAAAAATGTAAGAAAGTTGCTTCACGCGGACGAAGTCGCGGGCAAAAGCTAGTTACTAATGAAAATAGAATTATTAAATCACCTTTTGCAGTGCTTATGTATCGAACCGCTAGACTCTCTTTAAGAAATATAGTAGGAAACTGGGAATACCGTAAGAAACAAAAAAAAACAATTTGAATATGAAATATTTATTAGCATTACAATTTTTTTTTTTTATCAATTATTCAATTATAATTAATAAAGCGTAGACTCTATGATTATGTAAATCTCTACATAATAAGGCTCTAAATATTACAATGCGTACTTATGATATTGTAGCCAAACAACGAAATGAGGGACCGAAAACTTTGGAAATCGAAATAATATGACATTACTGAAAGTATAAACGGAATCTATTGAGAATTATTTATTTACTTATTATTCCCTATTTTATTGTATTTATGTAAAACCGTTTTATTTCTTAAGGTAAGGTAAGTACCGGAGCTACGTCACTGACTTACTTAAACTCAAATGAGATTATAAACACTAACCAGAATATATATCATTAATAACACCAGATTTATTAATTAACGAAAATAATACGAAATCATTAAATAGATTTTGAAAAGACATTAGCTACCACACCAACAATAATTTGATCAATTTAGGAACTTTAGGCAAACTAATTCGCCGCTAGCAAACTACTAATTATAGTTAATACATTAAAATTAAAAAATATTCAAGGAAATCTTAACATAATCTGAGATATACCTAATTCAAAATTATGTAACTACTAGTACACAACACTCATTGAATTACATATAAAATAATCGCTGAAGTTTGACAGTACAATAGTTATTATTTTATTTATTTATACGAAAAAAAAATCGTCTGACAGATTTTGTAGTACTGGAAGTACTGTCAAAAATGTAGTTATTTCTCATATAAAATTATCTGGCGTTGGAAAAATCAGCCACAAGTCAAATAATTAACCAGTTAAGCTTTAGTTTCCTAAGAAAACGGTGAACGGTCACACAATAACGGATGTCCTAACACAGAGCGTTTCTAAACACCTTAAATTCTAGTCCCGGTAGGTAATGTCGTGAGGAAAGTTTCGAGTATTTATGTCGTTGGCTATAAGAGTAGGGGAAGACGAAAAAAACGATGGGATGGACTGTGTGAATGATGATATGGTTAGAAAGGGGGTGACTACCGATATGATGACTAACCCTCTAATATTATAAACGCGAAAGTTTGTATGGATGGATGGATGTTTGTTACTCTTTCACGCCAAAACTACGGAACGGATTTGGATGAAAATTGGCACACAGATAGTTTATAACCAGGATTTACACATAGAATACTTTATATCCCGATATTCCTACGGGATCGAAAGTTATGAGGGCGAAACCGCGTGGCGCAGTTAGTAGAGAAGTATGAAAGAAAAAGACATATTGCGCCGACACCAAAAAAAATGGGATAAGGGCAGGGGAATGATGATGAACGTCAAGTACTGGTGAAAATCACAGTATTGCATGAGAACCGTTATAATATAACGACCAGCGTTCTTCTAGGAAACCGTAGCTTTAGTACCTAAAAAGTTTTAAGCGCGCTTACTTTATTTATTAAGTTTGTCTCATACATAACAGAACATGTCAAAAGTTTGTCCATTTTTATTGCTATTCTAACCGCAGTCTTGGTTTTAAAGATTTAAGCTCCTATTTTGATCATTTACAGCGAAGAAATCATCAAAAAGAACACATTCTATAGATAATAATACTTCTTATTTCTAATATTTATAAGTTTCAAAAGAAGTAAAAAATCCGCAAGTTCTACCGTACCTACTTAACGTTTCTATATAATATTAAAAACTACTATCATAATTTTATCATTTTGTTCACAGGTTACAGTTGCCTTTTTGAGATTCTAGAATAAATAAGCCATCACTTGCTTTCTAATTATTGTACTCTACGGCATGGAAACTATTCCATAGTGTTAAGGTTTTAATAAGAATTACTCTCAGAATTGAAGAGTCTGCTGTTGAAGGAAGACGTGGAAATGGAAGAAACTGTCTTACCAATGAAAGAAATCAACAACAAAGCTGATTATTTTATTTTGTCGTTGATTTCTTTCAGTGTTTCCACTGCTAGGACACAGCTCTCAGCGCTCCTCTTGGTGAGAGGGAGTGGGCCGTAATCCACCACGCTGGCCCAGTACGGGTTGGTTGGGACATGGCGGTTTACTTACGATGTTTTTCTTCACCGTTTTGAGAGCAGTAATTTACACAAGTAAAGTGTCTGTCTAGGTTCGGACCTACGACCTACAACTCCTAAGTCTCAGCTGTTACCACTGGGCCACCACACCACTACTTTTTAAACAAAAACTCACAAAATAAAATGCCTTAGTCGAAACAGCATAAAGTTTAACTGGCGAATAATGACCGTCTGAAAGAAACCTTGTTACAAACTTAAAATTGAAACTTAATGATTATGTTTGCCAAGGGTCTTGACGATAACATTGTCGACAGTAGTAATGGCTGCAGTACATCCATTCTTCTTCTTGATACAAGTCCAGCGAACCTTGGAACCCCAGCAAGCATGTTTGTTAAACCGCCACGGTCCTATTTGTACCACAAGGTTTCCGCGTTGAGATAAGTCAAATTTTGGCTCTGAAATATACAAAACATAGTAATTTACCATCGTTTATAACATTTTAAGTAATCTTCATGCAAGAGAAAGTTTCAAATTCTTAGAGACTTGTACCTATTCATATAGGATATACTGCCTGCACTAGGCATGCAACAATACAAGGATATTAAGAGAAAAACGCAATGCAAAATGGTCTACATAACTTTAATAATAAGGATTACAACTTAAACATGTTTTTTTTTGACAAATTTAACCTAAAATACAGATCACATAAAATTATAATTAATTATACTTTGATTTTTATATCTAGCCAATATAATTTTCCTCAAAATAAATGTATTAATGGTTTTAAAAGAAAACTGCAAACTTTACAATGAGCAGCATGTTAACAAAACCATTTTCTATTGTACATTATTATTTGTCGGAACTTTGTACCTTCTTCATTGCATTGACCAGTCAATGTGTCCGTGGAACTGAGAAGTAAAATAAAGGCTCCTGCAGATAGGTGACGCGACGATGCGACACGATTCTGGTAGAACAATTTCCATGAACTTTTTGTGGCGTCGCGCCTATCTGCGGGATCCTTAAGTCAATCACCGGAAATTTTAAAATTATCCAAATCACAACATCTTAAACCTCCTATGTACTACTCTATGTTTTATATACTACCACACCTTTGACATACACATACATAAATTCACGCCTTCTTTGCAAAGGGGTACGCAGAAACTACAGAACGCCACCTGCTACGACTGACGACCCTTACATACTCCTTTGACATAAATAAACATTATGACAAGTTAGGGTCGCAGTAAGTTCAACAATACTGGGAAATCCCTAATTTAGTCAAAACTTAGCTATCTTACAGCAACATTTACCTAAAGATATAAATGATTATGCCATTTTTTTATATTGATATATATATTTTTTTATAGATTTATCAAACTCTGATAAAATATAATTTTAACATTTTATCGATTTAAACTAAACATATTTAACACGAATGTTACTTAATAATTATTTAGTATCCCTACAACTAAATACTATGCGCATAGGCATTATAGTTTTTTAGATATATCTGTAATAGATAAACAATTACAACTACTACAAACCTCGTTATTTCACTAGTGGTGAGTAGAAACTAAAAATCAAGGAATCTTCTATTTAAATATATATTCCAATTAGTCCAACCTGGCGGTCGCAGCCACTTAACCATAACCATGAAGGCTTAGAACCTGCTACTAGACAAAAAAGGAGGCTTGGCAATCCCGGTGTCCAAACAACAATGTCAAAATGGTCCTCTAAGTGCTCATAGACACGAGCGACACGCGTCAACGGCAGAGACAACTGCATCCGTCGACGCCCGTCGATGGCCGCCGCCGACTCGACGTCGGATGCCGCCGACGCGACGTTGGCTGCCGTCGACAACGTGCCGCTCGTGAGTACGAGCACTTACAGGAAAAGATCTTAGAAAGACATTGTTTGGCCACCGAAGACCTATACGAGAGTTACGATAAACTATTACAATAGAAAACAATAATATCAAACGTAACTTTTGTACCCATCATGATATCATTCAAGTTTAAACCATTATCTGCAGGTCTATCCTGTAAAAATCTCACCGTGAAAACTTAGGTGGAGTGAACTGTCAATAGTGTCAATCCCTAGCATCAAGTAGAATGACAGCTCACTTCAGCTAAGTTTTCACGGTAAAGTTTTTACAGAATATACCAGCTGTCCTAAAACCTTTTTCTATTCACACTGTCCGGTGTTCAGTTCACACTAGTGGTTGTGCCAACCGTTGAGTTTGACCAGTCGGTCGTTGACAGTGACAGCGACGCATCGGCAGCCGCTACTCTTCCTCGCAGTACACTCCCACCAAGTCTTCACACGTCGAGCCAGCTTCTTAATAAACCGGTAGTTGCCCCAAGTTATGATAGGGTTGCCAAACTTCGTAATTCCGAATACAAGAGGATTCACAGACGCCGCTGTAACATAGAAAACATAGTTTAGTCTATGTTATGGACGAGCATGTACCTAATATTATTTAATTACTAAAATTACACAGTATAACTGAAACAATATGAAACTATGAAAATCTCCACACAATGGATGGATGGGGTCGGAAAAGTGTTGTCTGTCAATATTTTGCTTTATTTCTATTTACTAATTAATACAAAATCATAAACGGAAAACGCACTTGAAACGACAAAATATTATAAAAACAATTTATTTCTCGAAAACAATTTACTATAAACAAACAACCACATTTGTAACAAACCACCTTATATATAGTTTGCTATCAACTCGATAGCATATCAACGGTCAAGTGCTTTTCTACCAAGGTACACCCTCGGCATGCGAGTCTGACTCGCACTTTACCAGCTTCTTTTTTAATTCATGAGTATGTCGAATATTCATTTTGATAATGTTTTCATCCTCAGTGACTATGAAAGAGTTGCATCGCTCCCTGGTCTTGATACAAATCCATCGTTTGTATTTTCCCCTGTCCTTCATCAGTTTAAAACGGTGGCCAGATAGTACCAGTATTGGGTTCCCACGTGTGCTGGTGGTAAAATAATATTCTTCTGTTTCTCCATCTGAATCTGAACCAAAAAATTGGTGGAGCGTCAAAAACTTTGGTTTCAGGTAAATGGAGTCATTACAAAACATAACTTGACGCCTGTATGGGGGAATACAGCCATAATTTGAATAGAGTCCAAAGGGTGTTGCAGAGTTGCAAGGCACGCCCGTATTTCACCAGATAAAAGTCCCAATTAAATAAGGGGTGAACCTTTTGTCATAAAGCAGCCACAAATCTAGACAGCACTGCTACTGACCTGTTGGCAAACTCAATAACGAAACCTGTGGACCCAGGGAATCCCGCTCAGCAGGCACGCCTCTAGATCATTTTAAGTATAGGTACTCCATTCATAGCTATATCCGTCCATATAGGTCCCATTCATCATCACCTTAACGGCTGAACGGATTTCGATGAAATTTGGCACACAGGTAGATCATGACCTGGGTTAGGACATAGAATACTTTTTATTCCGATAGTACGTTCCTGTGGGATAGCTTCGACCTCCAAACGGGCGAAGCAGCGGGAAAAGCACCTTTAAATTAAAACTTCTAAAAGGCAAAATAAATTAAGTCTTTATTAATTCACAGAATTTGAACACGTCACCGTCGTCACGTCACGGCACGATATTACTTTCTCAATATCAAAAATAAATTCTATGAATGGTTGTGGTCTCTGAAAACTTTAACAATTTCGTCATCAATGGTGGTGACGGAAGCCCGACATCCCCTATGGACCCTACAGCAAATCCATCTTGTTTTCCCACCTTGATGTCTCTCCCGTTTAAAACGATTTCGCCCTAGTGTAAGTATCTGATTACTTTGACTACCACGACCAGACCAGTGGTATTCTGCCTTATGATCTACAACAAACGAATGATTTTATTCCAATAGTTATAAAGCTGTCTTTTGAGACACCACTATTTATATTTAAATACTTACAGTGAACCTAAACCTCTATAAAGTTATTTATTGCTACTCAGCCTTGACTAGATTGTATTATTACACACAGTATATACATGTTTTATATTATTAATGTTTCATATAAAAATAAATTAATCTCTATATTTTTTGTACAAGTTTTGTACAGACAATTTGGGTTACTTCTAATACAAATAAGGCTTTAAGGTTTTAATAAAGACTAGAGACTATGATTTGAGCTGCGCACGCGATATGAAAATGCGTCAAGGAATTAACTTATAATAAGAAAATGTAGAAATAGCTAATGGAGTGTCTGCTTATACTCTAATGGTTATGTACATTCAGGTGCCAGATGATGACTTTATCGGAGGTGGTGAGCTTAGCCCTGCAGCCGCGTGGTTGCCTCGTACACCGCCACTTGGTCACAGCCCCTTTCACGCAAGTCCTGCAGTACCGGTAAGGTCCAAAACAAAGCTGAGGTCTCCCCAGCCTTGAGAGACAGAACAATGGAGTTCTACCTGTAAACAAAAACACGATATTAATAACGCTGAAAAATATTTTTGGTTCATTTTCATTTTTGTAGTTCGGATACTTACGTAATAATTTGTTGATAATTAGTTAAATGGAGAATGCAAATCAACTACAAAAGTAATGTATAGAGATTTAATCGAATTATATTTGATTAGACACCTACATTATTAAATTATAAAAGGTAACACAAGAGGCACCATAAAAATAATTTCATTATATCTAAATAATCTTATGTACTTTGGCTATATAAAGAGGTAGAGGATCGAATACACTCAGAAAACATTGATCTATCCAGACTTCACCAAAATGAGCGCAGCCATATTATTCACACACACCTAATCTATAATATAACATTTGAAGGATACAGGCAGGATAACAAACACAGAAAAAAACGAATACTCACAAGGTAACAATACATGTAATTATTGCTCTATATTTCGCATGGGATATTGTTTAACATTTTCTCGCAAACGAGGTTTAACTTACACGTGCAAATCTATTAAGAGTAAGTACCTTATCCACAAATCCACACCACAAATCCACACACACCACAAATCCACACATCCACAAATCACACAAAACCACAAATCCACAAATCTCTATGGTGGTTCACACAGTCATACCTAACTGCAAAATATGCTATCCTGATACAGAATGCTGCCATCTTCTGCCACTAAGTTATACTATTTATTTATTTCTTTAATTAAAACAGTTTAATAACTAATTACAGAAATTAAAGGCATTATACAAGAAACACAAGATAAAATAAAAGATACACAAAATATTAAATCATCAAGTAAAATAAATAAAACTTTCATAAATCCCTCCATTCCATCCGTCCATTCGTCCGCAAAAACATCATTTGTTGGATTAGAGTCGAAGAAATAATTAAGTGCGGCCAAGGCACGTGGTACTGGGGACTTAGAAGGCGCAAGTGTGCGACATGATTAAAACTACAAGGTAAACATAAAATACAAAGGTACACGGATATATAGTACACAGGCATTATTTGATCGCATTATAGGAACACGGAAAAGGCAAGGAAATAATATCTCCTTTACTATCTTTACTTTGACATGTCTCTCCAAAATTGCGCCAATCAAAAGTTACAATTGTTATATGTTTTAGCGCAATTTAGGAGAGACATGTAAAAGCAGTTGCATTATCCTCCTTCAGCGTCCAAACTGGCATGATTTAGGGCTGATTTTTCCAACGCCAGATAATTTATTTATCCGAGGAATAATTTTGAATTTTTGACATTTCTTCCATACAAAATCTATCAGACTTAAATTTTATTCCACGAATAAAAATTATCCGTCGATTGAAAAATTAGGATTTAATCAGTATGATTATGTTCATTCTTCACCATAACGATCTCATTTTCGACGGTGCTGACGCGGGCCAAGCATCCTATCTTGTTGCATCGATAGGACACCTTGCCACTGAATTGGTGCTGGTAGTTCCTTGAGAAACGCATCCCGTTGTACACAAGCATGGTGTTCCCTTTTGTCGTCTTTATAAATGCAGCTGAAAATATATTTATACAATTGACTTTTAGAAAATGTATGAGCTGTGTGGCTGAAGCTAGACCATGCCGGACCTAGACAAGTCTGGTGCCAATACACGTCATAGCTTTCTTACTTACCCATGCACTTTAGCACCGGGTGTTCACTGACAACCCAGCAGCGAGCTTGTGGGAAAGCCTCATTCTTTCATACTTATGTTAAGCGGTTATAGCAAAGAGATAGCAAAGTAGATAGTAGATAAAAAATCCTTATCTAAATAGCGAGAGACATACGTAATAGATGTTCAAGCAATGCTTTAGGCACTAGGCAATGGCTGGGAAAGGGAAAATGAAATCTTGTTACATCACAGGTCGAAAAATTGCCATGATTGAAATGCCAAGAGTCAAAATATAAATTCAAACAGCACAAGTCTTCATATGTAAACAAAAGTTTATTTCAAATCACATTCAATGAATCAGGCAGGCGTGACCCCCTACCACTTCAAATAAGTACCTACTTAGTTACTACTACGAATCATTTAAATTAATATTATAATACTGATATATATGCCACATATCACACACAATACAATCGTTGTATTGAAGAAAAATAATAAAATCATCTAGCTAGTATTTACGATTTTGGACTAGTAATTGACTAGGTAACTACCTATAGTAAAAATAACACACAACAAAGATTTAATTGCATAAGTAAATACTTCATCAGTTGAGCAGACATATACAAACGTAGTAAAATACTGAATTAAATTTGCATATACATGGCATTGCTTTTTAGTAATACGTTTATAAAAGTGTAGACATATCACAATATCTGAATTTTGTTACGTTTTTAAGAACTGTGTAGACCTATCTTTTTGCACACATTCACTTCTGCAGAAAAATCAAATCAGGTATTTACCACATAGGTAAGTAAATTTCTATTATTACACACTCCCCAGACATTCTTCTGTGTGTTCCTTCTGCGAGACTTCGATGACGTAGTGTCCCCGCGTCCTGATCCTACGGTTGCAGGTCTTGAACTGGCAGATCCAGGAGACCACGTCGCTCTTCCCCTGGTAGTTCTTGTGGAACCTTTTACCCTCAAATTCGGCCCCAATCTGCCCCTTGTTCGTCGCGAAGAAACGAACGATACCTAAAACTTTACTTCATGGTAAATTTTTAGTAAGCTGCTGCACAATACTGTTATTATAATTAAGTGTTTTTGTTTTCTTATTTTGTGCGGAACCCAAAATTCTGGCAACAACTCTTACTAAGATGTATTGTGTTACCTAGTAGCTGGGTTGAGAAAGGATAGGCGGTGGCTCCATGTAAAATACTGGTATTCAGCTGCATCCGGTTAGACCGGAAGCCGACGCAAACATTGTTGGGAAAAGGCGGCAGGCAGATTGATTGACATTGTGCGCTTTAATCTAAGTCGAATTTTCTTTTCTCTCTTTCTACTTTGTTTGTCTAGGGTTGTTAAAGGTGTGACTTTACTAAATAAGATTAAGCCCAATTTTTTTTTTTTATTTATTTCGGTTTTTACATGAACATTCCTCTATAACGTAACACAGATATTATTTATAAACTATATCACATAAACAACACATTAATATTTTACTTACAATTATAGTTTTTTTTTTTTAATTTGTTTTTTTTTTAGTCTAATATTATAAGTTCTGCAATCCGATAAGTAATTGAATATTAAAAACTAGGTACAATGACTAAACAGATCTGAGGGGCAATTCTCGTAATTTTAAGAACGTTCACTGTCTGATCTCAGTCTCAATCTGTCAAAAATACCTCTAATTTCCCTACATTTTGACAAGCTTTTGACATTTGTCTGTCGCTGAGATGAAACTGCCACTAGATTTTGAACCTTTTAAATTACGAGAATTGGCCTTCTGTTTACAATTGAATATCTTTTATTAATTAGGTATTAAATAGATTTCTTAAGTAAGTAACAAGGTATTAATAGCTTGCTCAAGTGTTTATTTCTTAAGGATTGGCTACCTATGTAATAGTAATAGTACATACAAATACAATTATAATGATTAAAAGAGCTCTCTATTGACGAATAATTTAATTAATCAAGAGAAAGGAATTTGATTACTTTAAATCCACTTAAGTTTTTTTTTTCAGTATGCTATTTGCACATTCCTATAAAATACTTCACTACAAAGATTTTGAAATATCTTTAAAAAATATATAATTGTTGAAGAGCAGGTTCGGGCCTTGCGATTAATAGTTTTGTCAATAGCTAGATAGTCGATGAAATAGTATTGAACTATAATTATCCTTAACATACGGATATATCTACATAGATCTGACCCATAAAACGACGTCCAAAAAAAATTTATAACCTCCCCGAAACATCCACATTGATGTAATGTATGATGTACGGGGAGGTCCAAAAAAATGTTTTGAACCTCGTTTCATGTGCCAACCGGTATATTCCTACAACACAAAACAAAACAACACTTAAATTACCCGTACACGAGTGGTGAGCAACCAGATTCCTACTGTGGAAGTTACATCTCACGTTGAATCTCCTCATAGGCTTCTAAATCCAACTCAATACACTCAAGAGAATGCCCTTTATCAGACATGGAGGTAATATTACGTCCCTGGGTTTTGATCCGACGGTTACAAACATGCTTGTTGCGGCAAATCCATGACACGGTCCCGTCACTCCCCTGGTAGTTCTTGTAAAATTTCTGGCCATTGAACACGGCTCCAATCTGACCTCGACCCGTTTTGTAAAACTCCACCGTTTCTAAAAACACAAAACCTTTTTATAATTTCAATTCCATTACCATCCATCCATCATTAAAAGTAGGTAAATTAAAGAAGGCTTAGAGATACAGATGAATTGCAAAGGTCAGTTACAATGAAAAGCACGTAATAATACTAACAAAATATTGTATTTATTATATACATATATATATAACATCAATGTACAATTCAGTAAGCATAATAGTACAAAATATCCAATCTTTATTAATTTCACGATTAAGCTTCATAGTTAGGAAACAGAAAATGGACAAGAGCATCCTTCTATCTGACAGAACTCCTCATTTCATAATACCTGATTCCAATTTTAAAATACGGGGCAGTTGTTGGCAACACCGACCAGATTAAAATGCGAATCGCGCACTTGGCCGTACCAAGCAAAATTCGCACGACTGGCCGTCTGACCAGTTGCGACCGAACTTCAAACAAAAACATCTTGGTGGAGCTTGTGCGCCTGAAATTGCGGCCATGACTGCGACCAGTCGTAGTGCGTGACATTCCTAAATCCTAAATAAGTGACCAGTTCGACACAATAGCCGTTCAGTGTCCGGAAAGATCCTCGTCCTTTCGAGACACTGGACGGCTATAGCCGTAATAAAACAAACATTCATTCAGTCCTCACATAAGTCAGTGCTTATGCTCGTATCTGGTGCATAGCAGTTCATTGTTGATAGTGACCGCGGTCGCTGGGCAGCCTCTCTTGGAACACCTCCACGACACCCTGTCTCCTGAGGAGTACTCCTTCCTGAAGCTGTAGCCCTCGACGAGCAAGTTCTTGGAACCCAGTCGGTTCGTTGAGAATCGTACACCTATGGCATAAACGTATATGTATTTTGATGTTAATACGGTGCAGTAGTCTTCTCCGATCAAGGGTGAGCATCAACGGCATGGGTGTTAGACCTTCGACTTGCAGTAACCATTGTGATTTGTTCCTACAGTCGCCTGCTACGGTCTCAAAATAAATTGATGATGAGTTGACGACCAAGTCTTCTTCATACAACAGTTTTGTCATTCGAGGGATCTTAAATATTGTGAGTAAGAAGCTATTACTACCAGAACTCGAACTGGTGGCATTGGTAATATTTTAACAACCTAATTTTAATTTATAAATCTCGATGTTATGCTCCTTCTTCGTGTGGATCAATGAAATGAGTTTCTAAAGACATCTTTTTTATAAGTACTAACTTTCTTAGTTTTATATTTTCTCCAATGTTAAGTGCTCTTGCTAGGTGAACCGACGACCTCAAAAAGGTGGCTGAGACAGACTGGATTCGGAAGGCGGAGGACAGGATGCTGTGTGCGCGGCCTGGAAGATGCCTATGTCCAGCTGTACAGTGGACTGTGATAGCCTGAGTTGAAGTGTTTACCCACTCCTCATTAGCCGCGCATAATATTAATCTAGTACGAAATTACGAACACTTTAGTTATACTCCATGTAGGATTACAAATAAAAATGCCAAAATTATTCAAGCACAATATAATAATTCATAAAGGAGCAGTTTATATTTAATATACAAATAAGATAAGATTTTATATACAAACGAAATATTAAGTATTAACATGTAGATAACTATAAGTAGAATTAACGTAGATATAATAAGGCTCATATAACTATAATAATTATTACTCAGAAAATATCACCGAATTACGTATCGCGTTGAATTATCACTGAAAGCGAAGCTTAGGTATAACATTAAATTTTCGAAATATACATAAATTTTAGAGATCAACAAATTCAAGAAACATTCGATTTCTATAACAATCTAGTCTAGTATTAAGTAAACGTCATTGTGCACTGATGTATCGTTGCAATATAAATAATTCACAGCTCATTCTAAGGCCTAATTTCACATGTGACAAAATATTTAATACCTACCCTATAAAAGCTACACGTACACGTGCTTTTACAAACTGATGTGAGTACCGTAAAAACTCAAAAAAAATCGAAGAATTTATAGATTCAGATTCATTTAATTGCAAAAACATGTGTAGATAATATTATACAATATTATACAAGTTTGAACATGACTGGTGTACAAATTAGGTCGAAAGACAAATTTCAAAATAAAAATACAAAGAATAATGATATAAAAACATCAATAATAAACATTAATATTAAATTTAAAAAATAGGTCAATAGTCATGCGATTCAAAATATATAGAATAGATTCGGTCAGTATCTTCAGAGCGATTTATCATTTAAAAATTCATTAATATTATAATAGGCTTTTTCTGTCGGTATTTTTTTTATGTTTTCTTATACTTGTCTGTATTCAATTTCTTAACACAGTTAGGTATATTATTATAAATTATTGGCTCTCTGCATACAATGCTTTTATACAGTAGCGCTGTCTTAGCTGGCTGAACACGAATTTGACTATTATCCCGGCGATTACGTATTATAATTTCCGATATTCGAGGAAACAAACGGGGGTTATTTCTGACAAATAGGGCTATTTCCAAAATATAAAGTGACAGAAGTGTGATTATTTTATGCTTTGTAAAAAAGTGGCTTACAGCTCTCAGTACTTTGGATACCGGACATCGCTTTTGCATTATAAATGCCATATCTTTACTCGATGAGTTGCGCAAAAAGATAATGCCATATCTGAGAACAGATTCAGCATGTCCATAATAAGCCGACATCAGTGTTGATGGATGGAGCAAGTTGGTACAAAGCATATGATTGACTACTGATTTTTTTATATATAATTAAACCGAGAAAACGAGCATTAGTTATTTCATTTATAGTGTAATTATCATGAATCAAATTTACATTATTTAATGGATTATGCAATCTTTGTCCAAAGTGCAATATGTTTGTTTTTGATAAATTTATTTCATAAAGTTAACAGTCTCAAAATAATAATATGAACATGTGTATAAAAAGGAGGGGAAATAATCAAAGGGCATCAAAAAATTCGACCACTTCGCTGTCAATAGGAAACGTGCCCAAAAGGCTGGCAGCATTGCCACATTGTAACTCAATGCTGATTCTTTGGCCAAAAAAAAAAATTTTTAATTATTATTCTTAAGCCAAGAAATTATAGATGTCAGTGAATTATTTATGTCAGATTTATAATTATTAATGTCCTTACATGCAATTAAAACTGTACTATCATCAGCAAATAATGTCATAAGTTGAATAGTTGCCTTTGGGAAGTAGTTGATATAAATAGTAAACAACAGTAGCCCTAGCACACAGCCTTGAGGAACACTGTATGTGACATATTTCCTCACGGGGCTGAATGTTTCTTCTTTTTTTGTTTTAGGATTCACTCTAGTTATTACCGTTATCTGATGTAGATTCGTTAAATAGGATCGAATTAAATCTAAAACATTGCCTCTTATGTCGTAAGCGTCAAGTTTACTGATTAGTATATATTATGATCTACACAATCAAATGCCTGTGACATATCGCAATATATAGCACCAACTGAAACTGTTTTGCCAACTTGGCAGGCTTTATTTATCTAGTCCGATTCCTTTGTTGTTGTTTTGTAATAATTTAACAATTTATGATTAATGAATAATTTGTATAAATAAGAAAAAAAAATTGCTGCACAATATTCGTCACATTTTAAGGCCTTAGCGTCATCAACATTAAAGCAACTTTCATAAAAGTCAGTATCTTTAATAACAATGTACATATAACAATCCGGCTCCGACAGGCATCAGTGCACATAACACTATTTCATATTGCTCAGTAAATTTCTTCTTAGCCTATTAAGGATCCTTTTTATCTTCAGGATTAGGTGGTCGCGACCACAGGTCTGTTTTGGGAAGTATTCTGGGGAAGTTTAGGGCATGAAGGGCTAAAGCTGCTACAGTTGGGGAAGAAATAGGGGAAGGGAGGATAGCTGAGGCTAGTCCCGAGAAGTTGGACAGGCCTCTGGGACGGAGTTGCACGAAGGCGCCGTTACCGCAACGCGCGTGAGACGGGGGCGCATGGTTATGTTCGTCAGCAGACGCCACGAGTTTCCCCGACAGTAGCCGAACTCGAGCTCGGCACCCCATATGCTTCGACGAACAGTAGAAGAACCGTCCCCCAACTTGTGAGTACGTGTAGCCGCGAAGCACGAGGATATACTTCCCTTTCTCCGTGGGTATGAACTGGACGTCTGTAACAGGGCTACATTTAGAAACTAATTCCGGGAGACCTCGACTGTGTCAGAATTCATTTGCATTAGATAAGCCTAGAAGTCGGTTAGTATTGCAAATATAATCCGACAAAGCGCTTAAACCAGAACCAGATCATGCAATAAAACTAAAGATAGAATCTTTATGAATATCTGAAATATTAGGTCTGCATGACCGAACGATTATGGCAATAGTGATTTCATTGAATCTTCGTCACTAATGAGGAGACCACAACGCCTAGACCAAATGGCATGAAGTCACCAATACGGGTGTGAGCGTGAAGTTCTCGAAAAACTAATTCCTTTTTTGCGTGAAAAGACTCTTTACGCTGCAGTGGTATCGCTCAGCCTCCACTTTAGCCTCTACTAGTTCTTTTATGTGCTCATAGAGGGCTTGCCAACTGTATCTTGCAAACAGTTTCTAGTTGTGCCAAGTGTGCAACTTGACTTGGTTTATTCGAACGTTATTTGTTTTACTAACTGTGCCGTTAAGGCTTAAATATATAATTCAGTTAACACGTTGATTATTTGATGCGTTACAGAGCTTGTAAGGCGAGACTGCCCACCATTCATCATCATACATTTGAAGTCGGTAGGTATAGATCCACTGCACTAATACCAATCATCTCTGTCCCTTAGACTTATAAAAAAAATTCTTCTTACAATCTTTATCTCTTTCTCTTTACCGCACTGCCAAGAGTAGGTATTGAGACGCAGAGCCATGGCTCACGACTTAGATTTACTTTCTCTTCTTATCTAACACATTTTCTGAGATGAGAATCGAACTCAACCAATGTTATAGCAGTAGCCTGGGACCAGTAAGGCGATTAATCGATCACCTTAAAATACTTTGGTTCAACTCTTGCACTGAAAACAATAAAATGTGGGGTGCAAGAAAACAAATTATTTTATGGCAAGCTTTTATTAAAATCACACAACAAAAGGTAAAAACATAAAGAATACAATTAAACGAATAGACAGGAACAATAATGTTTTATATCACTAAAGGTGTATAACTAGGTTCACTAAGCCACTCGTACATTGGTATTGCTTGTATTAATTAATGGAAGCACGTTTCCTACCTCTATGAAGCAATGACCATACGTAAACCTACCTTTACCTACTGAAATTACCAACATTACTACAGCTCGAATCAAACTTTATGGCGGCTCTGAAGTGCTCACCCGTCATCCCTGCTGAAACGTGAATTTGTTACTGCGCAGGTACATGTTCCGAGCTGCCATAAAGTCTGAATCAGGCAGTGCCAGTAAGGTAAAACTTTAACTGAAACTACATTAATTAAATAAATAATTTCATACTTAGCTAGTAGCGAGACAAGTTTGGTCTCGATGATATTTTATACATTTTTGAAATACTTAATAACATAGCAACACGACTGTAATCCCCGAAGGATTAGGCAGAGGGATACCTATAGTCCATTTCGCCAGTTATGTTTAACTCCCATGTAATAGGGGGCGAGCATATTGCCATCAATCGAGCACAAATCCAGGATCTAACCTGTTACTGAGAAATTCCAGATGGAAAAAACCCAATAACACCTTGCCCGACCAGGGAATCAACCCAGGACCTCATGCTTAGCATTAGCGCTTGCGAGCACTAGACCGACGCAGGCAAATAATTAATAATATGTAAAAATAAGCGTTTTTTAACTCTTCGAGGCAAACTAACTTTTATTATACAATAAGTTAACTGTATACCTTATTTATATGTATAGGTACTATCACTGACAAGAATCGTTGTATATTTAATAGTTGAGACATATCAATGGCATTTTAAAATGTACCAATCTTATAGCATACTTAATTAACGATTATACAATTAAAGGTCCGTTTAACTCACAACCTTAATAGGACATAAAGATTTCAATAATATTTCAATTACAATGCAATAATATTTCTGAAATCATAATTAATATTATACTTGATTAAGATTCTACTTATATATATTTTAGTGAACATTTAGGTCTACTAAAGACTTAAATTATTTATGTTTCTTAATACATTTTAGGCACAATATTATAGTGAGTAAGTAATTATCAAAATACGATTATATTTAAAAATAAAAAATACAAATAAAACTTGCGATACGACTAGATAAAAATAAAATATAGAACAAAATATTATATTGTAATATGTAATATACTGTTTTTTTAATGATTTATCTCATAAAACTATTAAATAGCTTTATAAGCTTAAAAGCGTAAGTTACTTGAATGTTATGTCACTAGATTTATAAATATTGATCAAGTTAAACTAATTATAATACTTAATTAATATTTTATGGCCGTTGGCAAGGATAAGTACCAATGTATGGATGATTTTAATCGCAAAAATAGAAAAGTAATCTGGGTAATGTTCTAGACAAGACAAAACTACAGTTTAAACTCTAATTTAAAGTTTAGCTTTAGACCAACGAGTTAAAGTTCCAATTACAAAAACTAACATCAAACAAACAGACATACAAAATTGACTCTAAGTTATCAATTGAACAAATATTTGTATGACCTACAATTAATTGTTCCGGGTCCGGCTCTTTGTGTATGTGAGTTTATATGTCTGTAAACGCACCCACGACAGAAGAGAAATTCCTAGTGTGAGGCAACGTTTTTATTAAAAAAAAAAAAGAAAGAAAAGAATTTTGTAACATGAACTTTACCGTGCTCTGAATAAAGTTTATAATACAGTATCGAGAGTTCAATTTCGAAGGCACCGTATATTGAAACATTGAATTTGTTTTAATGAAAGGGTTTGTCTATATTTCTATGGGTATGTCATTAGGAGTTGTTACATGATTGGAATAAGGGTGCTTGAGCACATTGACTTGACCGGTAGTTAATGATTACATTTAAAATTCATACATACCTACATTGAATTAAGTAGGTATACGAGTACATTATCCTTACCTCGAAATATATCTTAGCAAAAACTTTCTTATTAAGACAACAATCATTATAACTGTTCATAATATCGATTACTAATTCATCAGTAACAAATTCATTATCATTCGTACTAAGTACCCTAGTATTGTCAAGTAATTTTCTTTGGAACGCTAAATTAAAACTAATATCTACCTTATTGTAACTATTGCTTATCCACAACATCTTTTACAATCAAAATACCATCTTTTCAAACATTAATAAATACTTTTCGTAAACCAGTTTTAGGACTTCCAGGATGCTTTATAGTTATCAAAGTGTAGGCCGCAATCCAATGCAAAATATGCGGTGTTTCTGCAAGTTTCTTGGACTTAAGCTGCATATTTCAAGTATCTTGCAGGGTCTCACCATAGTGTAATATAATGGCACCTTGCATGCAAGTTAACATTTTCACTAAGCAAGATACTTGCAACCTGCTGTGACTTCGTCCAAGATCTCACTGCTAGTCATTTGAACAGTGATGTAGTGCAATTTCTAGATCATAGAAAGAGTACAATCTGCCGCGAAATAGTCCCCCGTGGCCCCCTTCAAATTCATCTGTAAGAAAAATAAAAAAAAAAAACAATTTCTACATTTGAAAAAAAGCTTCAACCACTGAAGTTGCTATAAGTAAGTAAAAAAAAAACAACAAAAAGTTTTCAATAATCATAATTATTATTTACGTATATTTTTTACAACATTAGGTAAGTATATTATTTCCCAATTAAATTAAAACAATAACAAAATAAAATAATATTTCTTCTCTGTGTAGCGTTCAGCGTTACGGAAAACACAGATTTTATTAAAAAATTGCAAATTAATATTCAGCAAGTTATGATAGCCCGAATATATTACAGTTAGTTATGATAAACCTATATCCAGCAGAGGACTGAGATGGGCAGAGTTGAAATTGAGTTATAATAATATAGAAGAACTTTATATACAAACTTCTTCTATAAAATTCAGATTATTTTCAGGGCCTCCTGAAGAGATTTTACAGGGTATTCGGGTATTAAAACTAAGCCAGAACAGATATTTATTTTTATAAGGAAATAAGTAATCATTTTAAACTTTAGAAATAAAACTTATAAACTTATTTAACACTATTTGAGTATTTACAATAAAATATACATTTTGTTCTAAACATAACAAACTCGGATTATTTAATTTTTTAACAAGTAGATAAATCATTTGTACGGCTTTATTAAAACTTCAAACTAATTCTTATTATTTTTACATAAAAAATATTATAAACTCTATTCTTCAATTACTTAAATATAAAATTACTGAGCAATTTCATCATCTGCCTAGCCTTTTCCTAACTATGTTGGAGTGGGCTTCCAGTCTAACCGAATGCAGCAGAATAAGTACCAGTATTTTACATGGAGCGACTTCCTATCTGACCTTCACAGCCCATTTACTGGGTAATACGATACCCCTTGGTAAGACTGGTTGTCAGACTCAAATTAATTACTGAGCAATTTATTAACAGATCTTTCTCTTTTACAGTAGTAATTCCCATAGATTTTTACTGTAAATTATACTGGTTCTCAAAACCACCCTTCAATAATATTCGCAACAAACAAGTAATAATTATAAAGATCTACTGATAAATCAGTTGGTCGGTGTTTGCCTACATTTGTTGCTGCGTACGCGACATATTTAAAACGATGAAAAAACAATAGACCTGAAAACTTTTGATACATTTCATTCTAAAATAACAAACATAACTAACGAAATGTGGGTGTAAGTAACCCTTCGGTAAATACAGGCGTGAAGTTATGTCGTTTCCAAAATAATTGTATGGGTGAAACACATTACATTTAGAAAAGTACAACGCAAAAACACATGACAGTTTTGTCTAATGTAATAAAATGTTAAAGTTCATTCATGTTCAGTCTTTAGTGCCAACAACAGCAAGTCAATTCTCGTATTTAAAACGATCAAAATCTAGTCGCAGTGTCATTTCGGCGACAAACAAATGTCAAAATGTAGGGCAATTTGACGTGTTTTTGACAGATTGAGACTGAGATCAGACTGTGAACGTTCTTAAATTTACCAGAATTGCCCCCTCTGGTTGGTTTACAAACAGTCTAAACCTAATTGGGCTGAAAAGTCAAGCCTAATTGACTTGCTTTCTTGCTATTCTAATTCCTATTAAGTATAGCATAAGCATGATCTGCCTATAATGTTCCTACAGCTTGGTCACAAGCTTCCGCTCTGTGAGAAAGAGTGGCCTGTATTCTACCAACCGGGCCCAGTGCAGGTTGGTAGATGTCACATGTCTTCGAATTTTTGGTTCTAGGACATGCCGGTGTGTTCACCGCAGCGGTGATGAAATAAATTACCTACACAAAGTGAAGCGCCTGGCTGGGTTCTAAACCACCACCGTCTGCAACTCGTAATTTCGGGCCGTTACCACAAGGCTACTGCTCGCTGCTACCTATAAGGTATTCAGCACCCTAATTGCGTAACACACAATCAATCTCAATCTGAATCATTTTGATGGATATTGCTAATCCATTGCTTCATATTTTCAAAAAAATGTGGCATGTGTCTGCTCAACAACGTAATGAATGTTGTTGAACTATCAAAATGAAACCGATTCCGATTGATCGTGTGTTACGCAATTAGGGTGCTGATCTACTAATATGATTAATCATTTATTAGATTGAGTTTATTTTCTGCGTGATTGCTGACTAAATAATAAATTATAAATAATACAATAAATTATACTTTTTTTAACAATAATCGGTAATGATTTATCATTTCATGCGATTTCATTATGAAATAAGTAAATGTCAGTACTACTACTACCTACTTACATAGGCTGCTTACAGAAAGAAGGTTTGGCTAAGCTCATATTATTTTATAGAGCTATCATCGGTCGGAAGTTTTTCTTTATACTTAAGGCACTTTGATGTATAAATTATTACGTCCACATTTTAAATAACCATAATCTAATTTAACAAATAACCAGACTAGCCCTAGTTAGGTTAGATACGTAATAATTTGATAATTCCCGTTTTTTTTTTTAGTTTCAAGGAATTTCTCCTGTATCGTGGGTGCGTTTACAAACATTTAAACTCACATACACAAACAGCCAGACCCGGAACAACTACCTGTAGGCAATACAAATATTTGTTCCGTGCGGGAATCGAACCCGCGACACGCAGCGCAGCAGTCGATAGCTCAGCCACTGCACCAATCTTGTCGGCAAAAAATTTGTTTCTAATAAAGAATTAAATTACTCAAAAACTGAGGCCACGAACATAGTAGAATGCCTGAATGGACCTATAGGCACTAAGTACTTGCAGAATATTGTGTGACCTTCAGGCTGAGGCTACATTAGGCCGCGACGCGACCTGCGACACATGAGCGATTAAAACAAATAAATGAATGCTCACGTATATGGCTACACCGTACATCAAATATTACTAGCGATCTTTGATTTCTTTCTGCGATAGGAACAACATTCTGTAATCAAGGCATCGGCTACATCAATGTATCAGCGAAATTGAAGCGAATTTATTAGCTAATTTCTCACTTGCACGACTAGTTCAATAGTGCTACTAAATGTAGCCGCATGAATCGCTCTTGCTGATTCGTGGTGTAGCATGTGTACTGTAGCCAGGTCATCGCCGAATATACGCCAGATTTTCGCTTATAATGTAGCCATACCATGTTTATCTCGTTTCGCTCTTCCAGTCGCATCGCAAATCGCTGCCTACTGTAGCCTCAGCCTCAGTCAATCAGAGGGGCAATTCTCGTAATTTTAAGAACGTTGACAGTCTGATCTCAGTCTCAGTCTGTCAAAAATACCTCAAATTTCCCTACATTTTGACAAGTTTTTGACATTTGTTTGTCGCTGAGATGACACTGCGACTAGATTTTGAACGTTTTAAATTACGAGAATTGGCCTTCAGTTCACAGCTGGTCGCTGGACTTAAGCCTCTCCGATTTGCTTCCTTCATAAAATCAGTCTTAGTTTACAACATCATTTTATTAAACCAAATGAAAATCACATACAAATGCTAGAGATATAAACCCTAACTTAAAAGTTAGAACTTTATAAGCCGAATTAGGTATAAAACACAGGTTATTAACATTTAAAAATCCAAAGTAGGTAAGATACGTGTTTACGCAAATATGGACTATTAATATGGTAATATAAAATAATATGAACCATGAATAGGGCTCGCTGTAGACCCGTTAAACTTAAACCAGTTTTATATGGACCCGTTTTGAAGGACGTGTGAATGTGAAGTCATACACACATATTAAAAAAAAAAACTAGTTTTGATAAGCGCTATTAAATCAGTGGGTCAGTGGATTAGTTAAATAATATAGTTACATTATGATAGTTATTTATCATTTTCAACATTAATAAAAAGGGTATTTAAGGATAAAGGGACATTTTTAACAAAAACTTGACTTCTTGACCATCTTGGTTACCTATTTTAGATTGCATAGATAATTAAACTAAAAAGGACGGGTTCAGAAAAAGTTATCATAGGAATGCGAATAAATTATTTAAATTCTAATTGGACTTTAATCTTTTTTTTTAAGAAGAGTGTATTTTTTTATTTGACAAAATCTTAAATATAATACTTAAAAAGAAAGATTTGATTTTTTGTATGTTTGATTGTTACGCTTTCACGCTAAAACGGCTGAACGGATTTGGATGAAATTTGGCACATGGGTAGACCATGACCTGGAATAGGACATAGGACACTTTTTATTCCGTTATTCTCGAGACTTATGCGGGTGAAACCGCGGGGCGCAGCTAGTACAATATACAAGCTAACACTAATATATATATATTATGTAACAAGGTATATAAAAAAGGGAAGAGCTCACTGGGCATAAAAAAATACCTAATCTCACACTTTAATATTGTACACAATCACGAAATCGAATCTATATTTTAGATTGGTTCCTAATTAATCGTAGGTAGCTATTTATTTTATTTAAAATACTATCTACATACTAATTAAATTCACCTCGCATCAACAATAGACTCAGAGTCTATTTACGTATGAAAGCATATAAGGTTTAGGTTCTTAATTAAAATAAGTCTGTACTTTCGTTGATTAAGAGAGAAGATTAAGCACCGTTAGAAATTAAAAAAAAAACTAATTTTAGATACACTAACTTAGACCGAAGTATATTTACAAAATAAAACACTTTGTTCTAATTATTAATATCAATCTTCTACCAGAAAAAGTAGGTATCCTACTAATCCTAGTTATATTATAAACGTGAAAGTTTGTATGGATGGATGGGTGGATGTTTGCTACTATTTCACGCAAAAACTACTGAAAGGATTTGGATGAAATTTGGCACACAGATAGTTTATAACCAGGATTAACACATAGGATACTTTTTATCCCGATATTCTCACGGGATCAAAACTTATGTGGTTGAAACCGCAGGGGGCTACTATTCTATACCAAGTATATAACTTATTGTTTTATAATTGACCACATTCCTGTAATTATCAAACATTTGGATCCCATATCCTCATCCTATAACCATTCATTGTTTTTTCCTTAATCTCTTAATGGTTACTAAAAACAAGCACCATTTTTAGTGTAGAATTATCCCTATACTAGTCAAGAGCTGATGGTGTAGAATTATCCCAATAAGTACTACACATTTCAACAAGTTTTGAATAATAAATTTTTTACAGAATTAACAGCATTTACAATTTATAGTGTATTGTAAAAAACATGTGTTATATTTCTTTACTTATACTTAAGTGCACCTGTAGCCTGAAGGCTCACTTCACATCTTTTCAGTAAGTATACCTATATTACTTAATAGAAAAAATACTGCCACTTATTAACATTCCTCTATCCTAATATCAACAGAGATTTTAACACCCGGTCCCTGAACAGCATATTGACACAACTTGCCAACATACTCATGGCAAACGATTCGATTGGCTTTTGTTATTTCAGTCAGCCAATAACAAAAACTTACATGATTTTGAGAGTCTGTCTGACTGTATGATGACCAACATAACATGGTTGTCTGTTTGTATTGCTTTTCAGAAGCCAGGTGTGAAACTTATGTAGCTATAGCTGTACAAGGATCTTTTAGTGCGTGGCCAGAATCGGAATTAACGCCGACATCTTGTTTTTCAATATTAATGTTTACCAGCGCCCCCTTGTCAGCGTATTTCGTGAATCGTGCGCCATTAAATCCTTGTAGCATTGTAGTAGACGCTAACTGTGGTTATGGTAACCATACTCCTTGATGACGGCTCCGTCGAAGGTCGTCAGTGTCGCTATGCACTGCAGGCGCCGTTTCTTGCCGCAAACCCAACGCGTGCGCAGGCCCCGTGATCTCTCCCTGATGAAGTTCTTACCCTCGTAAATGATCATGGGATTGCCTCGACGGGACATGACGAAGAGTGTACCTGCAATGGTGAGGGGAATGGAGAGTTTATGTGTTGTAATCATAATATAGTATCACGTCCAGTAAGATTTTGCCCGACTCATTCATTCGGCATCGAACCCGGACCCCAAAGAGTCGTGCTTGCGACTGTAGACTAAAGAGGCAGTCAATCATAATTATTATTTATTGTAATTACATTATTTTCACACAGTTTCCTACGCCTTGCTGTACAATATAAAGAGAAAAACCTTATTTTATTTTCGTTATTATGTCTGATTACATAAATTACGACATTATAAGAATCACCCAACAAACCTGCTTCCATAAAATCTTCCAGGAGTTAACAAAGATTGACCGATGATTTTTTTATGTCGATAGTACCAGTTTATTCATTCAATACACACCTTAAGATTAATAAACGTTGTTACGTCAACACTTCTCGTCTATGAGTAGCTTATACTGTACATACTTAAGAAACTAAGTAATTTCAGAACTGGCACTGCCATCTATCGACGGATTTAGCTAAGATGTACACCTACTTTCATTTTAACAGTTGTCTTTTCCGACTCTTTCTGTCTTAATTATTAACGTTGTAATTGAATCAACATTGTTTACTTGCACTCAAATATCCAACTACTACATCAACCAATATTTTAGAATAAGAAAAATATTCGCTCATACTAAAAGCTGTTGTAAAGCAGCGCTGAAATCTCGGCACGCACCTTCAAAAAGTCTTTGGAAACTTGAAACGTCTTGACGCACAGAGGGTTTACGGACACCCAACGCCATCTACACTGAAACCTTGAGAAATACTAAGACACTCGGAAGACTTTTCGTTCAGTTTCGAGGCAATAACACCGCGGCGTCCGAGGGCGCCAGTGTCGCAAATTCCTTAATATTCCAACTATGTCCTATATCGGTATTTGTATTTAATATCAAGATTTCCTATTCATATTGAATGTAACATGCCTGCATGACAGTGTATTTATAATTACTTGGATTACGTGACCGGCATGCGGATTGTAGTAAACGAGAAACAAGTTGAAAAAATGCAGTTTTACCGTTAGAGAGATTACCATCATACCTTAATGCTTCACTTAACGACCGTCACAGATGCAGCTCTTTAGTTTCTTTATTGGAATTTGGTGAACTGCGTCTTTAGCTGACCTGTTTTTTTAGTTCTTAGTTTGAGGCAAATATTCTTTCGTTAGAATCGATGTTTTAGGTGAAATTAATACATTGTCACTGTGATGCGGTGTGGTAAATGCCGGCCGGTGTGCTTGCCAAAATGTTTGCGGAGATTGGTGATTAAGAAATGTTTTGGTCCTACAAAATCCCTGAAATAAGTATTTCACAAATGAGTCGAGACATCATATCTGTCGTCTATAATTAAGACCATTACCAGAACCATTATTCCATTTTTCTCCCCTCACCCCAACTTTAGCGTATCTCTTTGAACTTCTAAACAAAAAAAGAGCATATTGTTCAAACCAACCAATTTAGCTTTGAAACCGACAAAAAACCTACTTCAACGGCCAAGTACCTAGCTCAGCCAAGCAATTATTAAAGACAATGTAGGCAAGCACTATTAGATGATACCCAGGCAGAACAATAAGTAACGGGGCGGCTACCTGGCTTTAATGGCACACGACCATTCTCACGGAACGATACACACGTCTTCACTGTTTCCATGATAAATAATTTATTGTTTTCTTCTGCCTGTACAATGTCAGAATAATAGGAGACATGATTCTGTTATCCCGTTACATTGGGACCAGGAAAGCGGCCATTTCTGCACATAGAATAATACCGATCATTAGCTTTATAGAAATCTGTGATTACTGGATTATTGAATTGTGTCCAAACGACAAATCATGAGGTAGTTAACGTTCTGTTATTGAAGGAGAAATATATTTTTCTATTGCTTTCTATTTTAGGAAATCTCTGGGTCAATTCCATATCTGTTTCTTTCTGTTGTAAAGTTGTATTAAATGTTTAGTATTTTTGTTTTATTGTATGTTTTGTAAGTGTTTAGTTAATTTTTTGTTATGTATTCTTAATAAATAGTTATTTCATGGTTCCGGTACAACATTCCATGTGAGACAAACTTCAGCATCGCTTGTTCCATGGTACAAAAAGACTATCAAACTACATAATGTAGAATCCAACCATCAATTAACGTTGGGGCAACATCAGTCATTGTGCACGGGGGCCATTAAATGAAGACGAAGAAAGCGAAGTTTGATGGAATACAATACAATGGGAAAGGCCGGATATTGATTATCAGAAGCCTATCTCCGCAGTAGAGCTACCAGATAAAGAATCAAAATATATTTTAAAAGTAGTTTTTCTACATAAAAGGTCGTTAGCACTACTAGAAACTGTTAAACTTAACGTTACTTCTTTGACGTCAGTGCAATTAGCCTTTCTGCATATTAACTAGCTAGCACAGCAACCTACAATTAAGACTAGTGTCAAAAAACACGAGGCAAAAAATAAACTATATAATATAGTCAACTCACATCCGTTTTAACTTTATAGTAGGTACCTACATTGGTTTGTAAAACAGAATAATTAGGGGCCACAACATCTTCAAAATGGAGCTCTAGAGAAGTATTTTCGAAGATTATAACTATGTAAATCATTTCCATCAAAACTTCCGTCGTAGTTAAGAAAGGGTTTCGAGAGCAATATTGTGATTGTGTAACTTTAAAGTTCAAGGGCAAAAAGGGCACATTTAAAAATACCTGCTTGAGAATCAAAAGAAATCAGTTGGTTAGAAAATGTTTAAAATTCCTTGCGAAATAAACCAGCTATTTAGCCACCTTTTTACTGTAACGTTTTTCTTTAGTAGGTATTCATTCATCATCAATTCTGAACCGAGATCCTTTTAAAGCTCGCTACCATTTGTATTTATGACGTATAGCATTATTAAATGCAGACGGTTGGTATGGTGCCCCCACGCTCCCTAATGTGAACAAAAATATTAGGGCGGAGGCATGCCTAGCAACCAACGCCACCCGGATAACTGTAGCTAACTGTAGGTGTATCTACATCCGTATAATATCGATACGCACATCTGTCCCCCCCCCTCCACCCCTAGACCTAGAAGAAACAACGATACTGTCAGAGACAATCCGCATAAAGGCTCATGTAAATCAGCTCTTAAATATTTTATGATCAACGTTCAAGACGGTCTTACATTTATTAGTGCAGTAATAAGCAATAACTTATTCACATATTTCGAGTACGTACCAATTTATATCGCTTGCAGCCGCCCACGCTTTCGCCGTCCTTTTACGCTGAAGATAATGTATGGAAAACATTCACCTTTCGTCTCTTCTAAAAAATAACGATATATTTACTGTAAGTACTCTCATCCGTCTACAGTAAACGGAAATACTTCATACGTACATACTTGTGTATGTACATCAAGAGACCATTTCGTTACAACACACACAATACAAGCTCGTTAAAATTGAAAGGGCTAAAAAATCGACATACGAAATTATCATTCGGAAAAAAATTCAATCTGCTATAATATCGAAATACACTTACTCAGGCAAACGCGCGTGCGTTTGTGGAATGGAAAACCCATGATTTAGCCGTACGATGACTCTAGATATACCTATACATTAGTAAACAACTTTAGTACATTAAACTCGAATCAGCGAGCTAAAAATATGTTCGTGGAGGCATATAGACGGTAACACTCCTTACATAGAGATCAAAATCGAACTTTTCATTGGTAGCAAGTCATCAGTGTTGCCGTTGAGAAAAAAATGTAATCAAGTTAACATTTCAATTGAACTAAACAAGTGGTCGGCTGTCCAGTTTGTTCACCGTAACGGTACGGAGAATGCCTGTGGTACTTCTTCAGGTGTTTACTAGTTGGACGGGCAATAGGGTCATGACGAAATCGTTCTGAGGCACTCCACGACTACTTCGAGAAGCCACGCTATTAAGCTTCACAACTGTACTTATAATTGAATACTGCCTGCCCTTATCCCAATAATACTTTTCTAGTACATTACGGAGCGCTTTCTAAAAAATCTCAGTGAGTAGCGATTATCTTGTTGTTTGAATGTATGTTTTTGCTGCTGCTGCAGCTGCTGCTGCTTACTATCTCAAATAGTTTTATTGTGTGAGAGAACAGATGTTTCATAGGTATTGCTTGAACTACAAAATGACTGCAAACAGATTTGGATGAAAACAAGACGAGTGAATTGTAGCAAGACTGTGTTAACAATGAAATATTGGAGCATGCTTAACACACTGTTATTGACGAATGCTCTTCTCACTTCAAGCAAGTAATCACTTGCACTAATCAAACCGTAAACAGTTCGTTCATGATTGTTTGTGTCGCTTGAAGCTCTGCTGAGTCAGGGAGGAAAACTACGGCACATACAATATATTCTTCAATAACAAACTGTTAGCTAGACAAATGTTTAACTTCCGTTATCTAAGCACACCATTTTCATATTATGTTGTGCGCTGTGCCTTTCCATTTCTTTGTGTGTTGACTGATCTTTACGCTTTTATTTTATTTCAAATCTCCCAGGGCTTATGAATATATACCATTTGCAATTATGGTAATCATATTGTTAAATTGGTATGGTACCCCTCACTGTGAACAATACACTAACTTAAAATTCTCTATCCAAATATTCTGTCCGTTAAATTCTTACAATACGAAAGCAAGGGACTGGTTTAAGGACTAGTATAAAAAATAACGCTTTAGAATTCTTTAGGCACGTGAAACTAACGAAAGATATCTTTACATCCAAATAAAAGCGTTGGAAGAAGGTTCCTCTACCTGCACCTGGCGCTAGGACATTGAAAGAAATCAAAGTATTCCATAAAAACATGTTTTAAATAGAAAAAGCATCAAAAGGCAGGACGTCTAGACGTTCTTTTTTTTTAGTTCCCAGAATGGGCAGGTAGAGATCTGTACAAAGACGTACGGATCGATGCGTCGAGATAGTATTATTACGGACTAGAAATGCTGCTCGGTTTTTAAAACTTTTATTGGTATCTTTAGTTACAAATATGGCACAATACATTTTCGTTCAATAAAGTAAACTTGACTAGTTCATTGAGCTATCATCACGCTTAAATTACGTAGTGCGAATTGTATTACTTTTGTGTGTAGCAGTCGGTAGACATACCTACTCTCGGACTAATTTAAGTGCATGTCATTGCGCTAAATATTTTTATGAGTTATAATTAACATTTTTAACATAATAATTGTCACTATGTGACTGATTATGCTTATCTTGCATTTTATCATTGAAGCAGGTCATCGCCTGACCTAAAGAGACAAGCCGAGAGAATCAATAATATTACCTCCCTAAATAAATAAATCCCTTAAATTTATATTGATCATTTTAACGACAAAATGTATTTGATATAAAAGTTGGCACAAGAGACTAATCATTTTATCTACCCATCAGAGGAATAATTCAATGTTGATATTAATTTATTTACAGAATGTCCTCGACTTATTCCTCCCCTAATGAGAGGTAATTGGTAAAAGATTTGGCATAAGAAGATATTGATGACCGGCGGGGGGCGGGGAGTAGGTATATCAGGGTCCCCCGCTTAAATTTTATCACATTTTCCCGACGTGACATGCCCATAAAATGTCTTTATCAAATGGTTTAAGTATATTTGATATTCAAACGCCCTAGGAAAAAGAAGCTACAAGACATTTCTAGAGCTTGTAAATAAATACAAACATGCTCGCACATGCTGATCATAAAATACAGTAGCTCTAATAAAATGGTAAGTGAACCACTTTCGGTGGGTGTGTGTGTTTGGGCGGCTGCCCAACGACTCTGTCGTTGAATGTCAACAGTGAGGCGAAACAATTCTTGGACTTTCTACTCGAGCAGTACCACAGGATACGGGGCTTGTGTTGCCTTTTTTTACAATTTACGAAGTACGTATTCCCCATGTGGTACAACAGCCGGCCTCCTCTCGACGTTATCCAGTATCGTGTACCTTACAATAACAAACTAGTCGTTAAACTACAGTTCATAGAAGAGGACACAAATGGTGAAATAAAAGCCAACTTAGTTCAACAAAATATGTTTATTCTTCTACCACACATTATGACTCACGGTGCGGAAACCTTCGTGTGAAAATAAAATTGTTTTGATTGGAAGTAGCGCAATAAAATCTTTAGATTGTCGATATCTGGTGAATCACCTGCTGCTAGAGAATCAAGTACCTATGCTTGTTTTTTGGTAACAGTGCTATCTATAGACTTTTTTTTTCTATCGCAAACAAGCTTATACTCTACGTACATAGTAATGATGCGTGTTTAGACACTAACATCGTGTTTGCTTGTTCTCTTATTTATGAAAGCATCACTTGTGCTAGAAGCCTAGAATATAAATAAGGAATATTCATCGTCACACTGTTTTCCTTTATCGACGAAGCACATATATATACCTATGATGGCTATGATATATGATATATATATATTTTGGAAGTTGATATGATTGTGTTTTTTCAAATTTATTTAAACTAAGCAAGTAGATGAGTATTCACCTACCTAATATCAAAATTTAAGAAACACAATAGGAATGATATTCCGTAATGTCATGGCTTTATCAAATCTACAGTTAAACCGAGATCCGGTTTGATAGAACTCAAACCTAAGGTTAGAAAAATATGTTTAAATATTACAAAACACATCTGTATAGTAACAAACAAGCTAGTCATGGAACTCATGGATTACGTAATGTATAGAAAAACAGGTCCGGAGCCCTGCGTAGTAATAATAATATAAAAAATGTTCAGAAATAATTTCATTGATAGTGAGACATGCGCAGTGCGTAGGTACTCAGTCGGTTGTACGACTGTACGTCCTCAGTTGTACTAAAAATAGAACGTTGAACTAAGGGCGTGTAGGTAGGGACTGAACTGAGCTGTGACCTCTCGCCGTATCTTTGTGATTAGCGCGCCTGGTTCCCCAAATATTTTATGTTATGAATGATGAGCTAACTCTCTCGAGTTCGTCTTTCAAATACACAACAGCGGTGTAGGTACTAAATTAAACTTAAGTAGGTATTTATTATTTTAATTTGAACTTGTATTTGTGGCAGATTATTTAATTAATAAATCTAACAAAACTATAGATACTAGCTATACAGAACAACTAAATCTATATTTAACAACTAAATACATATTAATTATACATTTACACAATTGTTATTAACCTTTATAGGTAAGTACATGGGCGGCATCGTTGAATCTATTAGGTTAGCCGCATGTCCCGGTATTCGGTAACTCAGTACAGTACCGAACGTGGGTTACGTTGGCATAAAACCACGTGGCGAGCTCGGTGGTCTTATTTATAAAACACTTTTTGATACCTTTACAACGTGATTGAGTATTAAAAAGTGAGTTTTGTTTAAAATATTTGTATGTGGAACAATTCGACACACATTTTTAATTAATTTATATACATATACCTATATCTATTGGTACTTAAATGTGTGCTTATGACATAAATAAGAGTCATTTGAAAATCTACGACTTCGAGGAAACAAATTAAAAATACATCACATGTAACAACATTTTTGAACACTTCCTTCCTATTATAAATAAATTGATAATAAAGTTACTAAAGTATCAATTAAAACATTGTTTTATGAAAATGATAACGACTTGGTACCTACAAATGGGAATGCCTAAATGCGGAAACTTGTACTAAGTATAAAGTAACGTAGGTAGGTTCGTGTTCCTAAATTTTTGATGTGAATACAACAAAAACTTGTTTTTTATTTAGTAGGTGCGTTGTTTCAATTAAAAACGGAGCTAATCATGACATGTACGTTTGTACCTACTACACCACCTTCATTACTCTAATGTGCGTGTTCGATTACTCGTGTTTTTCCTAGTATTAGGTCCCTACCTACCTTAAACACAATGATAAGTAGATATACTGTCAAATAATTGTACTATAAAGAACTGCAAATACACTTTTTTTTTCCAATAATGTACTTAAACAAAATAATTATCTAAGAATTTACATCAAGATGGAAAAAAAATCAAATATTCATTCAAATTGCTCACATTATTGGTAAAAAAGAAGCATGTTTACAACGAGGATCAAAGTCGTCGCAGGAGACAATCGCACAGGTGTCTGTTGTGGACGGTGACGTAGCAGGAGGGCGCGTGCAAGATGGACACGCTCCGGTGCCGCCACGCCGGCACCCGCACCCGCACGCACCACGACGAGGACTCCCACGCTAGAATCCAACCAATACAACTCCACTAAACGCTTAACACCAACCATCATCGTGCCTTAGTGCAATAAACGAAAATATATACTTAAGGAAAAACAAAAACAATTCCGTTCCAAAACTTATAATTCTGCATTATACAGTCAAACTCAACATTTCCATTGAAAATCTATAAAAGTAAACATTACATTAATAATTCATACGCACATATGAAACGAACATAGGCCGTTTTCTATTCTAAGAATACTGAAACACAGAAACAACGTATTCTTCAAAAGATTCTTTATAGGGACTATTAACCATAACGGAAACATTAGCGGAAGCGGGGATGTAAAAACGACCTTATTACTACAATGGGATGTTATAATTTGACGGGTATGGTGAGCTAGGGCTGGGAGAGGAGCGGGAAGGGGCACTCGGAGTAAGATTCTGGGGCATTATCGATTGGGGCACCATCACCAGGATGCGAGTGGCGCCGCGCGCATGTCTGGCCCGTGGCGCGATACCGCGTGGTGGCGCGGGGCCGCGTGGGGCGCTGCGAGCTCGCGGGACCTAGCCGCAGATCTAACTACCTACATTCCTCGCCCAGCGCACGCACACATACACCTCGCACCTTTACTCGCTATTGAACCAAGCTACGGGCCCAACTTCTGTTGTTGCCTTTGGTTGCGTGCCAGGGTACGAGACGTAGCAAATCAAATCTGCATAGCCAGTAATTTGTGAGGTAGCCTGCGACCCCAGCCCCGGCTGTGTGTGCCGCTACCCAACTTACTGCGCCACGAACGCACCCATGCCATGACTACTTAGCATTAATGTAAATAACTAACATAAATTCGGAAACCTGCTCACGTAACCAGATAAACCTAAAACTCGTAGGCCGGACGAATGCAGTCCGGAAAGGTCGCAGCACCGTTAGATGCTCGTTAGAATGATTCATTAATTGAGAATAAGCTGTTACGTTCCCACAGCAGAACTACTAAGCGTAAACATCAGTTGGTAGTAGAGAGCGGCAATCTATAAATAAATCATAGTAGCATTATGTATCAAAACACGCTACGTCACGAGTTACTACGCAGCGCTGTTTACTCACGCACCCCGCGCCGCACGCGGCAGGCGCGCGCTTGGGGTGGGCGAGGGGTAGTACGTCAAATTAGGGCATACAGGGCGTAACTAGGCTATAGCGCGGGAGATGGAGGGCACGCCCATGCGATTCCCCGAGCCCTGCGGAACTTTCTTCTTTCATAACTTTGTAGGTATTGATCCGTCACAACTCCGCAATTCATGTCCTCTCGAACACATCCGATATTGCAACGATAGTAACGGCCCGCGTCTATCGTATTAAACAACTTGTTTTGAGGCTTTATTTGTGAACATAATAGGGTACAAAATATACAATTACGCTTATTTGGATTTGATAGGTTCATATTATTTAGATTGATAGGTAAATGTTTTAATATTCAGTGTCCATTACTTTTAAATTAATTAGTATTAAGTATTACCAGTTAATACTAATGAATTTAAAAGTAATGGGCACTGACTATTAAAACATTATAAACCTTTTTTCTTAAGAGCGAGCGTATCTTTAAATTTAACATATTATGTATTTTTTAATCAAAATAAAACTAATTCTTATTATAAATTAATTACAAAACAAGAAAAAAAACAATTAAAGCAAAATCTCACCCCAAAAAGTTACATAACACATTTCCCAATTTCCGAGCATTGTATACAAACAAAACGAGCCATGTTGCTTGCGTAATACGCAGTCGTAGGGCGTTACTACGTCAGCCGCCCACGCCACCCTCGATCACGTTCCATTGCGTGGGCCTAAGGAAAACCACTGTTCATTCATTCATACCCTTTAATAAAACTTCCTAGTCTATTACAGAGTATTTCGTCGTTACTTATGAATAATAACTTTAGTAAATTATATTGACAAAACACAAATTAATAGGCATTTTAATGTGAGCTCCGCTCCATATGCTCGACTCTACGCATCGCTGTCTCTCACAGCTCGCTACTTTCGAGTGAAATATTGTTTCGTTCAAAAGTTTAGCTACTCTACCATATTATTGTCGGTCTAAAAACAACAACAAGAATAAAGAATAAACATAAGTATAGAATTGACATTTTAACAA
This sequence comes from Apamea crenata, assembly GCA_949629185.1. Classification (NCBI taxonomy): domain Eukaryota; kingdom Metazoa; phylum Arthropoda; class Insecta; order Lepidoptera; family Noctuidae; genus Apamea; species Apamea crenata. The sequence goes on along the minus strand of OX451363.1, from coordinate 14,581,686 downwards.
AATATTAAATATGTTTATAATGTAGGTGGTGAAACCCTTCGTAAACCAACATACTTAAATAGCCATGAAGGTTTAATGCTTTTAAAGTTATCAATTTCATAAATATTTCATGAAATTCCATGCCAAATGTAGGAAATGAGATCGTAATTGACTAATGACAAGCTGTGAACCGAATTATTAACGTTTGGGTAAACATTAAATGAGTCATCAGTTTATCTCTTACATGCTACGCTGCCACGAGTTTACATGAGCCTAAATAATATAAAATAGTTACTTTAAAAAAAACAACCGATCGGAAAGTACCGGATTTCACGTCGGTCATATAGAGAAGCGCTCAGTCACTGTAACATTGCATTGAAACAAGAAAATACCAGCCTGGCTCCCACAGGATAACGAACATTGTTAGACAAGTTAACACTGCAAAAAATACCCAACTACGGGCTTATAGACTGCACAATAAGTACGTTTACATAGTCAATACATACGTACGTTTACATTGATGAACGGCTGCTAATGGTTTTGTATCACCATTTTGAATTTCGTATTAAGGCAGATAGGCGCGACGTGATCCTGGTAGAACAATTTCCATGAAGTTTTCATACAATTTGTTCTACAAGAGTCGCTTTGCGCCTGTCTGCGGGGAACCTTTATTTCATAAAAATGTTTATCACAGCACAAGAACATAATGTCATAACTCGACATAAATGTAAACCTACTTTTTGGACAATCTCTATAACAAACTTAGCATACTGTCAGTATCGATAATACAATCAGAGATAAAAGTTTTTTTTAGTAAAATATTATGATCCAGTCTTCATGTAAAATATTTAAGAAAATAAAACCTAGACGACTGTAAGTACTCATCGTGTAAAAAATGCTTTAGAATAAATCATTTAATATTTTTTTCCAATAACTTCATTTTATAATTGACTTCTTAAATTCAATGTATAGGTTACTTTATGGGTGAATCAACTGTTTTTAGTAATGGCGGGCCAAATGTTCTTATAAAAAATATCATTATATTACCACACTTTAATTTATTATTTACATCATAATTATGTTAATTTATTAATTTCTCGTGTTCTTTTTTATTTTATTTTTAATTTTGCTCTTTAACGCGTTAAATATAGGTACATATTTAAATCTGTTATGTTGTACACACGTATATCTTAAATAAAAAAATATTATTAATTAAAGTCGCTTTTCGTGTCTGTCTGTGTTGCCGCGTTGTTCTTATAAACTACGCAACGGATTTTGATGCAGATTTCACTATCATTTAGATAGGTAATTTATTCCGGAAGGTTTATGTGTATAATACATTAATATTAAACATACACATAATAAAGCAGGGGTGGGTTGCTAGTAAATTATAAGGCGGTCACACGATCATTTAACCCAACCCAAAGTATAGCCCATGACAAATAATCTGCTCTTATAAACAACAAAAATTAATTTCGATCAAGAGCAAGAAAAGTTGATTCACCCGTACAACGACACCGAAACAATCGCTATGCTAGCAAAAGTATCAACATTTGACATGTACGATATAAGTACAAAAAAATACAGATTAAAAAAAAATTGTGTCATATAAACTTTAGGAACTTCAATTTTCACAACTATACAAAAAGCTTACCATAATTGTAGAAAAAAAAGAAGAATATAAAATAAAAGATTAAAAAAATGATTTGACAAAAATAAAACAATAAACAGTGATTTCATAAAAAAAAATAAACAGAACTTATTTAAATCATATCGCGTATAAGCGCTACCTATACCTGTGGTAGACATCCTTCTTTCTTACGTACTTGCCGTCTGGCGTGAAGTAGTAGCTGGGGGGGGCGTGTATATGGCGCCCGCGCACCAGGAATAGCACGTCCCCGGTGGCGGTGCGCGCGGGCGCTGTGATGACGTCAGCACGGCAGCCGGCCATGTCCCTTGAGGAGCAGTACCACTGTTTCCTGCCATGCGCTTGTAAGTTCTTCAGGTAGAACGTGTAGCCGTCGTGCAGCAGCAGCGACTTGCCCGTCCGCGAAGGCACGTACACTGCTGGCACTGCGTCAAAACCCAACATGTCACCACCGACATTCGGTTGACGGCGTTCAGGACACCGCCAACAGAATGTACCGATGAACTTTCGACTGAGCATACCGCAACCTGTGCTGCATGAACGTTCGAAGGCTCACACATACATGGCGATTCTAATTGCTCATCAAACTTTCTTTGACTAAATCAAGTGTTAATCTACTTTGTTATTCATACATTAAAATCCTGCTAGAGTTGAATAATAGTCACAAATATGTATAAGATTTAATCAATATTCGCACATAAACGTTACTTAAAAAGAGTAAAGCTGTAAAAAATAGAAAAGTAATCATTTTGATTTGATTATCTAGAATTACTAACAGGGAAAAATACCTCAAAACCTATCTCAGTATTAATATTATGGTTAATAAGTTTATGTATTTTTATCATTTTGTTACTTTGACATTAGGTATATTATGCTACGAGTACATTCATATTATAAGATACCTACATTAAAAATATGAAATAGAATATTTTGATAAACTAGTTCATTCCTTTGAGGAATTATTCAAAATTGCTTTTAGCTCTATATTATTATACATATTGACAATTACTATGATCACATACACAAGATACAATTAAATATACAATAGATTTAGAAGACTGCCTCTACGGAACTACTTTACCCGCACGAATATGCGATCCAACATAACATGAGTTACATAAAATTAACATGTAAATAATCAAAATGTTTATTATTATTTTATTAATATTAATAGACATTTTGATTAATATTAAGCCTATATTTATTGCTTTCAGCGAGGCAGCCTCGAGCTTGGAGGGGCGATGGCACGGGCGTTGCATAGCAACATGGCAACTCAACACCTTACATTATTATTAGTTCTAAGACTGCCTCTTATACAGCAACTAATTAACATACATATTATTTAACGTGACAAGAAATAACATGGCGTTTAGGAACATACTGTTTATATGACCTAAAATTAAGACCTAGGAACCTATGTAGTATTTTAACTTCATTCCAAAAACTAGTTAGGTATAAATATGTATTAGGCTTATGTAACCTACATGTGCAGACGCCAACACATCAAGCTACTACAATCTGTCAAATTTCTATAATAGATTTCAACTTTATCGCTAAAGCATTAAGGTGCCAGGTTGATTGGGAAAATTTGACAGTTTCGGGTAGCTTGACCTGTACCTATCCATACCTACTTCTGAAAAACAGAAGCATTATTTATTCGATTTCAAAATTTTAATACAAAAAAATAACTTACGGCTGTAGGTATAATCCTGAGACTAAACCGCCTTTCTTTCTTTATTATTTCCACTTAATCTTTAAATTACGATAAAAATTCAATAAATCACTATCTACTGTCATTATAAGCTTTTCCTAATCCACATAACTTTTCTCTTTCGCAATAATGCTACCTGTAGTCTACTAGCCTAATCAGTAGTAACATTTTATGTAAAAAAAAGTAACAAAAATTGAAAACCTGCTCCTTTTTTTGAAGTCGGTTAAAAACATTTAAAAAGTAAATCATACATAAAAACAGAACCGAAAATTCTTAGAAATTCATACGACATATGGATGGTACGGACTAGTAACACGCCTGAGGCGCGATCCGAGCAGGCTGCGTTTCATGCGCTCCGTAAAAATAATATAAATTGTCATGCAAAGAATTGCATCAAGAACGCGCGTCATATTTGTTATCATACGCAACGGGGCAAGAGGGCTGAGCCGCCTTTATACGTTATTGCTAGTCCCAATAGCTGTAAAATAGTGTGTTCTATACAGTGTTTTGATTGCTACTTAAGCCGAGACGTTCGCCATACAGTCTGAAGATCCTGCGCAGGTGCGCCGTGACATCGTGCATGCGCGGACGTCTCGGCGCCCGCGCCAGCTGCTGTCAGCGCTCGTGGTTGTGCACTCCGGACACGGCGATCACCTCGTTGTTGTATGTCCGCAGGATGGCCGGACATTGGAACTTGTTCCTGGCTGCGCAGTACCACAGCACCCTCGGCTGGTTCCTATACGCGTTATGCGGACGGTACACGTAACCATCCAACGACAGTTTCGGGTAACCAGTGTGCGTGTGTATGACTTTCACTGGAATATGGTAATATTGTTAGTTAACTCGACAACCATGCTATCTACATTTCTTTTAAGTTAGAAACAATTACCTTAAAATCAGCTTACACCAAAGATTTGTAAAAAATAAAACGAAGTATTTAACCTTTAACGTTTTTCTTAAAATTTTACACTAAAATATAATAATAGGTAGGTATGGCAGTTACTTCGGTGGGTGATGTAAGTACTTGTTTTTCCATAACTTTTAATAATACTTAACTAATATAAACATAATTTAATATCTTAGGGCTAATATAAATCGTTTTATTTGATCGTAACATTGATGCAAATAATAGAGGTCAAAAATATTGAGCAGAGTGTTATTTCATTTCCTAAATCAGTCAGTCCAGATGTGAACATAGTAGTAAGTACATCAAATGGTGTAGTTATTGGTCCTGCAGAAATGTCTGAGTTCTGTGAACACCACTCTCCTGCCGCTGGTGTGCAGCCGGGCGCCGCAGCCGCGCGCGCACATCCAGCGCCGCTTGCTTTTGTAGCAACCATCCAACCTGTACCAGTACCCGCCCATCTTCAGTAACTCTGCCTCTGTGTCCTCCGATATCAGCGTCGACGGTAAAACTGCCCAATAATTTATATAAAAGTTACAGTGTCCGAACATTCGATTCTACAAGGTGTATTGAAGTAACATTCACATTACCTAACTTGGCAACCATATTCCAATAATATATACAATCTCAAATGCACGCATTGGCGGCGATTCAAATACGGCCCCGCTGCCTATAAGCGCTGACACCAAAATCCATTCTTATACCCTGAATAGATGCGAGTAACGTGGCACTAAGGAACTTCTAACGAGCAGAAATAAAAAAACGTATTGATCAGTATACGTCTTTTATAAATATGAACAAAAACTAAAAACTTTTACAATAATTAACTTAGACAATAAATAAATGTATAATCAGTACAATAATACTATTAATTCAACAAAAAAAAAATAACAACTATAACTAATAAGTGTAACATACTTTGGCATAGGAAATAAGATCTTTGAAAGGTACTGAGTATTAATTAATTAATTCCAGTCGAGTATTTAAATAATAATAAATTCTTACCTAAATATGTCTCGTAAATACGATATAGGTACGTACGTTACTACGGAAAACCTGTTACAGTGCCCTACGATTCCCCACCCTACTGTACATATCTACAATAATATATGGTCGTATAAGTTTCTAATATAAAAACTATGCTCGTATTACTTTGTTCATAAGCTGGTATATTATGACTACGCAGTCTACCTCTACGGCTAAATACAATACAAATCATAAATATTGGAGTATTTCGTAACATCGTCTATCAGTCGTTCCGCACACTACAAGGCGGTCAATAAATAGAATTTTTATAAAAAAGCATCAACAAGACGGCTACGCTATCATTAAAGCTATATAGTTTGTATACATAATTTCTAAACATTTTGGTAAGAGAATATTGCACATTCACGTTATACATTGTTTTTATATACTATCGTGTAGTTTCCTAATAAATAGCCGCTAAGGCATAACAAGGCGACGATAAAGCGTCTACAGCCACCTGTTTTATTGATTCCAATAGTTTCCAAATAGTAAAGTATAAATACGCTCAAAAATCTATATCAACATTTAGTTTGATATCACACAACGTACTGTCCTATGTTTAATGGAAGATTGATGGAAGTCGAGAGACATCTCGACGAATGTATTGCGACGCGACGGTGTAGTCGCGATCCATTCCGAGCTAACTGTTGAAAGAGCGAGAACGACCCACTTTAATTATTCGAACACAATCATCCGGCGAAGTATAATAAAAGTACCGAACTAAATCTAGAACATTTATAGTATACATATCTAGATAAAGGAATTACATTGACCTTTGGCATAACTACGTAAAAATAATAAGGCTTCCGAAATTACAAAGAAACAAAACTCAGCTTCAATTCCTTATTTGGGTACTTGTAGCGTGTGAGCCAATTTTGTTCCTTCATAACACAAGAACACTAGATAACAAACGTTGGTCACTAATGTGACGCACGTGTAGGTGGTGCGACGCTCCAGGTGCGCGTCAGTGCCTGCCGTCCAGCAGGCCGCGCACGAGGAGGTCGCGCCAGGCCTAGAGCAGCAGCGCAGCGTGCGGCGCCGGCGGCACCAGCGGCGCCGGCGCCGCCACCGCGGCCATCACGCGCGGCGGCGGGCTCGCTACTATCTTGTACTTGCCCATCGGATCCACTTGGAAACGCCTCGACTCATGCTTAGCAGGATTGTACGTCGCCGGATGATTGTGTGAGCCCCGAAAGTATACCAAACGTCCGTCTCTCAAACATAAGGCAACTTGACAACGCTCTGCTTTCTGGTAGGACCTCGCACACCTCCAGGTGACCCGGCGAGGGTGCGACCCTCCGTCCTCGTAGAATATGTGTCCGTCGGCCACTAAATGAAGTCCTCCGCGCGCTGAGCGGATGTAGAACCATCCTGAAACGACGGCACGGTTAGACCTTGTTGCGTCAAACCCACATTCATGAGTTATTTTTACCAAATTAGTGAGGGGAGCGGGAACAATCAATACAGCGTATTCATTTAACAGGAAGTACCTTCAATTGTCGTCCGTTTTCCTTCTCCGCAATCGTAACAATTTTTCTTTCGGATTGTGGAATCTCAAGTGTACACAGCTTATAATTTCTTGGAATTTTCTAATTGACATTCTTTTATTTGTAATCTAGATGGCTCAGCATAAAATGGTAGCCGGTTCTAGATGGCTGTTGATTGTGTTATAGAACGCGAATATAAAATAATGTGTCTCGTCCTCTTATCTGTTTAGTTGATAGTCGGTAGGGTGAACTCACCTAACTTCGTGACAAAATATTAATAATAAATTACCAATACATTCAGTTTTCATTTTATATTAAGACTTAGCTTAAGTTTTGACCACAGTCTTATAAATGGTGCTAATGCTTAATAAGAGTTATACCTACCCGTTATACAAAAACAAGTCAACTTGTAATTCCTAGGTCACCTCACTACAACTTCGAAATAATAAAAGGTAATCAAAATAATAAAAAATAAAAAAAATATCAATTCAAATCATTTTTATACATAATATTAGTACCTACCAAAATTAATTTTGCCTCTTTAATTTCTGAATTTTCTTTTCGTTTCTCACTGCTAAAAATATATTTTTTTCAAACATTGTTCATTTACAATAGCAATTGAATGGAACTAGAATAAAACGGAAAGGTAATTAGTGGGACATCGCGATTTTACTAGTCCTTTTTTTGTGAAAAGCACCCAAGAATAACATTTTTTTTTATACTGGATGGCGTGACGACTTGAATAAGTATCAGTTGTCTTCTTCGAAACAAAACTTAAATCCACAGTTGGTATTGGTGGCATTAGTTGGTAATGGTGGCATTAGCTTCAAATTCGTGTCTTTCTGGACCATCCTTTTAAAACAAAGGGTCAGTGATTTTCGGAAACTGGTGCTGTATTCGATATACATATACGTCCTCCTTTAAAACAATCGTTTTTAAGATCTGCTTTTTTACTCAGTTGGTCCATCTTCATAAAATAATGACCATTTAACCAAAAGGAAACGAAAAAGAAAAAAAAAATCACCATTACCACTGGCCTAATTAAATCTTCATGTTTTTTAAAAGACGTTGAACTACAGAAAGTCTTTGTACGTCTTGAGTACGACGCCTGCTGATGCTGACAGACTACTAGACTTACACAAAATATATTGAAAGATAGGTGTCGAAATGAAAGTCCAATGTTACTTCAGCGCAGTATAATCGTTTCTTTGTACCTATACACAAGAGAGACGCGTCTCTACTACCAGCTACACAGCATAAACATTCTCTGATCGACAACCGCCGCTTATAGCTACCATAATTCCATAATACTTTCACGACTAAACATAATAATAGCAATAAAATATCTTATCACAATAAAATAATACTTTAAAAATAATACTTCAAGGTTAACATAATAATCGTATACATTTCGTAAGGTACTTAACATAACTGGTGTGGTTAACTTTTAGGTTAACTAATTGTTGTGACAACACTTCCGTAAGTACAACCAACGGTTGAATAAACGCTTAAGTACTCAAAAAAATAATATAAAAAAGTGTAAAATAAAAAAATGTAAAATAAATCTTAAAATATTTAGATCTCACTAAAGAACAAACTTACAACTACAACGTATACATGAGTATTATTATTTAGTCAATTGTTCAATAAATGCAGTTCCTACTTTAACAAGTTGTTATACATTACTTTCCTAATCGTATACATGACATGACTTCGTAACATTCCCTCTATGACCTAAGTGCCCGCTGACAACATAACCTGACATTCGTATAGTCAAACAGAAACCAACCTCTTCGGAGACCACGCTCCGATGCCAACAATCGTAAATTTTATGTACAAATTCACGAATAAAATTGTAAAAAAATAAATGTAAAAAATAATGTATAAAAATACTTAGGATATCATAAGAGAACTATCACTTTGTACAGTACACTACAACTAGACCGTCTGGTTCGGAAGAGCGGAGCGGAGACAGGTGGGCTCTGCTAGCCAGTGCTGGCTTCCCAGCAATCACTGTGAGAGAGCATCTTGCGGTTAGTGGCGGTGGAAACTTTCCAAACCTTGTTTTTATTTGACTCACTAAAAGCTTAATTTGTTTGTAGGGGCCACAAACACCAAGACAAAAATTCAGTCTCAAATAATTTGAACCCAGACGGTCTTCACTAGGACTTATTTTATATTCGTATACTTTACACAGCGCAAAAATATCTACCAATTAAATGGATCTACTGAATACAGTATAATATAGGTTATACATCATAATAATCTCTTTGGAGAATAAGATAAGAGGATAAACGTGCAAACTATAGTTTGCAAAATCTCAATTGCGTATACATGTAGGTACCTATGTAATCGACAAAAGGCGTATACAATGTACAAGTCTAGACCACCGGCGGAAAGGCACAAGAGCAATTTGACTTTCCACTCGAAACAATAGTTACATAAATCCAGCTAAATGACATTCAATATTTCAAACTCCTGATCAAATATTAGATACCTATGAAATTGCCGTTTTACATTGAAAAATCTTTTTTTTAAGAATATTTTGTATTTCGTTAATCGAAGTATTGGTCATTAGTGAAGATGTACTTTTGCCATTTTAGTGGAAGTTCTTGATGGTTCTGCTAAATCCTGACGACGGGAAACGATGAACTCTTTAGAGGCGTTTATTATTATTATTAATTCATTTATTTCAGACAATGTCCATAGTCATAAACTATTACAAATTACAAATTAAAATCAAAATATAACATTAAAATCAAAAATATTTTTAAGTTTATCACCGCCTTGTTGGATTTGAAATTTTTCCCCTGTAAAAAGTTATCCAAATTCCGAATAAAAATTAGTTGGAGCAAGGTCTGGTGAGTATTCAGACAGTATTCAGACGGAGTTTCCAGTCGTAACTCTTATTGTTTTAAGACGGGCGGTTGTGCGGTGCTTCGACGCGATTTTGTTGTTGTTGGTCAGTGAGTTCATACGGCACTTTGCAATTTCTCCGATTCCGATTCGATTTTTTCAATGTTTTTATCTTTTTTCTTTCCAATTTGAAGGAAATTAATCAGTATCGATTTTTCACTTACTAGCTGTTGCCCGCGACTTCGTCTGCGATCCAGGATGAAAAGTAGCCTATGTCCTTCTCCAAATCATGATTTCGTATTTAAGATGTGGATAACGTCGTGAGCTACACATAATTATGTAACGTCTTTTTTTCCTACTACATGTTTATTACGATGTTTGTGTAACTGTTTGTTTTCCCGAATTAAATAAATAAATCATGGTCTACCCGTGTGCATCCAAATTCGTTCAGCCGTTTTAGCGCAAAATCGTAATTCTAAAATTTTCTTAATTTTTTTTTCCGTAAGAACCTTCTACAAAGTATTAGAAATCTTTAAAAAAAGATGGATGATATCGGTAAAGTCGTTCTTAAGTTATCGCGTGAGCAAGGGAAATAGGGATTCATTTTTATATTTAGAGATGTTGAAGGCTGCTGCAAGTTCAAACACGGTTTGAGATGAATCTGCTTCCACTATGGCTTTCAATTCATCGTTGTTCCGGTCGGCCACGGGGCTTGTTGAGATCAAAATTTCCAGAACGGAAGTGATCAAACCAAAAACGGACCATGCGTTCACATGCCATGTCTATACACGTCGTTAATATTGCGTGCCGTCTGTGCTGCGTTGGTGCCCCGACGGAACTCGTATTCGAAAATAGCGCGCAATTTTGATTTTTGCATGGTTATAGAAATGATATCTAAAAAAAAATCGAACAATTTTATTGACTTTGAAAAAAAAAATGTAATTTGTTTTCTGTAGGCCACGCGGGCGAAGCCGCGGGCAGAAGCTAGTTTTAAATAGAATGAAAGATATCGAACTTCACAATAGCCAGTATAAAAAATCGTCAATTTCATAGGTAAGGCCTAATATATCAATCATTACTCCTAACCTACGTTCTCCGTTCACACTAGCGTTGAGATCAAAATCTGTGCCGTATCCTACCTCGTTTAATTCGCCGGTGGTCGTATCGTTGACAGACAAATTGACTCATCAGATCTGCCCGTCGTTTTCGTAAGCAGAGGTGCTCAAAACATGGGCGTGAGCGGCGTAGCGCGCACGCCACACGTGTGCGCGCTATTCATCTGCACGACGCGCAGTCCGAACGTGTGCACGGCAGCACGGCAGCGCGGGTTGCGCGAGCAGCGCCACCACACCTTGCCGCTCGCTGCGCGACCGTTAAAGCAGAACCTGTGCGCTCCCACCTCGATGGCAGGCTTGCCCCTCTTGCTCAAGCAGTAGCGGAACTGTCCAGGGAAGCAGGGGAACGGGAACGGCAGACCCAGCGTAGGCGGCGCCTCCGGGGCGGGTGGTGTGCCTGCAACTAATCACCTTACTGTTAATGTCTGCCTGTGTTGAACAGCTTGCAACTATGTTTTGTAAATAAAATAATAAATTATCACATCTGTTTCATACCTACTATTTTGACAAACTAAACTAAGTACGTAGCGTGACATCAGGTATAACGACAAAGAAAGAAAAAACGATAAAATGAACGAGACGTCTTTATAAAAAAATATTTTATTTATTTACAAAAAGATCACAAGCACTAAATAAATTTACTTTTTGTAATTCAAATCACAATTCAATATTGCACGATAAATATTGCCTATCTATTACAACCTCCAGTTTCTCAAAGTTAATTTTGTAATTTCGACTAGCGCCAAACTTGGGAGTAATTATGAAGTAACGTTCAGTTGAAAATACAAACATTAGAAATACATAAGTTTTAATGACTAGCTTATCACGTAAAGTAAGATTTCAGTTTGACTTGAAAGGTGGAACTACGTTTGTTTTTGGTGTGTTTAACGCGCCTGCGCTTCTTGTTGGTGTCGTGTTCGTGCTGGTAGCCCATGGCGATGATGCGGTCGTTGCTGGTGACGGCGTAGCATTTGCAGCCGTGGTCGGACTTGATGCAGAGCCAGGAGGTTCTGCCGGCGAACACTTTCCCGTTCCTCCTGAACCGCCAGCCATCCACCACCAGCACTGGGTTCCCATAGCGAGATACACTCCATTGCGCTGAAAGCATTTTTAGCTACCACTCTAATCGGATCTTATCGAGATGGTAGGATTCCTCCCTCAAATAAAACGACCGGTTACAAAAATATCTTATATTTACTTACACCACAATGCTGAAAATATTGTTATCTTCTAGATAATTATTTAAAACTAAATGAGTATAAATTATAATTATTGTATCGTAAACACACACTTTTAAAAATACTGTTTGAGGTCTACTATTACATCTTGAACGGTTTTCCGAATCTAACTAAATTCTACAAAAATAAGAACAGGTTATTCAAATTACATAAGATGTCATAATTAATTATAATATTTAGGGCCTTCTCTGTAAGATCCTATTTCAATAGCATAAGGAAAAATCTATAGAAAATAGATACATGAAATAGTAAATGCCCATACTCCACTGGCCACCAAAGTACGTAATTGTTTGACAAAAAAAAACTAGTGTTTGATTGAATGGTCCAGTAATGAGTGATTAAACCCAATTATTTAGATTAGGTTAAAATAACAATGACAGGTGCAATAATAGTTCTTAAATACAATATAAACTAATAAAAGTAATAGAAAAAATAGTGCAGCGTTGCAAAATTCATGTTTTAAATAATCTTTTATAGATGCATAATTGATTTAATATTTTTATCAATTACATTGCATAGTGTGATTCAGTAACATACATAACGTCTAAGAATTTACGATTCACACAAGAAATCAAAACGATTTTGGAGCATATTGCGATGTTCAATCGGCAATTTTTCAATTTCTCATTTTTTTTTTCACCCAAATAACCTTTAAGTCTAAACCTTGTAAGATTCTTAAAAGCAAAATCGGCAATTGTGCATATGATGAACTACGAGTGTCTAAAAACGGTGCAATAAGAACCAGTTTTCGAGCGAGTGTGTTGTTAAAAGTTATTTCTTTTCGCTTACTTTTCTACAATATACATTATTCATATCTGTCAAAAATATTATGTAGGTAAAGTAATATGAAATACACATCAGTCAGTGACTTAACTACTAAATGGTTCCTGAAATTCTTCTCCATAGCAGATAGGACTATTATAATAACTAATAATAAGCTAATTCAAAACACGTATATTTCTAAAGGAATGCACTTTGTAAATATCACGATTACTACGTCATGGTTTTTCACAGCCACTGAAGCCACTGGGTGAACAAATATGGCCATATATGCCACATAACAGCATACAGGGATGGTTCTCCCAATGCCCGTTCTTTGTAGACATTTAGGGATTAACGGTGCTTATATATTATAAAACATCTTCAAAAACTTATTGAACTTTATTCTCCTATCGTTAATTTTCTAAACTTGATTTAAAAATTCTTGCGATGCTTTCAATCAGTTACGACTTCGTCATTCGTAAGCGTGCAGGTTGTGGCGAACCTTGCTCGTCAAAGGAGCACTCCATTCCCTAAACTTACTTTCGACTAGACCAGAGGCATTAAAATTATCAGGGGTAAAATTTGGTGAGTGTGTATGGTGACCCTTCACGCGAATGAAACGTCCTTCCATTGTAGTTTGGACTCTGCAGAGACAAGCCTTGGAGTCCTTATCACGGCATGCCCAGTTCAGCTTGTCGCGATATTGATTATTTACCCAAAATTTATTGTTTCGGAATATCAGAACCATTTTCCCAGCCCTGGACGGTAAGAAGAAGGCCTCTGAAAAAAAATTAAAGTAACATTAATATAAAAATCTGATTGAAGAAATTACCTTGAAATAGCAAGTTTACCACAATTCCCTATTGACACTTTATGAAAACAGAACTACACACACGAGTTGGTACATTTGATTGATTGATTTTAAAAGTATTTATAATTAACATAACACAAAGTGCATACAATGAGATCTTATTCTAATTGTGTACAACCATATCACATCATCATATTATTGTTCACATCACTCTACGACGGCAGAGGAGGTCGTGGAGTATATAAAGATGAAGACCAAGTTCACCTTGAGAGTCGAGAAGTTGGAGTCGCACCACAAGATTAACTTCAAGTGTTTTGTGGTGCGGGTTCTGACTCACCATCTGGAGACTTTCATGAAGGAGGAATTTTAGTCGATGGGTGTCGTGTACCGTCGTTTTCGCGGAAGGCTACGACACCTCGACACAGCGCAATACGTCGCCGACCCAACGTAGTTAATAAATTTGTAGAATTAGGTTTTTGTATGCATTACCTACTTTATTATCGTATAAGATTATTTTGTATATTTTATCTATGGGCCTTAGTTGCCTGAAATAAAGTGATTATTATTAGGTATTATTATTATATACTTACATAACAAGTTCTTAGGCTAACTTATCTTTACAAACATTTTACACTGCGTTTACTATTTTAATATTCTATGGACTTTCTATAAGAAGTCCATAAAAACACACGTAATATTCAAAAAAGCACAAAAGTCTTAGAGCTGACTTTCAACGCATACTACTGTTTACCTATTAAAGGAAATGCACTCACTATTTGGAGCACAGGGTAAAACATTACAGTAACATGATATAACTTAGATTTAAACATTTATCATAGATGAGGCTAGAGAAAAAATGATAATTCTAAACTAAGGGTTTGCGTAATTTTTCGCCAAGTACTAACTGCGACCGGGTGAGCGCAGCACAGTCGGTCCGGTGGTAGGTACATATCGTTATTCACTCAAAAAATAGTGATATGGTAAACGATGTCGATTATATTTAGTTAAATAGGATAAGTTATTAGATCTACTTTTGCCTATGGATGAAATTAATGGGTTATCATGTTTGGGATTTTACAAATACTTATAGAATTTTCGGGCTGATTTTAAGATAAAATATCTCGTTTTAAATTTGTACGAAAGACAGTACTAAAAGATATTTTGATTGCCTTGTTTTGAACAACTTGCAACTTATTGTAGTTTTTATTAGTCAGGCTACTCCAGACTGGCGCAACATATGTCAGACATGGTCGGACGAGGGTGATTTAAATGCGTAACTTTGTGGCAGCGCTTAACTCGGACTTTCTGTTAAGAATAGGTTTTAACACATTGATAGCCTTCAGACCCTTTTCGCGAAGTACATCAGTGTTTTCACTCCAGTTAATTTTGTTATCTAGAACAAAACCGAGATATTTGACCGAACGGCTCCAGGGTATGGAATGATTTTTAAAGTTAATGTGCCTGGAAGGTAATGATCGTTTACGCGAAAAATAATAACTTCTGTTTTTACTGGATTTTAGTTTCCATCTGGTGAAATACGTGTCGTACTAGATACAGGATAAGGAGAAATGGTCCTAAATTTGAACCTTGTGGTACACCAGATACAATAAATTTCGCCATGAACAGTGTTCACCTATGAAAACTATGAAATGGCGGTTAATAAGGTAAATAGTTTTGGACTATTTTGACAAGTGAGAGAGGAGCACCATTAACAATTAGCTTGAAGTAGTCCCTCGTGCCAGACAGTGTCAAAGCCTTTTTCAATATCTTTAATATGGTGGTGTGCTCCGATACCCTGGCCAACTGCTGAGTAGTGGAGTGTGCCTTACGAAATCCAAATTGCTCTGGTAGCAACATACATGTTTACATGAGGTGAGTGACTACTTATGTCTTTAGAATTTAATGTCGCCATGGATTCCTTGACAACAACCTCAGTTACAAGATTTGGTATATTGTTTTAAACCTTATTTAAAAAAAAGAAACAAAATAACCTTAGGATCCGTGTTACAGTTCAAAAATACATACCAGGTAAAGATTAAAGGTTTCTGGAGACATAAGTAATAAAGTTTTCATCTAAAAAATGTGGGGTGAATGGAGGTAAAATTATCAGTAGCATTATCGGCCTATAACTACTGCTCCCACTGACGTAACACAGTCCCCCTCTGTGCTGTGATTGGTAGATGTCACCTGTCCATTAATGTTTGGTTCTAGGATTTATAAAAACTTCACTCGCAAACAGTTTTGTGTCGCTCAAGGTAACCTTTGGTATGCCGCTACTGGTGAAGTGCCGTTACCTTTTTTATTAGTGCATAATTTAGTAGAATATGACCAGTTGTGTATTTACTACAACTCGTTTGTCTTATGATCCGGAAAACTTGATCGTTCTTTAGAAAAACACATAATATAAAGGCAGTAACTTTACTTTGACTTTTCCTTGTTTTATTTTATAGGTACTTGGATATTTTATGAACCCAATTACATAATAAAATAGTTTACCCTAATGAAAAATTGGGAAACAACACAAGTTTGGTTATTGAAAAAATCGATAGCATTCTCGCACTTGAGAATGCTATCGATTTTTTCAATATGACCAGTTGTGTATTTACTACAACTCGTTTGTCTTATGATCCGGAAAACTTGATCGTTCTTTAGAAAAACACATAATATAAAGGCAGTAACTTTACTTTGACTTTTCCTTGTTTTATTTTATAGGTACTTGGATATTTTATGAACCCAATTACATAATAAAATAGTTTACCCTAATGAAAAATTGTGAAACATCACAAGTTTGGTTATTGAAAAAATCGATAGCATTCTCAAGTGCGGATCCGTGTTCCGGCACGGACTGGTCTATTCATATACAGAATGATATGGGTGCAAAAAAAATGCTTTATAAGTTTTGGATCTATTTTTATAATACGAAAGAAGAAGATTATAACTATTGCATGTGCTAAATACTCTTTAGGTGGAGTGTGGTATTCGTGCCAACACTGACCCACACAAAGGAAAAGGTTGCACCCAATGCAAACTATGTTGGTCTCCTTACGTCTTTTATTTGACGTACAATGAGCGCAACGTTCTCTCTTGTAACGGTTCAAGCATTTATTTGGCCGATCACTCCTATATGTATCATCGGAAAAATGAGCCGGGAAATGATAGCCACGATCGTAGCCTGAAATAATGGAAATAATAACGATATATTGGACACCAACATTGATTACATTGCATTAGACTAATTATCATAATTATGTTCAATACCTTTGAAAAATGTAATATCAATAATTATTAAGGTTAAAACAATTTTAAAACATCCTGTATCCAAATATTCTAAAAGCCGGAACGAGGATCCGCGCTCAAATTGGTTTTATACAAATCTCAGTAAGAATTTAAACAAAATCATGCGATCTCTTCGAAATCTCCATAAAGATACCTTCGAAAGTACCTATATATAAAACTCATTCATTGTAAAAAATAATACCAAGAAAACATTGTTTTACTTACTTTTTCTGAATATAACTTCACATAAACTTCTAATTACCACAGTCACGGACACCAGGGAACATAGAAAAGCACTGAATGTTTCGAACTTTGTTCACACGAGTTATGAACCAAACTTAATGGTTTTCAATATTAATATGTTTAAGCGATTCTCGACATTATTGATCACTGAAGACAGTTCTATAAAAAAAAATCGGGTACGGTCGTTACATCGTGGATCCCGTTCCCGCCGTATAACGGGATTGCGAGGATCTACGTTCATACCAAATTTAAAGGAATTAAACTTAATTCAACAAAATTGTAAAATACTTAGGTTAAAATCATCTTTACAAATTAAACACAAAAATATGAAGATTTTATATTAAAATAATACATACTGATAGAAAAGCACATTAGAGAAATTATTAATGCCACTGCACTAACATTTTTTTTTAACCAAAACATTTACGAGCAAAATCAACAAGGCAATGGCAACGAAAAATTAAATAGTCTAATTTTCTTTTCTATAAACATGGACAACATAATCATAACTAAAGAGTGATCATTTTCTTAGCAGTTTTACTGTAGAACTTGGGTTTCTGATGGTTATGCGTGTTGTCGAACCGGATGACTTCCCCACGCTTGTTGGTACGGGCCGTCGCCCGGCAGTTCAGGTTCTTCCTACGAGCGCACACCCAGTAACCAGGAGGTGTCTCAGAAAACGAGAACCCGTCGAGAATCAAGTTCTTCTTACCCCTTCCCGTCGGTATGTATGCTGCGTTTACCTTGCCTACAATAACAACGGAATTAAGAAGCAACCGGTTTCTTATTTTACATGAAATACGTGCTGAAAGGCAAAGTAAGTAGTAACAAATAAAATGTGATGGATTCATTTTAGTATTTTTATTTATCTTAGAATATAAAAAAATATCTAAGCTTTAAGCTTCTAAAGTAAAGGTATCGTGTAAATACAAAAATAGATTCAATTTTTGCTGCTGAGGTGTAGCTATGAAGAATAAACACATTATTTGGTAAGGCAAGCCTACATTTAGTCAGGGCCGCGTATGAACGTTATCCCACCTGTTTAACAATCGGAATGACGTCGGAACGCCAAACACATATTTATCGAATTCATAGACAATTCATCAAAAAAAGCTACACATAATATTCCTCCTTGTTAATAAATGCGGGGTAAAGTTACAATCTGTACATATTAATTACCTTTAGATAAATCTTTACAAATCAGCTGTATATGGCACCTATTATTTTGTATATTTGGGAAACTAGTAGTGTGCAATGTCCATATGTAGGTTAGATATGCCCAGGAGACTTACAAGGACCTTGGTTTTGGGCCCAGTCAGATTAAGCACGGAAACGTAATCAATCAACGTCAATTAAAAATTGAGCTAGAAGCCCCAATCATCAGGTTAATCATGATCATGCTTATCATAGAACAGTACCACGTCAGCATCAATAGTATAAATATTAGCTGCACAATTTCCAGAATGAGAACACTTCCATCTAGTCTTTCCATTGGGGAATTGTTTATCCTTCACGAACGTGAATTTTCCTGTAGAAATCACTGGACCTTGTCGTCGTGATGTCTTCCCAAATTTGAACTGCGACTCCGATTTGGGACCTGACAAAGGGCTCCATTAACAACATGACACGACACAACATGTTTGTTTAAACTGTCAGCTGACTCATGGACGATTGGACGAAATTGCTGTTGTATGCTTTACACGGCTGAGTACAATTTGACATGTATATCATGAACATGGCGCATAGACATGAAGAAAATTTAAAAGACTAACATTTTTTTTACGATCACCGCATAAATAAGGGATTTATGAAAGTAAACAAAAACGATATATGTATAAATATAAACTTTAATTATTTAAATCTTAAGGAGTAATACTCTCGATAAAAGTAACGATGTCCTTCAAATCGATATTTATAAACATAATATCAAAATTACAGTATAATAATAAAGCACAGCAAAAATTTTCAATAGGGAATGTTCAGTACATCAATTATTGTAATTGACAATATGGTCCCGTTGTTACACAAGGCACTTTTACTTAAATTTAGGGTTTAACATACGCCAAATATCAACGTGTAATAAATACCTATTTGAGTTTATAACCTTACCATAAGTACATAAAAATTTAATTAATATAAAAACTAATTCTAGCTAATGATCGTATCTTATCACAAGTTGGCATTGACAGTGCATGTAAAGTACCTATTTAATGTCTTTTAACGTTTCAAGAGAACTTTATAACAGTGTCGATGGAATCATCTGATCACTGCATTGCGTGATCGACTTTTTACCGCTCGACTCGACGAGCATCTGAACGTTTCAATTAAAACGATAGTGCATAACTAAATATCTATACATTCCATATAAACATTAACGGTGAAATAATGAATAGTTCAGGTCATTTTTATAAATCACATACAATCTATGAATTCCAAAGCACCGGAGTAAGCGATCGAGGCGGCAGTGTGTGATATGGAGTGGAATCATCGCGGAAATCGACGTTTCCTAAACAGTAGTCAACAATGTTTACCTCTTAAAATTACGTAACTCATATCAATACATTAGGAGCTATGTAAATTATTGTCTAAATTGCTTGAATATACCTAAAAAGATAGTTTACGCTCAGTACGATAGCAGTAAGGAAAATTAATGCGGTCTCTTTTATTTAAGCCAGTTAACAAAAGAGGTCATTCAATTTCTGGTGACTGCAGCGCGAGGGCGTCGAGGGTCGTCACTGGAGTAGGTACTGCCACAGGAGCTGAGATGGTGTCAATTCCTTTGCGCGCGTTTGGGCGCCGAGAGGGCAGGCAGAGGGCGCGCGGCGGGTGGTTGTGCATCCCCTTCACGGCGACCACGTTGGACCCCAGCATGTGTATCCTCGCCTTACAGTTAGTCTTCTTGGAAGTACACCGCCATATAACCTTGTCTCTCAACTTGGACTCCTCACAGAAGGGGAACGTGTTCACCATCATGATCACTTTGCCGCGCCGTGACTTCAGAAACTTAATACCTGTGGGAGAAGCACACGTCAGACAACTGAAGTAGACCAACATTGTGATGTGACCCGAAACCAAACAGACCGTAACGGATACCCAGGATAAGGAAAGTCTAGGGTAAAATAAAACTAGCGGTTATTTATAAGTACAATTTAATATGATTTCACAAAAACATACCCCATACATGAACTAAAAATCCTATGATATAATGGTATAAGTATAAAATTACACTAATAATTATATAAGACTTGTATATGAGTAGTTAACACTTTAGAGTTTTTGAGGTAGATAGTTAAAATAGGAGCAGAGTGTTCGATCGATGTGCGGTACATAAGACGAAGCCGTGGCGGTAGGGTCAACAATCAACACACGGTTATCATGCACTACCTACGAGATTCATAATATTAACAACATGAGCAAACATAGAAACAGCACGTGACTCCATCCTCGAGACACACAAACATCGAAAAATTCGCAAAAGTTAAAGAGAGACAATAAATGCGAGGTAAATATTGCGTGAATATAATAAACAATATTTACAGCAAAAGATGTGGAACTCCTCACGATAGCGATTATACATACATATAAACTCATAAATCGTATCTTATATAATTGACGTATATTGTCATTGCTCTAAAATATATGATACATATTAAACTTACAATTATTACATTTATAATTACATTTAACTACTAACTATCGCCACGGTTTCATAATAACGTATATCGCCCATATTATTTGGCTTAGTGACAGTAATCAGGTACAATAGAGCGTGCCAAACGATCAACACTGACTGACTGATACGATGACAATATTGATGACAAGAAAGCTTCAGGTAAAACGGACACAGCAGTAATTCCATTCACAATACCACACAGATCCAGTACACACTGGGACATCGTTTTATCTGAAGCCACTGTTAGCGTAAGAACGCACTGCGAAGTTTCGCCGCGCGATTCATCTCGCTCGGAAATAATTATCAGAGTAACAATTACGTTATTCCATCACTGTTAAAAATTTGACACGGTCTATAATAACGCTTATATAAAATGGTCAATATTAAGTAAATTCACACACATTAGACCCCCGTAGAACTAAGTCATCTAAATAACAATTATAATTAGTAAAAATTTGTACTTAAATCAGAGTCATACATACAAAGCGGATCCTCGTTCTCATCGCCTTCGTTCTTGAATTTGTTATCTTTCGACAAGCAACAAAGTAGTTAAAAAACAATTCATAAAATATATTCAGACAAGTCTCAAAAAGAGCCTATTAAATTTTAAAGTCGTTAACAGTAAACGATCGTGTAAACTAAGTAAAGAGGTAGTTGAGTTTCGATAATAACTAGAGGTAGTGAGGCGCACCGGACCCTGCGCGGCGGACCGCCCCGGCGCGCCAGTTCCTAGTTTAACGCTAACCTAATCTTACGCTAAGACACCTTACTCGAGTAAAGCTTCTGAGTATTCATTCTTGTATAAAATTGTATAATTTAAAATTTAAACTAACATGTAAAACCCGTATAAAAGTGAAGAGGTAGATGATTGAGCTTAAGTACTTTTTAAATCAATCCTAAAGAGCAACACGCTGATTGCTCAAGACCTTGCAAGGCCTTTCGAATATCTACTGTAAAATTCTTATAGATTAAAGAGGCGGACATCTAAATGTCTAAGTAGCAATAAGTATCTGAAAAGTGTAAATTTTATAATTCTCAAAATAAATTAAGTAATTCTAAGTACAGTCCAGGGGACGTCATATTGCTTAATTTCGAACGAGTTTTCTCTAAATCAGTCACCGACGCGTCGTCAGCGACCGCAGCACGCGGTCGCCGACCTTACCTTACACTCGTGTCGACAGCTGACTCGGCTGCGTTCGCATGGCGCACCAACCTGTCCTGCCTGACATAACCAGCTGTGAATATCGCGCAATGTCCGCCTAGCGCTACTGGATGATACTGCATACTGCACGGGTCGTAAACATTAAATCAAACGCTAAAGCAGCCGTGTTCCGGATAATAACCACCAGCCTAAACCTGACATCAATACGAGCTGACACCGTTATACATTCAGAAGTTCTTACATATATAACATCCTTACTAGCCCTATTCGATTCGATAAATAGCCCACACCTATACGGATAACTTTATGGATCTCGATGAGACCGCCTAACCTATTACGACACGACGTGTTCACTCGTATTACTGGTTGTCTCCTGTGTTCCCGTCACTGGTCGTTGCAACATCCAATACACCACAACACCTACTTATACGCTGACATACATTCACATTACCGATACTGAATAACCAACAATAGCCTTCGCTGAATCCTAAGTAAACGACACCTTATCCCCTCATAACTTACCTAATCATATTTAAATCTACATCCATTATGCTACATTCGCCAAAAGGCGGTTAGAAAATATCGAATACTCGATTATGATTGTCAAATCGCTTATAAATTAATCGTGAACTCGTATTAAAATCGGTCGATGTTCGTGTGATGCCTCTTGTATTATCTAATCCTCCTCTTTGCACGGGGTGTCAACAAGGAGCGGTTTCGCAGAATTGTTGTGCTGCGCAGTCGGCGGCAGAGCATTTGGTGAGGACTGCGCAGGTGGACCGCCGGGTGCCGCGGTACCGGCCGCTGAGGCGTTGGCAGTGGCGGTGGCGTGCGCAGTCGCGGCGTAGAGCGCCAGCGCGTGCTGCAGCTGCAGCAGCTGGTGATGCGGGTCGAGCGGGGCAGGCGCGCGATGACCCGACTGGTGCGGCGTGCGCACCACGTAACGCCCGTCCGCGAAACGACGTACGTTCGGCGGAGCGTGGTTATGCGCATAACGAGAACGTACAATGCGCTCGTGCCCTTCTGGGCCCTCGGTGTTGACGTCAGCTAGACAGCGAGATGTGAGACGCGATGAGCAGTACCATTGCTTCCTTCCATGGGCCAAGTTGTTCTTCAGACGGAAAGTGTAACCGCGGTGGAGAAGTAGACGACCCTTGCCTGCGCGGATGAAGCGCGCTATACAAAAAAAAAACACAACTGTTAGTAATTAATTCGAATAACACCACCGAATCCTTATCCTTATCAGCTATCCCACGTAAAATCTTTGTCTATAGAAAATTTCTAATATAAACAGCACACATTTCATTTCACGTGGAATAACACATATAAAACTAAGCATGCATTTAATAATTATAGATATATCGTTAACCAACGATTGAGAAGTGTTCACACTTGTCCAACCTTTTTTGCAAAATAAGTCAGAAAAGTAGAAGATTGCAATAAAACCAAAGTCAAAGTGTATATAAGTTTATTCTACAAAAAAAAATGAAAAACCAGATTGTGTCAATATTTTTATTTAGCACATTTACACATACTATAACATTACACAGCTCTTGAATTATTGTTATATATATTTTGACAATAAACCACTGTTCAGGAATAAATGACTGGTTTATATTTCTCTTGGAGAAACGATAATTTCATGAGCAAAAAATTTGGCACAGATCTTTGGCATTAGTTCTGTTTACGATGAGCAAATTTCGTAAGACCGAAACATTTACAAACAATAACATCAAAGAAGTAAAAACTAGGAAGACTAGAATTTAACTTTCCTTAACCTTCTAATTCTTATCTAAACTTATTATAATATTATGTTCTATGAGGTAAGTGATACTTTGAAAAGAATCTTTTTTATTTATTTTATGAATAACAACCTACATACAATAATAAAAGTCAACATATTTTATCCTAACAACAAACTGAGATCATAGTATTTAAGTAGTTGAATGAGCTTATTATCACAATTTTTGGTAAGTAAATCATTGTACTTGTTTTCACTAGAATTACTTCTATGGCACATTCGAACACAAATAACGAGATTTTACTATTCAAGACCACTACATATCAATTCTATTGAATTGAGTCTTGACCTACATTATTCTTACGTAGAAGTAAAATCTTATAAAAAAACACTTCTCTAACACCAGAATGCAAATGATAGCTAATACGGGTTCCACGAGTCGGAACTGATTACTACTTTCTTGATATGAGGCTACCAATGATTTTCTAATAGATAGTACTAATAACGTACTAGCCAAGCGTTGGGGTCAAAATTTGGCAGACGAGGGACTAGCAAGGGAGTAGGGGGGGAAGAGGAGCCTGATGCTGGCGCTGAAATAGAGGTCATCGGCGTAGATTGAGGATTGATGTTCGGTGGCCGTCGTCCACATCGACCAACGTGGTTGTGTTCGCCGACCAGTTTGTGTAGGGTTCCTTTTTGGGTGTAGGCCTTGCAGCCGCAGCCGCCCATCGTGCAGCGCCAGCGCACGACGCCGGAGCGCATCGTGTGCGCCGCGTAGAAGCTGCGCCCGCGCACCCACAGCCGCGGCCGCCCACCGGGGCCCACGCACAACCGCACGTACTTGTT
Source organism: Apamea crenata (assembly GCA_949629185.1). Lineage (NCBI taxonomy): Eukaryota > Metazoa > Arthropoda > Insecta > Lepidoptera > Noctuidae > Apamea > Apamea crenata. Next base: position 14,557,208 of record OX451363.1, on the reverse strand, counting down.
GTCGTCTAGTAAAACAACCACACGACATTTTATGAATTTTGTGTACAACAAATTGGAAGTGATACTGTAAGCAACATGCAACAAGCTAGTGTTACTTTCCCTCGTAAGCATTAATAAAAACATTAACAGTGAAAAATGTGAAAATGTTATATTTGTAATTTTTTAAAGCACAAAATTAACGTTAATTATGTATCGTGAAACATGATATTAAATAAACTGAAATAATGGCTATATACATACTCAACGTCGGTTTAGTAATATGATACGTTTGTCATCCCTATTGCAGCCAAGCTTTGTTAAGTATAAAAAACAATTTGTGTTACAATAAAATTATAAGCTCACTTATTGCATAGTTATTTGTAAACTAACAAAATTATTGCTATCGGTCACAACTTTACTTTAAATTTTATTTAAAATGTACATAGATTACTTAATATCAATTTAATTATATTTGTACAGTCATGCACAATGAGATCATTATAACATTTGACTAGATTGATTCCTACTTACAACAGATGAAAATTAGATCATTTCACAATGGCCCATTTGTGCACATTGCTCGAACATATTACAAGCAAACTACTTAATTACTATCAGTCCAACATAACACCCGCCTTCATCCCCGTTACTTTCAACATGCCCTGTACTGACATTAATACCTACTTAAGATTAGTAATGATCGAATCTAATCATTAATTAATACAAAACTTGTTAAGACTCGATCATGAGTTAATCAAACACCAAATTATCGTGTTATACAATACAAAGTTAAGTATTTACTACCAATTGGTTAGACTCATTAGTGGAATATAAATGAGTATTACTCGTCAAGGATAGCCTTGGCTTGGGCGGCGAGGTTGGCGTTCGTGAAGCCTCTGCTCGGGCCCCTCTCGGAAGCGGGAACCCCGCCCTGGCCCGGAGGTTCGTGCGAATGTACGTTGCTGATGGCGAAAATTTTGTCGTGCAGCGTGTGTGCGTATGCGCGACATGTCCGTCGCGTACACCGCCATCGCACCTTATTCTTCTCCGGAAAGACTTTCTCCGCATAAAAGGAGAAGCCATCCAACCGCATATGCCGCCGCCCGCGGTTCGATATGACGAATTCAACTGTAAAACACCACCACCATGACTATCCGTAACCCCATAACACGTAAATCATGCATGCTACAAGTGATACCATTGCACATTTATGTCATCAATAAAAACTGCAACAGCTATAATTTAAATTAGATATTGCATAAATTAGGCTAGCTGCCCACTATTTACTAGAGCTAGGCAAAGCATTTCAGTGGTGCGAGAGAGTATGCAGACGATACTAGAGTTGGCCAGCGAGAACCAGAGATGGGTCTCTAGCATCTAGCTAACTCGCCATCATCTAGGTGGATTCCAAACTCACTTCGTGTTCTCGCTTGACGATGTAATGTGATAACACCACAACATGTGTACGTACGGCTACACATCAAGCTATACATAACCAGTATAAGCTGACTCCTGATTGTACGAAAAACCTATACAATGAGAGGTCAGCTAAAACTGAAAATGCATAGTTTGATGTGTAGCCGTGTGTACATAACAAAGCTGGCGGATTTTTTTTTTTATTCTCGAGTCAACTTCCATAGCACATCATCTTCACATAGTTCCAGCTGTCTAGTGGACAAGCTAGCTCTGATAGTTGCCAGAGGACACTAGAGATGGGAGTACGGGACCTATGCAATTGCGTCTAGATCAGTTTTGAATTAGAAACAAGTTTACATGTTAATGACAGAAGATTAAAACATTATTAACATCATTTATTTCAATTATTACTTGGTCATGTTAATTGTTCGCAGCGATAGTTTCAATGAGACTCTCAATGCGCGCATGTTCGTCGATGACCGGAGCGTGTCGCGCATGCGTGTGACTGCCGGCGCGCGCGACGAGAGCTCCGTGCGCGGTGAGCGCCCGTGCGGGGCAGCCCTGCGCGCGGCTGCGGCACGTCCAGTAGACGCGCGGCCCACGACGCTTGCGCGCCACAAACCCGAAGCCGTCCACCAGCAGCGAAGGAGCCCCGCGCCGCGTCACCGTGTAGCACACCTGGGCCTCGCCAGACCCTGTCGCATCCATCATTACCAACAGTCCAAATCAGCGATCATCAATCGGTATTCAAGTTTTTATTAAGGTGCACCGATGTAATGCATTTGTTATTTACTACGCCCTTTTAAAGGTTGAGTAAGTAAGTAGCGCTGTCCACGTTTGAAAAAAAGGAACCAAAAATCCAATCTGAAATATTTATTGAAATCTTAGACTCTAGCGTACTTACATTATTTGATCACAATGTTCAGACAAAACTAGATAATTGATAATATCGATATTACAATACTAAATGGCGATTTCATCAACGCAAACTAGAATCACATTCGCCCATTCATTTACCATCGAACTTCGTACTACAGAAATATTAAAATCATAGACTTAAGTTATTACAACAAAACAACTGTATGGAAAACTTAAAAGAAAATATTTTGTAATTGGTTGTTACTTAAAATTAAAATACATACATGACATACATTTTACATTGTGTAAAAATTCGGTACTGGTAATTTCAGCAAAGGATAAAACGCAGAATAGAGTTACGCCAACACGAAACAGTGTAAGTTGTAACCATTTTTGAAGTGTAAGTATGACATTACATTATTTATTTAATACTTGATACCACCAGAAAATATACATATAACAAAAAAAACTTTAAAACATACAATGGGCGGCCTCGCTTTACTCCAAATGTAATTAAAAAGGTATTTTGTATCTAATGCAGTCACAAAATATAAACAAAAATGTCATAAAACAAAATTATGAAATATGGCAGTGAGTCCAAATTAGGCCTAAAATACTAACGCACACGCAAAATTACACAATAAGTAATAAAAAGAAATTTATTGCAAGTTTTTTTTTTTTTAACTGCTGAAAATTCCTTATACTGTAGGGCAGGTAACTACTTCGCCTAACTCATATTTTCGCGATATTTTCGACATGTGATTTTCTACATGATTGTGTACTGGGTTAGTTATTCTTAGAACATTATTTTTAGACGTTATTCTGGCTCGACAGCGTTTTCCGTAATCAATACACCTCCAAAAAGTCCGACCACTACGTACACTGTCTGTCACAAATATGTAAGGTTCATAGATCAACTGCAGATGACCACTTTTCGTTTGAATAAAATGTAGATCACTCTTTATGTTGCTGTTTAATGCACCCATTACTGAAAAAAAAATACTTTGTTAGTTTAGGGCTGTAGTATTTTTTTGTTTATTTTCGTGTAGGTACAGGTATAGGGTAGTAAAATCCAGTTTCATGTTAATTTTTTATTGATAAGATATTTTTCATTCACAAAAAATGATAGTATTCAATTATAGTGACATGAACATAAGTTACTATGGTAAGTCAGTCATAAAAAGGGTTCTTCAAGTTTGAACGCTATTTGTCTGTACATTCAGACTCCATGCTCAAATAATTTTGTTTATTGTTGGTGATCATCATCAGAACCATCTCTTAATAGTTATCACACAAAAGCTAATTATATGGTGTAAAATTTGCGTTTGAAAAAAAATGTTTCGTACTGATATCAACATAAGGGTCACATTCGTATAAGACGCTTTTTCTTGGAAAACTCAAGCCAAAGTGAGATCTATGAATCTTGCTCTTAAACTTAATTTGCATTACCTCGGATCGGAATGAAATTGTACAAAGCATAATAAACTTGGTAGATGTCACATGTCTTCGAATTTTTGGTGCTAGGACCTGCCGGTTTTTTCACGATATTTTTCTTCACCGTTTTGAGAGAAGTGATGAAATAATTTACACTGCACTGGGCTTGCATGGCGGATTACAGCCCACTCTCTCTCCAAGAGAGGAAGCCTGTGTCCCAGCAGTGGGAACATTAGGTATAATGCTCATCATTGATGTGTATGTATAATAAACTTAAAACTTGTAAATGTCAATTATGTAACATACATACATACTAGATATGTTACAAAACTTTCTCTCCATTTTACTGTAGACTGATCTCTCTCTCTCTGTCTGGCTGATTTTGGCAACACCAGATAACTATAACCGAGGAATAATTTTGAATTTTTGACAGTGTTCCATACAAAATCTGTCAGACATTCTGACAGATTTTGTTCATTTTATACCATGAATAAAAATTATCTGTCAATTGAATAATCAGCCCTTAATGTTAGTAAAAAAGTAATTTAAAACAAAAAATTGCAATTACCAATTTGATTTCATATTTGGAAAAGTGAAGTAGCATTTTATTATAACTAACATTTGGTAATATTGGAGTCAGGGCCCTTTAGTAGAGGCTCATGGCATACCAGGCCTGCTACCAAGTAGTTACGCCAATGCTAGTTCTATTAGTCAATCTAGAGAAAATGAAACATACACAACATTCGCTACAGCGGCCCACATTTTTATCAATCCAGGGATGAAAAATATTAGTCCCAAAACAAAATAAATAAAAGAGTGGCAATGCTTAAAAAATAATTAAGGTGAAATTATAATGCATTTACTACACTGTGGGCTATAATATTGTCTTAAGTAATAATGGGTGGCCAACTTGGAAGTATACAACTTCAAATTAAGATAATTTTTGTAACAAACGGAAATTACTAGATATTTTTCAATAATTATATTATTCAGACTTGGCAATTTTATTTGGTAAGTAACATCTGCTAAATCACCATCTTTTTGATAGGTACTTAAAAAAGTGATTGCTTGCCATGTTTTTCATAAATTTTTTGCATAGGTAGGTAGTTAATTAGATAACCCATTATCAAAGTCACAAATACTGTGCTTTTAGTGTTCAAGATTGACCACAACACATCCCATATGATAACCCCAGAAAAAGAAGTCACCATAGGTCAAGTAATCCTCAGTAAATAAAATAATGCATAATGATTTGTTAGAAAAATTGGATGTTTGTTTTTCAATCTGTTTAAGAACTATAGGATACAATTACTGAACAAATTGCAGTGTTCATTATCTTATAAGCTTTGCATAACGAATTTGCCACATTCTTATTAAATAATAGTTATCAAACACTTGCAAAATTTGGCACCAAGTCAGAAACGTGGCAAAAAAAAATTGTATTCATCCGAGCTGGCCACCTTGTACAGTGCGTTTGCAGTGTTGTGAAACTAAGATCATGTAATAATCATGTTTTTTAATGGTTATGTGTTTTACTATTCTCAAATTTTTTAATCAGGGTTTTTTTTAAAATAGACTGCATGTTTGTGGGTCAGAGTCACCAGACCTTTGGGCTACCTAAGCTTAGCATGTTTGATGTTAGTCAGAGCAAGCTCCTTAACACAACTCCCATGATAGCCCAGAGCCCAGACGTGTGTGAAAGTTCACACAAAATGGAATCTTGTTTTAGTTTTTTGACAGGACATCTTAGCTCAGACTAACTAACACATGTTTTGTCTAGTTATGATTTGTCTGAAGATTATAAATAGCTCATTTTATATATTTAACCCTTTTTTCTGTCCCAGCCCGCCAGCAAGCCCAGTATAATTTAATGATTTTATACAGACTGGTTAAATAATGCAAATGACAGCAAAATGGAAGTAAGCCTAGGTCAATGTCCAAGTACATTTATTTTACAAAAATTAATTTAAATAACAACAATAATGAAGTTATAATAACAACAATAAGTTTGTGTGTTGTAAGAGAATTTGTAACCTAAAGGTTAGGTATTATTTTATGTTTAGGTTTTCTCACAATATTGTCCTGTACCGTATGCCATATGAACCAGTTATGTTAAATCATAACTTAAAAAGAAAATATTGAATGAGGGAATTTGAAAAGGCCGCATTTAGCCTGGGCAACAAGAATTGATCAATTGTTGGCAAATTCTATACAATATTGGTGATTGGTGGTTGGTGTACTGTCATGAGGAAATTTTTAGAGCCTATGTGTGTAAGTGTGTGGCTAGAAGAGTAGGGGAAGGTTAATGATTATATGGTTAGAAAGGGAGTAAGTACCGAGATGATGATGTGACAGAGTGGAAGAAAAATACATGTCCAGACCCGACAGTCAAACCACTACTATGGTTTTGTGGGGCTTAGTTTTAGTTATATTATTCAATACGCTGTAAACTTATAAAAATTAAAAAATGTTGCGCCAACCCCAAATAAATTGTGATGAAGGCAGGAGAATGATGATGATTGGTTAGCATTGCCAAGAAGTGAACAATTCTTTACCAGTGTATGTGTATCTTTAACCCCCTGGGCTATCACAACACCTATCAAAATAAATAATGCTGAAAGAAACCCTCATAACAATACAATATATTGATTGTTTGTGAAATTGTTGTGACACCTATTTCATGCCTAGTACTTAAGCAAGTTTTATGATGGCATTTATGTAGTGGTTTTATTCCTTTACATTGCTCTGTGAATTGTTTAAATTTATTTCAGTTTTGTCCTTGTTAGGCCGGGTTCACATTAGGTTGGACCGTCAGTTTTACCGGCCCGACAAACGTGTCGGATCCATATTGGCGTATGTATGTCAAAAGCGCCGTTCAGAACAACTACAGTTTAGAACTACTTAGTACTTACTATGTTTTAGTATATTGTATTTTTTATTTTCTAAAGGAGAAATTTGTGCTTTTTTGAAAACGAGTATATATATATGGCTTATTGCAGGAACTCATTAACTGCAAAAAATCACTAAATACGTTTTTATCTATAGTGGACTTCTTTTGATACATTCTACAAAAAACTCACTAATTTCTCCGTAGTTATATTTAAGGATAATATGGGCAAATCAACATAACCACTAACTAAATCAAACTAAAATACCGTTTATCTCAGAATAGTGAATATGTCACTTAGTGACTTCTTGCAATAAGCCGACGATATATACGTTTTAATTTAAATAACACTTGATTATATCACGGTGACTATTATAATAATGCATATAGGTACTTAGTTGTGGAAAGGTGATAACTTCACATACTTGATTATAATGAATGAAATATTCTTGTTATGAAACTCATAAATCTAAGTAACTTCTATTGAATTTCAAACTGTAAAGGTTAAGGGTATTGTTTTGTATTTTCAATTAGTTTCTGTAGAAATCAAAGAAGTAACATAATACAACCATGCTCATGATTATTATAGGAATTTACATTAACATTTATTTTCACAAAATGCACATTACTTACCTCAATGATAAGTTTTGAAGTTGTACATGCTTACTTTCCATTCCATTCGATGAGATACCTAATTTACAGAAAGACACACAATTTACAGAAACATTCTAGAATAGTTTTGATAAATCTTTACAATTTTTTAAATCATTGATGCCTCTTGCCTATGTACTAACCGATTTTTAATCATGGAACAAGCGCTGTTAGTTTGATCTAAACATTGGATTCAATTTGTAGGTTATGTTTACAAGCTGCCAAATAGTGCGTGGAAAACATGTTTATTTTTGTTAAAGCTATATTAGAAATGTATTACTTACTATTTTCATACAAAACAACAGCTATTTATTTGAATTTATTTGACTTTAGTTATGAACGTAATACCTGGTACTCTAGTTGACAACCTGCATTCGTTTACATGTCGTGTTACTTTCCCTAGTGCTCGGATATCGGAATAATAAATTTGTACATACCACATTAATATTCAGCATTTAAAACACTATTTAACACATATTCACTATATTTTACCACTTTTTATTGCACCAAACATTTTGTATCATCACGTAAACACCTCCTGATGTGATACTCTAACATGTGCCCAATAACACGCGATTATAATCCAGAACATTAACACTGCAGTCCACGGGTAGTAGTCCGTTGTTAGTGCACCTGTATAATTAATAGAAAACACAACAAACTTTTATTATTTCCCAAAATAGTAAACAATCCTCGAGTGACACAATTGCAACCATAGATTCCACGGCGTTAAGACGGACAACCACAAATAACGGAATCGCGTTCCAAGATACGCAAAAATCACAACATTAGCAACTCGATATTTTAATCTGCTTTTGGGCACATTATAAAGTCATTATTATTAACACATTATTGGATTGAGATTGGATCAGTGTTCTTTTATCCTGAATATGTTACGATAAGTACTCTATGTTGCTCAATTGATTTTTTTCAAACATGTTTCTTAACAAAACGAAGTTTGAACCAATTCATAGATTTTGATCAATCTATATCCTAAAATTACTCAATGGCTTTGTATTTCAGTTATGAAAGTTATAGGGATGTAAACATTTATATGTGGCTATTTAAACGCTTTAGCGTTGCATTTTCAAAAGTTTTTAAAACTTGCCTGTATCTGTGATTTGGAACGTAATTTATTTTACTTCGCGAGAAATACGTCTTAAATTCTATCTCTGCCATTTTGTTAAAATTATTCTCATCCTAAAATCAAATTAGATTGTTTTTAAAAGTTCTAATAAAAGTGGAAAAAAATATTGCTGCTCGTCGTATTGCCTAGTGTAAAAATAAACGGCTTGTTGAATACGTCAATGTGCCGTTAGAGTGCGCTGGATCCAATTATAAAATATTTTTTTATTTTTATTTTTTATATACCCTGCACAATATTCACCTTGTTAAGTAAGTAATTTATTGTCTTTGTATTCACCTGCTATATTCTGGTGGAGTGCTTTTTGGTTGATGTTATATTATAGTACTCCAAAGACCTAGTAGTATTAGCAATATACCTAAATGATAGTAAAGTACTTAGTAGTAATAGGTTTTGGCTAAGGATTGTTAGATTTTTCTTTCAAATTATACAAACAACTAGAACAAAACAAAGTAGGTACCTACATAATTGACTCAGAGTATACTTAGAAATCGTGTGATAGCCTCTCAAGCGACATCTAGTAGTGAACTAGTAATAACCTATTTACACAACTTCAAGGTAACTTGTATCGCGAATTTGTAGACAAATATTAGGTAATTATGCAAACGGTGTAGTAAATACTTTGAATTAAATACTCCTGGTATAAATTTTACTGTGAATACAGGTATTAGTAACTATTCTTGTAACATAAATTAGGTACCAGTTGTTATCAGTAGCGCCCTCTATCTAGCAAGGAAAGGCGAATACCATTGGTATATTTTCTTATTATTATAATATTGCATACGTTATTTTGGCATATTTACTGTTCATATAACACTGTTCATTTATAGCTGTTCTTCAATAAATGCCTCGTAAAGCCACAACAAAGTATCTTTAGATTGATAATGAACACAGAAGACTTCGTACGACATCTAGGGGCTGTTGTCGGTATCAATTTTAGCCAAGCATTGCAAATACATAGTTTAATAATTATTCCACTTGGCTCTCGATATTTTATTAGAAATCTTCTGATCACTACAGTAAACTTATTAGGTACTGTATCCGTCTGCAGATGAACCCATTGAAGAACTCTGAACAAGACAAGTTTGTTGTTATAACGTCCGGGGGTGTTTAGTGTGTCGGAGAGGGACGTTAAATCGCGACCTTTTTCCTTAGGTAGGTTTAGTGATTACACTTGTCTGAATTCAGTAGCATACCTACTGAGATGATTGGAAAATCATCCATCTCAGCGCTTAGCCAAGTGGATTTTGGTTGTAAATTAGTATTCTTGGGTATTCTAACAGCCCCAAAACTAAACAATGTGTATATTGGACCTACACCATTAGGTATCTTCTTTTCCTTTTCACTTATTAACCTTCCATGTAATGATAGGTACTTAAAAATGTGAACAAAAGGTGTCGTTGTCGAACAGACGAATTCTTCAAAGAATAGAAGCAATGGATTAGGAATTTCCTTCAAAATCCTTCTAGTGTTTGAATTGTTGTTGAATTGAATAGCTCGGCTGCCCCTTATCAAAACCCAGTAAGGTAGGTATTGTCTATCATTACTGACAGGACTATTGTCGCCAATAAGCCTGATATAGTGGTGATAGACAGTGCCGGATTAAGACTACCTAATGCCCTAAGCAATTCACGCATGTGGGCCACCCTGTCCACTAGTAAACTAGTACCAAACTACCAATCTTTAAAAAAAATAACGTATTTATTACAACGAGACAGATCATTCCGTTCCTTAGAATATGTACGAAACATATTTATTTTTTATAATGAAATGCGACTTGCGACTTTTACAGGAATTAAGTTCAACATTTTTAGCATATCTGCCTTCTGCATAATATAATACAGGCCCTGTATTACAGGGTGACTTGTAATTTGTCGTATTCCTTCCAGGACGTGATAGTTACTGATAGTTAGTTAATAGTTGCAGTAAAATTTTGAAATAAATGGTATCAAAGTTCGTGTACAGTCAACAAAAGAGATAAGTATTCAGGGTCGTCGGATATAGTTGAAGTTTAGTAAGAAACCGATGGAAGTTTTCGAATGAAATTTAGTTTGATAAATGAACTGTTTGTTTTCTGTTAATTAAATAAAATTTGGTCCGAAAACATCAATCCGTTCTTACTAAACTTCAACTATATCCGACGACCCTGCATGTTGACTGTACGCGGATGATTCTTGAAAATTGTTTATGAACTACTTTTAACTGTTTCATGTTTTAGAAATTTTGGTTTCATCGAAAAGTTTGATAAAGTATGAGGTGCCCAATGAAATAGCAGCGAAGGCCCTTTGATTTGAGTTTAGAGAAAAGTGATATTTAGTGACGAATTCTGGGAATTTTTCAAAAATACATTAAAATTGAGTTTTCTCGAATCCCGTAAAATTTTACGTATGTAGGCTTTATAGGGTGCTTAACTGTTGCAAATGGGTCCCTCTATCATGTCCTGCGAGGAATACGTCAAAGTACAAGTCACCCTGTATAATATTGATAAATCATTGAGCCTTTCTAACGTCAACGCAACAACATCTCCCGCCCACAAAACGCGTGGGTTTTCAAACAGCCTTGCTTTTCTTGTGCTAGCAAATATTTTTTCGGTGCTGTATAGGGTGCCCCCCGAGACGTGATGCCCTAATAATAATAATAATATATTCTTAATTTCGGACTACACATGCAAGTACACATAATCCATATAATGTTAGTGACAATGACTTAAAAAACTATGTTAGTAAACTTTTACAAACAATACAATAGAAATATTGGATCAGGACCGCACTACTCGTACATGGAGTTTTGTCCAATGCTCCATGAAGTAGCAATCCACATCCATTCTCCCTGCAATAAGCTGCAGGAAGCTGTTGGGGCTGCCCCGTATGCGGCGCATCAGAGACGCAATTCTTTTGCGATGTATCGCTTGAAAGCCATCCACTTGTGCGTCTGCAAACATACCTGATGCGTTACAAAAGCGTGGCAACCCCATCAACATCCTGAACGCATTATTGTATTGGACACGCAGGGCACTGTAAGTCTTCTGCGTATGCTTCACCCATAGGCTGCACGTATAACTTTTTATACGTGCAGCCTATGGGTGAAGCATACGCAGAAGCACGTTGCACATAAAAATAACCTTATTCAAGTCATACTGTCAGTCTTTACTGACAGTATGACTTGAATAAGGTTATTTTTACCTGTGCAGTACAACGTGCAAACCACGGCCACGGCCACGGCTACGGGCCAGCATATTAGCTCTGACTGACAATGCACTGCGTTCCCTTTCAACACCCACATCATCTGTGAGGGCCTCGGTGACCCAGTGGCCCAGGTACTTAAACTGCGCCACCCTTTTGAGAGCACTGCCGTTCAATGTGACAATGTGACATCAATCGAGCAACCCACCTGAGTGCTGCTGAGCTCACGGACCAGCCGATCCACGTACAGGTTAAATAGCTAGGGCGAAGTCAGACCACCCTGTCTTACGCCACACTCCAACCTATACGCATGCGACAGTGATTTCGCCCACCTGACATTGTTACGCTGATTGCCATACCAATATTTAAGGAGCGATGTGAATTCCCCAGGAAGTTCAGTCTCACTCGACAACTGTTGCCACAGCTTGTCGTACACAACCATGTCGAACGCCTTTGAAAGGTCCAAAAAACAGGCGTAAACCGGTGTATTCATGGCCAGCACCCTTGGCAAGTGATCGCCTGCATATTGCAAGTGTTGAATGCTCAATGAGTCATGGCCAGGGGATTTTCCTCGTTTCATGCCTTTCACCGCCTGAACGACATCCCTACTTATAATCCGTACGATCGCGTCCCCAGTACGTACCTCATGTGACTCAAATCCTTTATTCCCAGTAGCCAAAGGTGAGCAGACCTAAGCAGTTGCTTAATTTATTTAGGGGCTAATCCGGAACTGGTGATAGATCGATTAGCGCGCCGCACAATGATTACGTTACCATTCCACATAACGAGAACCTCGTGAAAGCTGAGAAAGAGAAACAAATTCAATATCTTGACTTAGCACATGAGGTTGTCGGCATGTAGAATGTGAGCTAGTCATTGTGCCGATTGTCGTTTCAGCCAATGGCCTGATTACCGAAAGCCTCGATCAATATCTCTCGAGGCTCTCGTTAGGCGGTTGGATCAAGGGCCTGATTAAGAAGGCAGTACTCCACAATACGGCTCGCATCGTGAGGAGCTTCCTGTCTCTGGAGCCCTAACCACCGGTAGCTTGGACCCTGCTCCCGTACCCGCGGACTACTATTTTTTAAGTATATTTTGAAATGTTTCTAAGAAAAATATTTTGAAATGTATTTAATAAGTAAGAAAATACATGTGCATTGTGTTAAATAATATAAATAAAATTTAGTAAGAAAATAAATAAACGAAACTAATAAAATAAAAATCTTTATTACAGACCACATTATCCATACAAAAACACAATTTAAAAAATATACGAAAACAAAAAACAATTAAAATGGCTTACACGTATCTCATCATCATTCTATCATCTGGTCAAATCATTAAATAAGAAAGTAAATAAAAAAAAAATAGCATAAACACAAACTTACGCCTTTCTACTCCTCCTTTTCTTTTCTTTAATTTCTTATTTAATGATTTACCAGATGATACGAGAGAGAACTCCCCTGGCATAGTTATAGGGACTGATTTATGTATGAGCTACTTCAATCCCGACATGTCAGAGCCAGAATTCCAGTAGGTATTGCACATTCGTCGTGATCGATAGATCATTAGGACGACAAGAAATGGTTCACTATTATTGCTGCAATTACAATTGCTTATTGAGAAAAGAACAATTCGATGTTGTTATTCTGAGATTCTGACTCTAGATTTATGTGGTTTCTGAGCTATGCTAGACATATAATATTCATGATTAAAATAATTTACCACTGTTTGTCTCTGCATCACCAAAAGGTTGACTGGTAGAAAATGCCTATGGCATTAAGTCCACCTCTGTACATTTATGTGCTTGAAGTACTAAATAATAATAAACGTTTATTTGGAACAAGTTTCAGGACACAAATTTACAAAAGAAAAACGAAGATGGCTACAAAAGTTAAAACTGTGGCGCAGCTATCAACAAGGTCCCAGGAATAACATCCAGCACATATGGTATTTCACAGACGTGTTTATTAGGCTTAAAGCCACTAGGGGCTCAAAGGAGAGTGGGCAAACGTGGTCCATGTACCAATATGATTTTTATATTTGTGTAGGGATACCTCATCTTCAAAGCGACAGACCGCAGAAATGATGAATATCTATGAAAAAAAAAAAGGCTAGTTAAAAATATGTTGGGGTCAATAACGGTGGCGGCGGCGGTGGCAGTTGGAGTTACTTGAAGTATGAATTCAGAAAATCAGTTAACACGATAAAAGAAAAAAAAAACTGCTTTGCTAAACTCGTACTTCAAGTGACGGCACTACCTACTTGTTGAGCGGTTGTTGAGTTGTTGACCCAAAAAAAGAATCATATAAGTAGGTAGGTAATCATATTTCTTTGTAATTATTAATCTATGTGCAAAATCCTTCCATTTTTTCTGATTCGTCAATTTTCAATTTTCTTACCCATGCATAATTTGGAAACAATGTCATCGTTTCCAAATTATGCATAGGTATGTTTTTGGTATTAACCACATCATTTTTGTTCCATCCATCTGGCAAAGAGGGTGTCGTGGTGGGCTGGGGCCGAACATCGGAGTATCGCAGGGAGGACAGCCTTTGCAATCGTGCATGAGGTGCGAGTGCCCATCCTCACTCTCAACCAGTGCCGAGGGATGAAGTACAGGGCCTCGTGAATTACTAACAACATGGTGAGTATAAAGAATCCAGAATCTGTACTAATAACTAGCTGTTGCCCGGACTTCGTCTGCGATCCAGGATGAAAAGTAGCCTAGTCCTTCTCCAGATCATGGTCTACCCATGTGTCCAATTTCGTCTAAATCCGTTCAGCAGTTTCAGCGTAAAAGCGTAATTCTTAAATTTTCTAATTTTCTGCGCCACTTTCTTATTTTATTTTTCCGACAAAACTTAAAAAAAATGGATGAAATCGGTAAAGTCGTTCTCAAGTTATGGCGTGACCAAGGGAAATAGGGATTAATTTTTATATATATAGATTGTATTGAATTTGTAAAACTATTCACAAATATTCAATTGATTTTAACGGTTTATTTGGATTTTATATAGGTTTATTTAGAACACTCAATCCTCATTCCTCCTATGGTGCAGACGGAGTGTTCCAAAACTCTCCAACTTTGGCTAAATAAATGATTAATATTCTTACTGTATTTTACGAGTATAATTCAGACTCAATTTGTGCAAGAAAAACCTTGACGTAAAACATAATATTTCGTTTATTTATATAACCCGAACTTTTATACAAACGGCGGCCACATCAGAAATTGTGAAAATGTTATGTATCTTATATAGGTAGGTAATGAAAATGTGTCTTATTACACTATCCAATTTTAAGGAATGCTAACTAGGATATCGGCAGATGTAATCGCTGTTAGAACAGATTGGATCCAATTTAGTGTAAATTGGAGGTCCAACCGCATTACTTAGCAAATTGTGGACGATCCTTCTTCACGAATGCGTCTGAATGCGTCGCCTGTCCGATTTAGAATCCAATTTAGTGTAGTGTAATCACTAGCTTCCGACTTCCTAGTTAGAGTGTTCCTAGTGAGCATTCCTTAAATTGGATAGTGTAAAAGGCGCTTAAGAGACAGAATTTTGTAGGGTAGACATAATTTTGTCGGACACATTCTTCGTCATCTCATTACGCGCAAACTATACAAATCAGGATGTTTTAAAATTGCAGGCTCGCATAGCACTTCAGCATTTCAGAAGTGAAAATGTCGACGATAAATATGTTAATGTCGATTGTGCATGCAATGTCTCATTTATTTTTGAAAATGTATTAATATTAATAGCGTTAATAGTGCTGCTGTCACAAAAGAGTGCTTGAACGAATCATGTAAGACATCTAAGATAGTAATGAAGACTGCATTCCTGCCCATCAATATAGATATGCTTTCCATTTTCGGCATTTCTTCCTTAGAAGAAGCAATCTGTTTTACTAATGAAACGCTAGGGTGTAAATGGTGTAAAAATCAGAATATCGTTACTAATGAACTTTCGAATTTTACATATTATATCCTAAGACTATTATATATCTTAAAGGATATACCTAAGACTATTTCAATAAGAAATAGACAATACAAATTGGTAGGAGGTATTGAATTCGTTCCTGGAATGGGTCCTGATAGTCTCGGCCACTACAAAGGACATGGTTTTATCAACAATAAAATGGTCTTCTATGGTGATTTTAGCGAATAGAATGTACAGACGCCAGCAGGTCAAGCTACCCGAAACTGTTAAATTTTTCCAATCTACCTTGAACCTTAATGCTTTAGCGATAAAGTTGAAAATCTATTAAAGAAATTTGACCGATTGTAGTAGCTTGATGTGCTGGCGTCTGTACGATAGTAAAGATGGCACTATTATTTTACACTCTTTATCCTACGGTCTTTTAGATTTAGAAAAGAAAGATGTTACTCCCACCCAAATCTTGTCAAGAGAGGTACGTAAAGGTACACACAGATTTTCAAGAGAGGTACGTAAAGGTACACAGAAGGTACCAAATAATTGCAATAAATTATATGCGTCAGAACCGCGGGTGCCGGTGTACTTTTCAGATCTGCCTAAAGGAGGTCAGCAAAAGCCCATACAACTTTGCCCAAACATGTACCTCGAGGTACACGTGCACCAAATAGTAGAGAAAAAATAGAGGAATTCGAAAATAATTGTGTTTTTATACATAAATAATTTAAAACTACATAATAAATTATTTAAAGTTTAAACACAAACACAATTAAATCATGTGGCAACTTTGCATGTACGGGTTGACATTAGGAGTATAGGTATGTGTTCTGTGGACATTATTCAGCTACTTTTAGGTATAAGCATCCTTTCTGTTAGATAGATACATAACTTTGCCTAGCCAAAATCGATTATACAATGAGAGTTATTGTTGAATTCAGATTGAATTATTCTATAAAAATATTTGAAATGAAACAAAAACAACAGCAGGTGAAGCCGACAGAAGACAACTGTCAACTTGACAGTTTTTTTTAATAGGTAAGGTAATGGACCAAGATAGTATAATTGTGCCCAAAATGGCGAGGTTTTTATTACGTTAAAAGTTATTTTATTCTCGTCCCCGGGTAACCATAAGCAAAATATATAAATGCAATATAATTCAGTGTAATCTACTGTATTTTATGCCACATAGTGTACCTCGGTACTTCGTTTGGGCAGATTTTGGTGACATCCTTTATTGCAATTATTTGGTACCTTCTGTGTACCTTTACGTACCTCTCTTGAAAATCTGTGTTCCTGCACCCATACAATGATATTTTAAAAATTAGGTACACCCGCCATCCTGATGTCAGAACCGCGGGTGTACTTCCCCCAAAAACGCCCGCCCTTCACCACTTCCCATATCCCCACATAGAACAACAATTTGCGGATCACACAAAGTATTGTCCTGAGCCTGTGTATAATTTGCCGTTAATTTTATGTGCGTGTGAACTGAGGGACCGAACTGGTATTTCCGAAATAAAAATCGTAGGATTTAGTAGTAGACTTAAAACAATTGTAGAACAAATCTGGGAATTTGTAAAAAAATATATTAAAAACTACAGCCCTTAAAGTGTGGTCCCTCAGTCCTCACACACCATCAGCCAGATCTCGGAAATTATCTGAAAAATTAAGGTATTGTGACTACAGACATTTAGTAAAGAATTAGTAAAGATATTTACGGAATAATAGACCACAAAAGAATCAAAGATAAAAAATATTCAATGACTAAACTGTGGTCCCTCAGTCCACACAAGAAAGATAAATATTTTAGTGAATATTACCGAATCAAATAAATAAAATCTTTCTTTTTCTACATAGAGTTTTAGTAGGAGACTTAAAACATTTTGTAAAAAAGAAACGGGAAAAAAACTATCCACGCAATTCGAAGATAGCGATTATTAAATCTGGACCCTCAATCCTCACCTCCACTGACTTATGCGCATGTACTAGTTGCTAGAATAGAGGAATATCAGAAAGTCTAGTGGACTTAACTTTTAGTAAAAAGTTTCTACTAAATAATAGGTATCAAAAATTGTGTATTTCTTACCTCTAAGCTGAAATAATATTACTTTTCTAATCCTATGAAAATAGATAGAGTAGTGTGACCACACAATGAAGCAAAATGTAGACAGTACCTACTATTATATTTCATTTAATATAGCAATAGACGAAACTAAAACAAGGTTGTTCGGTTAATTTAATGTTATATTACATGGTGTATGTGTATTTAATAATAAAAAAGTAGACTACAAAATTAACTAATCACTTATAAAATACGTTTGTCAGTACTTACAATAATTTTAAAATATTGATTACCATAGCAAAAAGAACGCTCGTTCGTAATGGGCGCTCCACACTAACAACCAATTTTTGGGGTGCACTCAGATTACGCTAACTATAGGCCCATCGCTATCTTATCTGTCACTAATAAAATTGTGGAGAAGATGGTAGTCGGCCAGGTAGGTGAATTCTAAGAGAAGAATCGTATACTAGCAGATGCACAACACGGTTTTAGGCACGGTCGTAGCACAGCATCGGCTCTCTCACAGTTTTCGGAAGACATGAATAGTAGTTTGGACCAGGGTCATCGCTGTTCATTGATTATAAAAAGGTGTTTGACACCTTGGACCACGAGGTGTTGTTGCAGGCCATGGATGAGTGTGGGATCAGGAGGCCTACGAACAGGTGGTTCCGGAACTACTTGAGTGGCAGAACCTTACAGACCTGCATTTCTGGAGTGGTTGGTAAAGAAGGTACGGTAAACCTTGGCGTTCCGACTGGTTCCGTATATGGACCGGTTGGCTATATCATGTATGTAAATAGCGTCAGTAATGTAGTTGGGAAGTGTCGAGTTTATATGTATACAGACTAAATGTGCCTTATGTACTCCTCTAAGAATATTCAGGAGGTCAGAGCTGTACTGCAATCTGACTTTGACAATATAACCCGATGGGCGCACGATAACGGTATTATACTAAAGCTAATTAAGACAAAAGTTATGCATGTGCACTCGCCGCACAACATGGTGGCAAAAAATGTCGATAGTAAGGATATAGGTATCGTCATCGTGGGCCACACGTACGATTGCATGCACGTGGGAAATGTCAACTGCGTCTGTAAACAGCTGGAGTATGTAAGTAAGTTTAGATATCTATGTATGTGGGTGGACCGGAACATGAATTGGAAGACACAGGTTGACACAGTGTGTACCAAGCTTAGGTCAGTGTTAAGTAAGTTCTATATCCTGAAGGCACCGTTGAGTAGGAAAACGCTGCGTGTAATTTATTTCGCTCTCGCCGAGTCGCTGCTGAGCTATGGGCTAAATACTTATGGCCGTACATTCAAAACCTACCTGAACAGTATAAAAGCACTGCAAATCCGATTTATGAAATACCTTGTTAATCCAAAGCTTGAGTGTAAAGAAATTTATGAGAAACTTTTTGTTGTATGTAGTAAGTGTGTAAGTACTTAGTGGTTCTAGAGCAGTTCTATAACGATGAATTTAAAGTATATGTGCAAAACACTTACAATACTAGAAGCGTTAGAGAACGTAAATTCGTTCGAGCACCAGTGAAAAATTACTTTGGCAAAAGAACCAATAAGTATGTGACCCCTACACTTTTGAATAATATCGACTGGCTAAGAAAAGATAATAGTGGAATTAGTAAGCGAACACTAAAGATTAAATTAAAAACTGAACTGCTTAATGAAATTGTCGTGGCTTGCGACGGAAATTAATAACTAGCAACTAGTTATTAATTGTTGTCGCATGTTGCGGCGGTTTCATTAAGCGGTTCAGCTGCTGTAATTATAATCTTCTTACCCATTAAATGTACGTGTACGTGTTTGTGTGTTCTTCTTTTCCAGTTAATGTATCTGTGTCTACCTACTTAGATGTTTGATCAGATTGTGTATTATACCAAATGTTTTAAGACGAGCGCTAATCCTGCCGACAAACTGTCACGCAGTTTGGCAGGTTTATGAAATGTGTACAAGTATTTGGTTCAAAATAAATTATTTATAATTATTATATTATTATTACTACTCGGGAAGTTGATCGAAGTGAAGTCGCCCGGAGTGGGCAAAAAGTGCACGAAGCAAGTCGAAGTGCGCCTCCACAATCTCGTATTCCCCTAACTTCGATCAACTTCCCGAGTAGTGCGGAACGCGCTTAAAACGATGATGTCAGTAGATAAAGTAAGATTATGTTGACCTAGTTTATTATAGCATTTCAATTATTTTTTGTTTTTTGCTACTCATATGTATAAATAGCTAACTTGATTAGCAAGCTGTTTCCGAACGCAAACTTGAACTAACATTAAATTAAACGACCCTCATTTTTTAAATGTATGTTTATTGTGAATCAGCTCAGCGGTTTTTACTGTACGCATACTGTTTATGAGGATAAACAAAACAGGAAACTGAGAATAAGTGGGATTATACTTGATGACAACAAAAGAGAACCAAAATTAGAGTTTGTGATATTGGTGTAAATATCAGTTGTTCATTCCCCTGTTGATAATAACGTGAGATATTATAACTCTTTGAATGTCTCATTATTAGAACAGATACATACGTATCATTTTTGCTAGTTATAAAAATTATAATGTGTCAGTTCGTAGGTTGATTTCCACGGAAACTAAAAAGTAGTATGATATTGGAATTGTTTTTTTTTACAAGAACAATTACGAGCTTTCAAAAATAATATCATTCGATTTGAATGGCAATGGTAATCGAGATTTAAAATGAAGGTTTTAAGTAGCCATAAATGTAACACATCCCGTGGTAAAAATAAGAGTACAATTTTTATCAACCACTTGTTTGCCTGATAAGTAAGTGTCTACGTAAAATTTACTCAAATATTACTTGGGGTTGCTGGGGAGATACTCTAGAGCAAGCCATCATTCAGTTGCATGTACAGACGCCAGCACATCAACCTACTACAATCATGTCCATTTGCCTTGATGCCTTAAAGTGTAAGCACTCGCCCTAAAAAATTAAGATATTATGACTATCAGTCTCACGCCATTGTGAAAATTCATGGTCACCCTACTCTCTTACAGTTTCATACTTATATATTTTAGTGGATATCTCCTAAAATATGAATTTCACCGTTTTTTTCGCCACATTTATCCAATTCAGGTTACGTTACCTGTCGATTAGTACTTTAACTAAGCTTGAACCTATTTTTTATAACGAAATAAACGCCATTGTATTTTAGGCATATTGCCGTCCAAGCGGCAACTAAAATCTCGACTGTAACAAATTATTTAACCTATTTTTTTTAGTATTTTTCTTGTTTATTCGCTGCAACAAATTGCCCATACACATAAGCGTCTATTAATTTGATATTAATTATGGTGAGATACCTACCTACCCATAACCTGGAAACTAAATATAGCATAACTTTTTGTATATTTACGTTTTGATGCTTTTTATTTTCGCAACAAATACAACAAATTAATACCTTTCTTTTAATGTCTCATTCGCCTATCTGCATTATTAAGATTCTGTGTAATCACAGGCGATGACTACGGCAAGTGGCGGTTCTAGCGGCCAACTATTTTTGGTCATAGCATCTCAGTTTTTTTTGCAACAATTTCAGGAAAATAGGTGTGTATAGTAACAAATTACCACTAATTCCTGGTAAAGTTTCATCCAATTTTATGAGCTGGCCGCGCGGTTGAAATGGACATCTACCATCTGTCAAATTTCTTTAATAGATTTTCAACTTTATCGCTAAAGCATTAAGGTTCAAGGTTGATTGGGAAAATTTGAGTTTCGGGTAGCTTGACCTGCTGGCGTCCCGTACCTGTTAACGTACTTATTTTTTTAAGTAACGGTAAAACGGGGTGAATAGGTTTGCAGGGGTGAATCGGAACGAAACTAAAGTGGATTATTATACTTGTCTTTAAAATAATATAGTTTGTTGCTAACAAGGACACTAAACTTAATCTTTAATTTTATTAAAAAGCAGTAAACTCGTTAGGGTATTTTCTGGCAACAAACTAGGTTATTTTCAACGTTAAAATCCATTTTAAAGTTTCGTCCCGATTCACCCCTGCATCCCTATTCACCCAGTTTTACGGTATGTACTAATTCGGTACATATTGCGTACAATTTATTGGTACATCATATTTAAACCTACCACCTGCGCGTAGCATACCATAAAACACAGGAGGTAGGTAGGTACAGAGACGACCCACTGCACGTCGCATACTATGACGCACAATGGTTTAGCTAGTGGTAGGTACCATAACTATGGCGCAATAACGCGGTAATTCGAAGAGCTCATCAAACAAGAGGTAGGTAGGTACCTAGGTACAGACGACGCACTGCACGTCGCATACTATGACGCACAATGGTTTAGATGTACCGGCAACTGGCGCAATAACGCGATAATTTGAAGAGCTGTAGGTAGGTACTCATACCTAAGAAACGAATCTGGACCGAAGAATAGTACAGTAGGTAGAGGTACAGTCAACAGCAAAAGTAGATGATCAAAATCAGAAATTTAATACTAATGTAGTTAGCGTCAGAACTGTGTGGCGTCGGAGTGTTTTAAAAGTATGTCAGACTGTGTCATACTTTTGAATCACTTCGACGCCACACAGTTGTGACGCGAACTCCGTTAAATTAGTATCGAGTTTCCGATTTCGATCATCTACTTTTGCTGTTGACTGTACCTACCTACCACTCATCAATGATCTAGATCACTAACCTGGCCACCATAAAACCAATTACCTACGATGTACCTTTACAATGGTATTTAGCTAGCTCGTACCAAGGACACCGTAAAACCAAACATTTCTTCGTACCGTATCATACCTTTACCATGGGTAACAAGTTTTAAGGACTTGCCATTTGGCCACACCGTAAAACCAGTTACCTTTCTTCATAGGTACCGCATCAAAAATTTACCTTGGTAATAGGCTTTAAAAGCTAGTCCGAACACTTACCGTTTCCACATCATTTACCGACCATACTTTACCAATTACCTTACCGAACCTTCTAGGCAGGTACCATTTTACCAATTACCTTCGATGCACGGTTACCATTACCTTTGATAAACCATTACAAAGTAACCTTTACCTTTGATAAACCATTACCTAGTAACCTTTACCGTAATGTTACCGAACCAAACCAACCTTTCAATACCTTCAATAACCAAACTTGTTACCTGTAACACATCTCAATACATAATACTATTCTAAACTACTTACAACTAACTTACAAATTTCATTCTACGACTAAGGGCTTATGTAATCATTGCATTTACTAGAAGCTGATTACATAAGCCGTATTTACGAGACAGCTAGTCCAAGAGTAGGACTTGGACGAGCCGTCTTTACAAAAGGAAGTTGCAAACCTACCTTGTGCATCTCCAACTGCTCCACCTTCACCGCCTCCAGTTATATTGCCATCACCAGTCGTTGAACCATCAAAGCCTGTAAAAAACCCACAATTAGTACCTATATATAGCACTGACAGAGGGAATAAATAATTTTGGGAAGAGGAATATTTACCAGTCATTTCCATATTAGAGTCATCTTCGCCGAAGTTGGTTTCCTCATTGTTAGCGCCATCGTCGTCATCGTCCCACATACTTTCGTTAACGAATTCAGGTTCCATTTTGGGTGCCACGGCGTTGTTTTCGTCCTCGTCCGGTATCGTCACAAATTCCTCTTTCGCCGATCCTGACGGTCCGGCTTCTAATGGGTCCACACATTTTCGTTTCGCAGGTCCACTTTGTGAAGACGACGAATTATTTGACGCTATTGATGGCCTATTTGGTCGTTTAACCGCTACTGGAGTGGTGGAGGGCTTAGAATCTAAATCAGTCTCTAACTTAGTCATAACGGATGATTGCCTTTGTTGTGACGACCTCGGGCCTGGCCTGGAGGTCGGCTTTGGTTTGGATGGCGTGGAACTTTCTTCATTTTGATTTCCGGTTAGACCTTTCACTTGAAGCTGTTCCGCGGTACTAATAAACGATGCTAACTCTTCTTGCTTAACATTAACTTCACCTTGGTACATAAACTGTAATAAGTCTCTTAATGCTGAATGACTAACATCTTTTAAAAATACTGAAACAAAGAAAAACACTCGTTAGTGGAATGAAATTGTGAAATAATTGCACATGTAAGTGTACAAGTTCCATAGAAATTTATCTTACCTATGGGATGTTGTGTGGGATTCATTTTGAACATCTCTTGGAAAAAGGGAGAACATACTGATAAAACTAATTTGTGTGCCTGTAGTAATCTGCCTTCGGCAGCCAGCGTAACATCTACTAGATCTCCACGCGACAGCAGGCCATGAAAGCCTGCTGACATGTTTGCATGGAAATTGTTCCAACATAGTGAAAATTGTTCGTCCGACGCCATGATGGCGGCGACCCCGAAAGGAACCTGAAACAACAAAATGCAAGTATAAATATTCGTAGCCACATAGAGATCATTCACTTATAACAATAATTTCAACGATCAATATTTACCTATCCTAAGCTTTGTACTTTATAAATCCGATATTAGAAACATTTGAACAAAATAATAAAACAATGTTTCTAATGTAGCACTGCACGCACTGTCAGTTTCATCCCACGTCCTCCCCGTTTGAGCGTTGTTCACGATGTGATGACGCAAAATCGACGTATACTGTGTCGTCACAACGGGCGAATTGCACGAAGAATTGCACGAAATGTATTTCAGCCAATTATTAAGAAAAAAATACTAATTACCTGATTTTCTATACCGGAGTTAATCTTGTTTTTGTTTGCACATATGCTGATATAAAATATTTGATAAAATTTGGCTTATTTCGACATACACAAAGTCTGGTAGCGGGGAACAGAACGTTTTGGTGTTGTAACCAGACGACGTGATGTCCCACATTAACCAACTGCGTAAAAAAGAGAAATACATTGTTTAAGATTGTAAATAAAAAGAAAACCTTATGTTCAAGAGAATAAGTTATTAGATTACATAATTATGGACATTTTACCAATAATATTATGTATAAAACCGTAAGTTACTTTAAAATTAAATTATGTAGGTACCTACCTAGATCAAAACTCATAGTTTACCGTTGGTTAATTAGCAGAGAACAGAGATGTAGAAATCTAAAAATTTATGTTAGCAGATTTTGTATGTTAGGAAGTTTTCTCATTACTTATCCGATACTTTTTTTTGATTTTTTAATGTAGGTAAGTACTTACTTACCTTGGCTTATGGTACCTACTAACCTACCTACCGTACCACGTATTTTTTTTAGTAATACTTTTCTACTTAGGCTACGTACTTAGGTGTCAAAATTAGGATTACAAAAACGAAAAAACAAAAAGTACCTAATATAAGTAACAAAAAAACAAAAGATAAATCGTAAGAATGAAAGAAGAAAGATTTAAAATCTTTGAAAAAACATCGTCGTTCGGTAGTAATTTAAGCGTGTTACTACCGAAAAAATGCGTTTTTTCAATTACCTAATTAAAATAAAAAAATATGACATGGCTGAAAGATTTTCATAAGCTTACAATTAGATTCTTTGATTTTGGTTTGTCTCGGGTACAAAATAAAACAATAATAAAGTTGTTCCACAAGCCTTACCACGGCTTAGAAAGAGAGAGCAATATTACTATCTCCAAAACAAATACTGCAGATCAAAATAGACCTTATCGCAATGTAGTTTGGTATATTTGTGCACGCCGATCACGCTTTTATTAATTTAATGTTACCAGCTCATAGGACTTTGAAGCATTTCGTGCATTTTGTTATTTTTCCACAACATTCCGATACCGCGATGTTTATTCGGCACATGTACGGGGGCCCACTACTCTTGATTTATTTTAACTCTCGTTGAAAAGAGATTGTTGATTTTTGTGGTGGATTGGTGTTGTTTGTGCGTGGGATTATTTTGAAAATCATGTTGGTTCATTGGTTTTTTTTTATTCTCAATTTATTTACGGGGTTTTTTCTTTACAGAATATGTCACCCCGATTATTGAATTGGTTGTTGTTTCCTATCTAGTTCATTGGTTGATTTGGTAATAATAGCAACCCGTTTAGCCGTGCATACAAACTGTTTTTATTTTTAGGAAGATCCTGGTAGTATTCTATGCGGTTAATATTTTATGGAAATTCTTGACGGGTAAATGATAAATAATGTATTTTCTGTAAGTAGGTTTGTACAAACACTTTTACACGTCAATCATATTTTTAGGGTTCCGTACCTCGAAAGGAAATAACGGAACCCATATAGGATCACTTTGTTGTCCGTCCGTCTGTCTGTCAAGACCCTTTTTCTCAGGAACGCGTAGAGGTAACAAGCTGGAATTTATATCAAATACTCAGGTCTACTGACCATTGGAGCTGTGAAAAAATCAAACTTCTAAGCCAACGCAATCAAAACATACAGTCGTTTATGCCGCAAATTTTTGTCACTCGCAAGGGAATCAAAACCTACAGGGTACTTTCCGTGAACCCAGAATCTTGAAATTTGGTACGAAGCAACGTCTTATAATAGCACAGCTAAAGAAAAATTGCGAAAACTGTAAATTTTTAGTTAAGTAGGTACATCAATAAAAACATTTTTAATAATTTTAAATTGCACGGAACCCTCGGTGCGCGAGTCCGAATCGCACTTGGCTGGTTTTTTTTAAACTAGATGAGTTCGGTGTTTCCTGTCTGACTACTCTGAGAAGAAAGGCCGAAACAAACTCAGAGGGCACAGTCTCTTTTAAACCCAGACATAATCATACTCATAGGATGGTAGAATATTATTAATATAACGTGTAATCATAGGCCTCTATATAAAAATGTGTACTTAACTACCTATTCGAAATTTGCACGCTATTATAAATGGCAGAATATGTTGTGATAAGATATAACTTTCAGACCACATTTTTAATATAATATTACCATATTCTGACAAATAAATGATTATGATTATGAATATACCGATAGAATATTATGACCAATTCCATGTCCAGCAGACACCGGACCTGGTGAAAAACTGAGAACCTAGTGAAACTCGCGGGTTCGGTGTACGCGAGAACCACAGCACCTATGTATGTATATGTAATGTATATAATACCTACGTCAAGATTTTTGTACACTCTATTAAAAATAACTTCTATAGGTATTTAATAATATCAACCTTTTTAAAAAAATAATATTCTAGATAAAAATGAGGTTAGAAACATTTTTTCTCGATGCATTTAGTTGAAACCATACTACGCAATCGGATTCCTGTCCGGGGCGACTCCGGGCCGGATGGTTTTGCCATGTATGCACACTCCTTAATAAATTGCACGACAGAGCGATGAAGCGGGGGAAAGTATGCATGAAGGGGAATAATGATGTGCCGGCCGATTCAGATTCGATAAAATTTTATATAGGTACCTACATATTTTCAAATAATTAAATTAGGTTCCTTTAAGTTAAATTAGTACAGTCGAATGCACGTAGTACGGACTTTCAATAGAATAAGATTATTAATATACTTACTGGTTTTGTTATCACTGACGTGCGGTCTACTGTATCAGTCTTAGCTTAATCGATGTCAACTATCTACCCTTTGCGCCATAATATTTAATGTATTAACTGATTGTCTAATCTTTTTTAACTACCTCTACCTACTAATGACCTCCGGTACAGACAGACATTACTACCTTCAGATAAAAAGTTATCATAACTGACACGACGCTGCTTACACATACTCAAACGGTTTAATGGGGACTGTTATGCTTCAGAAAAAATGAATGCTTAAAATCGATAAAGATACTTAAAATTATTTTGATTAAAAATCGAGAACGCACATTTTATCTGAACATCACTATTCAGTAGCAATAGGGATGGTCCGTAGGTACAGCTATAACGGGTGAATGAAAAACCTGTTACACTGAAATCGGACAGTTCCATTAAAGCGCTTATTACACTATCCAATTTAAGAAATGCTAACTAGAAGCACTAACTAGGAAATCGGAAGCTAGTGATTAAACACTACACTAAATATTTAGGTGAAAAAACGTTTTTTTAAATGTCGCTTACTGGATTTGAAATGGGCAGCGGAGCAGCCGAACTGTTAGAAGAACTTCTCAAACAAGCTTTTAAAAATATATAGAAGTACAGTAGGTAGTATTGTTAGTGGTATAAAATTTAAAAGTACCTAAGTAGGTACCTGTTACTTTTATCTCTTTCGATGATACCTCACTAACAATTTTGCCCTCATCTGAATTGCTCGGCGTTCTAATTTCAGCGGTAGTAATATTGTCGTAGAGTTGAATTTAGCATGAAATTCATTTTCATGCTTCATTGACATTCGTGGTACGGTACAGCTAGTCCGGCTGCACAGTGTGAGGTCTAGAGTTCGATTCTACCACTTTCATCATGGGTATTATTTTCACTGCTTTCAAATGGTTTACGAGGATGTTGATAATGTGGTAGAATGGAATCCGGTGGGGTATTTGCGTAACACACATAAAATGACAATTGATCGCATTTTCTTTTATGTTGACAGTTCAGCCACTTTTGTTGCCCTACTTACGTTGATGAGCTGACGAATTTATTAAACCTACTAGCTTCTGCCCGCGGCTTCGTCCGCGTGGATGTCGGAAATTAATCCACGGGAACGTGCTACCAGGATAAAAAGTATGTCCTTCCCCAGGATGCTATCTATTTCTTTACTAAATTTTACCGAATCCGTTTAGTGGTTTAGGTGTGAAAATGCAATATTCAGACAGAATTTATAATAATATATAGTAGGTATAGCACTCTGCCCGCGACTTCGTCCGCGTGTACTTTACCTACTCTAAAAATATCGAAGATGTATGTTTACGATCTTTATCATTTATTTATTTAATTCGGGTTAATTTTAAAGTTTATAGATCAAATGAATTCGATTTTTAAATAAACCTTGTCGTCCCGTTTTACCACGACAGGCTTTGTTTTTAAAAAAGCATTTGGTATGTTCCCATTTTATGACTTATACCCATTTTCGAGTTAGGTAATGGAAGCAAGCAGTAAAATCCACCCCTTAAACTTTATTAAGTAAGTACCTACCCTCTTTTACTCCGGTAAGAGACTATATACTTTTCGTTTTTTGTTTTAAATATTAGTACCTACCTACTTACCGAGTTTCGAGTTAATCCGCCCGAGGGGTTTAAATTTTTTTCTTACCTTTTAACTTTTTCACCCCCTAAATCCTCTGTGAGGAGTTTTTTTAAGTGACCATCTGTATTAATTACTAAGGCAAATATTGCCAAGTATCAAGTTTATTAACCAAAGGAAAAAGGTTTTTCATATTAATTGTATCCCGTCTTTTCACCCCACAGGGGTAGAACTTAATATTAACTGTAAAAACCTGTACTATTGCATGCTATACATATATTGGCCATAGAATTCAAAAAACAAATATTGGGATGTTTCCATAATTTGACTCAAAGATTATTTATACTTAGGTACCCATTTTCGAGTTAATCAAGCCAAGCATTATAATCCTCTTCTGTAAAATTAACTACCTACCCCTTTTCACCCCGTCAGGGGTAGATTTTCGAAAAACCCTTATACCTACGTGTTATTATTTATTTTTAGTCTTAAGTACACACTGAGTTTCGAGTTAATCGGACCGCGCGTTCAAATTCTTCCACACAAACTTTAGCACCCCTATATCCCCTTAGAGGGGTAGTTTTGAAAAACTAATAATGGGAAACTTTATTGGTTACTTAGGCGAGTATTCATGCCAATTTTCAAGATTATTAACCTAACGAATAAGATTTTTCTTATAAACTTTATCCCTGCTTTTCACCCCCACAGGGGTGGAATTTTGAAAAATCATTTGGCATGTGTTCATAACTTGACTCAAAGATTATTTATACCAATTTTCGAGTTAATCAAGCCACGCTGTGAAAACCTCCCCCGTAAAATTGACTACCCCTTTTCAGGCCGTCAGGGGTAGATTTTCGAAAAACCCTGATACACATTATTCTTTCCTTTCAATTTTAGGTATAATTTATACTTAGTTTCGATTAAATCGGACCGCGCGCTAAAATTCTTCCATACGAACTTTAAACCCCCCAATCCCCTTTTAGGGGGTAGTTTATAAAAACAAAAAATGCCCAACTTCATAATTTCTTTAGATAAGTATGGGTGGAATTTCGAAAAACCCTTTCTTAGTGGATACCTACTCTTCACGAAAAATACACCCTCCAAATTTCATCTATCTAGGACCAGCGGCTTAGGCTGTGCGTTGATGTCTCAGTCAGTCAGGACTTTGAATTTTATATACCTATATAGATGGAGCAATGGATTAAAATATAGTTCAAAACTATCGGATTGGTAGAACCTGTGTTACGCAATTAAAAGGTGCTGATCCGTACGGATTCTACTTATTTTGTAATCTGGAAAGCTCGAAAGGCGAAATAAAAATTCAAAAAGAGAACATTCTTTAAGTAACCTATAGCTATACCTATCTCAATGAACTGCACCCTAATTGCGTAACTCACAATATATCTCAATCTGAATCATTTTGAAGGATATTGCTAATCCATTGCTTCATATGTTCAAAAAACTTGTCATATTGTGTCTGCTCAACAACGTATATACGCAATGAATGTTGTTGAACACTGTCAAAATGAAACCGATTCCGATTGATCGTGTGTTACGCAATTAGGGTGCCGAATGTTACCTATGTAATCTGCATTCGCGATATATTCGCCAAAAATGTATAGGTACAAGTATGAGTTTATGGAAAAATAACTTTAATTCCTAATTTCCTACACAATAAAGTTCAGTTTACGCTACAACTTCAAACATTTTTATAACTTTTTCAACCCTGAAAACAATTTGATATTTGTTTTAACTTGAAATAACATCAATTTGAAACATAAATAAAATTTGAATATAGGTACCTACTGATAATTAGGCTTTACGGAAAATAAGGCGACTCAAAAAAATAAAATGAAGTATTAGATCAAGATTGGAAAATTGTTTGAAGTGCGTGTAGATGGTAGGTAACAAGAGCGCGCGTCGCTTCGTTAATCATCATGTAATACGGGCTGGGCCTTGATTGACTATGACCACTTAACGATTCCGTTTACTCCTTCCTTCGAAACCACGTCAATTCCTTAACAAATCCCGCCAATCTCGCCTTCATTTCGCGCGGTTTCGTTCATTTTGTTATAGAGAATAAGGCCCCTGGCCGTGCCCTGGTGACCGCAAGCGCAACCCCACGTCACGGTAATATTATCTTATTACCGTGCCCACGTCAATCCTCATATTTTGAGTACGGGTGAAATCATAAAAATACTATAGGTACCTACCTACAAGGAATTAATAGAAAAAAAAACAAAATGAATGCGCTGGTTGTTACGTTTATGTGTGCCTATTACAGGTGTACGCGCATCCTAACTAATATTGCGAAAGTAAGTTTGTTTGTTATGGTTTCACGCTAACACGGCTGAACGGATTTGGATGAAATTTGGCGCATGGGTAGACCGTGACCTGGAGAAGGACATACCTAGGCTACTTTTTATCCTGGATCGCAGACTAAGTCACGGGGAGCATCTAGTTCTCAAGACAACAACGTAATTGTTTAAGAAAACGTAAGAATACAAGGAGTGGGACAGCGTAGGCACGGTAAAAAAAAGAATACAAAACAGTGAAGTTGGAAGACGCACTGAAAATGCCAGGAAGAGCTATTGGGTCATGAAAGATCTAATAAAGGGCGATCTTCCACTATCTCTCAAGAGAAGACTCATCGACACGTGCATTCTTCCTTTCCTCACGACCTCACGAATGGTTTTCAAACATGGTCTTAGACAATTCAGCAGAGGTCCACGCTCGACGTTTGCCAGAGAGCTATGGAACGGAGTATTCTGGGTATTAAACTTGCGGACGGTTAAGAATACAACAATCCGGTCCATCACTAAAATAACTGACGTCACTCGGAAAGCTGCCCCGCTTAAGGTGGATGCTCCAATGGGCCGTCCATACATTTTTCTTCTGGATTATACGCAAAACATAGACAACCTTTGTTGAAAATGAATCATTTTATCACTTTTCTATAAGTACCTAATGAAATGTCTCCGCGATCGACCTTTTTTTTTTAGGAAATAATTTAAGTACTTAAGTACATTATTTACTGAGGAAAACGATCGTAAAATCTAGACCAAAATTGACACTTGCGTACTAGTGTGCATTTGCGTGAGTTTTGACAAGCAAACTAACTAACTACTTAAGTACTAATTAAGGAATTGGAATTCGACTATGTTACTTTTGGTACCTTTTTGGTTAAACTGAATACTCTGGCCACAATAAACCATATTTAAGCTTTGTAGTAATTGTAGTGTTTGATTCCATTTGCAACCTCCTACTTGACAGCAAGATAAAATTTTCGTCGATGGCTCAAATAAAAGACAAACAGAGAAATACTTAGCCGGATAAAACGGATCCGCTTTCGGAACCGTCTAACCGGATGCAGCTGAATACCAGTATTGTACATGGAGCGACTGCCTATCTGACCTCCACAACCCAGTTACTAGGTAACACGACACCCCTTGGTAAGACTGGTTGTCAGACTTTCGGGCTTCTGATGACCCGTAACGACTGTCAAAGATCCAAGGATGACAGCCGGGACCAACTGCTTAACGTGCTTTCTGAGGTACGGAGGGGTCTCGGTATATAAAGATGGTGATCCATCCACGACCGACCGTGGCAAGCGTAGCTTAGCCTGATCAATGGACCCGTGCGGCTGTCTTAACTTAGCCACGTGCCCCTTAGACACACCACCACACTTAAATATAATTATGAATAGCCTTGACAGTATGATTAAGCAACACTACATGGATTTTAAACATTCGGGAATCATTTCGTATCAGTAAACAGAATCACAGACAGGATTCAACAAAAATTATCATCGGCTGGTAGGTATTTAGCAACACGGATGACGATTACCACAAGTCGTGGGTTGTCTAGTTCCGACCGTGTCACTGTCACAGGAGTTAGTGATGTATCGGCTTTGGATGTGGTTTGTTGCGCTTGCGCTGGTAGCGCTATGGTATACGCCGGCGCAGGCTGTAGTTGGAGGCGCTCCTGCTTCACCCCCCGAACCTGATGCTGCGGTGATCTTCGCCCAGCGGCATGGATTCAGCGCCCGTATCGAAGGAATCAAAGATGATAAACTTGGATATTACAGCTTCTTTGGGATAAGGTAAGCTTTTATAAGTCTAAAGCCCTTTAGATGTAATACTTAGTACAGATACAGATTGACCTTGGTATTTGAAAGTGATACCTACTTACCGTCCTAAGTGTCATAAAGCTGTAGGTCGTATGTCATCAAGGTTTGAGATTTTGGTAATCATAGGATCGCTACCTTCAAGGACCACAAGGCAGAGCGTAAGTTATTCCTTGAACTCTGTCTCTATTATACGCAGCAATAAAGGTTTCATATGAATGCGGTGTAGTACAAACCATTATGAATTTTACGATGGGTGGATATGATTTGATAGAGCTTAACTTTGTTATGGTTCCTAACTTGTGACTTATCAACTGTCATATTACATTTATTCATGTATTAGGACGAGCAGGTACACACGTGTACGGTCACCAAAAGGGATAAGTAACCAGGATCGTTGGATATACTTAGTTGAAGTTTAGCGACTTATCTTCTTTGGTGACTGTACTACAAGCTGTACAAGGATTTACCAGCTCGTCCCTGAGAGGTATAATATGTATCTTTACCATCGACACGAAAAGAGGAAGAAGTTCCAGTGGTTATGGAGCGTAGTATAGCTGCTGCGAATGATTCCATGGATTCCAGCCTGGAATATAGCCAAATTGCAATTACCTTTTATGAATTTCTTCAGTAGATACATTTTTAGTAGTAGGTCAAGGTGCTATTGCCATGTGTACACACGGCTACACATTTCCAGTTATAGCTGACCTCGCATTGTATAAGTTTTTCGTACAATCAGAAGTCAGCTTATACTGGTTATGTGCTTGATGTGTAGCTGTGCCTACACAGGCAACCTCAAACCATGCATTACAAGACCACTGTTTGAAACTGTGACTTGGACTTCGACTTTAGTAATATCATTGTTGTTCTAGAAGAGGGAGATAATAGTAAAAATGGGGAAGCTACTACCTAACTAACATCTTTTCCTGCCTATTCGCCTTTTATTACTCTAAAGAAAAAGTAGCCGAGTCCACCATTTTGGGACTAAAATATTTAAAAAACGTCCAGTAATAATACATCAGGTTCACTAAGTTACGCAATAAATAAAATCAAATAATAATGTCAAATCTACTATAATCATTCTGTAAGTGAACAAACAGTTTGGCGGATGCTGATAGTGGTTTCCGCTGTTTTTGTGGCCGGCAGATTATCCATGTACCTAGTAGGTATATATTCGTGTTATTGATATCAAGTTTTTAGGTATCAAGTAAAATAATTATTCACTTTTATAAGCATTTTTGGCAACTTGTTCAGAAGCTGTCCTGCAGGGTGAAAAGCATGGCATAAAATGAAGGGTATTGCGTTTAATTGCGATTTTATGTGTGTTACGCAGTAACCACGCTCACTCCTCATGTCTTTTGTCCTCTGAAGAAACCTAGTGTGAGCGTATTAAACGCGCAGGTTTAAGCGTGCTTCTACGGAGGTTAAAAAAACACTTTTTAGAGCCTTCTGCTCCTCATTTTACACAATACATGCGGCCTGTGGGTACATTTTACGCAGAGATCGTACAGTGCCCTTCGCGTGCAGTACAATAATGCCTTCAGGGTGTTGATGGAGCCTCGCTTCTGTAATAGCGCATCAGGGATGTTTGCGGAATTGCGTGTTGATTGCTTTTATGCATTAATGCGCAAAAGATGTGCGTCCTTGTTGCGCAGGGTGCGAGCCAGTTCCAACAGCCTCCTGGGAGTTATTGCGGACAGGCTGGACTGCTCTATTGTAAGTCGTTGCTCCAGTATCTCAGCTGGAATGCGGAAGCAGTGATTATTTTGTTGTGTTTTTGTGTAATTGTTGCTGTAATTGTATCACTAACATAGTTGTAAGTTTATTGTATTGATACTAACGCTCTGTGAGTCTTATGGTTACTCTCAATAAAGAATTTTATTATTATTAATAAACAAATGTCTCCTTGATGGTGATGCATGTGTTGGATCATTGGATCATTCAGTTTCCTTTAAAATGGTTAAGCTAAATGGGGCTGATCCATACGTCATGTTCGTGATTGGGCGCCGTCGGTTGAGATTGGGACTGGTCATATTTTAACTGCCAAGGCTGTTTTTTTTTGTTTTACTTTTTCTCTGGATGCTTCTGATAAAGATCTTCGTCGTCGTCCTACATCGTTCTCACATAAAATAATTAAAATTCGAATGCTGTTACAAATGTTACCTATATTTGTAACCGTTCTATATTTTGATTTAAAAGAGTGCCAAAGGAGTTTTTTTGACTGACCGACTCCATGGTAATTCAAAAGTACCTGTAAATACTTTACTTAGAAAAAGAAAGAGGAAAAATTTGTACCTTATTAACTTTGTCAACAGATATGCAGAACCACCCGTGGGTCCCCAAAGGTTTCAGCGGCCCATCCGCCGCTACCTAGCCGGCGAGATGATGGCCAACCAACAGTGCTTGCCATGTCCCCAACCAGACCCTTACCAGCCAAGGCGGATCATAGGCCATGAAGACTGCTTGTGCCTTAACGTGTACGCTCCTAAAATGCCTGCTACGGAGGAAGGTGGGATATCAGACAACATCAATAGCTGTTCCGTTGTTAAACAAGAAGTTGGTTGACTCTGACACTTTAACCTATGTATTGCAGGAAGTCCAGTTGTCTTCTTCATCCATGGTGGCAACTACAGGTCTGGATCGACGGCATCGTATGGTGTAAGATTTTTTTCTTGAACTTTCTTCTTACTTAAATATGCGTGCTCGGTGTGCCGGTATGTTACTAATTATAAACTTCTTTCAAGGGACAACATTTGGTTCAGAAAGACACGATATTGGTAACTGCCCAATATCGCCTAGGATCACTTGGGTATCTCAGCACGGGACAAAGAGATGCTGGAGGAAATGTTGGCCTTTTTGACCTGCATGCTGCTATGATCTGGGTAAGAATAAAACTATGTGCCAACTAAACTTATCGTTAAATACGAATTCCTACATAATACATTGCATTAATGATGATGATACCCATGAAAAAATCTGTATTCCGCTTTCATACCCGTCCGAAGGATTAAATTATGCTTTTCCTTTGTTTTTTTCAGAGTAATTAATTACGTGTTCGAAATATTGAATAGTTTCAGTAACTTTCACTTTAGATAATTTCATGAGGGGCCCATTAATAAAGCTAGACAGAAATATAATTTAAGAACCTGTGGTAATATTTTTACAGGTCCAAGACTACATTCAATTTTTCGGTGGTGACGCAAAACGAGTGGTTGTGATGGGTCAAGGATCTGGTGGCAGTGCTGCGTCTCTCCTAGCGATGTCTCCCGAAGGTCGCACGGCTACGGGAGTGGCTGCCCTGTCCGGTGCGCCACTGTCTCCGGGGGCCGTGAGACCTGACCCAGCTAAACACGCTGACGCACTCGCTGAACGCACAAGGTGCCCGAAAAAACCAGCTGAAAGTCTCCTCATGTGCTTAAGGCAACTGCCTGTAGAAGAACTCGTGCAGGTACAGAATACTTACCTACATATTTAATAATAGATATTATAGTGTAGTAACATAAGTGAGTGAGTTTGCGAAAGGGCGATGGAAAGCAGCATTTTAGGTGTAAATAGACAGAAGAAAATTCAGAATACCACGCTGCGTTCCAAAACCGGTATAATAGACGTAAGCAAGAAGGCTGCCAGGCTCAAATGGGATTAGGAGGGTCACATCAGCCGCATGCAGGATGACCGCTGGGTAAAAGTCGCCACACAATCGGTGCCTGAAGATGGACGGCACCACCGAGGTCGGCCCAGAAAGAGATGGCGAGATAACAGACGTGTATACGAAGGCTGGTTCTAGGAGGCGCGGGAAAAGAGTTCCGGGAAGGACTTGGGGGAAGCCTTTTCTCAGCAGTGGGATATTATAGGTTAAAAAAAAAACATTGTTAGTATCTTAATACTTAAGTAACAGAATTTAGTTTAAAAATTATTAAATTTTAATATTTACAGGCGGATGAGGATTTGAATATGGACATGGTAGATACACAAAGATTTTTGGAAGAGATCTCAGGACGTTCAGGTAAGTTAAAACAGAGCTTGAAAAGAACAGCATACCAGCAATGGTATTTCAGTTCAATATTATATTATAACTAAGTATATAAGAAGAGACTTAAAAAAACATTGTACAAAAAAAAACGTACGTTTATTTTATATTGCCAAATGCCACCAACTTCCGGCTCATTAATCACGCAGAAATCAGTTTGTTATACATTTGTAACAAAAATAATATAATATAATATCCCTGGACATTTCACACAGCACCATTTGTCCCAAGCTAAGCAACCTAATGCTTGTGTTATGGTAACAAGATGGCTGATAAACTACTTATATAATTTTTTTTTTGTAAATACATACATATTATAGATAGAAAAACACCCAGACTCGGAACAAATACATGTAGGTCATACAAATATTCGTTCCGTGCGGGAATCGAACCCGCGACACGCAGCGCAGCAGTCAATCGCTTAACCACTGCGCCAACCGTGCCGTCAAAAAATCGGACATGTGCTAGTCGGACTCGCGCACCGAGGGTTCCGTACAATTACAATTTACGATTTATGACGTACCTATTCAAAAAAAACTACCTACTAGACCTCGTTCAAACGAATTTTCGGTGGAAGTTTACATGGTAATGTAGTTACATCATATTTTTTTTTAGTTTTATCATTCCCTTATTTTAGAAGTTACAGGGGGGGGGGGGGGAGACACATTTTACCACGTTGGAAGTGTCTCTCGCGCAAACTATTCAGTTTAGAAAAAAATGATATTAGAAAACTCAATATCATTTTTGAAGACCTATCCATAGATAACCCACACGTATGGGAGTGATGAAAAAAAAAAAATTGAGTTTCAGTTCCAAGTATGGGGAACCCCCAAAATTTATTGTTTTTTTTCTATTTTTGTGTGAAAATCTTAATGCGGTTCACAGAATACATCTACTTACCAAGTTTCAACAGTATAGTTCTTATAGTTTCGGAAAAAAAGTGGCTGTGACATACGGACGGACAGACAGACAGACATGCCGAATCCATAAGGGTTCCGCGTTTTAGCCATTTGGCTACGGAACCCTAAAGAACCAGCGAGTTTTTTTTATGGCAAAACTTCCTCCTTTTGTAAAGTCGGTTAAAATGGGGAATTATGTTGACCAGGTGCTGGAGCCAGAGTGGAAGGAGCAGACGATCTCCGAGGTCTACCACCAATAGTCGCTGAAGCTCCCGCCGAGTCACTCAGTAAGAAGCAGAAACGTGTACCACTCCTCACTGGTGTTACCTCTGCGGAGACCTCCAGAGCTGTGTATGGTAAGGCTTTTTGTCATTTATGATAATATTTTCTGTTACATTTTGTAAACTCTCAGCTCAGCATTATCGTACCTTTGCTTGACGCAGTTATTTAACAAGCAGCCAGCATTTAAAGAGATCAAATAAAAAAACTTTAAAAAATACTGTAAGTACGTAAGTACCTACCTACTACTTATTCTATCTTTTTTGTTGACAGGCAAATTCAACCAATTCCTGACGAACCAACTTCAAAACGTGAAGGACTTCTTAAAGAAAGACTTGATTGGTGGTCTTCAGAATGTGGTGCAAGGAGTCGAGGGTCTGATCCCTCTGGCTGCTAACGTGCAAGCCGTTCTGCCTATATCTGACTACTACCAGGGGTTGTTCGAACAGGCCTCTAATGTCGTTGATGGACTCTCCGAGGTTGCTGAAGCCACAGGTAACAGATCAACGTTTTTAAAGTATATTTTGTTAAACATACAAATTTTATTTTGTCAAAGTTGATCCTTTGGGTTATGTTAAGTAGGAATTGGAATTGTAACAAAAATACTTCATCATCATCATCATTCCACCCGAAAGACGTCCACTGCTAGGCCTCCCCCAAGCACCTTTGACCGGTTCCAACGAAAATATTTAATCTTTAAAAAAAACTAGTTAGTCCTATCCTAGATAGTTAAATTCAATCTAAATATCAACTTACTTAAAACGATAAACTGATATTTTTTTAAATTTTAGAGTCACGTTCTAAATTCAATATAATTATCGTTCAAATAAGGAAGAAACATTTATAATATTTTAAAATTTTGTGTACCTAATTACCTATTATAAAAGCACGCACGCCAGCTGCAATTCAAATAGCGCACCATTCGGACCCCAAACCAAATACCCAGCCCCCTAAATGAAGGGTCAAACCCTTTTTATCCTTTGTAGGTAAGGGTTTTTTGTTGGGGTTCGGGCTCTCTAGCTACCAAATCGATATTTTATAACACATTGGAACTGAATTTTGATTTTGAAATGAATGATATATTTTTCTAAAATGTGCATCAGACAGTCCTTTCCGATATCTTTTGTTTTGAATATAAAAATATCAGAACTCAATGTTTGTTACATGATTGGTATACAATGTGATGTACTTATTACAATTATTTTGAAATCATGAGTTTCTTAGAAATGAAATCGTATATTGGATAGAGGCACTCTGGAAGTCTAGATAAATAAATATATCATGTTAATGAGTGTCTTATCGCTAATAGCGAACCCAGAAAACCTATTGAGAAAACAATTAGAAAGATAATAACATCGTGAGAAATATGATAATGGTGATGTACCTACGAATACGATAATTAACGACCAATATGAAACATAGGAAACAAATAAGTAGAGTATTCAAAACAAACTACTCAATAAATAAAATATTAAAGGAGAGAATATAAATTAAACATGATGCAGTCAAAAAAGAAACAATTAAGCATATAAGCATAATCATCAGCCTGTTATGTTCTCACTGCGGGACACATGCAAAATTTCAAAAAAAAAACTACTACGTGCGTTGCGTACGTTATTATTATTATTTATTACTAACTAGGTACTATATAAATATAATTAAGTAAGCAAAACTGCATTCTGCCCAATTTCCGAATTTATGACATGCATGATGGTTTTCTAGTAAACACCGTTTGGCTCGGCAAGATTTTAAAATGAGGTATTACCATTATTGAGGTGTTACTATTACCTTCATGATAATTAAGTAACTGTGATTAACACCGTGCTCCGTAGGTGATGCTCTGTTCAACTTTCCGGCGTACCAGAGTGTCCAGCAATGGAGTAATGGCGGCGAAGCCTTCCTCTACAGTTTTGAGCACGTTGGAAACCTGTCTAAAGGATGGCATTTCTTACCTGGAGTAGCTTTAGCTGGTCAGTATTACCTAAAACTATTCTATTTATTTACATATTCTCGCCTACAACTGGTGTGAAACTACGAAATTCAATACTTTTAGACGTAATTTGCAAGGGTACACAAAGAGGAAATACCTGGAGGACGTAATTTTTTCTTATACTCGAAACTCCTGGGGCTTAAAATATTAGTTTACCTACGACTTTTGTACGTATTAAAAAAAAATTATCACGGGTGTATTCATCACAGCATATTCAATATATCAACATCTGAAGACTTTCCAATGAACGCAGTTGCAAACTTGTCTAAACCTTAAAACCTTTTACAGAGAAACCCGGCGAAGAGCCGGTAGTTACGCCCAAGAAAAAGCAAGGTCCCTCACACGGCGACGAGCTGGCGTACATCTTTGAGCCTTTAGGTCCTGACGGCCAGCCAATGGGTGGCGAAGTCTCGAGCACGGATGCCCGAGTACGCGATAACTTTGTGGGGCTGATCGCCAAGTTCGCACATGGACCGGAAGAAACCAAAGGGAAGAACACTTCGAACGGTTTTGGTGGTCTGTTCCCTAAGAGTGCTGATCAGTTTTTGAAGATCGGTGAATCTTTGACTATTGACAAGGATTTCAGGTGGGTTCAATATCTATATATGTTTTCCTTTTATGTAGGTACTCTTAAAGGTCTCTCTGAAGCGGGGAGGCTGAGGGAGAGAACCTCACGCCTCAGCCGCCGCGGGAGACGCTCCGGGCGTCGGGAGCCGCGTGACGACTCCCGGCCACCGTAGGCGCGGGCCTGCGGGCGGTGAGTAATGGGTAGCTCACCGTCCGATCAGGACCAGGCCCGTGCCGGACGGCGCGTTGTGTTCCACGCGCGCCTCAAAGAGATGTCAGCAGAGGACGGGGCCCCATAGGGCCGAAGCCTGCCGGGGCGGCGGGATCTTCCGAAAGGTTAACCGCTGCCCTGGAACAGAAAGGGCTAAGGAAGGAATGCGGGTGGGTTTTAGTCAGTAAAAGTCTGACACTCCCTTCCGCTCCACCCAGAGCGGGAGGGGTCATTTGATGATTTCCCATCCACAAAAAAAAAAAGGTCTCTGAAAGGTCTCAACCTGAATTACAAAGTTCAAATAATCCAGAACAAAATGAGAAAATGTCTCTAGGAAATAAACATGTAAAACGTGTAGGTAAACGCCTGTTTATACATTGCTGTATTTTTTTTTCAGATTCTGTCAGATCGGTCTATGGGGCAACATGGGCGACAGATTAACAGGGGCTCTATGCAAGAATCTTCTCGGCAACTTATTAAACCTCCAAAATCTGCCTGTCCAGCTGCCAAATCTACCAGGGCAAGGGCAAGTGCCACTGCAGTTGCCTGGGCAAAATAAAGGGCCATTGTTACCGGGACTGTTAGGCCAGCAGCCGACCAAAGCTCCTCAAAGGCAGCCACAGAGGCAGCCACAGAGACAAAGAACTACTCAAGCACCCTTTAGACTACCTTTTGATTTTTTGTTTAAATAATCTTTGAATGTTGCATATTTTGTTCTGTGTAACTAAATAATTTCGATGCCGCAGGTAGATGATAAACAGGAATTCTACCGAAATAAAAACGATAAAATAATAACTTTTGTTTTATATTTTACATAGGTAGGTACCTAATTGTTTTTTGACAAAATATTGTGTAGCTACTAACATTACCAATGACAATGAAATTCATGAATTAATTTGGAAAAAATATATTTAAGTAAATAGGAATGATTTGAGTAAGCTATTTATCATTTACTACTTGCGACATTTATGTACACATCTGCAGGCACAATTCCAAATCGACCGACCTTTGTTATCACAATTGTCTACCTATTGGGGACGTTGCAAAAACAGTAAACCGGTTTTATCGGTTGACTGTACGGCGTGCGTACGTTAATAGCAGACTATCTGCATCTGGAATTATATCAAGAAGCAAGTAAATTTTTCCTTCAGTATCAATCAAACATTGATCAAGATGAATCGTGCTTGTACTGTTATTTTGTTCCTTGTGTTTACTCAATACCTGATTGAGACGATTCAGGCCAAGCCTGAACCTCAACCAGCTGCTGATCGCGCTACTTGTGGCAGACATGGAGACCCTGTAAGTACCTACTTTACTATTTTATTTTGTTCTCAAAAATTCCGGAAGCTACGTGTTTTGGCGGGTCCTTTCACTTCCTCCTTGACTTGCCTTG
Organism: Apamea crenata; assembly: GCA_949629185.1. NCBI lineage: Eukaryota > Metazoa > Arthropoda > Insecta > Lepidoptera > Noctuidae > Apamea > Apamea crenata. Next base: position 14,515,086 of record OX451363.1, on the reverse strand, counting down.
CGTTTGCATTCAGGGGGCCTAAAAAGGCCACTTTGGCAGAAACTTATTAGGATAACAATATGAATCATATTCAAAATCGTAAAATGGTCACAAACTGACAATTCATAATGTGATCTGTGTGCAATTCATATCACGCAATTTACCTGTTTGACAGTTTTGTATGGAAATTCGTAAAATGGTCCACCAATGTTTACACCAAATATGTATAGGTACCTAAATAATAATTGTAGGTGATTAAACTATTATGTGTAACCATTTATCGATTTTAGAGGAATTGCTAATGATCTGCTGGGAATTCAGGAAATGAATAGCTTTTAGAGGTATTGCTTAAAGTGGCCTTTTGAGGCCCCCCAGATTTCTATTATTTGTTTATTTAGTTGCATCGTGACCTTTAAAACCTTTTGGTCCGTAGATTTGCCTTAGCAATCTAGCCTCGTTGGTAGATTCAATTAGTTTTGGATTGTTGGCAAGGTTATAAGACATAAAAATCAAATTCTGTCGTTAATCCTCTGTGACAATTTTCAAGATGATGATATGGATATGGACCCTAGCAAGAAATTGAGGTAGCAACTAATAGAATACTTAGAAAAGAATAGAAAATAAAGAAATATCATAAATAATTTTAATAATAATCAATAATTTATTTTTTACAGTGCGTTTCCGACAGTCAATGCTGCGACAACAACCGTTGCCACAGATACGCCAATAGATGTCAAGTAATAATAGATCTTCCAAATAAACAATGACATGGATAATCTTGGAACAACAACAGTGTAAAATAATGGAGGAGAACCAATTTGTAAAAACTTTGATTAAAGGATTCCAATGATATTTTGTCTTTAATATTACGTTCCTAACAATGCCATGCTCCTGTACTTAGATCCGTCCCCTTTGTGATCTGCCTACAAAGAAGACTGTGCCTAGCCCTATCACCTGGCGAATACACTATAGAAGCTTTTCTGTTAAAAACTTTAGTTTTATATCATGGAATTTTCTGATATGTGTAAAATATACCTACCCCATACTTACTGTTGTTAGGACAGATTTTTCAATCGACAGATAATTTTTATTCGTGGAATAAAATTGACGTCTGTCAGATTTTGTATAGAAGAACTGTCAAAACCTCAGAATTATTCTTCCGATAAAATTATCTGGCGTTGAAAAAATCAGCCCTTACTCAAGGGTTAGGCGAGTTTCATATTAATCTTAGTAATTTCTACACACGGGACCTCCTGAAGTGCTGATGTTGATGTCTTAGAACTCGTAGTAGCACCATTTCTTAATTTCCTAACTTTTTTTAAGGGCAAAGACAAGGACAGTACAAAATCTTATACTCACTACTCAGGGCTGATTTGACCAAAGCCAGATATCTTTTATCGATGGAATAAAATTGACGTCTGACAGTTCTAGTATGGAAAATCTGTCCAAAATTCAAAATTTATTCTCAGTACAAGACTTATCTAGTTTGGTGGTATTCGCCCTAAATCTAGCTAGGTAAGTAATTAACTTTTTTTTATCAGCAACACACAGATTTTGTTTGGTTAAAGAGTTAGAGAGTAAAGGTGATATAAATATTCATTGCAATTCCCTAAGTAGATACTAATAATTTTGTGGTCTTGGTATGTGAAGATGGTCACCCATTCACGGACCAACCGCGGTAAGCGTAGCTTAACCTGATCGATCGACCCTTGCGGCTGCTGTTAAGCCACAAGCCCCATAATGTTAATAAATAAACAAACACCATAAAACCCCTTATTTTAAAACTATGTTTTATTAGTCCTTTCCTACGCACGAAGAATTGGCTTAGGGATCTTCGACTATGGAACAATAATATAGGTAGGTAAGATTTTCAGGTGCAACTAATATTCTGAATAAGTCTGATTCTGTTCATTTTGGTTGAAGACATTCGGTCCTTGGCCAATGGAATAAATCTGTATTCACTTTGGTTTTGTTAAAAATAAGTAAAACACGTTTCGAAACCGGACAAAAATTACGGTTGTCAAAATAAACAACTGTTTTACCGTTAGTACAATGTCTGTTCACAGTATGAATATTATATGTCAAAGTTAATGGCGCCAATAATGCTAATATTGTGAAATTAATGTCGGCGTTGGTTTGTCTATTTATTTTAAAAGTATGACCAATTCAAATCAGCTTACCTACATAACATGTTGATAACAAAACATAATGGACTAGGTAGGGTTTTAAATTGTTGAGATACCTTGTTTGTACGAGTGCCTATGCTTAGTGTTCAATTATTTATTTTATCACACACACTTTTACCTGTGCAAATACTAACAGCTGCTAGTTCAAAAATACAATACGTTTAGGCTCTTTCCAAAATACAATCTCAATCGATACTATCGATGCTATTATGTCAATCGGAGGGGCCACAGCCCACAGTAGTGTTGTCGCTATCCCGTGCTAAATGTCAACAAATCCTGCAAGCATGTACCTTCTTATCTATTTTCGTTTTGGCAGTACTTGATGCATTTGTTGCAACCGTGGGGATATGATCATCCTTTTATTTGATTGTCTGGTTTATCTTTGGTAGCTACTATCTTTTGGGAGTTGTCCCAAAATATTAGTAATCGTGGCACCGAGCACCGGCAACCGAGGACCTCAAAACCGCTGCCTGTGTAAAATAGTCTGGCGGAAGACATTATATCTACCTAAGTCCAGTAATTTATATTCCTTCGTCTTCTGTGTTTTCTTGCGGTTACTGAGAAACAGTTGAAGGCTCTATTCTATACCGCACGTAGGTATATGTCACCAGATTAAATTATCATACAATAAGTCCTTGCCAAATGATTCATAGAAAACCATCGGTTTTCCCCATAATGTAGGTCAATTGGTCACACGTAATTGTTTTTTTTTTAAGTAACATAGGTATTTAGAATAGATAAGAAATCGTTGGTTTCCAATGGCACTGTCCTGTTTAACAGATTAGTTGAAAAATATGTTGATGAGGTTAATCGACTGTTTTTGGTTTGTAAGTCAGTACAGGTTGTTGAATCTATATGTATAAAGTATCTTCTTAGTTTTGTTAGTAATCTGTGGTTTTGATTACTACTCCTATTAAGCTAGATAATAATACAACACAGTGAGATGACTTAGCTCCACCATCGCTGTCAGCGGGTAGTGGATAGCGTGTCAGAAAGCATGGCTCTCTGTAACGGTGCTAGGCTTTTAAGTGGCTCAATGAAATATAAAAAATGCAAAAGAGATCAGCTAAGTACATAATACAGGCAGGTCAAGTTTGCCAACTAAACATGAACAGGAACCAAAATTTGGAACTTTCTCTATTAATTAAACGTCTATTGCATTCTTGTTGTTAGCGTGTTGATGGTATATACAGTCAGCCCAGAATTTGGCTTGATCTGCCCGAGCTTGGCACCTTCAGTAGCTTCCATCAACTCCTGTAGCGTGCAGACAACCATGTTTTCTTTGCTTCGGCCTATCCGAAGTCTTTTAAAGACTTCCAGGTAAGCCAAGGCAACTCATGTCGAGATCTTCAGCAAAATTTCATTGAGAAGGTAGACAAAGAACCTAGTGCAGGTTTAGTCGGTGTGGTGTCAATGTAGATTATCAATTTTATTGTTAACTTGATTGCAAATTATAATTCACGACGGCTTCTGTTACTCATCGGCCATGATGCCAACACTTCCGTGTTTCACTGTTTGGTGGATGATGATATGTTTGTAGAAACAAAGATGGATTTTATTTTAACTGTTATGTATGTAAGAGGAAGTATGAAAGTGGCGCCGTGACGAAGTTGAGGGGAAATCGGTCGTCATGGTATTAGAGGTGCTGTAGAATGAGGAAATAAATAATATGTTGTGAAGAAAGTTTTGAGGATTGATGTGAATGGCTTTATAAGTAAGACCGAATATAAAATAGATGGATTGTGTGAAAGATGTTCTGGCTAGAAAGAGAATGACTTCAGAGATGATGCAATGGTTAGTAGTGGAGATTGTCAGAGAGGTTATGACGGTTTCATCTGCCACACAGCTGCAAGCCGCCGCAATAATTGGGATAAGGGCTGATTGAAGATGCTGTTTTTAACATTTTTGTTTTTTTTTATAGTCCAACAAACAGGTTGTATAGGTTGTTCCTACGACTACTTATGTAGGTTTCAAACTGCAAAGTTCTATTACTTACGACGAATTTTTGTGACTGTCGATATTGCCTTGGCGAACTTTTGGCATAACAATGAAGCTTTAATTAATTACAATAATTACTCAGAAAAACAACGTCCTGTAATCTGAATATTTTCACGTCCGATAACGCTGGTCAATGCGGGTGCCGTTAATGTGAGTTAATCAGAAAGTATATTTACTTGCAACCACGAAACTCCGTTAGTATCAACCTTCATTTCTCCACAATGCGTCGCTTTTCTGCAGTTGTACTTTTCTTTGTGTTTACACAATATGTTATAACTACTGCTAGTACTGTACCTAAGGATGTCGAGGAAGTTGGGGCTATTGAGAAGATAGATGTACCTATACCTGAGACGCCTGCTGTCGCTCAACCAAATTCTGTGACAGACAACTTAAAATGCGCTCAAATTGGAGAACCTGTGAGTATATAAAACGTGCTTCTTTGCGTATTTATGTCAATTGCAAGAAATTATATTGAAGATAGTTGGAGAAGTCAATGTTCTATTCTGTTATTAGTTGACCATGATCTTTATAAGAGGAAACGTTGGTAGATTCTTCTTAAAGTAGTAAGTATGCACCGGTGGTTAACTAATCTTGATGTTGGATGTTCTTTTAGTCAGCAAAAACTACAAAAAGACCAGATTTTGTTCTAACGATGCAGATGTTGTAGTTTCCAGGTAAGATTTTGATAGAATACGAAGATCTGTTAAATAGGATAATATTTTTATTAATCAAGCGTGTTCCTTACTAAAGAACTACATAAGGGAAACGAAAATTAAGTATGATTAACTATTGTTGTTTTATTTCTCTAGTGTACCTTCCACGGTGACTGCTGCTCGCGGGCTTGCCTAGGCTACGCGAAGAGATGCGTATCCTGAAGATGTTGATGTAAACGAAGATTTATACATTGAAATGGTTACCTTACTTACTCTAGAAAGTATACTTTAAGCCTAAGATGATTACGATGGTAGTAAAAAAAGACATGATGTGACGAAAGACATTTAAAATTGGCAATTGTACAACATCCAAATATAAATTAAAATACTTTTTATATTAAAGCGTATTTTATTTAATTCCCTCAGTGTAAAGGAGGAAAGGAGTGTGTGTGTGTGTGTTATCTAGATGATCTTGTCTCACCCCATTCATATAACTAGACAGCTGAAGCGCCAATTTTACCAATTTACATAAATAAGGGTTGTGAATAAATACAACCCCGAGGGTCCACCGTGTAAAACCAGATTCGTCCTTGCCATACGAAATTACTGGTCCTGCGGAGCATGAAATACAATATGAAGATGCAAAATGATGAAAAGAAGAATACAACTCTTGCGTTTCAATAAGGGAAAGGGCTATTTGAGTTTTATTCCTGTTGCTATGAAGGATTTCGATCCGGTTTTTGTGAATATATTCAATAACAAATAGAGTTTTTAATCTGCATTCAATGTTCTTAAGGACATCGTGGGAACTAGGAGATGTTATTAAAAGCGACTTTTCAAGTTAATGATGACCTTTCATACATTTTGTACTTACGTAAAATGAACCTAAGAAAAAAATATTGGTTATTGTAAAGATAAAGTCAAAGTCAAATCATTTATTTCAAATAGGCGCATAAAAGGCACTTTTGAACGTAAAAATACAATTGATTCTAGTCGCCCAATAACAACCAGATAAAAACACCTAGGTATATAAATTCTCTGACTCAGATACCTGTTTAAAAAAAAGGGCTGTAGACAAAACGACGCAACTACGGAGCCTGCTGTGTGTTGAATTTAGATCGAGGTACTCAGCTCTTCATATTTTATTATTTTCTAAGGACGAAGAGCATGTGCATATTGCATTAAGAAATGATAAATACTAAGGAAACTGACGAAGAAAGAATCCTATCTATTTTAATAGTGTCGTAATTAACATAAGAAAGGATAACGGAATCAATTGACCAGTAAAAATACAACACGCTCAAAACAACGTCCTGTAAACAATGTTGACGATTCCTCCGTTATCGGGCGCCAATGCGCCATGCGGGTGCCGTTAATGCGAATGTCAGCTGACCCTATATCAGTACCCGAACACTGAGCTCCGTTAGTATCGACCTGCACCTGACCACAATGCGACGTTTCACTACCATTCTTTTGTTCCTTGCGCTGTCCACATACGTGACATGCAGCATTGTCACCAAGGATGTACCGATGAAAGATGCAGAACAAGAGAACAGTGCTGCAGCGCCCGAAGTGGTTCCAGTGGCGCCGGTTGATGAAGTCGCACAAACAAATAGTGTAACTGAGAACGCGGCATGTGCTAAAGTTGGAGAATTCGTAAGTTTTTAGAAAAATTTTCCTTGTTTTGTTTTTGTCGATGATGGCAAGCCCGGCTGGGAATGCGAATTGTGATCGCATCGCATTAGCAAAAAACATGTTTGATACGAGAATTTTAAATGCTACTCAGACCTTTTTACGGAGATTTAACAACAATGAAATTTCATTTTATATTGTACCCAGCATCTATTGTTGCAAAGCAGAAATTGAGTCCTAGAATTAACAGAGGACGATTGATTTTACCAGCATTGGCCACGCGACAAGGTAATCGGCCTTTAACAAGGAAAAAGCTCGTTAAACCTATTTGAATATAAAACAATGTTTGAAATAACAAATAATGTATGTTTATAAAGTTTTTTTTTCCTACAGAAAAACTGCATCAACACTGCTGTTTATGCAAATTATTTTTTATTGCATAAATTGTTTCCTAATTCAAATAGGTCGAACGAGCTTTACCTTTGTTATAGCTAGATTAATTTAAGTAGTTTCCTTTCTTTTGAAATACACTAGCGAATAGCGAGACGTCTTGGTCTCTTGGACCGTTTGTTGTTACATACAACAAACGTGTCTGCTGTTGTTGTTACATATTCATCACTTTCATGTTCTTCCCTCGGTAGCCAGTAATTGCGTTACACACACAATCACAATCTGAATCATTTTGAAGAAATGCTAAACCAATGCTGCATATGTTCGAAAAATTTGTCTGCTTAACAACGTTAACAACGCAATGAATGTCGTTGAAATAGCGAAATGAAAGCGATTCCTTCTGTTAGTGTGTTACTCAATTACCCCGCTGTTCTATAGCACACTCATGTCAACATTGTCAACCTCCTGAACATGCAGCTGATGCTGTTATAGTTCTTAAGATGCTCTTATTGGATTTTTTTAAACCATAGCTATTATTTTATTTTTCAGTGTATCAGCCATAAGGACTGCTGCTCAAACGCCTGTCTAGGTTACTTGAAAAGATGCGTTTCCGGAAGAGAATTTGTTGGAGAAGATGAATAAGCGCAATGTATCCGTCAGCCATTATGTATCATTATGATCATTATACTACGGTATTAATTGTATAAGATGATTCAGGAGACTGCATTCAAATCTGCATTCTGTGTTTCAAGTATTGATCATTAGTGAACTTAACAATAAAGTATTTATTATTTATATACCCATGTGTTTTATTGACTATAAGAGTAATGTTGAGGTAAATAGGTAGGTATCTATTTCAACGTAGGTACCCCTTTTTACATATTCATTGATTTCAACAGTAAATAATACAAACGTCTCTATGCAAAATCATCAATGGGGGTATTCAGGTAGTAGTAGTACACGGACAAGACTTCACAAGACCAACGGCATTGAAATGTTGTGATGAATTATGAAAGAAAAATTATAGAGGTTTCTTGAAGACCTTGTGCAGTTGCTGTGGAATTATAATAATATTCTCATAGTTACTTTATTACCCTTTGCTCTGGAGATACGATATAATGCACTATTATTTATTTCATGAAATTCCTGCCATCTAGTGACGGAGGTAAGAACTACGTAGTACGCTAGTTAAGCAAATGGTACCAATTTGCCTCGTTTGGTGGTGGTGGTGTTTTATATTGTTGAGGCAGTTTTTGTAGTTGGATAGAGAATAGAAACAAGTTATATATTTTAAATAGGTACCTACGTGCATGCATTCTGGAATATCTACAGTTCAATAAAAAAATAAAAAGGAACACCACACTAGTGCCCTCTTTTGGCATGCAATGAAAATAAATATAGTAGTACGTTTATTTTTTTATTGGCTTGAAAATAATCGAAAAAATTACTATTCCTTAGCTTTCCTAGCAGGATGGAGGGGATGGTTAAGGTGTGATAAGTCCGGTGGGTTTACTGAACACATCTTCATCAGCCTGATGCCTTCTTCAGTAATACTCCACAAGTCCGGGTGGTTATTCTTGAAGTCATTGTACCATTTCGTAACCTGTCAAAAATTGATAATTAAGTCAATACCTAGTAATTTTCATTTCTCTATAATAATTGAATAATCCTCGGGCTTTTTGAGGGTCAATTTTGGGGGTTGAATGATCCATCCATCCAGGGCCCTCATTCACTATGACCACTCAATGATTCCTTACTTCGAAACCACGTTAATTCCTTAGCTAATCCCGCCAATCTCGCGTTCATTTCGCGTGGTTTCGTTCATTAGTGTCATAGAGAATACGGCCCCAGGATGAATAAGTCCCGGGCTTTGTTACGGATCATAGGTAGGTACTGACTCAGTGATATAGTGTAATGTCTAACCGAAATGCGAGAAAAAAAAACAAAAATTAAAAAAAAAACCGTACAACTAAAAAAGGTAACTGAACCATTAAAAGTAGGTACAGTCAGCGCAAAATTAGATGACCATAGTTCTTTTTTAAATTAAATAAAACCTTTACCCACCCTTTTGTACTTCGAAAAGTCGAAGTCTATAACTTCCAGAGACATGGTAGAGTTAATGAGTGGGAAGTCAGCAATGGTCAAATGGTCAGCGGCAGCATAGCTGGTGCCGAGGCGTTCCAGATAGGTGTCAAACAAGTCCAGGACCCGGTGGACGCGCTTTAGGCCCTCAGGAGTACGCTTGTAGTCGAAATAGATGGGCATTATCTGGAATTAAATATGCAAATATTTCAAATTCATAGCAGCATGCTACCGAATTCCGAATTCAGGTGAATTTAGTTCCAGTAGGTCATGTTTTACTGAGGAGAACTAGTAAGAAACTCATGGATAGCCCTTAAAATCTGAGTTTTCTGATGCGCCCTTAGGTAGGTACAATATAATCTGAACACCCAGCAGAATCCGCAGGGTTTAATTAGGTTATCAAAAGGGATTAAACTTACGCAGTAGGCAAGTATATCAGGGTAGTATGAGCTTAAGTTGAACACCAACCGATGGTTGACTAAAGCCCTGCAAATATAAAAACACAAATACATAAAATACCTTCTTCGTCTGTTAGCAATGTTAAGAACAAACAGTCTAAAAGGACCCAATGTCATTGTTTAATTCTTATGAGCAGAAAAATAACAACCGTAAATTATCACGAACCGATTCAGATTAGAAAGAAAGAAAAAATGTTTATTCTACACAAATTAAGAATAATATTCAATCAAAATCAATTAATATACAAGTAAAGAATCGAATCCCACGAGCTACGAGTTGAAACAACAATTCGCCTGATAGATCTTATACCTACCCAAGTAGCACAGAAGGGGTTATAGTAGTAGGCTGCTAGGTAACGTTAGTACTATAAGCTGTACAATCAATCAGTACAAGAGCAGTATAGCATGCTATGCCGCTCTTATACCTCTTAAATGGGCACAAATAATGCAGCTTTAAGTTCACAAAACTGAATAGTGGAAGAATAGTGGCATTACAATAGCAATTTAAGAGGTTAGTGTAAAAAGCTGATTTAAGCGAGCCAATGTGATTGTTTAGGCAGGCTAGAGCATCATTGGATGGAACAAGTGAACTATCAAATCGTAGTTTCTACATAGTTTGGTGTCCAAATTCTACGTTAAAAGGAGTTTAGTTCACATGTCCTCCAAATAATATCTAAAATAATTTTGTGATCCGCGCCGTAACGCACCGCATACCGCACGCTCGCCATTATACAAATTAATTTTGGATAATCTTAATATTATACAGCGGTGTAAGCTACTTTTGTTTTTTACTCGTTAATTGTATTAAATATTAATGGTAATGCAAGTTTACTGTCAAAGTAGGTACATTATATTTAGTGTTAAAATTTTCACGCGCCCTAAAAATAATTCATTTTTAATACTTAAATAAAAAATATTGCATCGGTGACGATAAAAATCATATTCATATTTCCCTTTTTTATGTTATTTAATCGTAGTTTGGTTGTTTATTTCTACATTATGTGAATGAAAAAGCCATAAAAATTCTTTATAAAGTGTTAAAATCAAAGTAAATAAACAATGTGTATTTAAATAGTTAAATTTATGTTATCATTATCAGTCATGTAAAATGGTGGCGTATAGGTACCAGCCATGTGAACCATTGAAACTCTAAATTAATGATGTTGACGGTACAGAGGTTCACATGTGTACCATTATACTGAAAATGTCAGTAATTTATAGGTTTCGTGAACTCATATTTAGTTCTAGGCTATTGTTCTAATCTTTAATAGTTCACATAATCACTTTTACCGTTTATCAGAACTATAAAACCGGTACATAATTCGATTGTAAATTCTAAAAGTTTTAGAGATCCTCATTCAAATACGTTAAACTTAGCTACTTAGTCTACAGCCTACACCAGTGTGAACGGTCGATTTTTGAATGCATGATAAATTAATTTGTTAGACAGTATTATTTAGGTAGATAAGTACAATGAAAATAATGAAATAGATAAAACTTCAAGGTTAGGCTATTGTAATTTGACCGCTATCCCTTCCCTATTGCTATTGTGCTGCTGCTACCTGCTATTCCTGATTTATGAAGGTACACATAAATACCTTAAGCGTTTTTGTGACCTATTAAAGTTCTTTCATACAGCACATTAACAAGGCTGATGGCATGACGTGTAGCCCTTAAAGCAGCAATTGACGTATTTCGCTTCCGTTGAAATATTGTTATGCAGCTTGTAAAATGAAAGCTGTAAAAAAGCGTCGTATTCATCCTCTATAAGACCAAAAGTTACACAATAAGACATTATTACACTTTTAAAAATAAAGTATACAGTTTCTAGTAGTTTTCAATGCTTAAGGTTCACGTGTGGACTATAATAACTATTCACAAATTCTTGACGCTCACATTTATACTACACTCGAGAGCAATGAATCCGGGTCACTTGAAGAATCCTAAAAATCTCGGAAACTAAAAATGCTAGGTTAATGCAATAAATTGTATTTAATAGACAATGTAATACTCCTTAAATGAAGTTATTAAAACTTCTTAGTTATTGTAAAGTTATATCATAAAAAAATCAAATTTGAAAAAGGGCCACTTTCGAAGATGGATCTACGAAATTACAGCATTTGGTTTTGCTTTTGTTTGTAATCTGTCATTTATGTGGGTACATAAACCATGTTGATAGTGCTCTATATTCATTATTCAAGCTGAAATTATATCGCTTACGCCTGAAGAATGCACCAGAATACTTACAATGCTGGAAACCGGCCGGAGTCAGTGCGATACAGCCAGGACTGTCGGTGTGTCGCTGTCAACAGTACAAAGAGTTCTCCGACGTTACGAAGAAACTGGTTCTAACCTACGCAGACCAGAAACGGACAGAACCAGGTGTACCACAGCACGAGAAGACCGATACTTGGTGAACACCATGCTTCGAAATCGCTTTCTCACAGGAACTGAACTCACAAATCAGTTTCGACGCCTCGGAGGAAGTAACCCAAGTGCATGGACAGTAAGACGTCGGCTTGCTGAATCTAACTTAAAACCCCTTAGACCTGCAAACGGCCCTAAACTGGAGCGTGGGCATCGTATTTCAAGACTAAGATATGCCCAGAGCCACGTAAATTGGAGTATTGAAGATTGGTCAAAAGTTATGTTCTCCGACGAATCAGAATTTATGCTCTACAAGCACGATGGAAGACACAGAGTGTATCGAAGACCAGGGGAAAGATTCAAGCAAGCATGCATCGAAGAAAAAGTAGCCTACGGTGGTGGGTCTGTACTTGTGTGGGCCGGAATTTCTTCTGAAAGTCGCACAGAGCTGGTGATCATAGAAAACGGCTCTTTAACTAGCGTAAGATATGTGGAAGAAATCCTCAATGATCACGTTGGTCCATTTATGGTCAATTTAGGTGAGGATGCTATATTTATGCATGACAATGCCCGACCTCATACAGGTAGGATTGTGAATGACTACCTTCAAGAGATGAACATTACTCGTATGGAGTGGCCAGCGCGCAGCCCGGATATTAACCCGATCGAGCATGCTTGGGACGAGCTAGGCAGATGCGTAAAACAACGAAACCCTCCCCCAATCACGCTTCGTGAGCTCAAAATTGCTCTCACAGAGGAATGGGAGAATATTCCCCAAAATCATATAAGGAACTTGGTGTACAGCATGCCAAACCGCGTAAACGCAGTAATGGAAGCACGAGGAGGCAATACGAAGTATTAAATTCAAGAAAATCGTAATAAAGTTCAAAAATTTCATGTTTCCTATTTTTGTTTTAAGGACAGATCAGCAGTTTTTTTCTTTATGTAATTTTGTGTTAATAAAATGTATGGTGACTAATATTTTTTTTTACTTTCATTTAAGGAGTATTACATTGTCTATTAAATACAATTTATTGCATTAACCTATCATTTTTAGTTTCCGAGATTTTTAACATTCTTTAAGTGACCCGGATTCATTGCTCTCGAGTGTAAATGTGAACAATTATAGCTGCCTTTGTGCTACTTGGGTAGGTAATTACATTTCGTTAATTGAGTTACTTGCAGGTAAGTCCCGAAAATACCCAATACCCATTTTAATGTAGGTACTATTAGAATGATAACAAGTTACTCATTTAGCTTATTACCTTGCTTTAGGATCTTTCGGGTACAGAGGAGAGTCAGGTTTGTATTTATCGCAAATATACTGTATGATGGCGACGCTTTCACTCAGGAAGAACCCATCGTCTTCAAGCACTGGGATTTCCTTTTGGGGGTTCATCTGAAAATTGAAAAGGTACAATACTCGTATAAATATAAATACGTGTCATAATTTTTCAATTTAGGAGTTTATAAAGATGGATGGCGGATGGAGGCGGGGGATAGGGGGTTGTGGCTTGTGGCGCAGTCTAGGAGAGGCCTATGTCCAACAGTGGACTGCGATAGGGTGAGTTGATTGGTTGATGGTAAGATGGATGGCCGTCCTCGTCCTAAAATGAGCATTAGTCAATTGCAAACCACAACTCATACCAATGTCAATATTTTTATCAATTTTATCTACGAGTACAAGAATATGGACTAGGTGAGTTCTGTGGTCTCAACCTCAATTAGAATGGGCTTACTTAATTATTTGTTAGTTTTTCAAGTTAATTTCATAAAGTACCTACACGTTTGAGTGCCGTGCCTCGTGCATATTGCATTAACCGACGCTGTTATCAATTTAATATGTTTCATTACTGACAGGTTATCCGTATTGTATCGTTTGTTTGTTCAACAGTCTACTATAGTATTTTGTGATAGCAACAATGAAATATTCGTTGCGCCCATCCTAGCCGCTATCATTTTCATCATAATCATCACTCAGTATCTATGGAGAGATCTATGTGTACATAGATCACACCCTCAGCATTGCCAGAACCTGGCTCGTGCCTGTGCCCCGGTCGTCGGTCACCTAGTTGCTATAACAGTTTCAGGCACACCAAGGAAAGCTTATTGTGTTTCTTACATTGCGATATTTTTTTATACCTTTCCATATTCCTCCGTCATATGGTCTCCATTATAAAAGCTGACGTCGACCTTTTCGTAAGGCACCTCCAACGCCTCCAGGACTTGTCTGCAAGTTAGCGACGGCGGTCCATCCTCCAGGTAGTATAGTTTCAGTACCATGGTTCTGAAAATTACAAATATTGGCCTTAGCATTTCTGTTAAATTGGTCTTTGTTGCGTTTGCTCTTGTGTGTGAAACGGTGCGTGAACATTTCTTGTTTGATAAATAAAAATCAAAGGACAGTTACAATCATGCTTCAGCTCTACGGTTTTTATTATTCGTAGGGAGCTGTTCACATATCTTTCTGACCCCCTCTACGTAAGAAAAGATAAGACTTGGATGAACCCCCTCCTCCCTTTTTAATCTTACGTAAGATCAGTATTTAATCTACAAAAAATGCAAAGAAAAAGTAGCATCATCATTTTCCTGCCCTCACCCCAAAAAAAGTAGCAAAAAATGAAAAACTTATAATTATTGCTTACTTTTGTGATCTTACGTAAGAACAGTCTAGAACCCTCTCACCCCACGTAAGAAAAAATAAGACATGTTTGGACCCCCTCCCCCCTCAAATCTACTTACGTAATAAATAAACAGCCTCCTAGCTCCAGCTAGATATTTTACTATTTAAATCTTTTAAAATAATAAAACAAACTATTTCGCTTATATTGTCGACCCGAGGGCCGTGCATCATAACGAAATTACGACGCGATTCTATCCCGGCAATTGCTGCCTCCCTGTGTCTCTGGGCCACGCAGGACATTGATAACTTACCTACCTACTCTAATTAGTCAAGGAAGTTCCATCAATTCAAATGAACTAAGTATCAAAAGACAAGAACGAAAGATGACAGGCTTCTGGGTGTCTGAATAGAAAATTAAGAAAGAAGTAAGAAAGCTGAAAGGGGTCTAGAGACGCGGATGGCTGAACTAGCTTGGTATCTGAAGAAGGATAAAATATAGGTAGATGCCCATTATTTCACGAATCGACCAAGATTTATTTGTCGATTTCAAATAATAAATACTTATCTACTGTAAAAAATACTTACCGGTTTTATTATAAAAACTCCGAGGAACGTGTCCAGCGTTTGACACAGAAAACGAATCTGAAACTAATACTGGTGGGACGGCCGGCCTCCGCGACACGAACAACTACTTCCTTTCACTTGCTTGTTATGTATGCAACGTACCTAAGTAAGTACTAAGCTACCTACTACTTGCTAGCCTGTACAATGATATGTGAATTACCTAAGTATTTGATACCCAGTTTTGTTTATCGTAGGTCGTACTTATACCTACTAAGCGGCAAAAATAGTACTTACTTTTAATCAACGTATGTGCTGTATTACGCAATAATGTGCAACATTTTATTTACAAGACCAACCAAACTGTGTTTATGAATTTAAAGATAAGATTACATATCTTTTGCACGCATTATGACTTGTTGACTGCTAAAACAGTAAAGAAAACTGAAAGTTACATACCTAGATAAGATGCATTTTTCGATTTACTCCTGCAACTACACAACTTAGTCTAGTGCAAATATTATATATAGGTACCTACTATTAGTGGCAATAGATCAATGAGTTCAATGACTGAATAAATGAAAAAAATATTAGGTATCTACCAATTTAAATCAGGTACCTAAGTAATTTAAAAAAAAAACCTACGTAAAAAGTAACCAAAAATCAAAAATAAAAACCTTTTATAAGTTTGAGGCGTAATTAATAAGCAGCAATTAATGAGCAGGCGGCGTAGAACAAACAAACAACGAAGATCAAGCTGCCATCATTTTATGTTTTACGTAATTATAAATTGCCAGTTTATTTGTTTGGCACCGCCTCGAAATTAGCTACTTACATTAATATAATAATGGAAAAAACACGCGCAACATTGTTTGTAACTTGATCATTTATTTTTGACGCTGAATGTACCTACTCACTTCGAAAGTACTAAAGGTCGTGAGTTTGATATTAACAGAGAAGAAAATGTACCTACTTTAATTGTCTTTTCTGCGATTGAACAAAACCACATAATAATGGGTTAGACACTAACTAACCCTTAGAAGATTGTGCGATGCGCAAGCACCGGAGATTTTTTAACTAAAGTTGGCTAAACACATCCCTAAAAAAATTGCATTCTGAACAAGGGTATCTCCCCTTGTTCAGAATGCAATTTTTTATTATGATTATTGATAACTACACACTAATTGCTGACACTAATTGCTGACCCGGCAAACGTTGTTTTGCCCTTTAAATTATTTCTTGCTGCCCGGCGCTACTTCGCGTGTTGTCCTACCCCCTACCCTACTCCTTCCCTACTCCTACGCTACTCCTACCCTATTCCTACCCTACTTCTACCCTATTCCTACCCTACTGCTACCCTACTCCTATACTACTCCTACCCAGTGGCGTGCATTGGTTTTCAGAATAGGTAAGCAGGAATATTTTAATTTCGTCGTATTAACTTGAACGAGTAAAGACCAATGACAATGTGCGAATAGTATGGGAGCCGAGTAGGCCGTCTGGCGACTGTACGCCTACCGCGCGTGTTTGTATGAAGATTTTGTTTTTTGTTAGGTATGATAATTTAGTGAGTTTCCTAATTGTGGGGCAAACACACTAAAATGTAATTGACAGGCTTATGGTGATTTTTGGAGGTAGGCACTGCTTATATTATATATGCCTTTATGCAATGCACGCCACTGCTCCTACCCTGCTTCTACACTACTCCTACCCTACTCCAGCGCCACCTACCGGGTCCAATTGTATATACAAACCTAAAAATAACGAATACATAAAACCAAAAGAAGCATCCAATTTGGTGCAGTCGTTCGAAAGTTATGGGCGTAACAAACATTTCGAAGATCCATTTTTATTTAGATAATTATGTAGATTTAGAGCCACAGAATGCACCTTCCTTCTCATTTTCATCGGTAGAGTGGTGCACATTATAATTATTGTCTCCGAGTAAAATAGCTGTGTCCGAAAATGGCTGTGACATCCGGCGAGCTACACCGGATGTCACACAGCCATTTTTCGGATTCAAATTCTGAATAGAGGGTCGACGGACATGACGAAATTACAAGTGTTTCGTTTTTTCCCATTTGGCTACGGAATCCTAAAAAGATACAATGACTTTTATTGTATGGTGTGCGCTAAGTTCTAGTTACGTACCATAACCTCAAGTATCGCTATGAGTGAGTGAAGGGTTAACTAAAGACAGATTTTGAAATAAAGCCCGAGGTCTCGTGACTTCCTCGAAATTATAATAAATACTGGTAGACAAAGCTAAAATTGTCTTTTACAATCTTATAGCTTGTCTTCTAACACAAAATGCGCTTAAAGTTGAGGTGTTTTTATTTTCTGCTCCCTTCTTTGTTATTTAAATGTAGTGCGACAGTTCCTGTCCAAACTGCGAGCGAGTTCGTGGAGGAAAGCCTTCGCGTTCGAGTGAGACGACAAGACGGGTACGTGTACGACAAGCCGAGTGTATCATTTGACCTGCCGCAGAGTAGGTCCACACCTGCACCCACTCAAGCACCGAATGTTGACAGGACGCTGACGCAGCAAATGTTTTACGCGTACCCCGTGCCGGCCGGCGGCGACACCGTCAACATAGGACAGACTGCGGGGACCGCGGCCACTGCTGCGACCGCCGCCCCCACGAGCGCCGCAATCGCCGGCGGCGGCGGGTACAACTACAGGTCCTCTGCTACTGGTAACGCAAACGCCGGCTACAACTATGGCACATCGTCTACCGGGGCTCAGGTTACCACTGGGGGCACTGTGTCGCAAACTACTGTTACCAATACACAAACTGTTACTAACACCGGGTCGTCTCAAGGTGGTTCAGGGTATCCATACAACGCACCGTCACCCACGCTCTCCCCGACTCTCCAGGGCTCATCAGAAGTATCGACAAGCGCTCCAAAATATTTACCACCGACAGCAGGTGGTACAGGTGGAAGTACTTCAACTGGTGGTAGTGTGAGCATTGGTGGCGTTTCTGTAACTTCTGGCTCAGGACAAGTGTCTACTGGCAGTGGGCCCTCCGTCCAAACCGGATCTGTGGGAACTCCCTCTGAGTCATATTTGCCACCATTGGGGACATCTAATACTGCGACGTCTGGTCAGACCGTGACTACAACATCAACTAACAGTCAAACAAGCTCAGGTGGTTCAGTATCAGTACCAAGTTCTGCGTATTTGCCACCGAATACTTCATCCCCACCGTCCCCAGCCCCGTCTCCAGGATATGGCAGACCTCAACCGGCGCCCGCGCCCGCACCACAACCAGGTTACATACCACCATCAGGAACTAATTCTGGAACAGTGTCCACACCTGCCTCGACGTACTTACCACCGTCGTTTTTTTAACACTTTTGTGTGTAATAATATAATTTTAATATAATTGATTGTATATATTAAAATATTTGCAATAATTAATAATAAGTAGTTTTATTTATTTTAATCAATTTGATCGGCGCGGATATATGATAAGGGGTAATTATTTAAGATTGCGCAATACTTAAAAGCATACAATATATAATGTTCCCACTGCTGAGTCACAGGCCTCCTCCCTGCGAGAGGGAGTGTGCCGGTTCGTAGTCCACCACGCCACACGGGCCGGGTGTGGCTTGGTGAATGTTAATGTTTTTGATAATGATTATGTTATTATTAATAGTTGTACCAAGCGTATATTACACGAAAATAATAGGTAAAACAAACTTTAGCAACAAACTTTAAAGTATTCGTATATATATTTATTTATATTGTATTTACATTGCATTTCTAATGAAATGTAAAAATGATGTGCACATAACAGACATAATGCTTACTTACTTATTTAATATTTTATGTTATATATTAATTTTAATTTCCGTACAATTTTTTAAAAGTAAAATAAATTACTTTTATTTTATTATGTCAAAATCTTTTGTCATGAAGAAACGAAACGTAAATCACCAGTCAGTCAAACGTCAAAAGCACACAAATGTAAAACGTCATAACGTCATACAAAAATAGCATCAAAGATGAAAGTTATTTTTAATATTTCTTTAAAAATTGATTTTTAAACTATTTTACTCGACTTTGGAATGAACAATTTATGCCTAAATGCAGAGTATCACTTTTTCATGAGTACTTAACCATGTGGATCTAGTGTGTGCATTTGAATAAAAAATTTACATAAGTTATGTTTCTACTAAAGCAAACATTACAATTTTCTCGAGTAGGAAGCAAGGTAAACCTGAGGTAATTATATGTATTACTTCATCAATTGTATTATCATTTTATTTGTGTGCCCGAAGTTGATTTTTCCAATACTTATCACGGTTGTTCAAGGTTCATGACCTTACTGGGTTAATTAATATTCTTTGTCCTATTATATATAATAAAATACAATTTAAATGGTATTAGAGTAGCGAGAGGTCCACCAGTGAACATGTGGTGTCTGAAGAGTTGTGTGATAAAATAAGTATCAGTGTCAGCATACACAAACCGTCGCCTGTTTCCAGAAGTGCGGCGCCGCGCTCTGCTGCCGACCATGGTGCACCTCGACGTGACAGGTGCTCAACCATACCCAAATACTCTCGCCATAAACGACCTGCCTAATGAAATACTTATTTACATATTTTCAATGGTAGATTTTGAATCCCTATTAGCAGTTGCTAAAGTTTGTATGAGATGGCAACAACTGTGCCTGACCCCTTGCATTTGGGACCACACGCGTCTCATAGTATGTATGAAGAACTATGTGAGGATAAGTGAAAACATTGTGCCTTTCGTCGCCAAGTATGTGAAGAATGTTAAACTACAGTATTTCAAGTTGTATTCACATGTGAGGGCTTCCTTAATAAGCTATTGTCCTAATCTGACTCATTTAGAAATAAGTATATCTCAAGTTGATAGCTGTATCTTTGGCGATCTAGTTAGCTGGCCGAACCTAAAGTTTTTGAGTTTTCGTAACTCACTCATATCAAATCCAGAGAATGCAAATGGTAACTTTGTTTATCACTTGCCATTTGAAAAGTTGAAATATCTTGAGATCCTTATTCTGTCCAATTTTGCCCTAACCCAAGATAGTTTGTACAGCATGTTGCAGTGCACCAATTTAGTCAGTATTAATATGGAGAAAATGAAGAATATTCCTACAGATTTTCTTGAATCTCTTCTGAGAACCAAACAGTCCACATTAAGAGCTTTACATATATATGGAGATACTTTAAATGATGATATAATCCGTAACATATCCAACTGCAAGGTACTACAAGTACTACACATCATGACATGCAAGACTCTTTTTGATTCAAGTTTGTTGCACTTGTATAGACTAAAGAATTTGCATTCATTAAAATTACGGCATGGTTACTTTTCAACAAGTGCTCTCCTTGCATATTTTTCTAATAATATGTTTCAAAAGTTGACTTACCTTAGTCTCTCTCGCTGTCTCCATGTCACTATGCAGGTAGCAAAGGCCATAAAAACAAGTGCACCCAATCTGAAAGAACTTTCATTCTATCTCTGTCCATTCATCATTGCCCCCAACTTCAGCAGGTCAGAACTAGAGAAAATGTTTAAAATACAGTTGTTACTTGATTGAATTAGTTGTGATTACACTGAAGGCAGCTTAGGTCCGTCCAATTTACATACATTTAATATTTATTTCATTGTTAATTGCACTAATTACACCACTGTGACAATGTGAAGAGATCATTTCTTCATTGAGTGAATAGCAATTTCAACTTTTATTTGTAAATGGACATAGAAATTATTAAATTGTCCATAACTTGAAAGTTTACTAATGATGTGACATCATCAAACCAAGATGGTTTGATTATAATAAATTTTAGTAAGTAGCTTGTGTTGTGGTGTATGTATCAACTAATAAATTGTTTTAAACAACCTTCAGTATTTAAAAATTAAGAAGTATTACATAACTTTTAAATACAATCTACATAGTAGATATTTACTGTAATAGGGTTTCAGTACATAGCTGCTGGATGATTGTTTAATATAATAATAATAATAATATGTTTAAAAGATGGTTTTGTCTGACATAGTGAGTAAGGTACCAAAATTCAGCTATGAACTGAAATCTTTTACTAAACAAAGGTTACTACTACACTGCCAATAAAATATTACTCTTTACTCTGACTGCAACAGTAGTGCTGCACTTAGAAAATATATTTGAAAATAGTTTTCTTTTGCACGATAAGTAGTGCATTATTATAACGAGTTTTTACAATGTAAAAATAAAATATGCAGGCACATCATTATTTGATTGACGGTGTAATAGTGACCTTAACCTATTGACCGCTCCTGTTGGATTTATATGACAAATGTTTTCATGCCCGTGTCGCCTCAGTCGCATTTGAGAACCTATGTCCGTTTCATCGATATATTTCATTGCAGCACCCTATTCGTCGTAGGTATTTGTCGATTTATGAGCTGGGCGCTTGGGCCACGGCAAATGGTATAAAACCAAGCGGTCAAAAGGTTAACATGTGTGTTGACGTTATACATAACATAAATGTTAATTTTCCGCCTTTCTGTTTAGGAATCATAGTCAATTACTTTATGAAGTGCCTTAACAGTTTTACTAATTAAATGGTAACTGTTTTCATATTGAGATTCCTTCAACAGACAGCGACAATATTTCTGTGTAAGAATGAATGAAAATTGAATGTCCCAATAAATAACTAATAAATGCTTTACACACAGTAATTCATATGAGCAAAAAGCTATTTAGCTAATTAAAAACGCCGATTTCATTTTCCTCAATCCTTGAAAATTATTATCAAAATTGTTTGTGTTTGCAGAAGCGTTGGTATTGTACCTACTGTAATATTATTAGTGATTGTTTTATTACAAAAATGTAAATACCTTTGTGACAAAATCGAATATATGATTAGTGTTAGAATAATTTACCTAGCGGTATTTATTATTTATAAGTTTATTTAAAAAATGTCCTAGTGTCATTTTTAGGCTTTAAATTCGATGTCTATTGGTTGTTAACGCTGCGAATTAACTTTAAATTATATTCTCTACTTACTTATATGAGATGTGATTTTATTAGTTAATCAATTTTGTTTGTGCTGTTTTATTGTACGAATAATAAATTATATTTTGAACAGCTTTGATTGTTTTCTTCAACATACATTTAATAACTTATTTTAGATCAGGGGTGCCGACTCCGTGGATGCTCGGGGGCTCCACTCCAGCACCCACGCGCAGCAAATAGTTCGAAAAACTTTCGAGCTCGCTTCGCTCGCAATTCGGTTTTCGGACGACACGAGTCCTACTGTAGGTATGGATTTAGACGCGATTTTCACTACGCCTGCGACTTCTGCGTGGAATGGAATCAACTATAATCTACCATAAAACATATCCTATGACACTCAGCTATAGTGTAGCTTTCTATCAGTAGAGAAGTTTTGGAGATCACCCTCTACATACAAACTCACAAATTTTGCCTCTTTTTAGTATAGGTAGATAATTTGTTTACAGCATTCGCTAGTAGGTCTATGTGTCAAAAAATTAAAAACAACTTTTCTAGACCATTAGGTTCATAATGACTTAAGGTTATCGCACTCTCAATCGCACTAATTACTGCGGTTGTAGGCGAAAAATCACGCCCCAGTCATAATAACACTACATAGGTTCGAGTCATTATGTTATTACGATTATTTTGTACTTTGTCATTGCATTATATGCTAACGATTTTTGATAAAACAATCGGAATTGATAGCGGATAACGACGTGTTTGATAAGTTATCTGGTCAAGCTCTTAATAATTCACGATTGCCTGTTTGATATTAAAGTACCATAATATTCTTAATTTATAATTAACAGAAGCTAATTAAAATCCTGTTAATTATAAACTCAACATATTTTCAGACAATAATTCATACATACTGCTACTGCTGTGCAATAAATGAATAGAAAATCTGTAGACTGAACTGTACTTTTGAACAACATTATGACTAGACACAGTTTCTAATGTATCTAATTCTAAACTAAACTAAAGGGAACTGCCGATTTGTTTATGATGATCACACTTAGAAAAAAAATCAATTTGCTACTCGTACAATATATTAAAATCAAATTTGAATAGATTTTTACATATAAATACATTCGTTTTAAACGAAGGGTTGTACGTTGATCTCCAGCGCGGAGCAGGGGTTGGTGAGGTCGAAGGCGGCCAGCACGGAGGGACTGATGACGCCCACCTTGCCGATGACGCGCCCGCGCAACAACACCGCCGCACAGCGCCCGGGGAAGTACGCGGGGTCTGTGAACACATGACTGAATTAATACGAGGACACTGGGAAAATGCTACAGGTTGTAAAGACCCCTCATATATCACATAGCCGTTATCTAAGCATTCTGTACATCAAACTAAGTAACATAAAAAAAATGATTGCTAAATGGGAAACGACTTTTGTTTAGTTGTGAAAAATCGCTGTTTACGGTAGCACGCAATGTAACGAACGTAAAATTTGTGCTTATGGATGCATGTAATATTACAGGACTTAATGTTACTTTTATTTAAAGTTAGTAAAAGCACAATGACAGAGTATAAATTACCTCGGTCTTTTATATTTAAGGATGGGCTGATAATACAGGGTGGCAGGGACATCGACGCGTAAACTGTAACCATGGATTCAGCATATGAGTTTATACCCCATAGCGTAAAAATAATCCGTCGGTTATTAAAAAAAATATTGCTGTTCCATACATTTTGACCGCGTAGTCATTGCACTTTTCTATGAAACAGAAGATTTTTTTTTGATAACTGACGAAAAATTTCTTCGCTATGGGGTCTAAACTCATGTGCTGAATTCATGGTTACAGTTTGCGCGTCGATGTTCCTGCCACCCAGTATTTTTTTTATTCAAAATCTCGAGGTTCTCGTAAGCAATAGGAAACTTCGTTTTGATTTGGCTTTTTTTTTATTTTAAACCATCCACTTATCAATCTGAATACAAGTCAGCATACGACATTATAAGCTAAGCCGTGTACCCGATGTGATTTCCATATTAACTTTCATCCCCTAACCCCATTAGGGGGTGATTTTTCAAAAATCCTTCTTTACTGCTCACTTTCCATAATATGTATTTATAAGGACACTCGCGTGCAAACCTTCATACTTCTATATCCAGCGGTTTAGGTTGTGCATTGTCTGTTGGTGAATGAATGAATTACGATTTTTAATAAGAAGGTTTCTCCATACCTTCGCATTGCTGTAAGTAGTAGCCGGTGTCCTTGTTCCAGGGTTCCCTTAACAGCGCCATGACCCTGTCAAGCAGTCCGTGCACGAACTGGAAGCCGGCCGCGCGCCCGCAGTGCACCGCGCATAGGCGACGCTCATTGCGGGCACCCGTTTCTGATGAGACAGAAGGAAAAAATGTAACGTAAATCAAATCAATCTCGACATCTTATTACAGGCACTAATTAATTTAATGAACAATTTTAAATAGAGAAAGATGCCCGAGGTAGGAGGGTCCTGAGTTATAGATCGGGCATCATCACTCTTAGACAGCACATGTTATTTTTTTCAAAAAGTTTGTGATTTTTACGTAAAGGACTAGTAGGAGAGCCATGATAAATTTTAAACAAAAAAATAAACTATTAAACAAACATAATATTATCACGACTTTATTACCCTTGAACGTGGATCCAGACTGTTGTATTCGTAAGGGAGTCGTAAGGACGGGGCGCACGTACTAAACACACGGTAGCTAGTTGCACACTGATTTATTGAAACGTTCGACACGCGGTCGCGCGCCGGCGCAGCGGCGCGTAGGTATAGCTAACTACTTGTAGTACTAATACTAAATACACAACAATCCCTCCCCCATATATTTATGACAATAATAAAAAGATTGATTAAAAATAAGGCTTATAATTAACTCTGACGCGTTCACGCCTAGACCTTGTGTTCTGATGGATCGTCGTAGGCGCGCATTCACCCTGCTCAGAAACGTCATTCATTAGTGAATGTGCACCAGCGTCAGTAGGTGCCTCCGAAGGGTTCTCGAACCCACTCGCCCCCTCTCCGATGTCAGCGATATCAGTTGATGACGTCATGTCGTCTGCTGACTCCGTAACAGCGCCTGCGGCGACCGGTGGTGACGGCTGAATTGATGATTCACTGTCTATATCTGACACTATATTTGGTTCCCAAATATGTCCTTGGAATTCTGAAGCTGGTACATCCTTTCCGCTGCGTGGCCATAGTTGGTCTATGTGCCTATTCACCTCTAAATTATACTCCGGTAGGTGTACAGTATACATAACGGCTCCGTTCTTTTGTACAATAACGCCTTGAGTCCAAATAAATTTAAGGTTGGTTAAATACTTCTTTATCCACACACGATCTTGTAGTTCAAAACTAAGTCTAGGCTTCCCTCGGTAATGTTTAGCCTGTGAACACTGATTGCGTGCCACACGGTCAATGAGGTCTGTGGATGGCGGTGTGACTCGAGCGGGATTCAACAAGTCTAATCTAGAGCGTAGGGATCGGCCGAATAACAGCTCCGCAGGTGATTTTCCTGTCGTGCTGTTTTTAGAATTACGGTAGTCGAACAAAAACTTAGAAATCTTTTCTTGACTTACTTTGTTAACTGTAGTGCTTATTAATATTCCTCGCAATCCTTTTTTAATGATTTTGACAAAACTTTCAGCCTGGCCATTACTAGAAGGGTGGTAGACTGGTGAAAACGCTTGTGTAATGCCATTTAATTTACAAAAGTTCGAGAATTCTTGGGATGTAAATGATGTACCATTATCAGTGACCAGAGTATGCGGAACTCCAAACCTAGACATTACATCTATCAATTTTTCAATAACCGTTTTAGATCCGTATGACGAACTCACATTGTAACATTCTACCCATTTGGAATATGCATCAACAATAATTAAGTACATTTGATTATTAAATGGTCCCAGGAAATCTAAATGAATCCTGTAGAAAGGATGCGGCGGGTAGGGCCACGGCGCGAGCGGGGCGTGCGGCGGGGAGGGGCGCAGCTGTGCGCATGTGGCGCAGTCCGCCGCGAGCCGCTCTAAGTACCTATCTATACCTGGAAACCATATACGTTGACGAGCCTCCGCTTTCATTTTCACTATTCCGAAGTGTGAACTATGTAAATCCTTACAAACTTGTTCTCGTAGCGACAATGGAATTACTACCTTATGCCCACGCATTAGACACCCGTTTTCGACTGACAAGTCTAACCGACACAAAAAATATGCTTTTAATGGAATATCTTTTACGTTCCGCGGCCAGCCCGTCATTACGTAATGAGTTACTTTACTTAAGAGCGGATCCTTCGCAGTCTCGTCGCGCAGCTGTGGAAGAGTGACGGGCAAGCTGCCTTCCACCACGAAGTTGACGTATGCCGCTCGTTCATCGTAGTCGCAATCTCCCTCGCCCGTGCTGCTACTGATTTCGCCTAGCGGTGCACGCGAAAAATAATCAGCGTTATTGTCAGCACTACGCACATACTCGATTTTGTAATTATAAGCTGACAAAAGCATTGCGTACCGTTGTAACCGGTTCGCTGTTACCTCCGGAATGCCACGGCTAGGGTTAAATATTGCCAACAAGGGTTTGTGATCGGTCTTCAATATAAATGGTTCGGCTCTGCCGTATAAGTATTGGTGGAAACGTCTCACGCCAAAAATAATGGCAGTTGCCTCCTTCTGAATTTGCGCATAGTTTTTCTCTGCTGAGGTTAACGTTCTTGATGCGTACGATATAGGCCTCTCCACGCCGTCATTACTAATCTGAGAAAGGACTGCCCCCAAGCCCGTGGGGGACGCGTCTACCGTTAAAATTATCCTTGCATCTGGGTCGAAGTGTGTGAGTACCCGATCCGAAGCTAAAATATTTTTAATTTTAGTAAAAGCTTGTTGATGTTCCGATGTCCATACCCATTTGCATTTTTTCTGTAATAATTCGTATAATGGACTTAAAATGGAAGAAGCGTCGGGAACAAAGTTACGATAATAGTTAATAAGACCCAGAAATGATTGTAATTGCAATACATTCGTCGGTATTTGAGCTTCTAATATTGCTTTGACTTTTTCAGGGCATTTCCTTATTCCATTTTTGTCTATTATATGACCTAGGTATTGAATCTCATCTTTAAAAAATTCGCATTTACTAGCTTGTACTGTCAACCCAGCTGATTCTAACCTGTCTAATACAGCGATTAACCTTTCTCTATGCTGAGCCTTGGTACCCCCTATCAGAATATCGTCCAGAAAACAGACTGTGCCCTCTATGCCTGCCAAGATGCATTCCATGGCCCGCTGAAAAATAGCTGGTGCGCTGGCTAACCCGAACACTAATCTGGTATATTTAAACAAGCCGCGGTGCGTATTTATGCAAGTTAGGTCTTGCGCGTCCTCAGATAAAACAAATTGTCCGTAAGCCATCGAGAGATCGAGCTTAGTGAACTGCTCCCCCCCGTGCAGCTTGGCGAACAACTCCTGTACTGTTGGCAAGGGGTACTTATCAACAATCAGCTGTTTGTTTATTGATACCGAGTAATCAACACAAAGCCTTACTCCGCCATCTTTTTTTAGCACTGGAACCACAGGTGAAGCGTATTCCGAGTGTTCCACCGGTTTTAACACACCCAGGTGTAACAGACGATCAATCTCTTTGTGTATCTTATCTTTCAGGGCAAATGCAACCGGCCGGGGCTTGAAAAATACTGGCTTTGAACCTGGTTTGAGATGAAGTTTAATCGCGTATTTATTAAAACAGCCTAAATTGCCCGAAAACAACTTTGGAAATTTGATAAATAAACTTTGCTTAAATGAGTCGTCTACCTCGGTGGAAAGGTACTGAATAGCAGGCGCGAGCTCGAGGCCGAACTCGTGAATAAAGTCGCGGCCCAACAGCGGCGGCCCGTCGCCCGCCACCACGAATACATCCAGCTCGCGCGCGCGACCCTCGTACGCCACACTCAGTCGCGCCAGCCCGTGGCTGGCTATTTTGCCACCCGTATAATTAAGTAGTTGCCTATTTGTCGCTGATAATGGTACATTACTAAAATACGCGTCGTAAATTTTGTTCGAAATCACACTAACAGCCGCGCCGCTATCTATTTCGAATTCCAAAAACTGACCGTTAACCGATACCCGCGCTGTCATCGGCCTACCCCTCGCACAACGAATATTGTAAACCGACTCACCGTCATCTCCTTCATCCACAGACTTCTCATCTACGTACTGTACTTTAATTGACGTGCACATCCGACGCAAATGACCCTTTTTGCCGCACTTTTTGCACTTATAACTTTTAAAACGACACTTGTCGGCTTTATGGTTGTTATAACCGCACACACTGCACTTTTCGCCGTTGGTGATGCTGAACACCGGCGCGCCGCCTGCGCCGGCCGCCGGGCGGGGGTCGCCCAGCTGCACCGCTGCCGCTGCCTCGCGCGCGCACCGCACGCTCTCCGCCAGCTCCACCGCGCCGCTGAGGGTTAACCCCTTCAGGCTTTGTGCGAAAAGCTTGTCCTTCTCGTGGCCCGCTACCATACCCATGACGAACCTGTCCAGTACGGCCTCCTCGAGACTTTTAAAGCTGCAGTGTGCTGCCAATCCTTTGACTCTGGCCGCCCACATTGAGTGACTCTCACCTGGCTTTTGTACCGCTGAATAAAAATGGAACCTCTCCGCAAACCCGCACTTTTTAGGAGTAAAATGCTCATCTAATATTTTGATGATATCGTCGTATTCCACTTCTTCTAATTCCCTTGGTAATACCAGGTTACTAGCTAACTTGTACGTCGCTTCCGAAATCGCGCTGAGCAATATTGCCCTCCGCTTGATCTTGCTCTTATCCTTATCGTCGTCCACATCATTTGCGATGAACCACTGGTTCAAACGGGATTTATAACTATTCCACTCCTGTGTTGTGTGGTCAAACCCCGAAAAAAGTCCGAAAGATACGGCCGCAGACATTATTCGCGAGAATTCGTCGTCGCCACGTGTTGTATTCGTAAGGGAGTCGTAAGGACGGGGCGCACGTACTAAACACACGGTAGCTAGTTGCACACTGATTTATTGAAACGTTCGACACGCGGTCGCGCGCCGGCGCAGCGGCGCGTAGGTATAGCTAACTACTTGTAGTACTAATACTAAATACACAACACAGACGAAACACAATGGCTTTTTAATTGTTTCTGTAATATTGGCATTCACCGGTTAAAGGAAGTAGAGTAGAGAAGTAAGTACATACAATTCGCCTGTAAACGTTTTAAGACCCCTGCAATAAAGGGCGAGTCTACTGTCATTAACCCAACCGGGCACCAATCCAGACTTTAGAGTTAGGTACGTACTACGAAGTTTTTTAATGGACAGGACTCATTCAGTACCGAACCGAAGAGGCAAACTAGATAGTTGCGCTCAGTAACTAAGAGGCCCACAGCACATCGAATGATCCAGAATAAATGTAATTAAAGTTTTCTTTCTTTGATTCAATAAAAAGCTATTTTAATCTTAATAACAGTGAGTGGTACTAGCTCATCATCATTTTAATAGCATTGTAATTCTAGCAGCAGCGCAGATTTCCTTAATCATTCAATCAACGTGAAACTTGATATGGATGTAGGTAATCGTGCTATGATTCAGTACAGTGCGTATTGTGTTCGCTACTGCGTCGTAATCCTGGACTAATGATAAGCTACCTGATACCTTGCATAAGGTTACGTACAGACGCCAGCACATCAAGCTACTACAATATGTCAAATTTCTTTAATAGATTTTCAACATTATCGCTAAAGCAAGCCGGTTGCAGACCGAAAACTAAGCTATGCCAAGGCTAAACTAAGCTATGCCAAGCAAGCTAGGCTAAGCTAAGCTAGAAATAAATAGCGTGCACACCAACAGCTAAGCCAAAGCTCCATAATCGCTACTAAACGACCGTGCGTACAACAAAGAACACTGGACAGCACTGGCGAAGGATGTGCAAAGGGTGTGCGGGGCAGCGGGACTGCGGGAGGGGCTTAGCTTAGCTTGTGTAGCTGCGCATCGGCATACACAACTAACTTAGCTTCGCATATTTTAGTTAGCTCACATAGCTTAGTTCGCATAGTTTGCGGTCTGCACACAAGTATGGAAAACTGCGTCAGCTATGCGAGCTAAGCTAAACTAACTTAGCTTAGCTCTTGGTCTGCAACCCGTATTAGGTTCAAGATTGATTGGGAAAATCTGACAGTTTTGGGTAGCTTGATGTGCTGGCGTCTGTACAATAAGAACTAGGTTTTGATTATATTGAGATGTCTTCTGTGAAGGTCATGGCAGTCAGCTCAGTCAGTAGCCGCTTCATACCAACACGAAAAATCCATTTTATCAGGTTATGTTGTGACTTTGTGATAAGTAAGAAGATGAAGAAAATGGTGGATGGATGTACTGTATGAAACATGATGGAATACTGACATTGCGGCTGATAGAGGGGCATATGTACTGTAAAGGTTGTCCACCAAAGTCGACCTTAGGTACTGCAGGCTGGCTATAATTTAGCGCGGGTTCAATTCGAACATTCAAATAAGTTTAGAAAGGAGTGTCAAATATTTTGTTTAGGAAAAGTCAGTGCTAGTTTAGTCGGGAATATGTAAAGACGTTCAGTCAATATAAACATAAAGAATTCGTATCGTTGTTTGATTCCTCCCGGTACTGTGAAGCTCGTAGAGAGCTTCAGAGTACCTCTAGGTGGATGGATGGACTGTATGAAACACCGTACAGTCCACCACTGTCACAGTTTTGTTCATCTTCTTACTTATCTCACAAAGTCACAACATGATGGAATACTGACATTGCGGCTGATAGAGGTACCGCACTATTCCATCATGTTTCATGCCGTCCATCCATCCACCGTTTTCGAAGAAGATATACTGCACCGACCGCAAATAAATTGGAATTAGGATGATGATGATAATTAACTCGCTTCAGGCGCGGGATAGAATTGTCAGAGATATTTATGTTCTTCATTCGTATCTCGTATCGTAACCGCGCAGACTACCTAGATTAATATAAATGTTAGACACCGATGACACTTTGGGGACAAACGAAAATATCGTCTTCGCACATTTGCCCCAATTATTATTTCATTTTCATTACAATAATATTCGAAGAATCATGTGAATTAGGTCAACAGTCATATTGGTGGCGCGCTTTGAGTATGTGAAGTGTAGACATTAGATTTATTCTAGGGATAGTAGGTATTTTATAAAAACAAGAATGGGCGTAGTATTTTAGGTAAGACATGAGTCACATAATTTCATCTAAGTACCGTTTTATGCAGCTTAATACTCGTAGATTCTGCAAATTCGGAGTTCCCAGTCACATTTATATATATTAGTGAGATCATAATTATTTTCTTCTTCAATAAATACTACATATACCAAATTCTAAGACGGACCTTTTTAAAAGGTAGCAACATCTTATAACATAAGAATAATTAAAAAACACTACATAAATAGTGAAAAATAACTTTAATTTCGGAAGTCGGTGTCGGTGGTTCCGCATTTTCGTTTTTTGACACCGACTTCCGAAATTAAAATTATTTTTTACTTTGTAGTGTTTTTTTTAACCGACTTCAAAAAAAGGAGGTATTTCTCAATTAGACTGTATTTTTTATCAAAAAACAACCAAATTAAGAACCTCATCTTTTTTTTTTAAGTCAGTTAAAAATAAGCTGTCATTATATTCTATAGAATAATAAGCTAATGAAGTAAATAATAACTAAAAAAAAACAAATGATGAAATAAACTTTACGCTTATAAGATGTATACCTACATGGATTGAGAGAACATTCATTTTGCTCATGTAAACAACATTCTTAATTCTACCGTTATTACTAGAGTATTTATCAGGTTTGCCCGATTAGTTAATACAAACTGCTTAACGAATTCATTAATTTATTAAAATATGCCCGTGTCTTTACTTGACACATAATATTATGTAAATATTTATTTATGCTAAATACACCGTCCTTGTACTTACTGGAACAGTCACCTACATTGGCTACATTCCATTTTAGGTTAGACTGACAGCTCTAGTTTCCTTTGTTCTATCCTACATTGCGGAAGGTAGGAACAGGTGTTGTAGCAACACAAAGGAACCAGAGGGGAAATTCTCGTAATTTTAAGAACGTTCACAGTCTGATCTCAGTCTCAATCTGTCAAAAATACCTCTAACTTCCCTACATTTTGACATTTGTTTGTCACCGAGATGAGACTGCGACTAGATTTTGAACGTTTTAAATTATGAGGATTGGCCCTCTGATATGAGGATCACGTGACAAATATGAGAATGGCTGTGATAGAAGTTTAGTTAAGCATGGTAAGGTTATTCTGTCATTCATCATAATCATCATTGTGTTAAGACTTAGAGAGCGGATTGCCAGAAGAGATAAACCCTTAGCGGTTTCCATTGTGTGCCTAAAACCAAATTGTAAAATGGCTTCGGATAAAAAAAAATGACCCCAATCTATCGGCCTAGCCTTTTCCCCAGTTTAATGGGGTCGGCTTCCAGTCTAACCGGATGCAGCTGAATACCAGTATTTTACATGAGTTGACTGCCTATCTGACCTCCACAACCCAGTTACTGGGTCGGTAAGACCCCCTTGGTAAGACTGCTTGTTAAACTTTCAGGCTTCTCACTAACTACCCGTAACGACTGACAGCCCGAACCAACGGCCTAACGTGCCTTCCGGGGCACGGAAGTCTCGATGTGTAATGGATGGTCACCCATCCATGAACGGACCGCGGCAAGCGTTACTTAACCTTCGATCACCTTGTGCGGCTGTAATTATTTGGCCATTTATTGTAATATGACCCCAATAACCGTAAAACCGGATTCATATTCTCACTAGTATTTTTATTTCCACAGAGTAGAACTTTTTTTGATTTTGAGGTTTAGAATGAAAACCTTGGCTTACCTGGCTTGGAAAAAAATACAAAAAGGGCTTTTATCCATGTATCTGGTCAAAACTCAAATAGGTTGGGGCATGGAAAACGACGCGTCGCACCCCTATAGGACGTCGCGGGGAGAGTTTTACACCCCCGCGGGCTTGTGGGCCGCACCAGCCGGGGCCGCACCAGCCGGGGCCGCACCAGCCGGGGCCGCACCAGCCGGGGCCGCACCAGCCGGGGCCGCACCAGCCGGGGCCGCACCAGCCGGGGCCGCACCAGCCGGGGCCGCACCAGCCGGGGCCGCACCAGCCGGGGCCGCACCAGCCGGGGCCGCACCAGCCGGGGCCGCACCAGCCGGGGCCGCACCAGCCGCGGTCGGGGAGGGCGCACAAGTCCCCGTGACTCCCGCCCCAGGTGTGGGCCGGGAGCCCCGGGTGTGGGCCGGGAGCCCCGGGTGTGGGCCGGGAGCCCCGGGTGTGGGCCGGGAGCCCCGGGTGTGGGCCAGGAGCCCCGGGTGTGGGCCGGGAGCCCCGGGTGTGGGCCGGAAGCCCCGGGCCGGTTTTTAGTCAGTAAAAGTCTGACAGACCCCGCCTGTTGCCCCAATTTGGAATCAACCGTACGAAAAAGAAAAATACTCTCTAGCTCCTAACCACTCACCCACACTCTTGTCCTGCAACACAACATCGCTAATTTCAAACAGCTTCAGTGGTAAAGGCATCTTCTTGTTAGCTGCTAGAGTCTTCAGCAGTCCAGATAGTAGGAGGGTCCGGACCACTTGGAACTCCAACGTCTTTGGGTTCGAGATATGCGCGGCCGGCACGTCTTCGATCTTCACGCCCAGCTTCGAAGCGACGTCGTCGCGGGAACACTGAGCGGCAAAAATAATTTATCGTCAAATAATTTACTTCAATTTAAAACACTTAAAGCCCCTTCCAAAAGGTAGTTTCGTATGGAGAAGAATTGGTAAGAAAGTTCATTTTAAAATGTTTTACATTATTTTGGTATTCACTAGGTTTTGTAATTAAATCTACTGTGTAGACTAGCTAACGACCGATAATAAATTTGCCGATTTAAAACCCCTCATTCCTTTCTTGCCTGATTATATGGATCTGGATTTGATAGCGAGAAAATAGGCAATTTTCATTAATATTCAATTTTTTTTTCTCTACAGCTTGACAGGGGTGAATACTGGGATTACGGCCGATAGCCTCGCTGGACGACGGGCTATATATCTCTTTCACCCTACTTGATACTCACAAGTGTGAAGGTGAGCGCCTCAGTGTACCCTGCGTGCGCACACTCCTGCCGCAACTGCTCCGTCAGTTTGTTGACGGGATCTTGTCCACCTGTCGTTACTACCCTCGCTGGACGTCGGGCTATGCGGTTGTATCTGGACAAAATAATACACACTTAGCAATTGTAGCATTGTAGCCAAATGGCAAAAACGGAATCTTTATAATTTCTTCATTTCTGTCTGTCTGATTTATATTGACACCTTTCAAACCCAAACACAGCAACGTTGCAACGTTGCTTGGCGGCAGACTTTGGTATAATATCCCTGGACATTTCACACAGCACCATTTGTCCCAAGCTAAGCAACCTAATGCTTGTGTTATGGTAACAAGATGGCTGATAAACTACTTTTATACAATTTTTTTTTTTTTTTGTAAATACATACATATTATAGATAGAAAAACACCCAGACTCGGAACAAATACAGGTAGGTCCTACAAATATTTGTTCCGTGCGGGAATCGAACTCGCGACACGCAGCGCAGCAGTCAATCGCTTTACCACTGCGCCAACCGTGCCGTCAAACGTCATACACACAGAAACACACATATAAATGTTCGATATTTCTGTACATCCTCTACGTCTACAGAAATATCTAACATTTAAATAATATTATGATTGCTGTCTACACACATACAGGGAATTCTATTGATAGTGAAATACCTAAATGTCAAAGTTATTAACTTTTGAATTTACCTCTGAGTCTAATATCACGATCACAAAACGTAGGTACCTAACCTATTATCTGTAGTATTTTAAAGTCAAACTGCGTATGGCGGAATTGGTTTTGACACTTCCTCCCTCCTTCCTTAATATAACTTTGACATCAATTAGTTAATTTGTTCCTATAAATCCCTAAGCATGAGATCTTATTGTTGTTGTTGTCTATTTTGATTTTATTTTTAAGAATGTACTTAATTATATTAATAACGTTGTGAAGGTTAAAATTAAATATTTGCACACCATATGTAATGGTAGAATGTAAAAGGGCCATTATAGTTTTAAGATCATACATTGTAAACCTACATTCTGGCAAATAAATGGATTTGATTTGATTTGGACGCGCTCCTTGACAAAGGGCTCTACTGCTAAAAACAAATTATCTATGAGCCTCGTGGGTAAATATTAACAGCCGCACGGGTCTATTGAAGGGTAAGCTACGCTTGCTGAGGTCGCTCCGTGGATGGCCATCACACATCGAGAAGCCTTTTTATTTTTTTTGAGGATGGGAAATCATCAATTGTCCCCTCCCGCTCTGGGTGAAGCGGAAGGGAGTGTCAGACTCTTACTGACTAAAACCCACCCGTGTTCCTTCCTTAGCCCTTTTTGTTCCAGGGCAGCGGTAACCCTTTCGGAAGATCCCGCCGCCCCGGCAGGCTTCGGCCCTATCGGGCCCCGTCCTCTGCTGACATCTCTTTGAGGCGCGCGTGGAACACAACGCGCCGTCCGGCACGGACCTGGTCCTGATCGGACGGCGAGCTACCCATTACTCACCGCCCGCAGGCCCGCGCCTACGGTGGCCGAGAGTCGTCACGCGGCTCCCGACGCCCGGAGCGTCTCCCGCGGCGGCTGAGGCGTGAGGTGTTCTCCCTCAGCCTCTCAGCCACCTCCTTCGCTAGCATGACTGCTTCGCAGAAGGAGGTGACTGCCTCCCACTCCCTCTCGCCCCGGACCATGGCTTGAACCAGGGCCGGAACATCGAGAAGCCTGGGAAAGCAAATGGAGCCGTTGGTCCCGGCTGTCATTTGCAGATCTTTGTCAGTCGTTATGGGTACTCAGAAGCCTGAAAGTCTGACAACCAGTCTTGCCAAGGGGTATCGTCGTGTTACCTAGTAACTAGGATGTGGAGGTCAGATAGGTAGTTGCTCTATGTAAAATACTGGTATTCAGGTGCATCCGGTTAGACCGGAAGCAGAACCGAAAGGCTAGACAGATGATGATCAACTTTCTTACCCGTAAGCTATGGCGATGTCCTCGTACAGATCGCAGGCGTGTATGACGTCATGCCTGGTGGGCGGGACGCGCACGTGCAGTGTGTCGTCGTGAGTGATCGATGTGGACAGACACATGCGCGACAGTAGGGCTGCTAGCTTTTCGGCGTTCTCACTGAGGATAAATCATATTTTATTGTTAGCTTTGTATTTTATTGTTAGCTTTTTATTTTATTTGCCGTGGTAATTAAAAAAAGCACAGAAAGTCTCAACATAGGTATCATGATTCTGAATAATGTTTGTTCACACCCTTTAACCGTGTGGCGGTATCTATACCGATCTAACGCACAAAGTCATAGGTCTGTATTTGTACTCGGTAGGTATTATCGCCAAAACCTATATCTGACCATTTTGAAAACAAAATCCCGTGCACATGATGACCACAGTTGCGACCGTAAGCAAAACAAAAGAGGATCCTTTTTAGGTTGACTATTATTATGCGCGCAAGCAGGAATAGTCCTTACGGTGGTCAGATATAGATTTTGGCGATAGTACATTTACAAAAAACCCAATAAGCAACTGCTGGGCAGTAGCCTACCAGATTAGATACGTCGGAAGATTCCTCCATTTTCCATAAACTTTCAACCCGGTCTTTCATCGCCCAAAAATGCGTTATTTATATTGAAACCCTGATTATTAAGTACAACTTCATACCATTAGTAGCGACCCGCTCCTGCTTCGAATAGTTTTTACGATTTGACAAAACATCGAGATTTCTTTATTAGGTATATGAAATTTAATATATATTTGTTTTTTTTCCTAAATGATGGTGAAAGCTGCATTAAAATACGTTGCGTGGTCGTTTACGCGGTCACACAGCTGTCTGCATGTGTGACTGCGTAAACGCGAAACGAAAACAAACAAAAAGAGACTTTAATTATAATGAATATAACTGCTAGTTGTACTTACTTGATACCTATATAGCTGTTAGCTTTCTGAACGCTGATGGTTTCCTCGCGGCTCCTCATCTTAGGATACACCTCGTAGGTACCGTCGGGAGCGAACACCTTGCACTGTTCCACCTCGTACTCGCGGCTGCAGTACTTCGAGAACATGCTCACTATCGTGTCCAGGACTACGATCGCCTGGAAGTTGGAATGGTACAGGTTTTATGGTTGTGCTTGAAGAAAGATCGTTTCAATTTATGCTCGAGTTTAGTTTTCCTTTTCGGTGACTTTGTTGGTATATTGGCGTGTGGCGGTAAAGTTGTTGTAGCTTCTTCTTCTTCTTTCTTCCTTTTTCATTTTTAGATAAAACGTAACTTAACAGACAGATGTGATGTGTTCCTGCGGAGTTTGTCGCGCTACTTGTTCTTTCCAGCTAAAACTATACACAAAACTGCAATGTATGCTGCGTTTACATTGCAGTTCTGCAGTGAACCAAACTGCACCGCAAAACTGTCGGTAAAGCAAGCAAGGTATGGTCTATTCCAAAAGTATCTAATGAAAATGTAAACAAATGGGTCAGAAAACGTACCTGTGGACGCCAATTTGTAGTGCCACTTACAAGTTGATTTGATTATTTGCATACTTAAACGGCTTAAACCCGATTTTTTTTTTATTTTAAAAAATGTTCTGTAGGTAGGTATTTGACAATTGAGGTTAATATTATAACCTCAATTTTTATCGACGATTTTTCAATCATAATTTAACAATTATTAGAAAAAGTGGTGATTTATTAAGTTGAAACCTTCTAAATACAGATGAATGTGTTACCTACTAATACTTTTTAGTGAGTGATTGCGTAAGAATTTTACCTCAACAGGGTTTGATTACATTTTCGTCATATACTTTTGGAACAGACATTAGATTAGGTAAGCGACTGTATCTGTATCGCTATACAGAGTGATTGGTACCAGTCACCCTATATAATAAAATAATCGTAGTGTATCATGATTTTATCGCTACAAATGTAGTCGTGTCGCCGTTATGATATTTGAGCCCAGTAAGAATCCATATTTATCACGGCATAAGTAAGTAGCGTTCGAGAAATCCGATTTTCTGTAGGGCCATGCTAGTGGACACGACTCAAAATAAATTATAACAGTAATCTTTATTTAGGAACTAAAGAAGTGTAGTAGTCAATCATTATATTATGACTAGATTCTACTCGGCCGATACTACTTCGGAGTAGACCCCCAGGTTCGTAGAAGTACCTAAGGCAAAAAAATGAAAAATCTTTAAATCAGAGGGGCCATTCCCATTTTATAAAGAAAGGTCGCATTCTAATCTCAGTCCCTAATTTGACTATATTTTTGACATGGAGTGTTGCTGAGATGACATTGCGACTAGATTTAGAACGTTTTTAAATACTGGAATTGGCCTCCTCGATGCAGGCCACAGGCCGCTTGAAAATTCACCACAGGACGCAAGCTAGCCATGGGCCCTATGTTTAATATGACTGGAGTATATATATAGGACCGTTACCTTTGTCAAATCCGTAGCAGTACACTCAATGAAGACATTTTTGGTGTCGAGCGTGATCTTGGAGTGGTCTCCGTTGATGATGGGTGGCATGGACAGCACTACGCCGTTCTTGTCCTTGATGACGGGGTACACAGGACTGTCCCTGATGATGCCTAGGTACTGCTTCAGTTGGGCGTGCGTCTGGAAACACGAGGAAATTAAACTGTGTATTTATTAGAATTTGTGCTGTTTTCGTTAGAGCTGACACACTTGTGTTATTTAAGAATAGACTAAACATTTCTGGCCACATACTGACAATTTGTATAGAATAGACTAAACATTTCTGGCTACATACTGACAATTTGTATAGAATAGACTAAACATTTCTGGCCACATACTGACAATTTGTATAGCCACATCACTTTAGTCAATACACAATTTGAATTAGACTTTAAAGTACCATTAATAATTAATATGCCATAGACACTCCACTGGTAAAATGGTGGTCAGAGAAACAAGCCTCTTTCAGAGATGACATTGCTGCGTTTACCTTGCCTTGCCAGTCACAAATTCTCCTTCATACCAACCAAAAAGCTATTACTATTAAATAAGAAAATGGTGGCGATTCTTACCGAGTACAACTCCATGAGTTCTGATGCAGTCATTTCCTTCTGTTGGTTGAGTGCTTTAAACTTGATTTCGTTGGGTGGTAACGCATCATACACAAATGGTCCTTTTATTGTGTCTAAGTCATGGGTGCCAATAGCCACTAATGTGCGTTTTCTGCATATGTTTTGATGAAGTTTGTCCTGGGGAGACACATTGTCAAGTATTTAATGTGGCTTTGCATTGCATACCATATACTAATGAACCTAATATTTCTATTGCAGAAACAACAATTTTTGAATGTGAAAATTACATAAGACAGTCCTCCAGCAAGCTTGCCTTTCACCACTTTCGAGTGCTTTAGCTGGGAAGAAGAAACCTTGTGGTGCTAGAAACCTCTTCCTGATACATAAGAATGTCTGTATTCAGTCCAACCTTTTATCCACATAAATAAATAAATAAAAGTAATGTATGCATTACCCACTTGCAGATCTATGAAACTGTCATACGACTCTTTGGTGAAAGTTATTCCTTTGAGCACAGCGGCCACTGCATATGGCCTAATCTGTCCCGTCGCTGGAGTCAGGTGCAGAGCATGGCAGTCTTCAGTCTTTTTGAGAGTGTACTGAGGTGGAGCTTTCCTGAAGAAATTCAAGTTATTTCATTAACATTAAGAGTGGCTTGTGAGTGTTTGCTAACTCAGTGTGTACCATATAATGTCTCACACAATTATAGAGCTTTAAATTTGACAGGTGGAGGAGGAAAAAGAAGTAGATATGAGATTTTGCACATGGACAGGAATATTATGAATGGGCATAATATTGAAACTAGTAATAATACTCAAAGCAGTTGAAAAGGCAGCCCGTTTGTGCAAATATTAAGTGTGTCTATTAACATAACACATTATCTGTTTGCTGTTTGTCAAGTACATGTCTTAATACTAACTTTCCTTGGAAAACTAAGATGCCGTCAACCAATCCTTCCAAGCAGAGCAAATCATATCTGTTGGCAGGGATATCTATCCTGTACAGGATCTCCTCAGATACTCCGCCTCCAACGTGGTCACCTTGCTCTTTCATCAGCATCTGCTTCTCTGTTGTCTGAAATTATATTTTAAATATCTTATCTCATGTCTTTATTATCATGTGCTTTTATTAAAATTCACTTATTCTGCTTTTGCAAGCAATAGTACTAATAACTACTTTACATTGCTTAAAAAGAGTCAGAAACTTTTTATACCTAGTAAGTTATACAGTATTTCTAGAGTTTGCATCATCTACACATACATTTTTATTTTTCATTTCTAACCGTGTAAGTACTAGAGAAGATGCATAAGCTATTAGCAAAAGTGGAAAAACGTGAATGAAGCTTCTTTTGATCTCCTACACCCAGAACTATTAAAGGTTATACTTTCAATGTACAAAACAGGGACTCACCACTTCATCGAGCTCCAAGCCGAACTCAAAGCAAAGACCTTGGAATTCTTCGTCAGCTGAAACATAAATTTTACAGTTTTTAATTCAAAGTTCCTATGCATCATCGAAGAATTTAAGTTGAGCATTTATTAGTAAAATAGGTACTAACTGTAAGTCCTGCCAAGTGCGGCAAAAAGAACGTCACGTTTTACTGATATTGTCGGCATTGTATTAACTAAAATCAAAGAGTCTATTAATATAGATGGAAACTAAAATGTATATAATCTAGACTACACTAAATGTATTTATTTGAAAACTTTACATAAGTACACGTTTCTTTTTGATTTGATACAAAACGAATATCAGCTGCTAGCTGCAAGTCTACTTTTCAATAAAATAATTTATTGCATGACATCTATGTTTTGTCTCTTTTAGTCTTAAAGGTCAGAAAAGCATCAACAATGGAAAATTATTATTCTAATATGCTAAAAATGCAATATTCCTCGGCTCGTACTTTCTTCAAACTTTGACAGTTTAATAGGTCGTCACAAAATCATCACGTATCATCAAACTCAAGCTCAACCATTGACCTAAGAAAAGTATGGACTGGAAATACCTACGAAAAAAGGGTGCATACCTACAACTCGTATTGTCTCATAAAATGGCTGCCATTGCTAGGGTTGTGTCAATCAAGTAACATCGGTGTTACTATAACGAGTATCGATACTAAATACGAGTTTTACTAGTTATCACGTTTGGATCATACCTAATATTATGTACCTACTTACTTAAAGTCCGTTGTAATTGTAACAGAAAAAGATGAGTAGGTTATCTTACCTTCTGTTATCTATACAAATAAATAAAATTTAAGTGTCTGTTGGTAATGTCAAAATAATAGCTTTTTACTAAACGCTTATCGTCTAAACAATACTTTTAAGAAAAAAAATAGGTAGGGGAGGACAGTGTAGGTCTGTCAACATGTATCAGGTACTTAACAAAATAGAAAACAATGTAAAAGCCAATTGTTTTTAAAACTGTAACCGTGGAGTTTCTTGCCGGTTCTTCTCCATAGGAAACAACCAATTGTTACCATGCACCTAGCTTCTGACGTTTCATAAGTGTCCATGTAGGTTTATGTGAAATATTTTTATTTTGGTGCTGTAAAGTTTAGTGTGCACCACAGGCCGGACTTAGCGGCTAGCTAGGTCACTCGGACCGAATAAGATGCATGATTATTTTTGTTAACATCGCAGAATATACGGATATCGTTTCAGCGGAGGAACTAGTTTCGGAAACTATTACAGCAAGTAGGCAACGGTACAACACTATTCCATTCTGACATATGTTTGTAAACAAACGAATGAATTAACAAATATAATTAAAAGGCCTGTTATATGGAAATGAACCCAAATATCAATACTTTAGCCATAAATTCATGATCGCGTTACAATTGTATCATCAAATGTGTAATAGTGTATGTATTAATGTATGAAAACCGGTTACTAACCTGTGCAAAGACAATTGAGGTTGATTTGCATTCTTTCTTGCACCACACTTCACAATACAACACAGAGGCATGTTCAATTTCTATTTTCCAACATTTACATGCAGTTTTAAAAGGTAAAATCCTCGTAATTTTCTCACAAATCTCAACTTTACAAAAAACAAACAACCATTTGACAGCAAAACTACCACGAAACTCGTCGCCTATGATGGCTGCTACGGCACTTACCTACAACTGTCCCTACGTCACGACAAAATGTTGCCATAAAGCAACAACTTAAAATATAGTTGTCTCTTTTATCAAATAAGATTATCTCACTAGAAAGAATGAGACATAACGATATTTACAATTCTGAATCACATTTCACTCATATTTGTATAAGCAAATGTATGTATAGATTATCGCGGCATCTCCATGTTTATTCCTATCTCAATGAGCTCAACCAACATAGGCTTGAAGATGGTAGTTTATTCCGATGTAAAAATGGCAACACAGTATTTGTTTTTGATTTGATTGATGCTATTTGAATGACGTCATGGGTGAACTTACAAAATAATGTAATTATATCGCGACCTAGCAAAATTATATTTTACAGAATTGGGATTTTACTATAGAAAATCATAATATTATGATTCTATCAGTTACATGAAGTTATTGAAGGCACAAACTTGCATTACCAACTTTTGCCTGGCTACTGTCTTGTGAATTTATAGCAAATTATTTATTTGAAATATCTGTATACTTATAACTATTTTATGTAACGAATAATAAGTTAAGTAAAAAAAGAACACTGATACTAAAAAGGTTTTTCCTTCTATTCACAAACTGAAATTGAAAATGTTTACCCCAATTACCTAACTTGGCACTCAATAATACTCTCCAAGGGAGTTTGCCAGGGGGTTGAATTTTTATGGAAAAAAATAAATGCGACGTCTATACATAAATTCACGCAATTTTTTCCCATGAGGTTAGGCAGAAACTGTAGAACGCAACCTGATAAGGTTTTTATTTTTGTTAAACTTTACTGCTGGGTAAAGAAAACTTTTCCCGATTTATTATACTTGCTCTAAATTAATATCTTATTATAAAATAGTATATGTTATAAAAATTGTTATATATATCTTATTATAAAATGTTATGTCTTAAATAAAATGTATTTGAGTAAATAAACGGGTATCAACAGCCCAACCCAACTTCATTCACCCATTGTTGGGTATCGTTGGCCTGCCAATCATCACGCTTCTGACCAAAAATTAAAACATACAATCGGAGGAACCTTAGATTCATTATTATTGAGGGGAGACCCGTTTAAAAAAATCAAAGATAAATGTATAAAATGGAGTGCGTTTAAAAATGGGGTAATACATTTTAAAGTAGAAATTTTCTACCAAGATCTGTATATCTTAGGATATTGGTAACATTACAGGTCACGTGATACCAGTCTGGTTTTGCAAACGGTGAGTGGAGTGCCTTGTCATCAGTCCTTTGAGTTTTTGGATGGTTTTCTTTGGAATTTTTATTCAAAGTGAGTAATTTTATGAACAAAATCACTTGTACAGCATGTATTTAATTTATTGTGGTGTTTTTTTTGTGATTGTGACCCGTGCATTCGTATGACGAAATTGTACCTTGTTCCGTGACTAGTGATATGACGCCATTTTCTTCGTGAATGCCAATTACTAAATTCTTCAATATTTTCTTTGTTTCTGCCCCGTGAAGAGACTGTAGCTGTAAACGATTTTGCTCTAGAACTTTAGCTCCATGTTTTGCCCAAGACTTTTAAGTGCATGGGATTATCTGAAACCAAGAGTGCACTTATTCATTAGGTACGCATTTTTTTGCATGACACCACCTTGGGAGGCATTCTAGTGTAGTTTCTATCGCGCTGAAAGCTTAAATTGCAATTCAATTAGTATTTTATTGCCAAATCATGGTTCTCTATCTATCAATTTCACAATATTTCGCTTTAGTAACTGCGTACCTACCTACATATTTTTTTTAAAGTATTTTAGTGTAGCTGTCCACGAGTTATACTTCCTGTAACTAGGTGGCATGTACCCGTTTTTTCCTTGTAAAATGTAATTTTCCCTGTCTTGTAAAAACAGAAAAACCAGTACCTATCACAAGTATTTGTAAGTTGAATATTTTATTATGTACAAGATGGTGATTGATGACACAACAGTATATTGTATTGGGTAAAGTAGCATTTGTGCCTTCTGCCTGTTGCAGCTGTAATGACTTCCATGTCATTGTCATCATGAATAAACAAACCGTTATTTCTAAATTGTTTAGAATGTAATAAAACAGAATTAGTTTTCAGCATTCTTCTTTTTGGTATTTCTAGAACAATTTTTCATGACTATTTCATTTGGTAATCAATATAATTAATGGTCATGCGTTCATGGGTTTTCTACATAATTTCAATTTTCACCATTTATCCCTGTTTCAGCCGTTACTGAAATAATTTATGTTAATAGTAGAGCTGCCTATACACTTTGCATGTAACTTAAGTGATATATTGTTTCTTTTTCCACTTATAGTTTTTAATAGCATGTGCTGCTAATCACTGATATATTGCACAAATTACCTGAACTCTGTACAGTATGTTTTAAACATGAAAAGAGTAAGTGTGCCACAGATAAAACAAAATGTTTGGGGCCAAGCACATAACATCAAGTTGTTTATGATCCTAACTTGAACTAGTTCAGGGTTTGTGTGTTGACACATTAGATCCATCATTATTCCATTGCAAGAGTGTGATGGAGCTATACAGTAAGAATAGCACTGTCCCTTATTTGCAGCAAAACTATAATGGCTTTAACACATAAGGACCCTGTTCTGATTAAGGTTAAAAAAAATACTATTTGCAGTAAATGTTTCTAGCTTTCTTATTATTTGGTGTGATAACTTACTAAACAAGTATTGTTTTTGT
The DNA here is from genome assembly GCA_949629185.1 of Apamea crenata. NCBI lineage: Eukaryota > Metazoa > Arthropoda > Insecta > Lepidoptera > Noctuidae > Apamea > Apamea crenata. The sequence goes on along the minus strand of OX451363.1, from coordinate 14,470,097 downwards.
TCTTACCTAGGTAGTTTGTATCCTGTATAGTTTTTTTAACCTGTGTTTATTTCTATTTAGGTTTTTGTTTTTGTGAAAATGGTGACTTTTCATGCAGATAACAACAACCTCAAAAGCCACATTTAGAACAAACATGATAAAACTTATTGTTTTTTTTATAAATTTATATTTGTGTTTTTTAGTTCCAACAAACATAGTGATAAAAGTGATGGGGCCAGAGCATTTTAGTTTTACGTGATTGTAAATATAATCGAAATTACATCACTAGCACTTTACCTGCAACTCCATCTGCATGGATTCCATACATTCCCCTTCCAAGTTCAACATCCATGCAACCCGCTTTTAGGGTTGTTTGATAATATTTACCTAGATGTATTTGTTGACACACATTTCTTTTTACATTACATTGTGGATTCAAGCTATTCCCCCGTTTCACCCCAACAGGGGTTGAGTTATGAAAAATTGTTTAAAATATTTCCATTATTCAAGCCTAATTATACAAATTTTAGAGCCAATTGAAGCAAGCAGTAAAATCCTCCCATAAAAACTTTATTACCCATTTCCCTCTCAGTTAGGGGTTGATATTCAAGAAATCCAAAACATGTTATTCAAATTTTTTATCATAATCGTAAATACCAACTTTCTTTCATACAAATTTAACACACAATAATAATGTCAAACCTTATTAAGTACACATTTGCACTCATAAACCCAAAGAACAAGATTTTTCATACAAATAATCATTTCCCCTTTTCAAAGGGGTCGAATTTCCAAAAATCCTTTCTTAGTGGATTCTTACATCACAAAAGGAGCCTACTTTCCAAATTTCGTATTTCTACCCTAAGCTGTCTGATGATGTGTCAGTCGGGACACTTCCCTTTTATAATTATTTCAGTCACAATATTATTATTATAAATATGGAAAAGTTTTATGACATTCAAATAATATTTGTAGTTTTTCTATAAAATTATTACATGTAGAGTACATCACAAATAATAAGTTACTTGTGGTGTGATTGTGTGGGTAGTGCAATATAAAGGCTTTATTGCTCATAATTATTATGATGTGATTCGACATTAAAAAGTCTACAGTAATTTTTCAGAAAAGTAAGTATTTATTATGAGTTTAAGATATCATTTTTTATTACGACTCACTTGAACATAAAATATGGTAAATAAATGTATTGTACACACTGAGATAAGACATATTTCTTGAAATTTGTAGTGTGACAGTCTAGTTATGTGTAAATGCTGTGTCATATTGAAAGTCACCTATCAAATGTACGTGAATTCATGCCGCTTAGGTATTATATAGGAACATGAGAGATAAGTTTAGTTGTTATCAGTGTGTTAAATTGCATGATAACTTGCCGCTAACATGTGGCAGGTTTTCTAAAGCTTGTAGCTGCTTTTATTGTTAATACTTAACTGTTTTGCTGGTGAACAGTTATGGATACATTTGCAAATTGGTTTCATAACACTATTTTCAAGTTACATAAAAAAGGAAATTATAAGTTTGAAATAGTTACAAAAAAGTCTTGGTTTGTTTTGCTATTTATCATAATTTTTAGGTACAATAGTTATTATTAGTCATTGTGAAATGAGCTTTGAAATGAGTAGCATTGAGTAATTTGTTAATTTGAATGACTCATACATTGTAGATTAGAGTCCACTTTAGCTTTGTAGTTTGTTTCCTGTTTCTTTTAATTGTATACTTGTGTACCACTTGTGCAGTTTAGATTATATGAATGTAGTGAGTTAATAGTTAGTATATTTAGATTTCACATTTACCCACAGAGTAGTAAGCAAATGGAGTGATAATGTGCGGGAGAAGGGCGCTAAAGGCAACACGAACACCGCGACACTCTTCAATCGGAATTACGCTGAATGACACTTCGACGGCGATCGTCCAATGAAAGACGTATCTCCCCCCCGCGGACCTCACAACTTCGGTGAGTGCGATTCGTTAGGGAATATGTGTATAAGCGCTCCATTTCGTTACTACTCTGTGCTTGACAGTACGTATGTTTGTAACTGAACCCAGTTAAATTTTTATAAATCAAGAATGAAGATCCTTATCAAAATTCTGGAACAGATATATCTATTATTGTTTTGCTGGTATTTCTGAATCAATATTAAAAGGTAAGACCTTTTTCAATATAAAAAAGTAACTGGAACTTTGTAGGTACATAGGTAGGGTTTAATAGGTTTTAGGCTTTTTTCTTGATAATTAATAATGACGGGAATAAGAAGACAGCCCAATTATGTAACAGTGTTGGCAAACACAATTGAATATAATAGGTTGTCTATGACTCAAACGACTAATCTAAGAAGTTTATTCCCATTAAAGTTACATAATTAGGTTACTGATTTCTCTTTCCAATACAGTGGGATAAAATAGATCTTTGGGCAATGGTAAATTCCCTTCGAATGGCTTAGTATCAGTTTAATAGATAAGGTAATTTATCGTCGTTGTTGCTTCGTCGTGGTCGGTATTTTCCGACCACGCCACTTATATCATAATGGTTATGGTAACTAGTGTTGAACATTTTCTATTCACTAATAAGGTTGCATTACCTAATGGTGTTTTAATTAAAATTAATAAACGTTTTTCATAAAACCATTAACGACAAAATGGATACTGGCCTCGATCGTTTGATTATATCGGATTGGCGTGCGTATACACGTATCAGCATATAACTAGGCTTATTTATTGTTGCCAATAGCCTAACACCATCTTTTTGAATTTCTATACTTATGTTGTGTAGGTTGTCTCTTTGCCTTGAAAATATTTGGTAGGATTGTAACAGTTTATTTAGGATACCACCGCGCTAGTTGGGTAGCGGAGGACGGCATTCGCTCCAGTAAATAATTGATATTCAAATTATTTAGCTGTATGTTGTCAGACGAAAGTCGACTTTATGTGAGAAAATACTAAGATGATGATGAGCGAGTAGAAGGCGAAATAATTATACGTAGCTCGATCTATTGTGCTTTTGCGCATTAATTTAAAAAAAAAAACGGGGATGAATAGGGCATAAATTACCGCATTGTGTTTCAAAGGGACTTAAAAGCATTTCTCAGATCTCGAACGTGGACAGTTCCAATATTAGCAAATTCAGAGAAGTGCTCTAGAATTTTCTTAGTAAACTTATGTACATGAGCATTAACAATGAATAATATAACTATTAGTTGATGAGAGAACATAAAAGTTGCATTAGTTTTAATAGATAGATTGTATTACTTGTCTCAGGTGGCGTGACCATTCATTGTGATGCCGGTGGATGCTGACCTCAACCGTACAGACGTGGTGTCGCCTGGTTGTGAGCTGAAGGGCCTGCGCACTTGGAAAGACATTTGTTTGGTACGAAATTCACTTCAACATCAGGTATGCACTCCCCTTAACCACAGCTTCGTATAGTTTTTACGATCGTGAAGAGAAAGTACCACTCCCCGGCAGCTCACTTTACTTTTGAATCTGAATCACTTCCAAATATTGTTTCCGCAAGGAGCTCAGGGTTCCTCTTTGTTCCAAATCATTTCTCTTTTGTTTTTCTTTATTAGCATATGAGTTGCAAAATTCACGATGTTACCTTGACTAAGTGCTGAAAACAAAGCTTGGTATTCGGCTATTCGTACTTTGTTCTTATTAAGAAAATATTTGACACTTATCGTGCATTCATAGTTATCAGAATATGCAGTCTTGAGGGAAATTATGTCAGCAAAGTGTTATCTTTGAGCATAACTGTTCCTAATAATAGATGTTTGTAAATTGGCCAGTTGCTTTAGTTGAATGTGCTAGGTATATTTCTTTACCCGCCATTTGTGGGTGCCAAATAATGGAGTGCTAAAACGTTTTACGAAACACGTGATGTAGTACTGCGTCGTCCTCAGCAAGAAATCGTTTTCGAGTTCCACGTGCTCTTATTTCATTGACCTTTCTTCAATGTTCTTTCTCGGTCTTTGTCTCTTTGTTATAAACTTGACTCAATTATCACGTCGAAGTCTTAACCTGATAATTAGTCACGCTTTGTTTACATTAAATATGAAGATAGTCGGTATCGGGGGCGTCTTGTTTTGCCGAGGGATGGACGTGGTGCGTGTCCCGCGCGGCGATGATTAGTGGCGGAGCGGTGGCGCAGCGGCGGCGGGCGCGTGTGGCCGCGGAGGTCACCGCCCCGGCCAGGACTAATTCGGGGGAGATCGACGACTTGCACCGTCGCGGCTTTGTCTGCGTCCGTCGCCTCCGCCGCCGCACCGACCACTCCGCACGCATGGCTTTGTTTGTGTACGCGCTCGTCTCATACGAACTTTTCGCCATTATCATAAAACTTCTTGTCATTGACAACAAGTGCGCAAAACAGTAGAGGTAAATAACGCCTCAACACATTGAGGTTATTTTCATCAAGTTGCAAAATTATTGTGGCCTCGACTTGAGAGTGCGTTTTATCCAACTACGCAGTCTGTTAATACCAGGTTGAACGTCCGTCGACATTCAAATATTGATCTTTATTGGTGATTTCACTTTTATCTCAAAGTGCATTGTACTGAGGATTTTTTAAAGTACTGTTTTCTAAGATTCTTCAAACATGCTTCAAACGATTATAACTCTTTGCTCCAGCTTACTTTCGACTATTATAATTTATTGTGATTTTATTTTAAACCTCTACAGTAGGTAAAGCTACATTTTTAGTTCCGAAGTTTTAACAAACCATGACTTGAATTATTTTAAGTGTTAGTGCACTCAGTATTGTTTTCGTATTGAATGAGTAATGTGATTGTTTTTGTTAGGTAAATCTAAATACTTGAAAGGGGCCTTAGTTATGCCTTAGTGTTACAGTTAGCCATTAATTACTTCGAGGAGCATCGTTTATATCGATAGACTTGTTTAGTAGATGGCGCGGGAACAAGTTCTTGTTTACACCATCATTGCTGTTGTTGCGAGATCAGCAAGAACAGTTTGTGAATAATCAAAATAAAACATCTAGGTCTCCTGCCTATGTACATTTTGCAAATAAATATTGTGATTATGTTAATTTTTATTTGAATATGGTAAATGGAATTAATGAGATTCCTATTTGACATTTCTAACAAAGCTGTTCACATTTATAGGACGAATGTACGGACAATCGTACGTGTTGTGTTGTCAAGGTGATCCTTTGCGCAGTTTCTGTTACAGCGTGAAAATGCGTACAATGAAAAGACTCGTGATTACTCATTATAATAATCAGAAATTAAAATTGATTTGAGGAAAGTGCTGACTCATAGATGTTTCTCAATACGAAGCCGTGAGTCATGCATCAACTGGGTAAGCCCAGAGAGACTACCGTCCGTAGGATTGGATCAAATAAGTGGCCTAAGAAGTGCTCTGAGAATGTGGTCGTGGTGGCGAGCGACGTCTAGCTATACGATGTGCGATGCGTAGTGCTCGGCCAAGATGGGCGATCGCGTCAGATCGGACATGTGTTTGTCAGCGAGCGAGCAGTGGCTTGTTTGTATTGGTGAGTGCGTGCGCGTGTAGAATGGAATGACGCGAATAGTTGCAGGCGGCGGCGGGCGGCGCGACCGCTGCCGCTCCTCGCTCAGTTCTCGCCAGTTCGTCGAGCGCGTCGGAGCTCGTCCCGCGTGGCCGATACACTCGTTACATGTTACTAATACAGTTTTCAACATCGGGTGCTACTATTGCACCTTATCTTTCAAGATAATTGTGCGAATTAGTGCGCTACGTTTCTCCAATACGTTTTTATGTGTCAGTGATATCGTTTTTGTGACTTGAAGCGCTTTCGAGCGTAGTTTCTACGTGGCCATGGGCTTGTGTTCCCACTCGAAGGTAATATAGTTAAGTGTGCGTTGTTTTTGTGTGCGTCTGTGTTTCGAGATGTGTCTGAGAGGAGCCTGTGCGCCACCTAGACGAGGCTGTTTGAAGGCCGCCGCCCCGACCTTGGTGTCAGAAGGTCAACGTCCTCACGTGTTCAAAACTTTATGCAATTTGTAACATCCAATTGTTTTAGAAATATTTTAATGCCGAGATAGCAATTAGTGTCTCGGTTGACTTGTTCTATTCATGTGTAGACAATGTACCCTGTACATACCTACCTAGGTGTATAGTGATTGTTCGTTCATCAATGTCGCATCGGACCGACATAGCTCGGTTAGCTAACACCGACGAAGGTTGTGCACCATATTAATGAGTTGAAAACATCCATTAATAATCGTTTAATAATAGGCACTTATTTAAATCTACATTTATTAGTGTAATAATCAGACATCACAAGTTACAAGTAATAAAGTCATTAGCTTTGTTGGTCAATTGGCAATGTTGCAACAAAGGATTCATTTACTTCATCGTGTGTTATATGCGTAGGTAATATTATATTTACATAAAAACATAACCTCAAAAGGCCTTTTACAAGGTCTAAGTGATTGACAGCTGGCGTATTCTAACTAAGATTTTTCCATATTCACACACTACATTGAGAAACAAATACATCCAAATATATTTAAAAAGAAATACGAATGAATATTTTAAATTACAAAGTACATACCTAGTTACCTACATACTTAGATCAATGTGAATTTACTTGGGACAACGTTCACTTGAAGAAAGTTATGAACTTGATGAAAAGTTTAGGTTTCGATGACCACAAAATTCGTGATCTGATAACTCATATCTTAGCTAACCTAAAATTATGACTGATCATCGTACATACTCTGTCACGTTCTTAGTGTGTCGCTGTTATCATAAAATTGTTATTGCGCATATTGTTTGTATATAGACGTATGCGTTTGTCATTAACTTAATCTGATTCCGAGAATTTGAATAGCATTAATATACCGTATTGTAAATACTTTTTGTATTAACAACAAGCAGGTAACTATGTAACCCGTTTTGTATGAATATTAAAATGTTTTGAATAGGAAACGTCATAATTTGTATATACATACATATTTTGTCTTTATGATAAACCCTAGAATTATAATTATATACCCACCTGTTGATAAATAAAATTGGGTACGCGACTACCTATTTATAATAATGTCGTATGTTACTAGCAACTAGTAGCAAAGTGTGTAGTGAGCATTGTGTTTCAAACAATGACAGCGCGTCCATTGTGTTGAATAGGCGCGGACGAAAGAGAGAGCGATATACTCGCAATGATATGAGAGTGGAGCTCGCGGAGTGTCACAGCTGCGCTGCGTGTGCGCGATCAGCTGACGCTGCGGCGGCCATCTTGCCGTGCGTGTTCGTTGTCGCCGCGTCATTGTGCAGTTGATGACGCAAAATTCTTCCTCTAATGCTAATGTCATTGTCCTTCCCGTCCTGGCTGTTTGCATTGTCACCTTATTGATTTTTGAACGAGCCAGTTTGAATGATGAATAGCTTCTACATATACCGGATTGTTCCTTTGTTGTGAAACCACCCGGAACTGCGGAAGATATTGCAAGACCCTGGCTAGTCTATTTTTGGTCAGAAGCGTTTCCGCTAAGATAGACACACACGCATATTCTGCTTGATCACGGACAGATGTTACTTTATTGCCATTCTAATTTTTTTTGCTAAGAACTTGTGCTGGGGAAAAAATCTTTGACCTCGATTAGCGCGTCATCGTACAGTTTCCGTATTTTTGTGTAGATTGTTTTTGTTTGATAATATATTTTGTTTAGCTAAAGAGGTATCTTCTCTAAAATAAAATCGCATTTTAGACGCGCAGTGATCCCGCTATAATGTCGTCGTACCCATTCTTCGTGTCAAGGCGGATTATAAAATATTAAAACTGTCGGACGGAAGATATTTTGAAATGTTTCTGACGATATAAATATATCTTCTACCTAATTTGTAAACGCAGGCAATGTGAGAAATGTGTTAGCAGTTGAGTGAAGCTGAGTCAGTTCATCGTGCTTCTAAGCTTCTGTAGCCTTTGCTAGGTACCAACTTACCAAGTAGTAATCTAAAGTACCACCGAAGCCGGGTTTTCGTAGGATTTTTCTTGCGCTGCACGATTTTTGTGTCTTGTACCGTTACTGTTACCGTTGATCGAGTGGTCAGACCTGTATCTTGTCTCAACCAGACGTAAATTCGAGCACTGTACCTATGTATAGAACTGAGTTGAGCTTTCATGCGCGTTATGGGGCTCTCGTCGACCTACATACATATTATTTGTGGGAAGTAGCCTGAATATCAGTGTTTTAATTCACTGATACCATTAATAGCTTCAGCTGTTTTTACTCATTGGTTATTAGTGTTACTTCCTATTCAATGTACCTATTCATTAAATGTTTCTATAGCTTCTTCACGAAGGGTTTTGACCCTTGAGCGATTTTATGTGAATCTTGACCTCGTGCGCGTCTATTTTGTCCACGTATGATTATGTAGGTATGTTGCGTTACCAGATGATCATTATATTGTTTTGTATGTTTGATGACTTCATTGCTCAGATACTTCTTGGTTATGCCATTTGTGACAATAGTTCCTTACTAATAAAATAACGCAGTATTGTTAGTTTCCTATTATATGACGCATGCTATTTATAAAATTTACCTTAAATCACTTATAGGAAAAGATAAATGGTACTCCGTACAAGTTACGTGACACTTTAAAATCCCTGTAGTAGGTAAATGAGCGATTGAGTTAATAAATAATAATACTGACTGAAATACGTAGGTAAGTTTCCTTCCTTGGTTTGCGTCGGCCTTGTTACACTCGTTTACCCATGTTTATTAAAAATAGTTGAAAAATGTTGTTCCATCTGTTCGTGGGTGGTAATTTTACGCTTGACTGGTGGTATCTGTTCTCTGTAGGGGTGGTACGTGGGCACATGTGTCACTAAAGGGTGCAGTGCCATCGGTGGGCTGTCACGTCATATGGCCGGTGATTATGTGTGTGTGTGTCGGTGCACCGCGAAGCGGGTCGCGCTCGAATTGCGTAGCGAACACTCGGCAAGTGGGTCAGCGGGGCACGGCTCAGCACGGCCCGACCGACGCCGTCGTCGCGACGTATCTCACACACACGCGCGCGTCGCAGTGAAGAACTCTGTCATACATACCTTGGAGGATTTATCTAGTCGTCGCCACTATTCTCAGGATACCAACATTACATTTGCAATCACTCGTTCAGAACAAATTATTATTAATTTGTCGCGGGACCTTTAGAACACTATTCGTGAAACTAATGCCACTTGGTCCATCCTTATCTAAACACGTCCACCCTGTAACAGTTCGAAATAAATACCTACCAAAACGTTTGAACTGATAGCGTGAATTTGGCAACTTGGTAAATATGGCCGTTATTGTACTTATTGCTATAATTGAACATCACGTTTCCGTCTACTTGAATAGGTTGATAGTCGCCTTGGCATACTTATTTGGTATCAATATTACTTAAAGTTATTAATTGCTGCATGCAACCAGTCTCTAATTTACTAAGTTATTCTTCGTACGAAATGTTGTTATTTCACGATATTTTTTCGATGCACCAACCAAAAATGAATGATAAATAAAATATAGAAAAATTATACCTATATGTAAAGAAAAATACTTAATAAAATACTTAAGTACATATCTTATTATATTGAAAACGATTTTTCCGAAATACTGGGGTAAAGTAGGTAGGTACGTAATTTCCTAAAACGTATTTCTCACAGCAAGGAACAACAGTGTGTCGTAATTACTCGACCAATTAAAATTAAAAAGTAGGCTAATGAAAAATATATTAAACGCACACAACCCACACGAATGTTTATTTTACAACACGTTCGGATCGACAAAGTGAGCGAATTCCATTGAATTAGTTTCTCAACTAATCAGTTAGTAGCGTCAGCGTTTCTCTGTCACGTAGGTACGTTACACAGTGGACTTTGGACGAAGATGAAGAGTGCAGTGAATGTGATGTGATGCGTAGTCGGTACATTGATATAATAATGGCGGCGCGAGCGTGCGCGGGCGCAGACGCTTTGCACCCCTGCGTGCAGCCCGGTCGATGACTCCCCAAGTCCCTGGCCCGGTGCTAATGACCTTACCGCACACTCTCCACTCTTAACAGTATTAATGGCAATTTTTGTAGTAGGTATGTTTAACAGTTTCATTTCACATTCGGCAAAGGAATACATACAATACGCTGCGCTCACGTCTGAATTCAGTATTGACGCATTCGGTTTCTTCTCGTCACGTTTAGAGCGGTACTAGTGATAAGTTTATTTCTGCGTCAGCAACACAATAAGTCATGCTCGGTAGATTAGGTAATTCATTTCCACGGGTATTTGCAATAGGTTTCTGTATTTGCGGGGTTAAATCTGTATTTTACACGTCAATGGTTAACACGCTGGCTGATAAACGTCAGGGGGTGCGGTTGAAGAAAGTAAATATTTTTTAAATTATTTCTTGGATTGTCGCCGAGGTTGGTGCAAGAGGTTACTGCAATATCGATTTATTTTTTGTCGATACTGTTGACAAGATATGCAAGTGTTGTTAGTTTAGCGACCTTGGCGTGGGGCGCGGGGCACGCGGGTGATCCGTTTCGCGGGCGCGTTCCACTTTAGCGTTAGCTCTCTCTTGTTACGCAAACCTGTCGTTATGCATATTATGTTTGCTTCTACGAAATCATATACTACGTCTAATACCACTTTCTACCGTGATAATCATGTTCTGTATACTGATACGTTGTCTCGATGCTTTCGACTGTTTCTTTATCTTATGATACGGATGTTTCGTGCCTACCTATGTACCTAAAGCTTTTGGGGACGATTGTACTTGTCTAAGTTTTGAAGATGTTCATGTATAATAATGGAATTGTTTGTTTGTTACAGGGCCCGCTACGATCCTGACATAGACGGAATAGTCACAGCTCATCGGCAAGGAAAGCCACTAGCCACGGCCACTGCAAGCCAGAGATAATCAAGTCTAAATTGAAACGTTATTAAGTGCAGCATACTTGCCGTTACTATTGTAGAACTTTGTGTGATACGACAAACAAGTGCAATATACAATTAGTGCAATCGTACATTTGACTATTGACTCGAGTGAAGTGATTTTGTTGTATTAACAGTGAAATTATATAGTGGAACAATGGAGCGTGAATCGAATCCGATGGAGACGTTGTGCCGCTCGGGGTGCGGATTCTACGGAAACCCCTCAACAGACGGACTCTGCTCAGTATGCTTTAAGGTACCCCATGTTAAATACACTTACATTCAAACTAACATTATTAATCTTAAACAGATTCAGTGTAGTTGTTCTGTAGAGTGCTAGAAAAATAGAATGCGACTTGATTCATTGGTTAAAACAAGATCGAGAGATTGTACTCCTGGCTCCAATTCCATACTCAATTAATTGTGCCGTTGAACATATGCGAAATAAGATGTCAGCTCTTTAAAACTTTAAGTGATGCTGATGACTGCGACGTTGCATTTTAAATTCCTACAGCTTTTTTAATAAGGTTGGTTCCAACTATGAAAATGTAAACAAATTGTTCAGAAAACGTATCTGAGGATGCAAATTAGCAATGAATACATAAATAATAACATAATTTAATAATAATGAAAACACTTAAGAATTACATAATAATAACCTGCATATTCTTACGCAATACATAAAATAACTAATATACTATACCTATATACACAAACCTAATCATATATAATATATATATACATAATTATACACCCAGTTAAGCACATCTAATAATATTTAATTGTTTGAATTGCAACTTAGCTCTCTTTGTCTCTCCTAAATTTTGCTGTGCCCGACAGGGTCCATATTGTTCTTTTACATAGTATATACCATCTATGTAACATCCGTGCCTCGGAAAGCACGTTAAGCCGTTGGTCCCGGCTGTCATTCGTGGATCTTTGACAGTCGTTACGGGTCGTCAGTAGCCCGAAAGTCTGACAACCAGTCTTACCAAGGGGTATCGTATTACCCAGTAACTGGGTTGTGGAGGTCAGATAGGCAGTCGCTTCATGTAAAATACAGGTATTCAGCTGCATCCGGTTAGACTGGAAGCCGACCCCAACATAGTTGGGAAAAGGCTAGGCAGATGATGATACCATCTATGTAACACATATGGAATGCAATAAAGATTTGAGTATTGAGTAAATTGAGTGCTTTGATTTGATTATTTTAATACTTAAACTCGAAATTCTAATTTTAAAACACCTTTTTGACAATAATTGAGGTTAATTTTTCAATTACATTTTAATAATGTTATTGAAACAATAATTGTTGTGAAAAGTGTTGAGATATTAAGTTAATCTTTCAGTGAGCGCTTGTGTAAGAATTTTACCCGAGCAGGGACAGACTATAATATTATATCGATTACTGATCACCACTGTCTGTATAAATAAAGTGTACCTACTTTGTACAGACAGTGGTGATCAGTAATCGAACGTCGTATGTTGTGACTTGTGACTGATGTCGTGCAGTTTTTATTATCCTTTAGGTAAACTTTTGCGAGTACCAACGAGACTAAGATTGCTTCTATGACCTTAGATATGATTGATGACATGTCTAAAAATAAACTTCACGATATTGCCCAAAACTGTGTAGCAACTGGAAACATTGGTAGCTGATACAAATCATGCTGGAAGCACGTTTTTATGCAACGCCAAACACGTCTACCGACGCGACTCGGTCCATTTAAGTGCGACCGCACAGCCATATCGGTGGCGTGATGCGAGAGTAAGACCGCATCCAGTTATCCCGCTCTCTCCGCCGCCGATTGGTTAGGCAATTGATTGGCTCATTTGCGCGGCTGGCCTCGGTATGGCGTTCAGTCGTTTTTGTTACAATTATTTTCGTTGTACGTTTCAGGAGGCTTTAAAGAAGAAGCAACAGCCGCCGGCGTCATCACCGTCGCCCGTGTCGGCGCCATTTGTGGCGGCGCCGTCGACGCCACTGGCCGCGGCCGCACCCACCGTGCCCAGCCTCCCTGCGCAGCCGCAGACCCACACAGATGTGAGGCCACACTTCTCTTATTTGTACGCCCACCACACGCACCGCCATTCACGACACCACCGCTCGCCACTTACACTTAACTTTGGCCATGCATACGCCCATTTCATTCAACCGAACGTTAACTTTCGATAGAACACGTTCCGTTATTTTAAGAATAGTCTAGAGTCGACGGGGTAAACAACTTCACGATCAACTCATTTCATTTCCAGGGACCTCTAGATTTGCATAAATAAGCAACAACATGACGAGTCATACACAATCATGTATTTTGGTCGTACAAATGCATAAAAGTAGTAATTATAACACATTATTGTAATGCTTTATCATTGTTTATAACGACTTAAATATAAGCTAAAGAGTGAAACTAATGATAATACAGGTTTAAATGACATTGTGTGGGCTAATGAGGTTATCAAGGAATTTAGAATAACTTCCCAAGTCAGACTGATAACGTGGGACAGTCGCGCTGCTAAGACCAGTTGCATGCTTGTAGTATGGAAGATTATGGGGTCATTAGTCTGTTAATGCACTTTTGCTAGTAATTCGACAATAACTCTACTAAAAATTGGTTTTACTGTCTAGTTCTATCGCTGAGTGCCATCTTAGCCTTGCTTTCTTTATTACATTTGAGTCATGTTTAAATGAAACAAAGAAACTTAATTTTTTCAGCACTGCTGCTAGTAAGTGCGCAAACATTTGGTCGTAGATTACGTTCCTTATCACAAACTCTTTGTGTCAATAACATTAATTCTGTACTATAATTTGAATGGTGGTGTTGGATTTTTGTTCCAATGGCATCGCAGGTAAGATGACTGCATTATTTCGAATGTTTATATGTATGTAGTTATTATTTATTTAGTTGAATCTAAAGGAATATTACCTTCTAGGGAATTTCAGATTGGTTGTTAATGATAGGGGTAACCGCCTGACGTGTTTGTTGATAAGTGTTTTTGTGATACGGCAGAAAACAAAATAAGGCCAAGCTTCCGCTGATATGATTTCATTGTATTGATATCGTCTAAATACGAATATTTGTGACGTGACTTCATAATAATGATTCACAAGAAAAACGTCCGACCAAAAAAAAGAAAGCTATTCTCTGCGCTGAGTTATTAAGCTATTTCGAGATAGGTACAGCTCGTATTGTTTAATCAGCAATAAAAAAGTGATCTTATTGCGGATATAATACGTTGTTAGGTACATGTGCACCAACATTTCAGATTCACGATGTTGTCGAGGCTAGCGTGAGACCATTTTTATCAAACGTGTGTGTCACTACTCACTGCAATAACTCGTGTACGTCGAATGAGGCGATGCTTAGCGGAATAGTTGGCATAGTAATAGTTCGCAAAAGTAAATAGTAATACTAAATGAAACAAATATCATTTTCCTACTCCCATTTTGTGGATAGACGTATGTGTGGGTCAGTGACGTTACCTCTAAAACTAACTAATATTATTTTATATGTATGTAAACTTTTTGCTCTAGAACCACTGGCAGCCTAGCTTAATTTTTTTAAAACAAAAACTTCACGTCTAGTTGACATTGCGTTTACAGCAAGGAAAACCAAAAAATATTGCTTTGATTTACTTTTACAAAACAAATTCAATTTATATTTATTTATTTAACAAAACATCTGTTTGTTTTTCAATAGCTTTTAAAATGTAACATTTTTTATTACTTTAGTCCCCCCATGTCATTGACTTGAGATGAGGGGCACCTTTACATCGTAACTTGTAAAGTGTTTACTGCTCCGAACGATTAAAATACGCAGCGATAATAATATATATTATATTCATATCTTAGTAGTAGTTTAGCCACTTAAAAAAAGTTACAATAAAATTTGAAAGCGTTAAATCCATGCGGACTTCTGTGAACAATGTTGGTTTGCAGTCAAAATGCCCAACCTGAAGTCAACAAAAAATCTGAATAATGGAAAATGACCCTAGCAAAAAGGACTCGAAGGGGAAGAGGATATTCAAAAAAGCAATTCGTCGTAATAGTAAATCCAACAACAGTAGTCAGAACTCAGCCTTAGAGCAAGGCATCGGCGTGACACGATCTAAGAGCTTCGAAAACAAACGTGTTTCCATCGAAATTAACGACAGCGCGCCACTGCCGACGCCCGACGGCACCAAGGAGAAGGTGGACGCAGCTCAGAAGATAAAACTAGAAGACAAATCTCAGAACCAGGAATGTGCTCTAACGAGCCAGGATCAGCCCACGGACGCGGGCCCGAAGAAAAACATCGTTGGCTCGCAAGATGCTCGTAAGCAGAACCTACAGACGCCCTCCGGGTCTAACAAGGGCGTCAAAATATCTTCTCCGAGGCTGGAGATAAAAGATGAGCGCCCTTCGGAAGCAGCACCAGGTGTCAAAAAGAATCTTAAAAGGGTTGGTTTTCGCTTTGTTGTGGGTTTCTAACATTGTCATTAGCACTCATTCTAGTAATTTACGCAGTTTTAAAGTTACGTTTCATGTTCGCTAGGCTCCAGTGCGTTTTACTTCTTGGCCATGTGTGTTCACGTAAATGTATGCGTGCCTCCATTATCGATCAATACATAGATAAACAAAATTAATTGTCCAATTTTTATTAATGCGGTTCGAAGTGTTTGCCTCATATTTAATTATTTAGTTTATTATTTGTGCGCTAGGTATTTTTTTATTACTCAACTAACGTAGGGGCGGGTTTGCGTTTCATACATACTACATTACTTCATAATTACAGCATTTTACTCCATTGAAATGAAATACTAATATTTTTTTAAATAAATTTCAGAAATTGGAAGAGGAGAGCGGAGCAGGCACAAGTGGTGGCGCGAGCACTGGTACGTCGGACACGGACGCCGACGACAAGGATCCCAGCAAGGACAAAAAGAAAAAGAATAGATGCGCCGTTTGCCGCAAGAAGGTTGGCCTCACAGGTAAACGATGCCCCATAATAATGCTCATAAAAACTCCCAGTCACATGTTGTATAAAAAAAAAAACCACTGTCCATTACTGAGTTTCATGTGAAGTTCAGACTACCGGGCACTAACTTGCCTGATCGTCGGAAAACTATTTTTTGTATAAAATGAGTCGTTTTTGGATGCTCACGATATTATTACGATAATTTCCCTCATACATCTGTAAGCAATTACAATGTGTGCAAAAAGAGTTGACAAAGCTTTGAATATTTGAAGGCAAAATATCATTTTCTACCGAATTAACTAAATCCGCTTCACATAACCTTCATGCTTTAGTATTTCACGACATTTGAATCTCTGATAGCAAACATATTACACCATTGTGTGCTAAATATATTCACACACACACACACACATCAACTGAGTCAACAATGTATGTGCATTCAGCAAATAGCAACAATTGTTAGCTGAGCAAGCGATAGCAATTCTAACTTCCAAAATTATACCTGCTGGTACATAAATGGCAAACTAGTATCGTTGGATTAGAGAAATGTATGACATGTAACTGTTTCGTTTCGCCGCCTATGTTTGTGTTAATGGCATGTGTGAGTATATAGATGTGTATGGTGGTATTGGCTCAGGGTTCGAGTGCCGCTGCGGAGGGCTGTTCTGCGCCGTGCACCGGTACAGCGACAAGCACGAGTGCTCGTTCGACTACCGGGAGCTGGGCGCGCAGGAGATCCGGCGCAACAACCCCGTCGTGGTGTCGCAGAAGATCCACAAGATATGAGCCTGTCCGCCTGTCCGCCTGTCCGCCTGTCCGCCTGTGCGCCGCAGGACCTCCCTCACCGCACCGCATTACATACGTTTTATGATTTTCTCTAAATAAATATTCGATCGAGTTTGTGTTTCTTATTTGCATTTTGTATGTATTTTTGACTGCAGGCCGGCGGCGCCGCGCCGTCGCTCGTTCAGTTTCCGTTTCGTTTCTATTTTGTCTGACGAGCGCTCCTCTGCCTCGCGACTGACACGACTGTTCGGACGACGCGACTGCGCAGGAAACACAGACTCGATCTACTGTATTTAGATTTATTTGTGGCGAGAGTTTTACTTTTAAATTTTTATTAAAAGTTGTAGATAATGTTCGTTTCGGGTAGGACTTCAGGATTATTTTTTTTTGAGATAATAAGTAGAGTTTGAATATTGTCCGTTCACCTCCATTGTAAATATTAGATATAATTAATTATAGAAACAAATCCTATATATTGTAAAAAATTAAAATTCCCAAAAAAAGCTACATTGTTATGATTCCAACGGAGAGCGTAGCGCGCTTGTCTATATCGACGTAACAATGATATGCTGGGGCCGGACGCCGGACAGCGGCTCTCCGTCGATCGCCTAGTTGTACATTGTAAAGGAGTTCGCTGCCGCCGACTTGACTCGTGTTTGTGACAAACATTCGATACGTGATATGAGTAGTGGAGCTCCACGAAGCCGCATCTGTGCTAGACAACGATTAGTTCGCGACTGTGCGCACCGCGGCGACGAGCACATCTCGGACTGTGAATTAACATCATCTTCAAATTGTTAGTAATGTTATTTTGGTTTGGGAAGTCGTCGCTTTCTTATTTGTCTTAACATTCGGCATAAGTGACCTAGTGTTTAGCGAGATTGTGGTGTGTATCGGCTAAGGTGAGCGCGCGGCGGCTGCGGGCGTGCGGCCGCGCGTGTAGCTCGGCCTGCCGGCCACGTGCGCACGCGGCCGTGCCAACCGCGCGGCTCGCAGCGACGCGGCCGCACGCGCCGCTCCCACGCCGCTCCGCTCTTTGTGTGAAAATTTAAAGTAAGCATATGGATAGTTATAAATATTATAAGTAGTCGACACTTTATATTATTACACATATAAGTAGAAAAGAATTATTTAGCTTTTTTTCTTTTAATCACAATATTATTCAAAATTGTAAGTTGTATTATGTAACTTGTTCATTTTAGTGGTGAAGTTGAACCAATAATAACTATGTATCGCTTCGGTCGTTGTCCACGGTAGACTAACTGATTGGTTGGACTTAATTATTTAATGACTTTTGTTGTATATTTTGTTAGGTCATTGATTAATTTTGGTCTTTTCGCTTGAACCTAATCGGATAAAGATGATGTTAATGAATGATTTTTCCTTCTATCTTGCTGTTTTAATTTAGTTATTCTCTTATTAAAGTCATTAAATTTTCAGGAACATAAATGTTTTTATTATTTTATTAAACCTACTTCCTACAGCATACACTACACACTTGACATGACTGAACCCGATCTGGGAGTAAAGATACATGGAATGCATTTAATTCACTATCACGCACAGCTATACAGCTCTTATAAGCAAAGCACAATGTAGATGTGACTCAGGCTGGCTGGACAAATCTTCAAAATAGCTCGCATTTAACTAGGTCAATAAAGGACTTTATGTGACGGCTAAACACCCTTATTTCAGAATTTGTAACGCTACAGAATCTTAGATAAACGATCGAAAACGTGTCCAGCCAGCTTGAAAAAGCACTTTTCGCTAGTCTCTCCATCTCAGTAACAGAAGTGATTTTGTCGACTTTTTGCATATCAACGGGCGTCACATATGTAAGTATGCTAAAAGTTTTGTTAAACGTACAGCGGTTTAGTAGAAAAATGTAAAAATCTGTATCCAGCCAGCTTGAATTTACGTATAAAACTTCTGGCTGGCACTTCCGAATCTCAATAACGGGAGCGTTTTCGAATATGGTTCCTTTGCTAACATTGAGTGACGCAATGTGTAACAGTTATAACGTTTGATTTATGGCTTCACATGTAAGGGTTTACGAGAAATCAATAAAAACTTAATGTCCAGCCAGCCTGAGTTCAAGCTGGCTGGACATGTATCTCCGCTGCCTGATGATCCTTCATATATATCCCTTCGGCCTTCGATATAATATGTTCAAAATTTTGTGATGGGGACGATAGTGATAACCTGAATTTGTGACGGAGAAACTTTGCGTAGTTTCAAAGATATTGATCATTTAAATTTTCCCATACAAACATCCATTAATATTGTGAGGTGACCATAATTTTTACATAAATAAAGGATTTCTTTTTAATCGACTAATCGGCCGGCAGCAGCCACGCCTTCTTTGTATTTGATTTTCCCGTCTAAATTCAAGCTGGCTGGACACAGATTTTTGCATTTTTCTACTAAACCGTTGTACGTATCACAAAACTTTTAGCTCGATGCCTGTTAACAATTTATGTGACGCCCATTGATATGCAAAAGTTCGTCAAAATCACTTCCGTTACCGAGATTGCGAGACAACGAAAAGTGGTTTTTCAAGCTGGCTGGATACGTTTTCGATCGATTATATAAGATTCTGTAGCGTTACAAATTCTAAAATAAGGGTGTTTAGCCGTCACATAAAGTGCCCTATTGTGACTTATGTAGTTAAATGCGAGCTATTTTGAAGATTTGTCCAGCCAGCCTGCGTCACATCAATGTAGCAGCTTGAGGTGGCAGCCTGGTTTATACCACTCAGAATTAAAAAAAAAAACGTATTCAGGCTCTTTAATTTTATCTATGTAATAAAAGTTACACTTATGAAGGACTAAGGAAACGAATGCGAGCGCTGGCTGTCCTTACCTACCTTCAAACTGTAGCATGGTCAGTTGCTGGTGGACCTTTAAGCGCAGGCCACCGCCAGCTGGCGGGAGGGCGGGCGAGCCGAGCGAGGCATCGTTTCACCTTTTTTCATACTAAGGTTCACACCGCGAACTACAGAGATAAGCTACCGAAGTATGAAAAAATGTTCGCCCGCCTAGCCCGCCCGCCCGCTAGCTGGCGGTGTGGCCTGCGCTTTAGCTGTACGATGATCTTTTGGCGTATAAGAAAGAATAAACTCATTTCCCATTGGTTTATCCATTGATTTACAAGTGTCAGTGCCATTACTTTTCCGTTGCGATAAAATAATCCTTGGATGGATAGACTCGAGACTTACTGATGTGGTGTGGTTTGTTATCGGGCCACCAATAAACCCAGTAAGAATGGTACCGTGTACAATGAAGTTGGTAATTGGGTGCAATCATTTATATGGGTTATACTCCAGCTAAAATTTTTGGATGCACGCCTTGCTAGTTGCAGATTTTCTTGTTGCCTGATGTGATGTTGGCTTGTATGTATGTCGGGTCCTGGTCGATTCAATTAGGCAAGATCTGCCTCTATCAAGTGTATAAATTAAATGGTGTATAAAAATCTTAAAAAGTTCGATATCTCCAAAACAATCTAATTCTGACCCCTATTTAGCGGGGTCAAATTTTGCTCTAGTAGGTAAAATCTCTTTTAGGAAATTCACCCAATTACCAATAACCCTGTAATAGCTTCCATTATTGGAACTAGCGACAAGATTTTAGGGCTGATTTTCAGTCATCTGATAACTATAATCGAGGAATAATTTTGAAGTAGGTACTGACAGTTATATCATACAAAAACTGTCAAACGTTAATTTTATTCCTCGAATAAAAATTATCTGGCGATGGAACAGACAAGGGCTAATTTTTCTATCCACAAATAATTATTATTCGTGAAATCAAATTGACGTGCGACTATTATTGTATGGAAGAATAATTGTCAAAAATTCCAAATTATTCCTGCGATGAAATTATCTGGAGTTGGAAAAAACAGCCCTTAGAATCATAAAATCAGGATAGGTACCTACTTTAAACATTAAGAACGATTCCTTGTGCGGAAACGTTTTTAGAACGACTCATTGTGCGGAAAGCAAAATAGGTACAACAACATGTTTTATTTGTACGTTTATTTAAAAAAAAATATGGTCACAAAGGTCACATAACGAATTAGGTAAAGTAGGTAGAAAATTCTAACATTTTCTTGATCTGCTCACTAACAGATAAACAATATCACAACCAGACCGCTTAATATTATATAAAACTTTGTACTTCCATCTAAACTCTAGAAATGCTAAGTACAAAATAAGGCTACTTTAGCTCCTAACAGTTTTCATGAAAATAAACATGTAATTTAAGTATTGAATTGTATCTAAAGTATCACATGTTACATAAAATTCTTTGGAGAAAACTTTACTTGACTAGTCAACATAGTGTTTCATATTGATCTGATGTTGTATACGTATATATATTGCTGGGTGGACGTCTTTCTTAGACTTTGGTGACTTTTTTGATCCAGTCGCGTACGCTCGATACCCTGGAGAACACGACGAGAGCTCCGTTGGAGCAGTCGTGGGCATCGTTCTCGACCCAGGAGGCAACGCCGACAATCCTGCCGGTTTCATCAACTAGACCGCTGCCGCTGTCACCCTGTAATAGCAAAAAAGTGTTATTCTGCGAATAAATTTTGAATTTGACAGTTTTTACATACAAAAACTGGCAGACGTTAATTTTATTCTACGGATAAAATATATCTGACTGGTGAAATCGGCCCTAGCGCCAAAGCAGGTAGGAACATTCAACTTCTTCCAAGTTTTTTACAGCAATGGAAGTTCGTGAGTCTTCGGGATTTGTGTTTGAGTTTAGTGCGTTCCGCAATAACGATTCATCGTTAAAATACACATAAGTAGGCGACCCGACAACTGGTAAAGTTATTCTTGCAAATGGGTATTTTAGGAATTGAGAAAATTCGCTCCGAACCGGTTTCACATGGATTGGGGAATACCAGTGAAATAATTTGCCAGCGACCTTTTGTCACGCTTACGAGTATATTGCAACAACACTTCTCAGGGCCATGTGGAAGGCTAATTGGAATACTCGAGTATAGTGGAAATCAGTTTTATGTGCATTTTTGGTGTCACACGTTTTGCAGATTTTTGCCCCACGGGAAATATAAAAAAAGTTCCTGAAGTACCTACATAAGTACACTGACGCGGTCAGTGTACCTAAGTAATTAGTCTCGGACAGTCTCGGTAGTGTATATTTGACGTACTCGAGTCCAATCCTAGCGACTGCCACACCGATAGTTTAAGATTTTTCAATGTTAATTTGGTATCTAGATAACGACGCACGTATGCTGGAATTGGCTGGTTACTTACATTGCAAGCAGAGTCGAACCGCGGTGGGAGTCCCTTAACGCACAGCATGTCCATACGGTTGTACTGCTCCAGGGTCGAGCACACGTCATCACTCTGCACTGCCAGTTCCATTCCGTGCATCTCGTGGCGCATGGTACCCTGGAGGGATAAAGAAAACAAGTTAATATAGCGCGCTTTCGAATGCTTGTCCCTATGTTTACAGACTGCTGTAGGTATTTCGTTGTTCATGGTAATTGCAGTCATGATTTATGAGATGAATAATAAATTCATGCGCCAGTGTTTACAGCATAGATTTCCTCCCAGCAGTTAAGTTTACATAGGAAGTTGAACTAAATTAAAATCACTTTCAAAATAAGGTGCTATTTACATTGAATAGAATCGAGACGATTAAAATGAAAGGCATAGTCAGATGCGGTTGTTACGATGTCAAAAAGAAGAAATTATTAGCTCTCTTGAATTTCTAGGATACAGCTGCAATAGGTATTTATCAACTTCGGTGATTTGATCAATCATGAAACTTATAGTTCTACTTCTAATGGCTTTATTACCACAACTATGTTGGCAGTTGCCACTATTCTGCAAGATAAGTTATATTGATATTACTGGAGTTTTCATGATAATTTCCCCAAATTTCAAAAAGTAAATATTTACGTTTATCTACTCCTTTTCTTTAATTTAATTATACCTATTTGTTCTTTCATGTGGGCGAAACATAACTAATAATCTAGCTTTGAATCTGATTTACCACTGTAAATCTTAACTTATAGAAATGAGATACTCACCCCGAAGTGGTCGGTTCCGTAGCCACCGTATCCGACGTTGAGTCCAGTAGGCAGGCTGGGCTGGTCGTCCAGCTTGGCGGCGGCCATAACCTTTCCATCCAGCGGCAAGGGCTCGCTCAGCTCGGCCAGCAGGAAGTCCCAACGAGCTGCCACCTGTAATGCAAGGTTAGTGGTAAGGTTATATTAAGTTTGGAGGGGATGAGGCTAAAGCAGATTGGAGCGGGCTGTGCAGCAACGCAACGTATTACAAAAAATGTCCTTCATCACTTTCGTACATTTTTAGGGTTCCGTAGTCAACTAGGAACCCTTATAGTTTCGCCATGTCCGTCTGTCTGTCTGTCTGTCCGCGGCTTAGCTCAAAAACTATTGGTACTAGAAAGTTGTAATTTGGCATGAGTATACACGTTAATGACGCCAAAAAAGTGGTAATATAAAATTTTGAAAAAAACAATTATTATTATTTTTCCCCTACATGTAAAGTGGGGATGATAATTTTTTTATTCGTCCTTCCCATAGTGTGGGATATCGTTGGATAGGTCTTTCAAAAATATTAGGGGTTTGGAAAGACCGTTTTTTGAATAAGTAAACCGTTCGTGACTTATCAAGCTTTAAAGTATTAATTTTCGTTAGAGTCAAGTGTCCCCCCCCTCTACCAACTAAACGGTTGTAGTTAGAAATTCAAATGTCACGGCAGTAGTACCTATATATAACGAAGTTTAAAGGAAAACTATCACACTTAAGTGGGCTTTAGAAGTTTACGAGTAATAGTCGACCAATTGTATTTGACTCGAAAATTTCGAACAACTCCATAGAATTCCTCAATTTTATTTTTTTGTGACGAGTGAGTAGTGTAGCTCTGTGTCCTGTATTTAAATTCAAAACACCGGCTATGACAAGTCTTATCCAAATCTCAAAAAAAAAAAAAAACTTTCTGTCCAAAATTGTCGGACCAGGTGAGGATTTGTATAGGAAGTCAAATTAGGTAGCTAGTCATGTTTGGCTTTTAGTTAGAGCATGGTACGAAACTTTCAGTCAGCGAATACGACCCGCACTTGGCTGTTACAAAAACTACGGAACCCTACACTGATGCGCGTGGCCCGACACGCACTTGACCGGTTTTTTATGAAAATGCGTTGCGTGGCGGCCCGTTGCGTCTGTAACGTGTGCTTGGCTAATTAGTTTTAGAGAGCAAGTCTTCTTTCTTTCGATTTAAGTCCTATTATAGACGAGATAGGGGTTCAAATGGATTTATCACTAGGTTACTATGTTACCATTGTTCGAATGGGTACCTACTCTGTCTTACGAGTTCGTAAACAACAAAAATGTGCTAACATTTTGGTTAACAAAGATCCCACAGGAATGCTCTCTCTTTTAAAACATCGTTTAATTATGAGTAATCCGGATAGGATCATAGGATGACTTGTGAATTTAATGTGGTTCTGACTCATGATGAGTCTCGACTGTTGTTTATTTCGAGATTTCAGGAAACATTATTGTCCACCGGTTGCATATTAGTTTCTGCTATATTCATTGTTTACTACATTGTTTTAGTAGGTAGGTTCCTGCTTTGTCTCTTGTTTTAACTTTATTATGTAGCCCAAAGGCCCATAACCCACACTTAAGTGGGTATGTTCTTGTTGACGTATTTGTTTGAGAGTTTTACGTAAGCAATTTTTCCTTACCTGTTTGATGTTGAATTCACCAGCGTCGAGCCAGTAGGGACCCACGGTGAAGAGCGGGTGGATGACTTGTCTCTTCACGTGGCGGGTGAGTCCACTGTCGTTTTCTGTGTTGTTGGTACCAGCCAGGATGTAGCGACCGCCGGTGAAGAGCGTGCTGTAAGCGAAAGGGTTTTGTTAAGATTTTAAAGTAGGTACCTACCAAGGATTTCAATTCAAATATCATGTTACCCATTAACTGGGTTGTGAAGGTTAGAGAGGCAGTCGCTCCTTTTAAAATACTGGTATTCAGCTGCATCTGATAAGACTGGAAACCGACCCCAAAATGATTTGGGATAAGTGTAGGCAGATGATGATTTTGAAATAGGTCCTTGAAGGCCTTTTAATTTGATTTCGTTTTATTAGGGTGGGTTGAACTGAGTAGGTATGGATTTTGGGCAAGATTACCATTGAAAAAGTTATTGTATCTTATTCCATCGGTAGTCCAGTAGTTTTAAACCAGTTAATTTTCAAGAGAGCAAGCCGTTTTTATCTCAATAGGATACCGAATGGGCTAGTTTATTTAAATTAATCTATGTTCATTATGTGGCAATGTACCTCAGTGCAAGTTCATGGCCAAACCATTCAAATTAAATTGATTGATGCAATTTTGTTGCTTCATAAAATGTATTATGCTGGTGGGTCATTGTTCAGTCTTTGAGTTCCGGGTGACAGCACATTTTAATTTCAAACCTGGGGGTCTACTCCGAAGTGCAAAGTGCGAATGTTCGGATCGGACCGACACTTGGCGAACCGAATATTATTGAAAAATGCGAAAAAAGTTCAGATCGGCTCAGTTGGGTCGGGACCACCATATTCGAAAGAGTGTAGGAGTGTAGGATCGGAACCGACCGAACCAAATAGTAACTTCGTAGCAGGAAACGGCCGAAGATTCGGCCGATACTACTTCGGAGTAGACCCCCTGATAGATCTCGACTGGCTAGAAGTCTGCCAATACCGGTTCAAGTGTTTAAGGGTGGATGTCTAGTGTAACACCTACTTTTCTATTAGATAAACCAGCTTTATCCATGTAAAACTGTGGTGCCTACTGGTTTACCTTATAGAGAAGTATATAGATATTTACTTGATTTAAAACAGATGGTGACGTCAGTAACATTTAATAATTAATTGTGGGGCTCCAAAAGATAGTGAATATGATCTTATTAATCAGTGTCAATGCCAAATGATTAAATTAAAAAAACAGCCAAGTGGGAGTCTGATACCTACTCGGTCATCAGAATATTGTTTTCATTCAAATGCCCTCTGATACCTACCTCTATACGACACACATTTTTCAACATTCATTCAGAGTATTAAATATTTTTAGTCCAGTAAAAAATACCCGTTGATTTTTTAGTCTGATCATTTAAGGACTAGGTAATCATAATATCTCGGGTATAGGTAGTTCATGCAGGTACCTATATCTACCTACTTATTAAAAAGACAGATTGTGGAGGCTTCAAAAACAACAAGAATCAACCGGATATCCAATGTGATGGACACAGTTTGCATCGGAGCTTGCCCAAGTCCCTCAAATTGAGAAGGCGTGAACCGAAGTTTCAAACCTGCATAAAATAATGACTCGAACCTTAGTCAGGACACGGTAATATTACCGTGGTAAGGATGTACTAAATCCATATCGAATGCCAAATCATCGAATATCAATTTTATTGTTGTAGGTAGGTACCTAACTATTTAGTGTAAATACTGGTCATTAGGTATAGACACGTGTTGTTGCTTTTTAGGGATCCGTACCCAAAGGGTAAAAACGGGACCCTATCACTAAGTCTCCACTGTCCGTCTGCCTGTCTGTCTGTCTGTCACTAGGCTGTATCTCATGAACCGTGATAGACAGTTGAAATTTTCACAGATCATGTATTTCTGTTGCCGCTATAACAACAAATACTAAAAATAGAATAAAATAAATATTTAAGTGGGGCTCCCATACAACAAACGTGATTTTTTTGCTCTTTCGACATGACGTCAGAAAATAAATGGTACCTGGGAATTTTCTCCACAGTCAGTATTATTTGGCAACTAGTTGAAAGCTAAACGAAGCGGAAGTAGTATAAAAGGTTTGTTTTTGATCTGGTGGCGTTCTGTAGTTTCTGTAGTGGGAAGAAGGCTATATGTAAGTTGCTGAAACCTCAACAGCTCAGGGGGCCGAACCGATGGTTCAGAGAAGACTTCGTGAATTTATTTAATTTAAACGTTATAAGTACTGACTGCAATTTTGATCTGTAAAATAATTGTGGCAGTAAATAACTATGCTAATATAACAATATCGTTGGTCAATGTCGCAGTTTCACGTGTTCAAGGAACCGGGGTTATCTAGAGTCACGGTACAATGATAAATATTATAAATTAAGACCCAATCACTATGTTATTGGAAACCACTAAACACCGAAACCGAAGTCAATTTAAACAAAGATTTTATATCATTACGTATGACCATGTGTTACATTACAATAATCTATTAGATATTTTATTTTTAATAATGCCTACTACGAGGTATGAATAGCGTTTGTTTTAAGTTTTTACCTTTAGCAGACAGTTTATTCAAGCCGGGCATTCCTTCACGTGGTGTTTCAGGTTTAATCCATTAATCAAAGAAGTATAATTAGTAGGTTCTGGTGAACAAACGATTAGTAAAAAATAGTAGGTAGGTACTAATTAGTTCTGAATATTGGATGTAGCTAGTTTCTTTGTCTATGTATGTATACGTGTAGTGTAGGTAATGCTGCAACAGGACATTCATCATTTAAAGTAGGTACTCTGGGCTCGGTGACTAACAGAACAAATAAAATATTTCATGCGATGTCATGAAGGAAACAGCACGTTAATTAGTTGTTCAGTATTGTTCGCTTATCGGTGACGTGTCAGTTATGTTAGAGACCCAGATTGTAAAATATGTATTAATTAGAATAGTCTCTAAGAATCTATGGACAACGCACCTCAGCTCCACTTCCACCTCTCACTGGCCAATATTAACACAACATTCACTATTCTTCTCATGTAATATTTTGTGAATCGACGCGCGACGCCAGAGGAGAACAAGCGGGTTAATCAGATGTGCCCAATTAGGATATGGCGTGTTTAAAAATGCGCTTCTTCCTTGCCACTATACGTCGCCGCGTACGGTTTAACTATATTAGCAAGGTTTATGGCAAATCCGGCTGATTAGATATCTTTTTCATTTAGGTAAATTTTTAAAATGACATTCCGTTGCAGAGTTTTAGGTACCAAGGACCAACATAACGCCAGACCTAGACATTTTTAATATTATTAGCTACCTGCTCGTGCTCTGACAACTTTTTTAGTTTGGTAGAATATATTGACCTAATATTTATACTAATTTATTAATTGTTGGACACAAGTTTAGGTAATTTTTTCCAGTTTTATTTCGACCCGGGTCGTGGGGTATTCGAAACTGTAAAATTTTCCCAATCAACCTTGAACCTTAACGCTTTAGCGATAAAGTTATTTGACAGATTGTAGTCTTAGCTTGATGTGCAGCTGGCGTCTGTACATTCCTCTTCTGTAAATTGGGATGACATTTATTTATTGTCTTTGCACATTTTGATTCACTTTCGGTTACAATAAAGAAGATCTCACAATAATGAACAGAAAATACAATCCAATTTGCGATTTGCCAACCATGTTTTTGTGACTATTTTTGTCAAGGAAAACTGGATCTCTTCCTTTGAGGATCAAGTGATCACGTCACGCATCTTCTTTGTGTGTTATTTATCGACAAATATAAACAATAATAACTGGTTACACGGTGGAATATATACGAAGCGTTCATACTATGACGAACAAGGAAAACCCAGATGTTTTGTTATGCATGCACATGACATTCATCTTAATATCGTGTGGGCTGTATTCAACTAAAAGGAACCAGTCCAAAGGACGGATTTACGAAGAATTCTATTGAAATGAGAGTAAACAATAAAAAAAAATGAAATTGAGGTTTGTGGAACAAAGGCTATGTTGAAGATGTCGTCTATTGTTTTTGGCATAGCATAAAAAAGTAAAAGCTGTTAGCTGCAATGATACTGGCTGTTTATACCTAGAAGTAAACTTCAATTGAGTTAGATGGATAGTTCAGAAGATGCCCTCAATTTAAACTGACTTGTATTCTGAATAGCAACATCATTCACTTGAGCAATCCTAGCCTTCAAGGTTGTAAGGACAACGGGTATTTCCGAGTTAATATTTACTTACAACAAACGCGTATATAGGAATGTATTATGTGAATAAACAATCTCAAAAACTTTCGAGTAAAATTAAAAATAAGAGAATGCACCAGTCACCAGGTTTACGTAAAGTAAAGATTGACTAATTACTTCCATTTTGAGCAACTGCTGTGATTTATAACTGTCATAAGATTCCTTGTATGACTCATTGTTTGTTATGTTAAGTACAAACAAACTGTTTATTACCAACTTATCTAAAATATTAATAATTGTTTCCTCTGCTATTGCCTTTACACGATGAGTTTATGACTAAAATATTGCTGAAACATAACTGTTTGCATTGAAGAGGTCATGGTTTATTAGCGTTTGCTTAGAAGATGGTAAAGGCTATATACATATAGGCAGACGATATACCTACACGAAGGCGAGAGGAGACAGGAAGACATTGATTTTGTTCGAGAAATAATTAAAATTGTTTTTACAAAGTTACGAAAAATACAAGTAACTTTTTGACTGTAATACATATTTTTTTAGGTACAATTATTGGGCCTAACAGAAAGCAGTCAGCTGTGTTATTTCATTTGCCAATATTGTTACTTTTTGTAAGTGCCAGAGATCAATGCCTACATAGCTTTTCCTAATATTCCAGTTAACGTTTTGCTATACTTTTGCTATACTTTCTGTTTTGTAAACATTATTACTGTGAGAAAAGAATAAAAACGAGGAAAAGATACGAACGATTATGACGATGTCTTGTAAACAATAGTAGGTAGGTATATCTTTGAACTTAATTCCATCTCTGTATCCATTTAAAATACCTCCTGCCCAACTGATTGCCATATTATTATGATTTGTGGAAATTGGCAAAAACTATAATCACGCGAGTAATTTAACCATAAACTGTTTGTTAATTGGCCACTACATGATATCAAGTTTTTTTTTAAGATTTGAGCGTTTAATTTTGCCGTCGCGACGCCGACGTTGGTTGCGTTGTTAAATAAGTTTATTTTTTGTGACAAATGGAGATGAATCTGGATGGAATAGAATTCAACCTCTGTTGCTGACTATAGATCCCCAAATTACTAGGTATATTTTGTTCACCATTCTTAAAGCATGTGCTTAAAATGACGAGTAGGTGTACTTAAATGACGAGTAGGTGTATTTAATCATAATCATCAGTCTATAGCAGTCCACTGCTGGACATAGGCATCTCCTATTATATTGTGGTACATATTACCTTTGGGCAATATTAGAGGAACATTAGGATCCTGAACGCTTGGAAATCGGAAGGAACCTAAGGCTTTTCGAGCACTGGGCGACCACAACGCCGACTTCGGTCACAGCGACCAACGTTCTACGTTATTTAATGTTAGTCGTTCTAACCACAGTCGCGATCTTGGTCACCCAGTGCGCAAAGGCCTTAGTGACATGCACTTTGTATAACCCTAAAACAGACTAGTTATACCTTAGCTTAAGGATGAATATGTGTCAGTATTTACCAATGTCCAGCGGTGAGGATCCATGTGGGGCTGATGATGGTGCCACCGCAGGTGCCTCCAAAGAGTACGGCATGAGGGAACCGCTCGTTCACGGGCTTTGGGGGAGGGAGGCTGTCCACAGGGACGGTGGCCGCAGGGACGGTGGCCGCAGGGACGGCTGCCACAGGAACTGTGGCCTTTGAGTCTGCATCGGCTTTCGACGGCACATTGGCTGGAAACAGAAGTGAGGACATAAGTCTTCAAATGCAGTAGGTACCCATAGATTCGCTGAAATGTTTGACCTCAACTTACTAAGTACTATCTGTGAAAGTATAGGTATAGTTATATTATTGAGTAGGTAGTCCTTCCAAGTACCTACGTAGATTCTATATGTTTGAATGCAGTTTGACTTTAAAATACTAGAGATAATAGGTTAGGTACCTACGTTTTGTGATCGTGATATTAGAATCAGAGGTAAATTCAAAAGTTAATAACTTTGGCATTTAGGTATTTCACTATCAATAGAATTCCCTGTATGTGTGTAGACAGGAATCATAATATTATTTAAATGTTAGATATTTCTGTAGAGGATGTACAGAAATATCGAACATTTAAATGTGTGTTTCTGTGTGTATGATGTTTGACGGCACGGTTGGCGCAGTGGTTAAGCGATTGACTGCTGCGCTGTATGTCGCGGGTTCGATTTCCGCACGGAACAAATATTTGTATGACCTACAATTAGTTGTTCCGGGTCAGGCTGTTTGTGTATGTGAGTTTATATGTCTGTAAACGCAACCACGACACAGGACAAATTCCTAGTGTGGGGCAATGTTTTTTTTTAAAAAAAAAAAAACAAAATAACAAAAATATTTTTTCTATATAATCAGGAATCAAAATTACTTAACTCAAGCGAATTATTTAAAATTGACGAATTATCTGGATACGGATTGACTCATATACCTACATACATCTTGTAATAATTAACCTAAGTGTTACTCAATCAATAACTTGAACCATAGGTAAACAAAAACATGTCTGCGCAGGAATGTCATCAGTTAACGACATCCATAATTAGGATAATTATAAAAACTAGCTACATTGTACCAATAACTAAGTAAGCGGAATCTTATCACAGAAAAAAAACCGCAGTTTTCCCTATGACAATTAATACTGACGTAGGTAGGTAGCATGTGTTATTAACGATACAAATTGCTCGCAACACGATCAGAGCAATTTATTGTTACCATGTCCATGCGTCAGGGCAATTATGTAACATCGATGGGAAACTAAATTCGTTTCAGTTGATAGCTCCTGAATACAAGTAGGTACTATATCGTATTTTCATGGTAAAGGTCAATCGTAGTACTAGTGTAAGTAGTTAAAGGGCATTTTGGCCATGTGTTGTCGGATAGATTCGAGTTCAAGTTTTAGCGGGTACTCAAAATGTTAATAAGTAGATAGGTAATTAATATGATTTTTGATGATTAATAAGATAAGATAACACATAGTTAAGGATGTCCAAAAGAAGCGATCATATAATTTTGAAACATACCTATATCTACATAGATATACGGGTCAAAAAGTCCCAAGACGCGCAGTAAGCTTCAATTAACCTAACTACCAATTTAAGTTGTAAAAGCTACCTGTACCTTTAGCATTTTGTGATTTTGGAAGTTTTTCTAAAAAATAAAATAAATAAATAAAAATTTGGGAAACATTTCCCCGTTGCTAGGCAACCTGAAGGTGTTACAAAACGTATCCGGGTTATTTCTGATAACGGCACTCAAATTCTATAGACACTACAAATCGGCTTTGCATTAATCGGTCAAGAAGGTATTGTTGTGTTGGAACCAGTTCGTTCATTGATATTTTTCTTCATGGACAATAGAGACATTGCTAACGGGTTATTTTTAACCATTTAATTGGTGGTAACACAAACAAAGTAGATTAGTATATTAATAATTTACTCTATAAACAAGTGACGAATTTTTAATTGGTTCGTCGCTGTTCCATTTGTTTCGAATAAGTGAGAAGAATAAAAACAACAAGAAAAATATTGATTATAGCATTTTTGTACCACTACCGAATACTTAGTTATCGCTTGCTTTAAGAAATGGAGCAGTCACCTTTTGAGTCCTTTAGTTTATTTGTGTCCTAAGGCTAACTCGTGTTGTTTAGATGAATATTATGAAAAAAATAACCGTCAAATTTTTTTGTCGCTCTTCTAGGTGGTTTCTTAATTGTGTATTAAAACTTCAACTTATTTACCATATTGTTCACGTTTACCTATAGATACCTCATAGTATCATGATGCCTGTCTTGATAAAAAACCCGCGTGCCCAACACGTCACGATCAAGTTATTTAAATCTCGTTCAAACAAGTTTTTCTTAGGAATTTGTGACTATTTTAGTTACGAATACCAATACATTATTGTTGGTTTATAAATCTTATAATTATGTGGTACTATTCCAAAACCTTTATTTATTTAGATAATTATTTTATCTTTTCGCACACAAATATGCTACAAAGGCGGACTTAATGCCTTAGGCATTCTCTACCAGTCAACCAAGGGTGGTGAAGAGATTAGATGTATTGTTATTGTATATATAAAATAGATTACACTCCTACATTTGGGACATAGCACTACCTACATAAGGCGAGCATTCATTTTCTTCTTAATGACATAAATCTCAACCAACAACACTACAACAACAATAATAACGATAATAACGTAAAATCCATGTTTATTTCCACTAGTTTGCTCGAATACGGTTTAGTTAGATTGCATGTACTTCTGACGTGTGTATTCAGCTGACAATTAGTTAGGTATAATTGTACTATTTCATGTCCTCGGTGAAAATATATGGAGTTTTTCTACCATGATTAGCCACGAAACCTTTTTTTTTTTACAAAATTGACCCAGTTATAAAATAGATACTTAGGTAATAGTAGGAGCTATAGTTAAAGCCTTTTATTTAACTTATGGTATATATAACCGAGAATCCTATGTATTTCTTTATAGGAGTTCTATTATGTTTAATTTGTCATGTTATGCTATAATTGACCGTATCATGCAAGTGAAACTAGTGTGTTGTGTGGAAACCTTGTTGATAAACAACAATGGCATAGTCATTTGCTCTATGGTACTTTATGAATCAAAGTTGTTTTTGGCTAGTTTAAACTAAGTACTTACCTAAAATTAAATGTCACTTTCTCCTCTGAAAGAGATCTAGTTTTGCATTACAACAAAAACAATGAACATTTAATACACTTTTTAACGCTACCTCACTACAAATGATACACTTTATTAATGTAGGTACTTACTGCACCTTTCACTGGTAGAAGTCTGATTTAAATTAATTATTAATTGAAATAATAACATAATATTATTATCTGTACAGAACTGCATTATTACACTATTTATTAAATATTGTCAATATAACACTTAGGTGCGTTATAAAAAATCACTATTACATATTATTTCTTAAATTGTTGTGTGCTGTTTTTATTGGAAAAGAAAAACACTGATACGTAATCAGGATTTGTTTTATCGCACTATCTTGTATTTACAAATTACCTTCACTAATTTTTATCGACCGCTTTTTATTTGTCGAATACAAAGCGAATGTCGAATCAACACCTATAAACGAAACGGTTCTGTTTTTACAGCAATGTAATTTATTTATATTTCCGAAGCAAATAAAAAAAGCCTTACCTGCATTACACAACAGAACTACCTACATTTCACTTTAAAATATTTTATGTTCACATTTTTTATCACAAAAATTCTTATTATTGTAAAAAAAACTATGTCACTCACGTGCTTTTACAATTTGTTGTATGTCGTTCCCTCCCGGACCCGGGGCGGCGACCGCCAACACCACCAGCGCAGAGCACACGATCAGCCGGCTTGAGAACATCGTGGAGTTTGTGTGCGTACGCGCAACGGCCACACTTTATATATCAATCTTAACTTACTCTGGCCGCATCACGCTACTTCACGAAGTGATATCATTAACTTAGTAGGTACAATGATTGGTGACGTGACGATACGCGGTGATATGCTGCGGTTCTTATTTAAGTTCAAGCTGTAGATGTGATAAGAATTTGGGAGAATTTGAGAAATGTTTTCAAAAATTTGCATGTTTTAGTCAAATTAACCACATTCGTATGGCAACAAATTATTATGTTTATTGGAAGAAGTTCCGTTATATAATATTTTTCGAATGAAGGCACTTTCTATAACTGTTACTAGATTTATAATTTATTCGATTTCATCTAAAAATGGTTATTATAATTGAATTGTAAGGAGAAAACATGTTTTCACGTTATTATTGTTTGATAAAATAAATAAATCATTGGATTTATTATACTCTTTTATTACATTCACACTTTCTTCACTTTAATTAAAGTTCACATCCCTTAAAAGTCTTAGGATAAAGCTACGGGCTACGGGCTAGGCGCTACATACGAATGAGTTGCGCATTTATTTATCTTTTATTAATTAAATTATTGAACTATATTATTTTTTATTCTACCAACACTGTATTAATAATAATAATTATTATTATAATTCCGTTTATTACAGACTAATTACATGTGAATAGTTGTTAGTAACAAAGGTCTTAAAACTATCTTAGTCAATACTAAAATTGAATCTTCATCTATCATATTAATCGTGACACTAATGTAAAAATGTTTGAAGTGTTTTCGCATCCATAGATATAATCTAGTGTGTATTACAAGCTTTGTGTAATTGCATAGTGTGGGTACTTTGAAAAAGAAAAACTAAACTAATTATTTTTCATGAAAACTCCTCCATAGCATAGCCGACTCATTCTTGAAATTTTTGAAGACTACTTGCATTAATATATGTTTGGATTTAGCATATTTTGCTACAAAATCAATTAGTATTTTCCCGAAGTTACAATTACACGGAAAATTAAACCTGAATCACAAGTACACAAAACCAAAATGTTTCGAAACAATAAATAGAGAACTCAATTAAGCAAGCGTGCATGGGTTATGTTATTAGGTATTTATTAAGGTTTTCTTGTGCATTAATTGTTTTGTTAGCGTTCTGACTCACAAAGTTATTATCGTTGGCAAACCATTGTGTGGTCTCGATGGAATGTACGATCTCCAAGTTAACTGTCATGTTTCTTTCTTGTACAAATTGGTTAAAATATTACTTCAACCAAATCAAAAACTACATTCTGATTCACGACTATTTGGTTTTTGGCGATGAGAGAAATAAGAACAT
Source organism: Apamea crenata (assembly GCA_949629185.1). NCBI lineage: Eukaryota > Metazoa > Arthropoda > Insecta > Lepidoptera > Noctuidae > Apamea > Apamea crenata. The sequence goes on along the minus strand of OX451363.1, from coordinate 14,434,731 downwards.
TCAAAGGTTTTTGCCAATACTTACTTAAATAACCAGTAGGAGGCGGGATGAACAAGGTGGTGTTTTAACCATACAGGAGGAGTCCGACCTTTAGACGGACGGTAATACGGTATCTATAAAGCTTGATAATTTCCCTAGGAGAAAAAAGGTAACCTGTATGTTGGATAGTAAATATATTTTTAGTGGTCTAGTGCAAGAGAGGTCTCTGTGGATTTACCTTTTACAAGTTCATGTCACTCATGAAATAGCCGACGAACATATCGATTTAAATATGCTTGTTACTTTAAAAACTTATAAGGGACCCGTAGATTTAAACATACATCAATAAATGTCACTAATAAATTATTATCGTAACTGTCTTTCCAGAAAAACGTGGTAATAAAGGTGATAACTATTATAATAAGGGATGGCTGACGTCAGCTAACTGACGAAAATCTTCACCTTGCCATTGTACGCTTTGTATGAATAGATACAACTTGAGTAGATGCGGGTGCAATCGAGTTTTTCATCACGCACACGGGTTATTTATATCTGTAGGTAGGTAAATGTTTTTAATTCCTTTGTTAAACAATTGTGTAATATAGATTTTGTTAGTTAGGTGTTATGTGAGAAGGTAGGTAATATATAGTGATATATTATTTATTACAGAGTTTGCAGTCTTTATGAAAATCTTCTCATTTCGATAGTTCAAATAATATAACAGTTGTTTGTAAAAATATGTCTATTTGTAGATTGTTACCGTTGCGGAAAATTTATTGATAGGTACGAATATAGAATTATATCGATGTTTCATAAACTATCCTACTAGGTTCTAGTTAACACACTATGGAGGTTAGATAGGTACCTACACATTGCCCATAGGGACCATTCGTTGCTCTGCAGCATATCAATTCAATTCAATTCATTTATTCAATAAAAAAATTTACATCGTGTCTGAACTTCTATAACTAAATATATATTAAGAAACATCATGCATGCAATCTATATTTAAATCATTACAATTAGGTATTCAAATTACATTAAAATCAGAAAAATAATAAAAAATATACAAATTTATATCATAAGTCAAAAAATTCAATAAAATTTTAAATTATGTTACTTTCGACTCTTGTATTAGTTTATAATTCATCAATGGAATATAGACACTTATTTAACAAGAACCTACAAAGTAACCTACATAGATCTAACCTACATAGATAGGTATAGCTCAATACTGAAATTGGAAATTATGTCATCTAATATTTTTTTTTGACGACACGGTTGGCGCAGTGGTTAAGTGATTGACCGCTGCGGCGCTGCGTGTCGCGGGTACGATTCCCGAACTGAACAAATATTTACAAGTAGTTGTTCCGGGTCTGGCTGTTTGTGTATGTGAGTTTAAATGTCTGTAAACGCACCCACGATACAGGAGAAATTCCTAGTGTGGGGCAACGTATTTTAAAAATAATAAATTTTGTCAGAACAAAAGCACAATTTGACTTATTTTTAGCCCGTTGCTCGGGCAGCAATGGGATTACTTATTATTATTTATTCTGTAAGTAGGTTTCTACAAACACTTTTACACATCTCTAATATTAAAAAAAAAAATGAGGTCGATGTTTCCTATCCGACTACTCTGAGAAGAAACACCGAAACAAACTCAAAGGTCACAGTCTCTTTGAAAGTCTAGACTTTATCTTGGTTTGATCATGTGAGGACCGTGTAGGAGCTAAGCAACTCGACGAACAATAGCCTAAAGCCTACACGACTGGGCTAGATTTTGCAATAGTGTTTGCCTAGTTCCTACTAGGTACTAGTTACCTCCTGCAATTGGCTGCAGGTGGCTCTGGTTTGTCAATTTTATTTTTTAATGGAACGGTACGAGCCAGCATTAGGTGCAGGAGACCTTTGCATTTAATTTTAATTTTGAATCGAAATCTTTTATTTGGGCAGTATTTGGATCGGTATGGTTTTGAGTACACACGTAATTCCACACAAACATAATTTAACAGTTTCACGCATAGATTGCACTATTTAAAAAAAACACCACTTTTAAAGATTATCGAAAGTGTATTTATCACGTAGTTTCCGAGGCGTGATAAAAGTGGATTATCCACGTCGATTGTAGGAAAATGAACTAATTATTTTCGATAACACTGTGCCATAATTTGTTTCCTATACCTACCTTGTTGACGCCGATGTTCATCCAAATTATTATATAAAGCGCCACCTATATGCGAACGGCACGATCAGTTGAGTTAGTTCGATTGATTTTTTCTCACGTAGGGAAATGTGACGTGCGCTTTTATTAAATGCTCATAAATATTATTATCTGCTATAAATATTATTATGAGAGGTGACGGTATTGTTAGTAGTGCTTCGTTGAATACAGCATGACGGACTATTTCCGGGAACCAGCCATGATGAGTGAATGGGGACAAAGAACTTACCTATTTGGCTATCCCTACCAAACATATCAGCCACAGTTAGATTTGACAGCTGTTTTACTGATCAGAGGTGGCATCAGGCTTTTAGAAACCGTGGGTTTGGGCTGGACAAGTGCGAGGACCCGTGAGAACTCACACTTACCGAAGTTGCGATGTTCGATGAATTATTGTATGATCAAGTAGTTACTTAAGCTTTGTGTGGTTTTTTAAATTCCTTACTTTTCAATACTTATAATAGTATAAAGTCATTTTTTGTGTCTGTCTGTGTGACCGCGTCGTTCTTCTAAACTACGCAACGGATTTTATGTGGTCTTTACTATCATTTAGAAGAATTTATTTCAGAAAGTTCTTGTGTATAATGCATTCATATTAAACTTAAATACAATAAATAAATCTCGAAGTTTTCTAGTTATAAAACCGATTCGAAGCAGGGAGGGATCGGGATTCTTAAATGGATAAACACTGGTGAACAGCCAGCCTTTTTGCAATATTCTACCGTCACGATAAACCTTCACGACTTCACGTTCATCTTTAAAGAGTCACACCTGAAAAACCCACCAGTCAGCGTATTTCTCCCAATAAGATGAACTATATTTCCAAAAAAAATCTTGAGAAGGAAAGAGTCAAGGTAAACAATTTGTTTAACTTGTGAATGTTATGTTCTGTTCGATCTACGTCAGAACACCGATACATTATGATGCTGGGTAATTCCTAAGGTTACAGGCGTCCATATAGTATATACTGAGAACGTTTTCACCAAGATTTCAAAATAATCAGTAGCTTCAGGTCAAGGGTGATAAGACACTATTAAAGGATTAAGCTTTTTCCAACTCTCATGTGTTTCGTTAATCATCCTGTAAATTCAATGAAATAAGCATAATGAGATCAGTTTTTGTAGCTGTAGAGACACGTGTTACCAGCACAGCTACAACTTGTTTATCCAGATGAAATCATGCGCAGCAAGGTCGAGGCATCTCATTGAGTATAAGAGAGACCTTGCCCTGATATGGGTCACGTTCATATTTCTTGAAGTCTGGCTGTTATCAACCCTGCCAAAATGTTATTTTTATCGTATTTTGTAGAGGGCATATTTAATTGGATGAGGAAAATGGCTTCTTCATTTTGTTTTTTAGGTAGGTAAGTACGAGTACACACATCAAAAGTATCTAGGGATCAAGTACGTTTTAGAGAATCGCCGCAATTGAGCATTATTATTTTAAATTTTTTAGATCGCTATTGATTCTCTTTAGTTAATTTCACTATTTGAATAAAAGAAATCCTTAAATTTTCATTTAAAATACCAAATCAACTGTCAATCAGGATACAATTTTTGCATCGGAACTGAAAAAAATTGCATTGATATGGAGCGACTACACCATTTGACAGGACAAGAGAGGATAAGGAAGCTAGGTAAATTAAAACATAAACTGAATTCAAATAAACTTTAATAATCTCTTCAACGTCTACAGCTTGAGAATTTTGATCAATAATCGTCAATTACTATGAATAATTCCAAGATAAGTGCAAATACGCGTAACATCGGTTGTCACAAAGTAACCTCGTAAACAATCATAATATTATGTTATGTAGTATTAAATACTGTCGTATTGCTCTTCATTATCACCTACAGACGATAACTCTTACAAATTAACGTGAGATTACTTTCCTCTTAAATGTCTACAAAATCAGGTATGTCCAACATCTTCAAACGCTATAGATATAACTACAAAATTATTTAAATTAACTTAATTACAAGTTTAATAAATTATTGCGTTTTTAATTTACTAAATTATGAATAATAAATAATAAGTCAGGGTGACGAGCGGCTACGGATGTAAAGCTTCTCATCTCCAGGTCGATCTCTATCAACTTGGAAGCTGTGTGCTCAACTATGCCGGCTGCCCCTCGGCACAGCCGTGTCTTTATTCACAGTGTATACTTAACTAATTCTTACACAGGTATTATAAGGGCGACTGACGGCTTGACTCGCCGACCTAAATAACTATATATAAAACGTGATTCCAGTAATTCATACATTCCGTGTAAATAATTGATATTTAGGCAAGTAAACAGTTACAAATAATAGGTATCCCTAATATTAACATCTCAAATATTCAACAAACTAATTTGACCGCTAAGACAAAATAACATCTGTACAATCAATTCAATTCGTTTCGAAATATTAGTGAAGTCTTTATCTATTTTTTTGATGTAAGTATTTTTACAGAAAAATAATCTTTATGATATTATAAATATGTGCCTAGATGAAATATTGTATTCCAAAAATATAAATTAAAATACTGAGTTTATATTGTTGATAAACTGTGGCGGGGAACTTGTGTGTGTCGAGGGATGCGCGCACGCAGACGAGGCGCTATTCGGTCACGCTCGGGAGACATCGGCAGTGCCTCCCTCGTCGACAACCACTAGTAAAAAACCTCAAGTACACTTCGTTTCGTCTAAAACACTACTTCGTTTAATAAATAATTAATTAAAAACAATAGAACTTTGACAAAAGTAGAACATTAAAGCCATCAAAAAGATGCGTTAAAAATTTCCATCAACAATTATTGTGTAAAATTGTATGCAAATGCAATCGTTTCATGTTAAACGTTTACTCGACTACTTTTGTCAAATTTCATAACAATTGTCTTCTATTTATTGCTCGTAAACTACCTACCTACTGTCGCTACATTACACTAGTTGTTATTAAACTATCAAACTGACTAAGAGAGGTCGTGTACGAAGATACTAGGCTCTCAAGTTCACGCGATGCCTTTGTATACAAGCAGTAAAGCACACAACACCGAGAATATAAAAATATACCAACGATTGGTCACGGATAGCGATAGTCCACGATTAACAATACAACTAAATAAACAACATGACCAAGATGGCGACGCAGAAGGACATAGAAAAGATATCGTAGAAAGAAGTATCTGAAGGTACTTTCATACTGAGATTCTAGTATAGTCTTCGACCTTGATGTTAATATTTTGGCATATGTACTATACTACCATATTGTCATCAATTGATTAGCGTGTTTATAAAAGGGTACTTCTTCTTTTAAATTGACTGAAATGAACTTGATTGAGAATCGCTATCTTCACAGGTGATAGGTTAAATAATAGTGATGTTCTTAATAAAGATTCATTCCAATGTTAATTCATTTCGCACGTGACTAGTTGTGTAGAGTTATTAATATTTCCAATGGCTAGTATTGTAAGGATGCTGTTAATTGCATGTCTAATAACTTTTAATGATTTATAGTTCGTGGCGGGGTAATATTTGCCATTGTTTCGATAGTCATGTTGTCAAAGTCGAAATCTAATTAAAATATCAGTTACAAAGCAATTATGCGTCATAGTTACCTCAGGCAATTTCCTTAATCAATTTTATTTAGCTAACATTTCACACTGAACTGTATTTGATCCTGAGCATATAGTATAAAAACAAGCTGCCCAAGACTTACTTTTTCAATTTTGCTAATTAATTTTAAAAAAATCTCAGGTTTGGCCTCTACTCAGGCTTCCTCATTACAACGAAGTTAAAATTGTTAATTTTTTTTTCTAAATTGATATGTTTAACAAATAAATTGACAAAATCTTTGAAATATTTACCTACATAAAACTGGATATAACGAGCAGCGTATGGTAACATAATGTTTTTTCTTGACCAATATTTCAAATAGCTATTCAGTGGTCTATTAAATTTTTTTAATAAAACATTTGACTACAATTTTGCCCTATATTCCACTATATCTTGACCACATTTTGGCAAAGATTTAACGCACAACAGTATCTTGAGATTCAAATTTCAAGGACGAAAGGAATCAATTAGATAATTTGTATTGTATAAGTAGGAATGTAGTTAGAAATATATAAAACAGAAGTATAGTGTAGATTGAAGGAACGGTGTGAGGGCAGCTGGGAGTGGGTTCAATTGTGAAGCAAGCATAATTATATGAATGGCAATCCAAGAATGAGGAGATTCAGAGGTTCAAGAAAAAAGACTTGATGCAGCAATTAATTTTGCAAAACTAAAGCTCGTGACGAAGCAATCATCAGTCAATTGAAGGCGATACAAACAAACTCAACTCGCAGCTGCCCCATCATATCTCATCTACCTCTCAGTAGACTCATATCCATCGCGAATTCAAAAGCGAATATGCAAATCCAACTCCTTATTATCTAATCTATAAAAACGTGTGTAATAATCCAATATAATAATTTAACTATTCTTATAAGCTTACTAAGATTTGAAGTGTTCGTTTCGTTAAAAATAACTGCTATTACGTTCGATAACTTATCGCACTAATTATTATAACTATTAATAACTGATCTAGTGTAGTTACCTAGTTATTGTTAAATGGCTTTTCGTCCATCTTGTGGTACATTAGAGCAGGTTCCCCTCTATCTCCGATCATAATGACGCCTCGTATTCATTTAATACTATGTATTAGTATTATGTGTAGGCCGCGATATTGTGTAATAACGAGATTATTTTACTCAGTATTGTTATCTTTCCGCCATTATGTAAAACAGTCAGTTGATTGATTATTTTTCTATTATTTATTTATTTGTTTTATTTATTCACGCCTGGGGAAGGATTTTGCCATAGACCGCCACAAAGGTGGTGTGAGGCAAACATGGCCACAGATCACACAAGGTTTGTAAGAAGAAAAGGGAGCTCGTTGCCCAGTAGATGCACACAATGTAGACTAACATATTTTTAAACAGAGATCATCGCCTGGAACAGCGGGATCCAATAACACGAACCGAGAAAATGAGTGAACAATTTTTTCATTAGGTTAACTTTTAAAGTATGGGTTTTATTTGATTTGAATGCTCGTTAGCTAGCACTAGGTCCAGATTCCAAAAAAGTATGAATGCAATTAAAATTAAACTGCATGATTTTAATTAACAATGCGAATGTGATAGCAAAATCTGTCTATGCAACAGGTTTAGCGTAACTTTTTGCTGTAAAGGCACTTTGGATTTCATACAGTATTAATTGCAAATATTTCCTCAATGCAAACGCAGTTTATCTGACTGTCTTACAAAAAGGCGGGAATAGTCAATTTGAGTAGAAGTTATTTTGAAGATTCAAACATCGATTACAAGCGCTGTCAACTATAACAAATTGTTTGTGGTACAAGGTCCCTTCACAAATGACTGACATCGTCGTTGTTAATGACATAAATATATTATTAATGATGTTAGAAGAAAGAAAGAAAAGAAAGAAAAAAATGTTTATTTTGCACAATAAAACGCACATTATCAAATAAACATAAAATTCACAAAAATATACAAAATAATTAGCCAAAACCCCAGTATTCGACAAATAAAACATAACGAGAAATTAAACAATTTCAAGTTTTACAATATTGTCTACTGCTTGATGTCAGGGCAGGCCACAGTGCAGGTTGATTTCGTAGGTACTGGGATGTGACTGTGACCCATGATTATAGCACAAAACACCATTTGTATAGCCAACATCACTGCGAAAAAATACTTTTACTGGAATTACCTACACGCCTGTTTATCATTGTACTGTTATTACATGTGTGTGAGCATCGTTTCAGCAGGTATAGATATGTTTGCCCTACGTAGTCGAACGCATGCCCCGGCGCAACGTGAAGACGCTACATTCTACGTTATTGACTAAGCTACAGCCATTTCCATAAGACCAAATGATAACTATATTATTAGGAAGAATTCTTGCACATCTTAATTTGGCATCTAATCATTTTGTCAGATGTCCAAGTTTCTAAAACTAACGTGCTTCTGAAAACAGAATTTCCCCTTTCGGAAAATAATGCATTTCACGAAGACATATCTGGGTTACTTACGATATCGTTATAACCGACCTTAACGCAAGAGTTCGGAAGACTGACCGTTATACAACAAAGACATCGTGATTTTGTAGGTTACGACTTTTTAAGACTTCCTAATGATTTGTTTCGAGCCAAAGTTGTGTTACGTTGGAACAAAAGTTGATTCGCTTTAGGCGTTTTCGTTCAAAGACAGAATCAACTAAATTCGTATAAAATCATACAAGAAGATTATTATAATTTATTGGTATAGAAGGTTTATGTCTCATTGTTATTCGACGAATATTTGTAAGGATTATATAAACGTAGGTAAAGTTATTGTGTAATTTAATAAATCCTGTTTTCACTTCGATTAGAGTCAGGCATGGGCAACATGTAGGTTGGTTCTAAATTGGTTGTAAGTTGGTATTTATAACGTGTTTGCTACTAGTGATCCTAAGATTTCTACTACCTTCTCTATGTCTACTCGTGAGAACCTGTAATTGGCTCTGTGTCGCTTTCACAATTGTTATTGTTTTGGTTTAGCTGTTGGTTCTCCTACTTATAAATAAATAAATATTTATGTATTTAGGTTGATCTTTCGTGTTGTAATTGCGGTTATTTGTGATATACAACTAATTTTTCCTCCCATTTATTGCTTTAATAAAAGTGAAAACGGGCTTTTTTTTAATTTCTTTGACTAGTCATTGCATAGTCCACTCAGTTGGTCTTACGGTTCTACAATCATAGCTGTCAAGTCCAAACAGCGACTTAGGAAGCCTTAACATAGCGTGCGTGAGTTCAGTAGAAGTGAGTAAAGTTGAGTAGACGGAGGCGATGAGCGGTCGCGGCTAGGCGCGGTAAAAGTCGCGAGGTCGCGCGGTGTGGCGTGCGCTGTGCGTCAGAGAGTGCGCAGGGGCGCGCGGCAGTCCACGCGAGACATCCACTCTATGTCACGCGTTGTCACCTGGAAACATTGAACAAGTTTTTATGTATTTTATAATGAAACTAGCTGACCCGGCAAACGTTGTTTTGCCATGTACATTATTTCTAGGAAATATATATTTTTTTGTATGAAAAATAGATGATGTCCGATTCTCAGACCTACCCGATATGCACACAAAATTTCATACAAATCGGTCCAGCCGTTTCAAAGGTGTTTCGTAACAAACATTGCGACACGAGAATTTTATATATTAGATTGTAATTGGATTATAATTATGCATTTTTTTATTTGGATTTGGATTTTATGTGTATATTGCAGTCACGCAAGGGGCAAGAAAAGAAACAAAATTATTTAAAAAAAACTAGTCTATAAAATGAGTTTTATATATTCCATTATGCTAATAACTCTCAACAGCTACTTTACTGCAGGGTAAGCAGCATTTCCTGCCTCAGTTTGAAGAGTGTGGGCGCCGGTGTAACAGGCACAGAAGAAACGACAACACTTTCTCTAGGATGGACACACCGGACCTGCGATGCGATGATGTCCACAATGGGCTGCAGACGCTACCCATTAAAACCGTTAAAATAATACTTCTGTCTTCTATGCTCACCTGGTGCATTGAGTACACGGCGAGCACGACCAGCACGTGCATGATGTTGTGCGAGTTGAGGCAGCGGTCCACCGTGCCCGGGAACCACTTCTCCGGTATGTGCATGGCGCCGATCACGCCACCACCCAGTGATACTGCATCCTGGAACATTTAGTAAGCCATCGTTTAGTTAGCTTCTGGCTTCACTTCATATCACACAAATATACGTAAGGAGACATATACCGACTGCTGGCGAACTCTATTATATATTAGTTGTGACCGGGTATTTAAAACTAAAAGGTCGTCGTTATCGAAGTTGGTAACGAGGACTGCATCAGCCGCAATACGTTCGGCTGGCGCATATGACATCCGTTCACCAGCAGCTACGTAAGACCTTCGCCAGGTAGTCGGCGTCTAGACATGCCTAAAGATTGTGTGGGAAAGTCTTTAATATATTAATATTATCTTGTGTGTTCCATATGATACTCGTCGAATAGTGGAAGGATTATGCTGCGTTGAAAGAGCTTCCACATTCTCTCGTTGCAGTATCTTCTGATGCACTAAGCTAGGACAGTCAGCCCGCTGCAACCTTGCTAGCAGCCTCATCTTTTCAGCCAGAAAAACCACTAGGGGGGAAAAACTCTTTCGAGATGTTTTATTATTCTATTTATCCACTGGAACGCCATACAGCAATTATACTTACGGAGCAAAAAATCACTTCACTAATAGGATATTGGACTTTAGGTAGGTACTGTTATTAGCCTATGGAAGGCTCTGAACTGACAATAACATTCAATTCAGGTCAATAGCTCCACAATTTGATCATCAAATCATAGTTAATTATTTATTAATGGTGTAAAACTATTATTTACCAACCCGCACTAGGCCCGCGTGGTAGATTATGGCCCACTCCCTCTCACAGAGAGGAGGCCTGTGTCCCAGCAGTGGGAACGTTATAGGCTCATTATGCTGTAAAACTATTATTCGGTTAAGTAGATATATCTTCTACGGTTTGCAGGGGCGTATTTAATTATTTTTATTATTATTAATTCATTTATTTCAGACAATCCATAGTCCTAAACTATTACAAATTAAAATCAAAATAAAACATTAAAAATAAATCAAGAGAAGTATTAGACAGACATTACATCATGTAATGAAATCGCAATTTTTATGCATTTCATATTGTGCTTGCCTTGTGCATGTTATACCTACTAGTTAAACAGAAATAGATGACGTTCACCTCACACGATGTTTCTAAGAAATTGTGTATTATAAAACAGGTAAAAATTACTTTACTTATTAAATAAACAAACGTTTAATTAAATCATGGTTCTCTTTTCCCTATGTAAATAATGTATGTAACCTAATATTTTATGTAGAATAATAATCAATTTATAATTATCTAACTTCCTAAGCTTACAAATGATTCCTTTTTATTAAACTTCACGAAGATTAAAATATAGTGTCTTGTAAACTCTAGCATTTATTCCAAGTAAACCATTTACAGGCACTTTTAAATTATCAAGTCGTTCAGTCAGAAAGTTGAAGCTAGTTGCCCATTCCAAAGCGTAGTACATAGGTTCCTATGGAAAAGAACGGGCAAATAATTCCATGGACACTATTTAAATCAAAATATTGTTTCAAAATCTTGGTTTTATAATTCTTGTTGAAATTATACAGGGTGGCAGGAAAATCGACGCGCAAAATGTAACCATGAATTCAGCACATGATGCAAAAGGGGTATATTTTTCTATGGTAAATTTTTTTCGTCGGTTACCAAAAAAAGAATCTGGTGTTTCATATAAAAGTGCAATACCTACGCGGTCAAAAATGTACTGAACATCTATTTTTTTTATAATACCCGACCAAAAATTTCAATTACTTAAATTGAAATTTTTGGTCGGGGGTTCCAGAGACATGGGACTCTGGAGCCACACTATGCCTCTTATACTACATAGGTACATTGTTTACAGACACTTTCATATGCTCAAACACCCAGATTTAGAACAACTAGATGTAGGCTTCAGCAATATTTAAATATGTATGTTTTATGCTGGAATTGAACCCGTTACCAGTAACTCACAGTGATCACTTGGGTAAAAAACACAGATTTCTGCTTCTTCTCTTGTATCAGTGCGAATTTTATGCGGGGGTACAACAATATAGCCAGTCAGCAGGATGGTAGCGAGGTTGACTGCGTAGAGCGTGCCGGACTTATGGATGTGTAAACAAACCACAGCTTTGATCTAATATAACTCCATTAATATTAGTTAGTAGAGAGCAGGACTAAGTTAATTGTGCATCTTCATAACTGAAGCCGTACAGAAGGCCTGAGGGCCTGCGGGCGAGGGCGGCGGTCTCATTTGAACCTAACGAGCTATGTAATCGCTTTACGCACTCCGATCCAATTATAAGCGAACTGTCATCATAAGGGACTGTTTTGTAGATATTATTTATGGCAAATTAGTGTAAGTTATTGTAGTTGTATGTGGACGTAGGTATTTGATTCTGTTTCATAATGATATTAGGGATGTTTTATGAAAATCGAAGCAAAGTTTGTTTGTTTGACGAGAATTTTAAATGTTACCTACACATAAATAGCTAAGAAAATACGAAATTTTGTTTTATGCGGAATAAGTTGTTAATAAGGTACTTATAACAAGTATCGTTCTATGAGAAATTGACATAAATATGACTAACTAAATTAACGTAGTTGGTAGTTAGTAGATATAATTTTTAAAACGTTTAGGAAACAGCTTAGATACATACATGAGACCGTTTGGCAATACAATCTACATGTTTACTATAAACTCCATACGGTGACAATTCAGTTCCACTACAACCCAGAAACTCCTCATGTTATGGATTATGGAGCTGGCAGGGTGCCAGACAGCGTAATGACTGAGCCAGCGACTGGCAGGCGGGACCTACGAATAATCTAGGAAAATAAAAACCAGAAACCTAGAACAGGCATTAAAATCAAATCGTGGAATTTGGCCTGATGTTTGAACCTCGCATTTTATGAAACCATAGCCTTTATGCAAGTTTTCTGTCTATAATGTGAATGTATCGTCAGTATTGAGTACCTACCGAGTAACAACAATGATGGCTTTGTAATTAATCTATAACGCATGAAATGAAAATTGATTGTGAGAAAATCCGGCAAAACTTGATGTTCCCCAAACACCGTCATAACGAACAGTTCTGTGCTTCTAGCATTCGACGGATTCTCGCGACCTGCCAGCTCATTCGTTTTATTTTAGTTATCTAATTAATGTAAACAAAATATTGCAAAACCATTTTTAAGTGAAATGGAATATGGAGTGTGTTGCATATTTTCTCCATCCGATAGTACATACTTTTGGAAGGTCAACTAGAATTAATTCTTCTTTTTTCTTGTAATTTGTGATGTTCAAAAGTGTATTTTGATGGTCTCATTGAAATATACGACTTGACCTTGATGTATCGGCAGACTTGCAGCTCTGCAGCCTACAGAGCTACAAATCTGCAGTCAGGGTAATTACAAGTTGATATTTTCATATTTATTGGGCAAATGTGACTAAACGATGTTGTAGGTCACATCGATCGATATTCTTATGGAAAATCCAACCACATTTTTCGACATCATCAATATTATTGACAGCCATGTTCCACCCACTGCTCAGAAGAGTAGCTCGTGTTTGTGACGTACCATTTTTCACAATAATTTTATCTCTGCTCTTTATCATAAATGAAGCATTTACCTGAGTCACTGTTAACAAAAAAGGCATAATATTTGCGGTTCACATTTATTTAAAAGCCTGTTACATGCGATAAGGTAAATTGAGACAGGTAATAGCCGCAGGAAAAGGAAGTCAGTTTTGTCTTATCTTTTTTAAATTACTAACTGGATGACTTGACACACCACCACCTACCTATACCTATCTACATAACAATTTGAGGTACATTTTTCTTTGCTAGTGAATCACTTGTTTGTAATTTGATGTAACGACAGCTCAAAAATAAATTGTTAAAAATATTACATAATGCTGATTAATTTATTAAAAATATTTACTATTTTTCATGTAGTGTTTCGATTCTTCAAAATTATCAAATTTATTTGAAGTTTTTCAAAGTTTTAACTGGTTAGACCCGCAATTTAAAACTTTGTTAAACCAGTTAAATCTATAGCTCATAAGGTGTGTCCAGACCTAGCGAATGCGCCGCTCGCGAGCTGCTTGCGAACTGCGCGCGTGCGGTTACAGCCTACGTTTGGTGCGCCGCCGCTCTAGTGCAACTCCAGCAAGGCACGCTACTCGTGCGCACATAGCTTCTTTTGCGTTTGGACTATCGAGCCTCAGTTGTGAATTTTATTCCGAAGATGTTGGACCATACGACTGCCGTTAGCATAATTGCTTCAGCATCGGCTATTTTATTATTGACAAAAACTAAAAGGAAAAACAGCAAACATTGGTGGTTCCGTTTTTTTAAATAAGACAGAATAGCAACAGAGGTGCACCGCGGGCGGCACGCGCCCACCTCCTGCGCCGCTCGAGTAGGTACGGCGCGTAGCATGCGCGCGATCGGCGCGCGGACGGCGTAGGGGCTGCGTACGCATGAAATGCACGCGCCCGTTCGCAAGCGGCTCGCGAGCCGCACTTTCGCGGCGCATTCGCCAGGTCTGGACACACCTGTATTACGGGCTGGTGTCCGCAACTCCACGTTCATTGCATGTATTTTGCGTATCTAAGTATACCCCTTTTAAAACGGGTGAGCGCGCTGACCTGATCATGTTGGCGGTATTGCTATGCTAGACCGAATCTTACCCACTTAGTAAGTAATAGATATCTTTAAGACGAAATTGTCGACAGACACTCGCGCACCATCCATCTCCCACACCGGTAACACGCGGTCTCCTTACACACAAGACTAATGCGTTACGTAATACCGTAATATAATATTACACTCAGCTCGGTTTACGTTCGTACACAAAGAAATAATTTGTGTTCAGGATTTCCATTCTCCGCTTCCGGTTTCGCATCCGATGACACTACGTAAAAGATTTTAGGCACTTTATGCACATGAATAAGTAATGTTTGAGTTATTCAAACATATACAGCACCCTATTTGCGTAACACACTATCAACCTCAATCTGAATCATTTTGAAGCATATTGCTAACCCAGCTGATTCACCTTAACCCACTTAAAATTTGGAAATACCTTGTATGTACTAATCGCCCAAGTAGCACTGGGGGTTCTATAGCGGTTGAGTAATGGGACACATTTATTCTTTAAGCTGTATATGTAAGCAGTATAAGAGTTCTATAGCACCCTATACAGCCCTTATACCACCGGTTTGGGCACAAATTATTCAGCCTTAAGTTCACTTAAGGTACACAGTAGCAGAATAGTAGCACTTTAATGGCAGTTTAGGAGAGAACAGTGGTCTTAAAGCTGATCAACGGCACTATATAAGATTCCGTATGGTACTTCATACAGACAAGAGAGTTATAAAAAGTAACGAGTGAACAATTATACAGTCTCTATTAGTAATTAACGCTCACAAGTGTACCCTAAAAACTACTAGTAGGCCACTTTTTCTCCAAATTATCACTTGAGTATCACATTTTATAATAAATATTTATTTTTAATTTATTACTACGCGCAACATCTGGTCGTGCGAGTATTTATGTGAATTTTTCATGTGACTTTATTATTACTGGTAAGTACTTGTGTTTATTATATTCTATTGTGTTAATATTATGGGTATTGTAAATTTATTGTAAAGTATATACATATTTAGAGTTAAAATTTTCACGCGCCTCAGGAATAATGCCTTTTTATCGAAAAAGTATATCTAAATAACCGGGGACGAACCATGCTATTTTTCATTTTTGTGTTTTTATGGCATTTAAATCAGTCTATGGCTTTTTATTTGAACACTTACTACAAAATTAATCACGAAAACTCCGTAGTATGTGATAAAACCATAATTAATTTAGAAATATTATAGGTTATGAGTGAACAAAATGGTGGCCATTTTCTTCAATTACAGTGAACCATTGTAGTTCCAAATTAATGCTGTGAACTCTTTCAAGTTTCACATGAGTACCATTATAATGTCGTGAGCTCTAGAAAGGTTCACATGTGTACCATTATAATGTCAACATATCTGGGATAGGCTCATATTCAGCCCTGGGCTGGTATGCAGTTCTTCAATAGTTCACGATTTTACCCTTTTAGATATTTTTAGCATACAAAATTTTAGAGATCCGCATTGAAAATGTAAATTTTCTTTGAATACCTACAAGTTAGTTAGTGTATAGTATTCGATAGTAAATGCAGTAGGTTGCATGATTGAATGAATACGTCAATTTTAATAGACGAGTAGGTATTGTTAGAATCCGGACTGATTTAACTAACAAAAATATATATATTATGAAGTTCAAATTAAAACACTCCAAGCAGTGCAGTAGGGATACACTCCACTCACACAGGTATTTTGCACTTCATCCTCAAACTAAATTATAGGTACATAAATATACTTATGAATACCTGTCTATCCACTCAAATGATCAATCCATTATTAAGGCGGTATACGAAAACTTTAAAATGTATAAATCCATTGTAATGGATAAGATTTTTTGGGAACAGCGCACTCTGTTCAAAGAGCATTCCTTGTGAGAGGTGCGCGTAAGGGTCTAAGTGAGAGGTACAAGCGAAACCGAGATGGCACTAAACTTCGCTGTTCGGTTGCGGTTTGCTTGTTTTTAAAGTAGATAAAATCTTTAAAGACTGACACCAGGGTTTGTCGGGTTGATCGTCAAACTTACAATCCACTCCAAAGAAGAAGAAAACTATAACATCTTGAGATTTTTAAACGAAAAATACGACTTTGGTGGCGCGTGTGTTTCGTTTTATTTCGCTAAAGTTTGTTAATTGCCTACGAGTTGTTAGACAGGAGGTGACATTATAATTTTTTTTCTTATTCAGTTTCATTTTTGTATTTTTTTTTTGTTTTTCAGATGCCTAATGATGATAATAGTATACATGATAGACCTTGTTCTGAAGCCAATAATCAAATGATAACGGAAGAAACTTTGAATTTGTTACCTACACTCGACTGCGATCGAGAAAAAGGGATCTAGAAGAGTCTGATGATGAGGATTTGTGTTAAAAACTGGATCATTTTGAAAACAATCCTTTTAATGTGAAGTTATTTTGCTGACTGACTGATTTTAAATTATAATAATACATTTATTTCTTACTACATTATGATCTTTTTAAAAAAGATGGCAATGAAAAAGTTTATTAAGACGTATACAGTATGTAACAAAAACCCTGTTGTTCCTTCTAGGAGCGTATATATATACCTATAGGCTTACCATTATTGAAGTTATAATTAAAAAAAAAACTATGGTGGCCGAACATTGTCCATAATCTGATAGTTTTTAAATTCGATACATTGTTACAAAATGTTTTTAACATCTGAACTTACAAGTACTAATGGATCTAGCCTACGGTCGATAAAGATTGCCGCCGCCGGCGGCGGCCCCTTTGATTCGCGATAGCTAGACAGGTTGGCGCCAAAACACAAAGCAGGCGGCACGCACAAACTCCCTTTTGTACGACCGCCACTAGCCGATTGTCCGCCTCACTGCCCCTCAGTCGCCCGCGCAACTTGCTTCCGGACGGATGTATCGTACGTTGACAGCATTAGAAAAAGAACCAAATTATTGTGATTTTGTGAGTGAATTCTGTGTGTGCGTTTTTTTCCAAAATGTCTTATTCAAATGAGGAATATTGTAGTGTACCAAGAACGTTTCGCAACTCTAAGGAACATAACTTTGCGTCGACGATGGCTTCCCAACGTCTCCACATACGGACGTTCAACATTGGGTCTGTGCACGGTCGAGACCAACATTGTATTGACGAAGGATAACCGAGGACTCGAGACCATGACATTGAGGAAGAAATCCTCGTGATGTTTGAAGAAGACCCTACGGAAGTACGTGCTCTGTGGGTAAATAAATTAATTTTTAAGTGTTAGTTATGTCACAAATGACTAAATAGTTACTACGTAACAGATACTTAGTAGAAAATTACCTAATGCTATAATAGCCTACTCCGTCTCGTCAGCAACCTCTGCATGCTAAAATGTGCCTAAATACTCAAACGTACAGTTGTGATTGCTTCACACCGCGCGATTCCCGTATTATTATTATACTCTTTGGCGCGATCCCACAGCACTGAATTTGGGCCGCAAACGGCCCGGACCGCTCGGCCGGGCGGTAGGTAATTATAACGTGCAAGTACATGGAGTGACGGAGGCCTGGTTATGTGTTTATTGTAATTATCAATCGTCAAACTTGATAAGCCAACTTTTTGAAAAATTCAAACTAACGTTCCCAAAGTGTTATCTATCAGTCAAACAGCTGAGTGATGTGAACGACACGTGACGAGTTCATGACCTTAGTGTAGTATGGTAGTGTGCGGCGCGGCGGCGGGCGGCGACAAAGCGACCGGTTGCTACCTATTTCGCTTTGCAGGGGTGAGCAATCAGTGTTACTTTTCAAATATTTATTATAAAATATTTATTTTGATTTTTTTTTCTTGAATATTTTTTTAATTGACTTACGTAATTACCATCGGATATCGATTCTGAAAACGTCCCTACTTGGAACAACAGGGTTTTTGTTACATACTGTATACATTATTTGAAAAAAAAAAAAACGTTCAAGATCCAAAGTATTGTAAAAATCCTTACTATTTTTGAGATTTTTTAACCTTTTTCAAAAAGATGCTTATGGGAATTGTGAATAGAAATAATTACAACGTGTAAGAGGCTCCAAGTTTATGTGATTTAAAAATAAAAATGATCAAGATTCGTAAAGTTGTATTATTCTTTTAATGTATGTAACAAAGGTATAAAGTACTGAAATTCTTTGTATTCAACGCACACTAATTTTCACTTAATATCCTTAGATTCTAAAACAATTAAAGTATGGTCACAATTATGCTGACTTCTTGATTTGTATATTGAAAGATGAGACGATTTTTCCTCTGTATTATGTACGGAACCGTCATTAAAAGTTTGAAGTCGCACAAGTGTTAAAGAAAACCACGTTCACATAATTATTTAGCTTAGAGGATAATAATGTGGTACTCGTGAACAAATAAACAGCTGTCAGTGTTACTAGATATCAATAGTGGTGCGTGTAATATACCTTAAACGTACATGTGAACTCATTAAACGGTCTTTTACAGAATAATATAAGGGCTGATTAATATATCACAGACTAGACCTACTTACAGCAACAAGCTGAATAACGGTCCACAACAGGTTCTACACAACAGCTTTTGGGTACATTAATGTTCACATGTGTTGTACTAAAATGCCAGCATTATAACACCATACACGTGAACCTTTAAATAGCCAATGCCGTATAGTTCTCCTCTTAAAATGCTCTTGTTCAGCTTTTAAAATGAAAGCTGACTAGAAGAGTAATGTTATCTTATTATAACACCAATAGTTACTTAATAGGACATTTTTACACACCTAAACATGCCTTATACAGGTATAAGTGGATTTGTTCACTTTAATACAGCCAATGAACCACATGTGGCTATTGTTAATGCTTCGAGATCACCAGTGAACTGAATGTGAACTATAAAAGAGAACAAAATGCTACTTGGGCGGTCGATTCGTTTCTCAAAATTAAAAATGAACTCATTACGTCACAAATTTCTACACAAGTTCTTATTATCTTTGATGCTGCAAGTCCCAGAAAAATTAGGTTATTTAAAATAAAGGGGCAAACTTCTAAACACATTTTAGAAGGCCGATTATCTCGCTTAGAGCCATTTATATTGGTGGTAGTGTACGCAACCGGAGTCATTTGGCAGGGCTCCAACCAACCAAACCATTGTGCGCGTATTGAAAGGGATGAAGGGATTGGGTTGTTTCACGAGCTATGCTATAACTTTGTAAGTACATAATATATAGTAATTATTTTGTATGCCAGTAGGTTTCTAGTTTGTGGGAAAAGGTTGTGGTTTGTATTGATCTAGGTGTTTCTGGCGTGGCCTTTTTTGACCTAGTGGGAAAGCAAAGATGTTTTAGGTGCAATGTGATAACTGTCAATAAGCATTTGATCTTTGATATGGTGTAGTGTCTGTTTATTACTATAGCAGGGCTATTATCACGTTTACTCACATGTTCACTATCACATCAAAGGTGCTAATTCTAGGTACGATTCACCTCTGCTCTTCCGTGATTCCTGCAGTGCAATCCTGTAACCATCTCACCGTGAAAACTTAGGTGAAGTGAGCGTGGAGTGAGCTGTCATTCCAACTAATGTTAGGGATTGACAGCTCACTCTAAGCTCACTTCACCTAACTATTCACGGTGATTCACGGATGATGACTGACAGTTGACATCAGTGGAACTACGGCGTATTAAAGAGCCTCATTACATTCTTTGCAAAACATCATCAATTCCTCGTTATCTAGGGTAGGGTGGGTAATCTAGTCGACTACAAATTTATTTCAAGATTTTTATTATTTTAGCACTTGTCTGCGCTGTCTTGGTTATTTTAATCCTTCTAAAGCGACTGTAGTAATCAATGATTATTGACAGGTGATCATTAATTGGAAGAGGTCCTAACAAATTAATTGCGGTGTCGATTCATGGCACTGTTGGAAGTTCTCGTCGTTTCATCGACACAAGTGGATTCGGTAGCTCCACTAAAGTACATGCCAAGTATGTACAATTGTACATGTTCTGTTTTCTCTTAGTAGAACGCTTTCGTGTAAACTTAATTCATTTCCAAATATTTTGTAATCCTTGACCGATTAATTCCATTGATTTTTTAAAATTCCCTTTTTTACAGTGATTATTTCCGGGTCCAAATTCAAATATTTGATTATATCTTACATAAGTGTTGTGGTCCCGGTAATTGCACAATTTGACGTATGCACAACCGTGATAAAGGGTCTGCAATATTTGTATTTCCAGCTTTATGTTTTATATTATAGCGGTACGCTTGTAACCTTAAAACCCATGTCTCAACGCGGGCGCAAGGCTTAGATTTGTCCTATATAAGAACTCCCAATGGTTTGTGATTGGTTACTAAATCAAATTGTTTCCCGAAATGAAAGATATCAACATGTTCGATAGACCTGACAACTGGCTGAATCTTCGTTCACAGTATTTTAACGTTCTGTTTCCGTATGCTATAATCCTAGAACCATTCTCGTTAGTTTGTTATAGTACCTACTGCCGCAAACCCAACTGCAACTGCTAGCATTAAATGCGATGACTTGCGTACTGTCCGTAATATTGTAATATCCGAGAGTTCTTATCTTGGTTAGTGCTTCTTTTAGGTTTTTAAATGCTTCAGATTGTTGATCTGTCAAAGGCTTTCTATGCTCCCTTTTTACCAGTTTTTGACTCGACAATTCTTTTAAAGGTTCACATCTCGTGGCTAAATTAAATCCATTTATTAACATAATTAACTAGTCCGAAGTAACTTTGCAGCTCGTCAATTGTTTTTGGAACCCTAAACTTTGAAATGTTGTCAATATATTTAGATAATGGTCTCACCCCGTTCATGGCCTAAAAAGTTTATTCTTTCCGCTTTGTAAATACATTTATCTTTATTAAGCCAAACACTGTTATCTTGTAGGACTTGCAATACTTTTGACAGTCGTAAATGATGTTCGGTCTCGTTTCCAAAGATTAAAATATAATTGATGACAACACCTTTACACGTAACCAGCATTTACTTTAAGATTTTTTGAGATACCTCAGGTGCACAATTGTTACTCCAAACATTAATCTTTACAACCTGGTTAATGTTATGATATGCCTGGAATTAGGGTGGAACTCGATTTGATGAAAGGCGTATAGCTTGGAAACATATGTAGCTTTTTTGATTTTGGGCAATAATTGATCCATACAAGGTAACTGATGGTTCTCTCTGAGTATCGCTGCGTTGGTTTGCCTCATATTTACGCATAACCTGACATCCCCATTTCTTTTCATTATAGGCATGGTAGGTGATAAATCTAAGAGGATGGTTCATGTACTTCCTCAAGAATATCTGCATGCAATAACTTGTTAATTTTATCTTCGATGGAAATTGGTATTCTCCTATTTAGACGCCAACATAGTGGAGGTAGGTGATCTTCCTTCAGTATAACCAAATCGCCTCTTTTGGGTTAATATTGTGGTTTCCTCCACTTCCTTCTTTGTTGCAGTTCGGCTAGGGACTCTCGACGCCACCTCTCCCCAAATTGCTGCCGCAGTTGCTCTATCCTCTAGTATCTGTTGAGTCTTGAGTCTCGTTTTATTAATGTTTAGAGATGGCACAGATGTGAGTGGCCACCCGATAAGGAAGTGCCCTGGAGTAAGGGGTAAGATATCAACAACAAATTACTTCAGACAGTTCCAGGCATCTTCAAATATTACATTAAATTTACAACCAGAATCAATTAACATCTTGTATTCCTCGTCCCATCATCGTTCATGTTGAATATATTATATATATTCTAACAAACGAATCCTCTTAATTCTCTAAAGAATTTATTGCGTTGTCATTAGGTGGTCGTTTACTATATCTAGTTCTCTCCGGCTTTTGTTCGAATTTTTGTTTGTTTTGCATTTCTTTTGACCTATACCTCTGGTAATGTCCTATCTTACTACAATTGTGACATTTTTTCCTTTTGCCGGACAGTTCGAATCTTGACATTTGAGTGCGCACTTCTGCATCTATTGCACTTGACTAATTGTGTGTCACTATCTGGTTTATTCTCTTGTCTTTCTCGTATGTATCTCGTATTTGTGTTTGCAACTGCATTAACTTTATTACTTTTGGTTTTTTCTCCTTGTGCATAATTTTTTAGTTGATGATTTACTGCTTCCAGTGTATTGGCTTCAATCACTACCTTTTCCAAAATAACTCCGTCCCCCATGATCTAAAGTTTATTCCTCAATTCCAAAGAGGAACATCCTTCTATAATCAGATCAACTATACGTTCATCTGGCCTTCCAATTTTACATTTTCAGGTTTTTCAAGTTAAACTACAAATTTGTCGGTTTGGTATAAGTAAACGTACATTTTATCCTACTGATATCCCTATTAAAACGTGCCTGAAACCTGCAATAAACACCAGTTAGGACATCTAAAAGGTAGCTAAACGTCTTTTAGTGCCGCTAACAGTCCTGTAGTACCTGCCCGTAAAATGTGTTAATGCAAACAAAGAGACCGAATGAAGGGTTGTAGCACATGTTATTGCTTCACCAGCACTCCATTACTTAGTAACTACTTCAGTTTTATTTGCAGTCTAGATTAGGGGTGTAGAATCCTGTTGATCCCGTATTTAAGCTGGTTATATTATTACACGTTTTGAGAGCTGTAGCGGCCCAGAGGTAACGGCAGCAATTTACGAGGTCGTAGGTTCGAACCCTGACAGGCGCTTTACTTTTTTTTAAATAATTTCATCACCATTGCTCTTAGAACAGTGAAGGAAAACATCGTGAGGAAACTGGCATGTCCTAGAACCAAAAATTCGAAGACATGTGACATACGAGTATTACCCTGGGCTGGCGTAGTGGAGGAGGCCTGTGTCCCAGCAGTGGGAACATTATAGGTTGATCATGCTATGCTATATTACTACACTGACTCATCACCACATCAAGCCTCTCGTACAAGTAGGTAGGCTTCACATTGAACTCTTTCCCGACATTCGTGGTGAACTGACAGTTGACATTAGTGATATCACCTCATTACTGATGTGCATGAGATAGTGTTTATATATCTATTAAATAGATACACTACAAAGGTTACATAGTGTTAAATAAGGAAACAGGCGTCATTATTCTAGGATGTCCTCTTTACGTTATTTATTTCCAATATAGAAGTTATGAATGAAGCGAGAGTGAGAGAGTCGTGAGTTGTGTTGTGCTGTTGTTATGAATCGTGTTCATATGAATTTTATTTATGAAGATTAACCCTTTTGAATACACTGGAAAAACGTATTGATGCCAAGGGTATGATATCACCGAGTTTATTTATACAAATATTAGATTGGCTAACACATAAAAAACCGGCCAAGTGCGAGTCGGACTCGTGCACAAAGGGTTCCGTACCAATAGAAAATTGTTAAAAATATTGCGCATTTTACAAGTTAGGCCTCTATAACTCCTGAACTAACGAAGTTATGTAAACCGTTATAGTTTTCCTTCAAAGTTCATCACATGGACTACCATCATGATTTTTTTCAGATTTTTCGAGTCAGCCGTTTCGCTTTTAGAGGGGGGAGAGACGCTCTATTTTAGCAAAAAAATGCCCTTAAACGATGAATATCTCGCAAATGGATACCTCAATCAAAAAATCGTCTTAGCAACCTCTCAATGTGTAAAAGACCTATCTAATGATACACCACACAATGGGGTAGACGTGAGAAAAAAAATCAGCCCCACTTTACGTGTAGGGGCGGTACCCCAAAAAATATATTATTCGTGATTTTATTTTAGCACTTTGTCGACGTAGTAAATGCACATACCCATGCAAAGTTTCATCTTTCTAGCACTAACAGTTTGGAAGATAAGCCGTGGATGGACGGACGGACATGACGAAACTATAAGGGTTCGGAGACGTGAACTACGGAACCCTAAAAAGGACATATAGTGACCCTATTGGTGATGTTATTCAGAAAGTTCATACACGCACGTCAGTTGCGAGTACTGTCTACGCACCTTGCTTAGACAGTACTCGCAACCAGCGTGCGTGTATGACCAGAAGGCTAATAATTCTCGTAATTTAAAACGTTCAAAATCTAGTCGCAGTCTCATCTCGGCGACAAACAAATGTCAAAAACTCGTCAAAATGTAGGAACTAGATGTATTTTTGACAGATTTGAGACTGAGATCAGGCTGTGAACGTTCTTAAAATTACGAGAATTGCCCCTCTGATGTATGAACGTAAATGAAGCAAAAGGGGTATGTGAGGATCGGAGCAGGTGGCGTTCTGTAGTTTCTGCTTACCACGGAGAGAAGGCGTGAGATTATGTATGCGTAAAAAAAAATGTTCTATGATTTATTATAGCTTTGTTGTTTCTAGGACAATTTTCTAAATTTGATACACAGTAAAGCATCGGATTGAAGTGCCTCAGTTGATTGATCGCGTGTTCCTTAGCCACAGCGGAACAATCAATAAACAATTATAATATCGTTACGACCAACACTTTCCATGTGCTCTTACAAACAAACTCGACGTGAAAAAATACCTTTCTATCTATAAATCGGTCACTTTTATGTGTTTGGGCTATTTGTATATATTTCTTGACGGTATTTTTCGTTAATCTATTATGTTACTACGATATATACAGAAATAGAAAGGTTGGGAGATACGGAACGCTTTCAATATACCTACGTCCAAGTAACAATGTATATATCTACAGATTCTGTAGATACAGCTGTCACTAACATTCTGTGGTACAGAATGTACGTCCATAATTACCAAAGTGCATTAGTATATGGGTGCATAACCCGAATTTAAGACTACGAACAGAGTACATATAGCATTTTAGGAAGTTTGTACTTGGTAAAGTTATGTGAGCATGCAAAGTCCACGGTGTATAGGTATGTGCGGGTTTCTCCTGTAAAGATGTCTAATTCTGGTCATACCTTTTTTTTTTTTTTTGAGGATGGGTAATCATCAAATGACCTCTCCCGCTCTGAGTGGAGCGGAAGGGAGTGTCAGACTCTTACTGACTAAAACCCACCCGTGTTCCTTCCTTAGCCCTTTCTGTTCCAGGGCAGCGGTAACCCCGCGGTTCTGGTCATACCTAAGGCTCTTTTGTTGACTAAACAAGCTCAATTAATCTTAACAACAGATGAAAGATGAAACGACATATCACAGCAACAAACAAAAGCGAATTATTCGTATAAATCTCCAGCTGTAAATGTGAACGAAGCATCTACGCTCGGGTTACATTTATGTCTGAGTGTTTGACATTTATTGCGAGACTCCCCGCATCTTTAAGGACACGACGAAAATTAGCTTCACATATATTACGTAGTTTCGCAATTCGTCTTGTCTGTACACAGCTTACTTGAGGAGGAATGTCCTGTGGATGGCATTTACAGATTGTTGAGATTTTTGGAAACCATTAAACACCAGATATTATGATGATAACGTTTTTAAAATGAGAGCAAATAGTTCAGATTTTCCAAGAATATATTAAGACAATCTATTTTTAACCTTTCTGCATTTTCCAAATCCTAGGGCCGGTTTTTTGATCCGTAGTTAACTCACCAGTTGTTAAAAATCGTACCTAATGGTTAAATTTTTGCAAAATGTGTTTTTGATCAATTGTTAGTTTATCTAATGGTGTGTTTTTTAAAATTAATATTTAATTATTTGACCATTAGCAATTATATTATATCATTAGATAAACTAAAAAATTATAAAAAAACACATTTTGCAAAAATTTAACCATTAGTTATTATTTTTAACAATTGGTTGAGTTAACTACGGATCAAAAAACAGGCCCTAGGATTTGGAAAATGCAGAAAGGTTAAAAATAGATTGTCTTATTATTATTAGTTATTAGTGTTACCTATTTTGGTCTTCCATCATAATCATCTCATCATCATATACAGTATCGGTAATATCGGTATGAAAGTATTAATTTGCTATCGTATGACAACTCTTCTTCAATATTGGTTTCCTTCATGAAATATGTATAACTTTACACTCGAACACATCAATATATAGCAGTTTGTGATACAATTCGCAAAACTAAGGGCACATACCATCTGTTCCAACCATTATGAACATCAATCTATCAACCTAGACGACTTACATCTTGCACCTACCTACAGTACAGCACAGTTGTAATGACTCCCAGTGTAAGGTACATCTGTGTGACGTCACCAGCCAGCTAGAGTGGGCTATAAATCGCACGTGTCAGCAGCAGTGAGCCTGGACATGTGCCAGTTCCTCGACCATAAAGTGCAAAGCGCTCCTCCTGATAGTTGCACTCTACATCAGCGTATAAGGAATTTTATGGTTGATTGGAAACTTGGAACATATTTGGGTGGAAGATGGTGGAATGAATTGGGTTAAGTTTGAGATTTTAGCACTAAACCGCTTTTCATTTGGAACGCGCAATGCTGCTTTATTTTCTCATAAGATTTTTTATTATTCTGTCAAATAACAGAACATCGCGCCAGCATTTCCCGACGGGGTGTGGGGTCTCATATACCAGGGAGACGAGCGTTATGGCACTAATCGGTCATAAATCTTGAACCCAGACTGCTGATCATTTTTACCTACCCTTTGTCGGTTTTTTTTTTCAATGTGATGTTGTGAATCGTTGATTGAATGTAAAATAGTCACACACAAAACATAATAACTAGTCTATTATACCTTACCTACGCCAGCCAGCAAATACAGATTGCAGGACGATGGCCTTACAGTGACGTCAGGATCGGTAGTACACTGAAATACGAGTATTCATCATACCTGCAAGAAGACGTGCAGTATAGCGTGCGGGTCGCCTCCACCAAGGCGTGCTGCGCGCGCGCCGGCCAACAGCACGCGCATGCAGAACGGAGCCGCGAAGCACAGCCGCCGCTCCCACGGAGACCACGCGCGCATCGCCTGGAGGCAAAGGAAATGGTCAGTGGAGTTCATAGAGTAGATAACAGCATAATAAGACTTTCGATTAAGTTCGACATCGTCTAAGGTTAGAGCCCATATTCGTAGAATAGAATAGAACATGTTTATTTTCATAGAATGTAAGTATGAACTATACAGGTGACTGGATACAAAATAATGTTTGGTTTCAGGTACATTCTACCATTCGCACGGTTTTGGATTTAAACTCTAAGTTTCGTGCTTGAGAAGCAAGGCCTTAACCACTGGGTCACCCCCACAGTACCATGTTACATTACAAGCTATGCATTATTATTATTTTTTTAAGCCTTTTATTTCCCAGAAAGTACATTTATGTCATTCATTTACATCATCACATCTTAAAATATTAAATAATTCATTAAACATTTAAACATGCATTTCAACCATGTGTAATTAATTATACAAGAGTAGATCATTAAATAAATACATTGATTTGACTGATTAAATAAAGTAACTACAAAAATATGTCTTTCTTTACTATTTGGTTCGGTCAGTCCCGATCCTACACTCCTACACTCTTTCGAATATTGACTATGGTTTCGGCCCAACTGAGCCGATCCAAACTTTTTTTGCATTTTTCAATAATATTCGGTTCGGCCATGTGTCGGTCCGATCCGAACATTCGCATTTTGCACTTCGGAGTAGACCCCCTGGGTTTGGACATAGGATACTTTTTATCCCAGCAGTACCAGCAGCCGACCTTCACCCTCCAAAGCTAGTATTTTTATAACTTGTAAGCGGTCAGAGGCTATCAAACAGTGCTAAAGCCTCCGGTCTTGTGTTATCTTACCTTATAAAGTCCAATGAGACTGCCGAGGCTGTAGACAGCGAGCGCGAGGTACCGCAGCGGCGCCGGCGCACAGTACACTGTCGCTGTCACCATCGGGATCGCGCCTGCAGACAATGGAAATAATCCTTTAGTGGTTAATAGCAGGAGATCAATATAACCACAAAGTTGGTAACATATACCCCGCACTCTATTTTCGTAACAAACTTTTAATCACAATCTGAAAGTTTTGACGGATATCACTAATAATGCTTCATAGGTTTGAAAAATTCGTCTGCTCAGCAACGTAAATAATGCAATGAACGTGGGTGAACTATCAAAATGCAACCCATTGCGATCAATTGTCATTTTATGTGTTGCGCAATTACCCCGCCGTATGTACGAAATTGGAGTGCTTGAGTGTTTGTTGAAATCTTATTAGAATCCTCTCCATGGAAAAGGTGGCTTCCATTACTTACACTTATGTATAGCAATCTCCTACCGAGTTTGAAGCTATAGAAGTCCGATAATGGATTGGGCATCTCGGGTAAATTGTAGATACTCGTACCAGTGGGCACTCAATTCAAACTCAAATCATTTATTTTAATGAAACCAATTACAGCTGGTACTTTTGAATTGTCAATAGGTCGGTCAATCAGAAAGATTAAGCTAGTCAGGAACCTTGAATTTTGTTGTGAAGCCCGTTATTGGAGATCTCACAAGAAAATAAAAATCGGCCACATCTACCACATAACATGTACCAAAAGTGGGAATCGAGGTATTTTTTGTACAATTCGACTTGCTATGAAATATGGCAGATGAAATGTAGCCCCGGGAAATATTGGAACGGAGAAATTCCGACAAAATCGACGTTGGAGATGGTATTCCTTTTTGTACAATGTCCAACTTACAGTTACTTAATTTATAAATACTTTTGTTGGTATTTATATTATTCCATTTTCTGATTTGCGTCGAGATAATATATAAAATTGTTGCGAATTAAAATATTCATAGTATGCTCAGAGTGAAATAAAAGGAAAGCTACGTTGTGGATAAATTAATTATAACTTTTATCTTCCATTTGCATTTCGCTTAATTGAGATGATTTTGTGTTTACGAGATAAAAAGGTCAGATTACATAAATCAGCGCAAAATGTGGGTCATAGTGACTTATTGCAGCGGAACTCATGAGTAAAAGTTTTGCACTTCCAACATTCTTCATTTTCTTTTACCCTGGCTAGCAGCCAGGGTCCTGTTCGCTTGGCGAGTGCTAGGCGCTAAGTGAAATAGGACGCGTTTTTAGATTAACGTTTATACTCGTAGGACTTCCGTGATCATTTCAGTAGAGATTTTTTAATGGCGTTATCAAGATCATCATAAAACGGTGACTGCACCCTCAAAAATTATAAGGGATATTTTTTCTTTATGAGCCTTAAATTTGCGCCTACATACTTACGTAGTGTATGGAAAATAAATAAGGCTTTGGCCTACATACGATACACAACTGACCATTACAATTAAGAATGACCAGCAGAACTTACAAGCCATTACATAACTTAAGCATGATTACATATTGTACGTCGTCCTAAAAGTTCCTCGTTACCTACCTGTCAATCTAGTGATTGATGCCTTTTTAATGATCCCGGAATAAGTTTTATTGTACACTCTAAAAAAAAATTGATTGCTCCTAACAAGATTGTGATTATTGCAATCAAGCATCTTGATTCCATACGAGCCTAACAAGACGTTAGATAAATCAAATAAGGTGATTTTTATTGTTCTTACTATCTGCTTCTTAACTAGAACAACTAGAACCTTAGTCAAAGTTAACATGAAAATTATCAATATGACGAATTCAACTTAATAGATTCATCTATAATCTTGGTCAATATAAATATGAAAATGACTACTATAACTAATTCATCTTCGTAGATTCGACTAAGAACTTGGTCATTACAACTAATTCATCTTCGTAGATTCGACTAAGAACTTGGTTATTACAACTAATTCATCTTCGTAGATTCGACTAAGAACTTGGTCATTACAACTAATTCATCTTCGTAGATTCGACTAAGAACTTGGTCATTACAACTAATTCATCTTCGTAGATTCGACTAAGAACTTGGTCATTACAACTAATTCATCTTCGTAGATTCGACTAAGAACTTGGTCATTATAACTAAGTTATCTTCATAAACTCAACTAAGCCCTTGGTTATTCTAATTATTTGAATTACTATTATAGACTATTTTACCTTAATAAATTCAACTATGACCTTGTTCAATTTAAATCTCTTAATATTCATAACAATCAATTTGTTTATTTGAATAAGCTACTAAACTTGTTAGGTACTATTAAGAAACATTATTAAGCCAACAAAATTACCCCTAATCGAATGTACTGAGACACTTTGTCTCATTAACTAACACCAATATATTAATTGGGTCAGCACTTCAAATGCGTATATTAGACCACTCTCAATATTAATTACAATGTATAAATAAAACCCTTGCCCCCCGGTTTCTAAAATGCCGGTCAAATTGTAATATACCTATGCGTTATAGGTACTTCTATCACCTCTTGTGATAGTTTCTTTTTTTTTTATGGTTTTTTATCAAAATTTTACCGGCATTTCAGAAATCGGGGTTAAGGGTTGTATTTATAAATCGCACTTAATACTGAGAGTGCTCTTAAATACGCATTTGAAGAGCTGATCCAATTAATGAACATAGCACCTCAAGATCATACCCAGAATGCTGTCTGATCTGAATTGAGAGCAATTTATTAGGTACAGATCAAAACATTATCGTTTTTTCTCTAGTCCCAAAAAAAGAATGTGTGCGAATATGTGCAAAAAGCGAATGAAACTTACTCTATTTAGATAAGTATTTAAACTGTCTCTATAGGTAACTATTTGGTGTAACAATATTTTTCTGTAGCT
The DNA here is from genome assembly GCA_949629185.1 of Apamea crenata. Lineage (NCBI taxonomy): Eukaryota > Metazoa > Arthropoda > Insecta > Lepidoptera > Noctuidae > Apamea > Apamea crenata. Next base: position 14,403,560 of record OX451363.1, on the reverse strand, counting down.
GACATGTTAGGTACCTAACATGTCAGCTACAGAAAAATATTGTACCTACATAAATTTGGTAAAAATGAAACAAAAATATAATTACAAATAGTTATATATTATATTCATGGAATGCTTAAATAGTACAGCGCAGGGTTAAGTACTTTTTTCCATTACTTAAAATATTAATATTACAGGGAATCGGAGATACTAAAGAATTATAGAACTTGACAACATTCTGTATGGTGTCTGGTTCTATAACCTCATAACAACAGAAATGATCGTCAAACTCCAATGTTTCTAATGTGATTCCCATCAAAATTTGATTTTCTGAATCATACAAATAAATGTGTTTTATTTAAAAAAATACAGGCAGATAATCAGGACTTGTACTATAAACTAAGACAGTGTCAGGTACATAGCGGGTTGAAGTAACAGTAGCCCAAGGAACTTTGACTAATGACTTATTTTGACATATTTCCAAAGTGGCGCAAAGGAATTGTTTTTCATCTAGATTTTTTGAAAATGAATCTAGAACAGGACCTGTGCTTATGTTACTTTAACTCTAAGTAAGACTTAATGTTACTTTAACTCTAAGTAAGACTTAATGTAAGTAAGTAAAAATAATATTTGCTTTAATTGAGTTTCCTGAAAAATGTTCCCGCACAATATGTCTCCTCAACGAATTAAATAATTGGAATTGCCGATTACAGTTATCCTGTCCACATGTGTATACACTAAGTTCCTTTGGGTTGTGTATTAACTGAAAATGTAATTTGAGATGTTTAAGTCCGGATAATTGTTTGTGACATATAAAACATGTTAACATTTTGTTCTAATAACTATCTACCATAACTATGAAACTTTTTTAACAACAATATTTAACAGAGAAAACAATTTTTTCATAGCTTATTTCTTAATCAATTATGAATAAGCAATAGTCACATTATTATTTGTTTCTGACAAAATAAAAAATGTAAATAATATTATTAACAGTGGTCTAGAATTATCACAACTAAAACAAACTTAACTATGATAATCTTAATGTAACAATTTGGTTATTATGTACCTAGATAGGTATAATACTAAATACCTACTTATTAGTAAGAGTACTCATAATAGAGAGAATTTTAAAATGACAAATAAACAATGTCTTAAAAAACAGTTATTAATTATCAGTCATTAACATTTGGCATAAGAAATTGCTTTTTTTATTAAAGCGTTCATCGGCGCGTATTATTCCAGAAGAAATTTAGACATCTAAATTTGAAATTTTAAACACCACGCCGATAAATGGGTTAAAAAGAAATATACAATAAGTATTATATATGGCAATCCGCGAGAAGAGACTCGGCAGCAGTTGATCCTTTATCAAATGCAGATGACATTTTATAAAACGCTTTTTGTATGAAGTACCACACAGGGTATGTGTCGATACCATACTCTGCATTAAGGGTCCATATTATTTTGTAACACGTATCAACTGCGTGCATAACAGACAATCTCTCATAGATGACCGATCTATTCGCAACAATAAGGAAAGTATTTTTTTGTCTAGCGACTCACCCACTACAATAATATAAGGTTGGGATGGCGCTCCTTTTTGGAGAAGGGTTGATAGGCGGAGTTCTATTGCTTGACGGATTTCTGCACTAGATTTCACGTGCTTTATAAAGCCTTCCCGGGCTTCAACTTTACTTGGTTTCCAGCTTTGACCTGCATCCGAACTGCGTTTCTTCTTTTGTTTAACTGCCGCAGTGTTTAATAAAAACCGTATAGATAGATAGAATCCGGCTAAATTTGATGTATCTTCATTCGATGCTGAAAAAAAAAATAGAAGAAGTAGGTAAGCAACAAATTTTATTAATAATAGAGCAGAGTCCCATCGGTAAACACCCAAATGTAAAGGTACAGATATTTCTTTCATACTTACAATTAGCAAGGGTGACCAGTTCGTGGAAAAATGGTTCTGTTGATTTTTTCTTCTTTATCAGTTCCTGTAGCTTGATTTTCAATAATGGAAAATTAATAAACAAATTGTCTTTGTAAATACCATGTGCAGCATCAAGTCTATATGCATCTGGAAAATAAAAATGCATACCTTTATTAAATACAATGAACAATAACAGAAAAAGTGAGTTACAACACTATTTTTTTAATTTTCTGTTGGTTAGGTACCTATATTATGTAATACTGTGCCTATATCATGCCAATGCTTATATACAATATTACAGATTATCTTGAAATTAGACAAAGCAGTAGGTACGCCGAAGACAAAATGACCGCCGACCAAAATGTCAGATTTTCTACTAACTTTAAATGAGTTTTGTTGATTTGCACGGTTGTATGCTTTGTATCTGTTCCGTATTTCTAATCATGTGGTAGACCGCCAGATCATCTAGGTATTTAGTTACTGACTCAAATATGGTTTTTCTATGTATGGGTTATATTTAATTTCACAGGATTACATAGTAACTACTTAAATACCTACAGGTTATTAGCAGTAAGCTGTGAGTTACCTTTACTCAATAAATTAAATTAACATTGTATATTTACCAAAGAATAGCCTTGTGGTTTTTTTAATGCCGGGTATTTTTCATAGTAAGATTCAATGGTTTCATTGTTGTGGTTGTCATAGAAAAGGCGCGTTCTGGCCTTTAAAGTGTTTTTCCATTTGTCCTCAACCATATTCCATGGCTCAGAAGAATTTTCGAGCCATTGTATGTCATCTTCTATATTCTCATTTTCCTCTTCAAGCAAAATACTAGGTAAAGGTCTTGGTGACCGATTAGATTCTAACGAGTATGTGGGACTCTTCTCTACTCCGCTTCCGTAAAGCTCCTAAGCTTTGTAAGCGCCTTCGCTTATTTAATACCTGGTGAACGAGTTTACCTTTAGCTTGCAGTACAATGCCGTTAGCAGTTGTACAAGCTGGAATATAATATGTGGTGGTTCTTTCACCAGGAAAGAGTTCTTTGATATGATTGACCCACTTATAATAAATCGCACCTCTGATAGGCATATCTTTGTATTCATTCAGGATGGCTTTTCCAATAACTGATGCCAATAAGTTTCGTGCACTATCCCCAATAAGACAGTGACCTTTAAATGCAAGAAGTGATGCAGAGTCCAGGGATTCTTTTAATAGACTTTCCAATATCTGAAAATTTTATTTGATTTAATTTTCATGAAAGATTTGACACACAGAAGGTAGATCTTTCTTTATATAAATAAATCTACTTTAGGCTTCAATCACTTTAAAAATTTTAGTAGTTAATTAATAAAAATTGTATATTTGATTGAAGACTTTTAAGACTTTATCAGATAATTTTACAAATAATAGCTTCTAATAAAAAAAAACTAAACAACCCTATTGCGGTAAAAAACTTAGTTAAGAAAACTGAAAAGCTAAAAACAAGCCCATTTTAAATTAAATAAATGTTGGAAGCAGGCGGGACCCATTAGAGTTTGAAAATATAATAAAAATGGTATGGGTCCCGCCTGCTTCCACATACAGGTCAAAAACATAACCCTCCTTTTGGGCTTCGCCGCAGTCAAGTAAATAGGTACCTACGTACAGTGAAAATAAGTAGAAAATATAACTAAAACTTATGTTTAAATATTAAATAGCATACTTTGCACTCAGATCTGGTCCCCTCACTATTTATTAAACTTTTGTTTGGAGGCAGGTTTTCTTTGTCTGTAGATGGTGGAACAACAATTATGTTCTTAGGGTCTATGGAGTCCACATCAAATAAAGACAAATCCATCAAAGTCTGCAAATTAATATTTTGGTTTAAAAATTATAGGTAGCCTGTTTACATTAGGTAACAAAATATAATTCAGAAGATAGATAAGTAGGTAATTACATTTACAGATGAAAACTCTGCTTTCCATGTCCGCCAGCATCTCATAAAAAGAGACCTGGGACCTATTAAAGGAATTATCTCTTTTATGTCATCATCTGACAGTGATGATAAGGCCTGTATTGTTATTTGTTGTTCTGAAAATAACAATGAATGGAGAGGGACTACAAGTTAGTGTATGTCTGTTATAAGGACTGGTATAAGTTGGTTTCTATAGAGATAAGTGTGGTAATGCGACATGGAGATAGGTAATTTGAACTATGAGGTAGAACAAACGTAGACTACTCTTATTATCCTAAGTATTATTCATTATTGTGATGCTTTTATAGGTATATACCTAATAAAATGCCAACAATAAAAACAACAGTAAATGGGTCGTCACTGTCAGTATAATAATTTAATCGTCAATTTTTCGGTAAGTACCTACCTTACTATTTGAGAGTGAAACTTCATAGTTCAACAAATTAAAATTATTTTAAAATGAGTGCTGAGCGGATCAGAAAAACTTAAGGAACAAGCAAACAACATATTAATTATGTGTAAATCCCGCCAAACTGGCCTCTCTGAGGTTCGTAGGTACTGCGCATGGTGCGGGGGTTCCCGAACCTGTTCTGCTCATGACAGGCGACCACTAAAGAAGTAATTCAGTTTGACGGGAGAACCCCGATAGAAAGCGAGAATAGCACCAGACAATTATTGAATGTCTCGCTGTCTCGGCTCCTTTGTTTCGCGCTAAAAGCCGACTCAAAACGAACAAGGCGCACACCTTACCGTTCGAACGCCGGTGGTTAGTTTGGTGACGCGAAAAATATATAATCAAAGGCGCACTCATCCACTTTTTTCGTAATTCTCGCTCGATAATTATGTAGAGAGCACTCCGCCCCTAAGATGACCCACTGACCCAAACTCGAAACAGAAAAATAATGTGGTAGGGTGCATACCTATTTCCTTACACAACATGAGTGGCCTCCGGGCTTAGTACATTTTCAATCAGCACCATAAAATAAACTAGCGAGTGAGATACTTACGTGTGAATACTGGTATTAGAGTCTCTAACTCCCATGTCTTGAGGAGTTCCATAACGTCTTCCATTTCAATTAAGTACCTAGTCAAAGGACGAGATCTCTGCACTTGTAGTTTCTGACACTGAAGTTACTCTTTTACTCACGGAGTAATCAACCGTGGACTCGTCCAAAACGGAGGATAAAAAAGGATTGGATGGATGTCCCGTATTATTATTATACTCTTTGGGATGGATAAACTGGTTTTGACTCGCTCGCAGAGACGATTAACCGGCGCGTGCGTGTCGTGCTGCACGACACGCACGCGCCGGTTAGTCGTCTCTGCGAGCGAGTGGGGCTCAGCCGCGCGCGCCGCGCCGCCAGCCTGTGGGTGAGTGCGGGGCGGGGTAGCCGGTAGAAAGGAATATGGAGGGGTGGATCTCTTGAAGTCTTGATTATATCGATCAATCGAATGATTAATTCAACTAATATGAAAGTCGATTCAACGTTTTAGTTTTAGTAGAATGTAACATTAAATTTTAGTTGTTTTAATTATCGGATCTTAGTTAAATCAACTAAGACATGTTTGTTAATTTTATTAACAAAACTTATCGAAACTATCATTTGATTTGATTGCTTTTATTAGTTTATTCTGAATTGATTCAACTGACGTATTTATTTATGTTAACTAAATAAAAATGATTAGGCCATACAAAGAAGTGAATAGTGATGCAATCAACATATACACTTGTTAGAATTAATAAACATACCTACATAGTTCGTTCAATCACATATGAACTTGTTGTTGTAATTAATCAGCTATCGTTGAGTTGCTTATTATCATGGTTGTTTTATTCAATTTAACGTCAACTAAGAGAAAATCTCTCTTAGTTGGCTTCAATTTTTTAGAGTGTAGGTAATAAATAAATCCTCTCGGTTAGCGAGACATGTTATTTTTGGGTGCAGATGTTACGAGAAAAATGTACGTCCTTTCTCAGAACCTCGTTTAAGAGGCTTTAGTTCGCGCCACCGCCATTTTGTGGTTTTTCGCCGAAAAATGTTTGTTGTTTTAAAACAAGCTGAGCTTCACTTTTGTCGTAAAAAGCTGAGACGAGGAAAGAAGAATGAATGTTGTTATTTCAAGTAAAGTGCACTTTTGCAATAGGGTGAGATAAAGTTTGAAATATCGGGTCATGGGACCGAAAAACCTGGTTAATAAATAAATTTTGTCGTTACCTAGTCTTATTTTTGAAACATGAAATATGTAACTGTGAAAAGATATCACATACCTACTTGTCATTGAATAGTTTTCCGAATAAAAAAGAACAATTTAGTACCGTATGAATTGTAGGCTTCGTTAAACTTGGACATGGCAATATTTATTGCTGGCTGAATTTTTTGTTGACTTGCCGACTGTTTGTCAATACGGATGCGGGCAGATTTACCGGGTTAGAATCTGAATGTAAAATAGAATGAAATAGGTCTGCTGCTTGATACTACGATCGAGCTATTTCCATAGCAATTTTTTTTTCGCCATTGATGTTCTTCTTCATTTCAATGATACGACAAGAGCATGTAATGACTTTTCGAGTTACATGGCTTGACTCTATTCCTACTATTAAAAACCAAAGACTTAACTTTATTACCGATTTGACACAAAGACCAGTATGTTGTGTTTGAGAAAGTTTTGGGTATTTTGCTTAAAGTAATAGTGTTTTAATAAAATTTTGTAACAAAACACGTGCAAGTGACTGCATAAGAATTTTCCTCATTTTCAGGAAGCCGCGACCTTGCCAAGTATAAGCTGAAAATGTTATTATATCGAAGTAAATTACTGGCGCTGGCCGCCGGCGCTGTTTCCTTTTACATTTTTCATGTAAAACGTGTTTATTTAACGTTGCTTATGATTATAAGAAAGTGAGTTTGTGACCCATTTTGGAATTGTTCCTGAAGATGCGAATTTAATAGTACCAACGAGAAACAGAAAAGTCAAAATAAAATTCAAACGCTGAAACTTTCAAAGAAAACCAGACGGTCGCTTTCCAACTTTAATTTAGTAACCGATTTTCTTTTAATGTTATTCTTATACAGTGCCTTTCGATGACATAAAGATATAGTAACTATCCACGTTTCATTTCTCATCTAAAGTAATAGAATTTTTAACTGAGTGTCACCTTTCACACTGAATCTACTCCATTTTCTTTCCCCCGCTGTGTATTGTCGACTCCCTCCCCAATGTTTGTGGCTCTAGAGGGGTGCACGTCACCTCGGGATTCCCCACTTAAGGTATTAAGATTAGTCATTCGATATAACGTGATCGAGGAAAATGCCTTTATTCTGTGTTGGACCTTTTTGGTTTTTATCAGATTTAATGGCGAGGTGGCTAAATATTTTAACAAGATTTTGTTTTGATAGCAAAGGCCTGCTAATTACCGCTAAAGTGAAGAAGCGCAGGGCATTTTGTCATAAATACAATGCATAACAGACAGGCTTAGAATCGCAAACAATACTTAAAGGCGCAAAAGAAGACGTTGCCGTTAACCATAAAGTTAAAAGTCACAAAGGCCCAAGAAATCCTTTAAAAATACAAAGGAAATACAAAGGACATCTTTTCATGTAAAGCTGCACAACGTTTTCAATTGGCAAATGCGTTCCAGCTTACGAGTTCCAACTTTCGAGTTTACGAGTCCCGGGAGTACAGAGCTGTAACAAAGACTTGTCATACTTTGATGTATCTTTTGTCCACCGAGGCTTAAGGCGATGCTCCAGTTAAAAGTCGGATCCGTTTTAGCTTAAGGGGGATGCTTCGCGTAAAGTCGCCTTGAGTTTGAGGTTGTTATATTTTTAAAACGTGTCTTATATTTGGTTTCTGATCATCTGTGTTGGAAAGAGGTTTATTTTTATCGTTACACAAAGACAACGTACTTATGTACTCTCACATAACACACTTTTACTATCCTATATACACGGAGATGTCAATTTACTTTAATGAAAGTATCTTCAGGGTGACCACTTGGTACGGTAACCACTAGGCACAGCGTTTGCTTATGCAATAATTGCAACCGCGATGCAAAATTACAATCTAAAGATTATCATATATTCGTTTACTACATAGCACAACAACAGCTCAAAGCTTACATCACTAGCAAATAAACTACCATACACATTCTGACGTACATTGTACAGACTGTTATAAGTCCATGTACAGACTACAGGGCACACGGTCATCTTTGAGCATAACTGCTTATAACTAGGGCACGTACGGACTGTCGCGCTGCTCTCTGCGTGACGTCTCCTTTGTCCACACGATCGTTCACAGTTTATTGCCATTTGATGCGGAAAATATCCCCAGTGTCTGCTCTATAAATTACGCTTTTGTTTTTAACGCTAGAGTAATCTCGAGATTGATGTTTTGATCGGAAATAATGAAAAATAACTATTAAATGTATGTAATTTATTTGTGACACATTAATTGATATAAAACAATAGTACCTACGTATTTCTTTGTTAAAACAAATCAACAAGTAATTAAATGAAAAAAAGAAGCCTTTTTTTCATGTGCGTTCGTGACTTGTTTTTTGATATGCTCATTCTACCGCTGCTTAATGATTGAAAGCGCTTTCGCTGTACAGAGATAAAGTGACCTACAACATCGCATTATTAACATAAGGGTTATTATAGGTTACCTACAGTCAACTGGTTCCAGTTTGCTAGGGTCTAAAATACCACTATTTGACCCATTATTTCGCTGAACTGTAAAAGTCAGCTGAATTAGGTTACAGTGGTATTTACGGACGGTGCCTGTTACTGTTTAGGCAAGGTTATTATATCTCACAGTTTTATTATTCAAGCTGACTTTTGGTTTTATAGCTAGACAAGGCATGTACCTCCCGGTACATACACGGTGGCACGGACATCGACGCGCATCCTGTTACCATGCATTTAGAACATGATTCTGAACCCTGTGTTGAAATTATAAGGAACGCTTGTCCAAAATTCCATGATTTGCAGTCCACTGGTTTAGATGTTGCGTTGTCTGTCAGTTAATTCATGAATTTAAGATTTTTATTAAGTAGATTTTTTACTTTATAGTCTAATAGTCCGTGCATCACGCCTGTTTTCTCCAAAGGGTTAGGTAGAGGTGTAACTATAGCACACCCACATTTCGCCAATTATGTTTTTAAGGCCCATGTAATAGCGAGTGCACAGCGAGTTTTTCACGCATCGAAACCTGCTAATTCGCCCTGGGTGAAATAGTATGTAAGTAAGGTTACATAGAACATTGCTGCGGGCTAATTGCGTAACCCATTAACAATAGCAATGGCTTTCATTTTGACAGTTCATCAATATTTGTACCCTTAAAAATGTATCAGATTGTGATTGAAAGTGTGTAACGATTTCTTAGGTGAATAGTAACCCTAATTTCTTTCAGATATGTCATGTCATTCCAATTTCTTCTCGTTCCGTCAGCCAAGCGCGAGCGTAACGTCTTTGATTGATCATTTTGGCATTTGCAGGCGGCCTATGTCAAACTGTAGACATCTGTGTGTTTAAAAAAATATAGGTACATTTTTAGCAAACACGAAGATCAAACCCTCTTTAATATAAATTAGATTATGTTTATCCTCTCCAGTGTAGTGCTACCGAACCTGTTGACCGTGTCCACTTACGGGCGAAGTGTTTTCACTTGAATTCTTTAAAGGAAGATAATATCGGCTCGTTAAGGAATATACGAAAACCATTTAAATAGACTTGTATTACTTATAACGCAGACGACACAGCTTATTAAGCTCACACACACAAAATACATGCTCAGAAAATATTACACTCCTTTTGAAACTCTGATAATAAAAGTTTTTGACGACATTCTGTTATGCAAAAAAATGGTGTCCTCATAGGAGTGTACTTTTGCAGACATCATTTTAAAAGTGTAGCGGTATACAGCGCCACAAGCAACTACGCATCATACTGACGTCACGCGAAATCCTGCATCGCGCAAGCAGATTTTACCGCGCGACTAGCATATCTACAACGTCCCGACATCAATCGTCGGGCAGTAGCCCACCAGACACAACACCCGCCTAGTCGGAGGAGCCTCCCTTTGTTATGGAGGATGAGTGAACTTCACACCCTGATCCTCATGCCTCTATAATAGTATAAAATCTCTGTAAATACTTGACGACTATATTCTTCACAATAGAAAGTGCCACATGATATTTTAGCTTTACGATTCGGTAGAACGAGCGACAGTAAAACAAGTATAAAGAATAGTAGCGAACCTAAATCTGGACAATAAAGTTTGTAGGTATTGTTTGTGGGTCGCTGAGCGCCTGAGCGGGCCGGGCGGCCACGCAGCGGTAATTGATCTGATACCGTTTTTCCTTCTGTACATCGTACAATTAGTCCATTAACTTTCATATAAGAATCGAAGCAGGTTTCTGCCTACCTCCATAGAAAAAAGGCCAGAGTATATTTATGTGTGCCATCTAAGTTTACAATTTGGTTGAGAACATGAGAATCTGCACTTTATTAACGTCAAACGTTACAAAAACAGCAAAATACCAGAGTGGTGAAGACTAACGTAGTCGAAGCCTTCCAGGACAAAACCTATCAACCCGTCCATCCTTAGTTACTTTTAATGACACACACAGAAAGAAAATGGGTACAGAATAGTATTTTCCCAGAACCACAAGACGGCGTAATTAATGTTTGTAAAAAAATAATAAGACTATATTTTGCTAGGTAACACTAAAGCTGACTTAGAGCCTCCTAATTCTTTTAGTTGTTAATATTTTTGCCTGCCCGCAAAACGTGCTTAAACTGAAATAGCAGTGTACTAGATAAGTAAAAATGTGTTGCTTGAATATTAAATTAGGTAAAGGTACGCATGATTGTGTACTTGACGTACCTTCGCTTAAATCCTTACAGAAATACAAATAAAGATATCAATCTATGTTTGTATGTTTGGGATTTCAGAATAACCTGTTTATTTGGCGTAGGCGTGCTATGGAGCTACGCGGGTTACGAGTTTCCTAGCAAATTTCGTAGAAGGGCTATTTAGCGACAGTTCCTTTTTGGAACTCGCTAATGTGAACGAATGGCGTGCCGACATGCTGTGTAGGATTATTGTGATTGAATAATAGATTTTACTACCGACTATTCTCGTCCACGATGCCTTAGAAAGTGCAAAAACGTAGTAACAAAAGTCATCAAGAATCGACAGAGAGGTGAACGTTTACACTATTACATAGGTACTGTGATGGCAATATAAGATGTGGTCCGCATTTGTATGTCATATTTTCTACCACTTTAACCAAAAATGCTTGTTGTTGCTGAACTATGTAGGGGTCAGCTTTCAGTCTAACCGAATGTACCTGAATACCAGTATTTTACATGGAGCGACTGCCCATCTGACCTCCACAACCCAGTTACTGGGCAACACCCTTTGGTAAGACTGGTTGTCAGACTTTTCAAGCTTCTGACTACCTAACGACTGTCAAACAGGCAGGGCCAACGGCTTAACATGCTTGCCCAGGCACGGAGGGGTCTCGATATGTAATGGATGATTACCCACCCACGTACCGACCGCGGCAAGCGTAGCTTGACCTTCGATCGACCCAAGCGGCTGTTATTATTTAGCCACGAGCCCCTCATGATAGTAAAACATGAGAGAGAAAATAGAGACATAGATTATATTTATAGAGTACAAAGGTACCTTTTATAACACAAACTTTAAAGCTTGCACAGTCGCATGAAAACAAAGGTCAGCGTAGATAAACAGCCAGCTATAACCACAGTTAATGTTTAACGGAGCTCCCAAATGTCATGCCCAGACTTGTCCGGTTTGCCCAGTCAGCATAAAGTTACGCAGTGCCCGTCACATTACATGATTAGGATAAATCGTTTCCTACCCGCCTGTTTGAGAAGAGCTGTCGCAAAAATATCCCAGTCCGGGTCACTAACATTTAAGTATTGTTTTAGCGGTATTTCCATTATTTTGATAAGTTTTGATGGACCGTGATTTCAATAAATTGATTTTTTACTAACTGGAAAAAGAGTTTCAATTTTGTAAAGTACCTGGAGCGTTTTGGTTGTACAAGCTTATTTTATGGTTTGTAGACACAATTATAACTATTCGTTGTGTTTATTAATTTAATTATATCACTACGATTAATGAATTCGTGCTGGAAACGGTAGGTGCTCTTCACGACACACGCATAACGACGAGCTTCTTTTTGAGACACTGTTTGATATAAGGGTATGTGTTGAGATGGCTGCCACAGCCGTGTGGATAAAGCGGTCTTTCTTATGTAAATATGGTTCTATTTGTAACATTTCACTGAAATCACATAGTAGGTATGCAGAAAAGCATTTACCATTGTATATGGCTGATAACAGCGGGGTGAGAGTTGCCGAGAATTGAGCTGAATGGCGTGCAATTGCAGAGGCCTATGTCCAGCAGTGGACTGCTGTATGCTGATGATGATAATTTACCATTGGATATTTAAATTTATCACTTTTGTATTGTTCAAAAGCAAACTCAATATTGGATAAACTATTTTTAATTCATAATCCGGATACATTTTAGATATATTGCCACAGTCGTGTACATAAATAGGACACCGAAGAACACTGCTGCAAAATTGGATCCATCGAATAATGATTCTATCACCGGTATATGAGGTAAACAAGATTGATCCTCTGAGGGGCGGTCCATACTGGTCGAAGTAGCTCGTCTTTTCTTACAATATTTTCAAGCACACGTCTATGGCGTTAAAAGATTTAAATACAATATATAAACTAAATATATAATAATTAGGTAATACAAATTAGTATTCCAATGTAGAATGTACATTTTGTATCAAAACAAGTTATGCTTGAATGTCAACTGTCAAGGGCCTAGTGTTGCCATAGAAAAATATTAAATGTTTCATTTCACTGGCAACATTGTTTAGCTTCGTATTACAAACTATTTAGGTATGTTATTTTAATAACGTACTTTGAATGGAATTCACGCTAGGTTTTTGGCTTATTATTTAATTTGTGAAATTTCGATAATATTATGCTAGGCACGCTAAAGTTTTAGCTATAGAAGTCAGAAATAATATTATTCCTATCATCTAATTTGTTTATTATTTTTATAACCTTTCTCTAAATGTAAAAGTGTGTTACAAGATCTCTTTATGTTATTTTCCTAAAGACCCGGACAAGGTCTAGAAAACCAGTAAAAAATCTAGCCTTTTACGTTAAATGAGGATATTTACAAAGAAGTTTACGAATCTGACCTTTTTATGAGACATTTTTATGGGAACCGTCCCGGTCTCTTATTTTATCACGCAAACCGGGACCAAAAGAATAAGATAAGTATCGGTGATGTAAAAGAGGCAATTCGACCTCGCGTTGGTTGTGCCATTTTCCACACTTCTTGCCAGTGTACCCAGTCCATTCGCGATGGCAACAATGTCGCCTGAAATTCCGCTCCGAAAATAGAACAAGTATTTTGGAATCAAATCCAATTCTGCTTATTACCCGGATCAATGCTCGTAGCAAGTGAACTAACGAGTCGAGTTATACGTCCAAGAGGATGAATTACTTTATTACATTATATATTCTATGAACTAAACTAATACAGAGCAGTGTTCAGGCTTCAATATCAAGTCAAACACTAGGAACCGTTTAATAACGCGCGGTTCAAAGTTCTAGTTCGCGGTATTAATGAAAACTGGCAAGTTATCCTAGAACTATTATTATTTCCATGCACTTTCCGTGAACTAGATATACTCTGGTAATATCCTTGGGATGCAATAGACATGCTTTCATTTAATTTTAGTCAGATTATGTTCCTTCAATTGGAGGCCTATGTACAGCAGGGAACTACGATAGTTCAGTTGATTGATTGAGACTTCCATTGTAAATACTTCTATTTCGGAAACTAATTCCAGTTAAGACTATGGAATTTAAGGTAATCAGATTCATAGTACATGGTATCAAAATTTCAAAGATCGTCAAAATATCGTATTTCGCAGCTAAGCGACGGCTGTTTTCGCTTTCAAATTATATTGGCACCCCCAAGGCTACCCATGCTCGAGTCGACGGTAATCAAACCGACCTGTCCGAACAAGTGTTGTGAATTGAAGTAGCTCGGCTCTTGGTTAAACATGGCGTCATATTTCGAGGTATATTTACGTATATCGAGTGTCGCAATCGCTGTCGACTCTCAGAAAAGAGACATCAAAGGAGATTGGGCATATTTGTATGGGAAGTGGTGTATGGATCAATATCGATACGGTTTTGACATTTGTGTAGGGATAGTACCTCATTACCTCATCTATACCCTTATGCAAAGGGGCATCAAAATCTGACCTTTTGAGAAACATATGCTTTTAGAATTTACAGTAGGTAGGTATTTACGAGTACAAGGGCAGGTGCCTTAACCATTGCAGGTACAGGAAAGCGTCCTTTGGAAATCCATCACTCGAGGAGGCTAAGTCATTTCATTCTGCTAATTTTACCTAAATACATAACATCACGCAAAGGGTTAGGCAGAGCCCCACATTTTCCCACATTTTGCCAGTTATGTTTCAGTCCCATGTAACAGAGGGCGAGCCTGTTGCCCTCGACCGGGAGCAAATCCAGAGTCCAGGTTGCTATTGGGAAATTCCAGATTGAAAAACCCCATAACACTTTGTCCGATACTGGAATCGAACCCAGGTTCTCATGCTCAGCAGTAGCGCTTGCGACCACTAGACCAACGAGACACAGGATAAATAGATTTAACATAAAATCATGTTGCAACGAGTGTCATTTGACAAGCGTATTTTTCCGTGGAAGCTCTGTATAACTTTATTATGTCGGTATAAATAAGTTTGTAATACAAGAAGCCGAAGGTTGTACAGTCAGGGAAACTAATTATTTAACAAATTGACACACGACGTCAATTTTGCACTGTTGAAATGGCTGTCGTTTCATACAAAAGTTAAAGAATGACAGTTGTGATTTGAATATACGAAGAACTTAAGGTACTCAGTTTGATAAACAATTAATTTTCCAGATTTTATCTACAATATTCTAAAATCTCAAACTAGTCCTGATTAGGCAGCGCTTACAGAAGATAAGTATAATATAGGACGTCTGATATAATTTTATTAAGAGCTATCTGCAAAGCTATTTCGTAGATTAGCCTCGAAATATGGAAGGCTATATTTTATGGGTTAACTGATAAAACTTAACATATTCAAGATCAATTTATCTTAGCCTTAGACCGTTTCCACCCTAAAAGGAAAATAACATCTTCAAAGTGCTTTATAAATAGGAAAAAATTGGCTTTAAATACATGTATATTAGGGGCTTGTGCACGGTTCAACCATCTTGAAAGATGGTGGTATTTTCCACACACATTTTACGATTCGATAGTTTACACAACAACAATAATACACCTGTGAAATTTGGCACATGTTACATGCATAGTAAAGAAAGAAAGAAAATATATTTATTTGCGGCAAACATGACGCATAAAAAAAAGAACAAACAAACAAAAAAAAAAAGTGGGAGGTAAACATGCGTCACATTCACGCAAAACGGCCATCGCTCAGCATAATGCTAAGACCCTATACGAGACAGAGCCCCAGCAACAACAAACGTCTCAAGCGCAACAAGCGCCATAGTTATATTGGTAACGTCCGCGACTTACGAGTTGTAGGTCATAGGTTAGAACCCAGACAGGCGCTTTACTTTGTGTATATTATTTCAAGCTCTCAAAATGGTGAAGTAAAACATCGTGAGGAAACCGGCAAGTCCTAGAACCAAAAATTCGAAAACTTGTGACATCTACCAACCCGCACTGGGCCCGCGTGGTGGATTACATCCCACTCCCCCTCGAAGAGAGGAGGTCTGTGTCCCAGCAGTGGATCATTATACATATACATATTAAAATTTTATTTATGCTTCAAATTGACGTTATTTCAAGTTAAACAAATATCAACTTTATTTTAATGGTAATTAAGTTGATTTCAGAGTAGCGCTATCGAAAAAGTTATAAAAATGTTTGAAGTTGTAGCGTAAACTGAACTTTATTGTGTAGGCATTAAAGTTATTTTTCCATAAACTCATATTTGTTTACAGTTTTGGCGAATATGTCGCGATTCAATTTTAGGCTGATTATATTATGTATGTAGTATATTTGAACATAAGTGGTACACCTCTTCGGGGAAATACAGGAGAAAATGTTATGGTGTTTTGTTTATTTTTGGAACTGGAAAAGCCAGAAGAGAGCCAGAATGTCAGAAACGTGGATATCTGAATAATCTAATCGAATCTAACTAGCCTGTATGTGTAACTACACTGCTGGGCAAAGGCCTCGCTCTCCCTGTTGTACATAATTCTGTCTTTTGCGGTTCAGACTATTTTACTGTCGTCAATATGTTTGTCAAAATGAGGGAGAAATTATAGGTAGCATAAAAATAGATCCCTTTTATTCGGGTCTACTCATCGAATCTGACAGCATAATGTATTTACCATGTAGGTATGTGTTATTTGTACAAGCACTGCAGGCTTAACTCATAAATATTTACCCTTTTAAAGAGCGCAAATATGCTTGTGTCAGAAGTTAGTTGACCACAACCCGGGGTCGGTTTTAAGCCCACAAGTAACGCAGTGGTATTTTAGACTTTATCGTGGTTTTTCCTGTATTTTTATACACAGACGTTGACATGATTAATTAGATTTGAAAATGTGTTGTGCATGCGCTTGCCGAGCACCCCTCGTCAAATTAATTATGTATTTATTTTATACTAGCTGTGCCCGCGAACGAATCGCGTGCATGTCGGAGAACAAATTGGATTTCATGGGTTGGATTTCAAGTTGCAGACAGATACACAAAATTTTAAAATACTGTTTTCTTGTTATAAGTACCGTACACACTTTCATAATATGCATTTAGTAAAAAGCTGTTGTTTTGACATCACAAACAGACACTTCAAATTTTATTTATTTGTATAGATTTGGGATGGTGGCGTCCCTCAAGCCATTTTTAACGCTTAATTGCAGCGTAGCTGACTTCGCATTCGACATTGTGGATCGAGTGGGTGTTCAGCAAGAATTTACAACTAGTTTGATGATAAATTATGTACTAATGTCCAGGTATATTGGTTTTAACCATTATTAATTGCTAGAGAAACAAACTGCATGGGCAACTAATCTATAATTAATTAACAAATACTTTTAGTTGAGAATTAGAGAAGTTAGTTGCCATCTTTATAAGTGTTGTTGTGTCCTGTAAAGAAAAGATAGCAACTATTCATTATCTGCCTAGTATTTTCCCACCTAT
Source organism: Apamea crenata (assembly GCA_949629185.1). Taxonomy (NCBI): domain Eukaryota; kingdom Metazoa; phylum Arthropoda; class Insecta; order Lepidoptera; family Noctuidae; genus Apamea; species Apamea crenata. The sequence continues at coordinate 14,386,389 of OX451363.1, read as the reverse complement.
GTTTGGGTGGGCTTCCACTTTTACCGGATGCAGCTGAGTACCAGTATCTTACATGGAGTGACTGCCTATCTGACCTCCACAACCCAGTTACTGGGTAATACACTACCCGTTGGTTGTCAGACTTTCGGGCTATAAATGTAGATATATCCTATAGAGAACAAAATCGGAATTAGAGAAGTTAGTTGCCATCTTTATAAGTGTTGTTGTGTCCTGTAAAGAAAAGATAGCAACTATTCATTATCTGCCTAGTATTTTCCCACCTATGTTTGGGTGGGCTTCCACTTTTACCGGATGCAGCTGAGTACCAGTATCTTACATGGAGTGACTGCCTATCTGACCTCCACAACCCAGTTACTGGGTAATACACTACCCGTTGGTTGTCAGACTTTCGGGCTATAAATGTAGATATATCCTATAGAGAACAAAATCGCAAGTAACTATTGTTTCTATTAAAAGTCTGAACATTAGCTTTGCAGCTTACACACTGTTCTCACGTAGAATAGTTCATAAAACAAAGTGACTAATGAATTTGAAACATTTTTAAGTCCATCCAGACCAGTTAAGCACAAAGTTACCCTGCGTGTTACCCTGTATATTTACATATGATCCGATCCCCTATACATTTGCATAGGCCGGGAGGGTCCCGAACAATATGAATAACTTGGCTGGAGTTATTTATGTGTTGCTGCGTATTCGAGCATTATTTCACGACTGACCTGGATGTTGGATGGAATGTTTACTGTGGACTTGTGCTTTTATCTTGAGAGTAAGGTATACGCGGCCGCGGGGTTAGAATAGATGGAGGTCTGTAGCGGTTAATAAATGAATTCTTTGCTCGATGGGTAGGTACTACAAAGCTAAGGGTTGTAAGAAAGTGTCGGCTTTTTATTTTGACCAGACCGGACGGTGCTGTTTTGCAGGTTTTGTTTTTTTATAAAAATAATTGTTATGCTTTCCGTGGTTTCAAAATCGAACGCTTAAAATACTAATAATTCGATTTTGCAATAGAATGTTGCATGCATTGCGCATGAAAGACAAGACATCGCGAGGACGGCACAGATGGCCGTACAGCCGTTGTGCAAAATACAGGCGGATTTTTGAAAAACAAATATGTTTTTTTTCTATAAAATCATGTGTGTAACTCTCAGGGAAGTCCGCTATAAGTTAATATCTTAGTCCATACATGTCATGGTTTCACAGTTTCGTCTGCGTTGAAGCGAGCCGTCGTGTAGCGCCATTCATCTCGTCGTAGCTCGTAGCGCTACGGAATTAGCGGGATATTAGCTTAGTGCTACGCCGCTACGGTGCTACGCTCTGTCGAGTTATCAACTTATCATTTTATCATACCGTATAGCTCCATCTATTTCCCACACTGAAGTAAGATTAAAATAATACTGCTATAAGAGGTGGTATGCCCTCAGGTATGTGGAGTGAAATCTCTTGGCAGGTTTAGTGAAAGGCGAGTACACTTAGCGGTAATAGTTTTGATGAAAACTTGTTTTAATATTATGTCATAAATTTAAACCTGTTTTATGACCACAGGAATCTACTGGATGTGGGAAGTACAGAACCGGTTGAAGGCGGTCCTTGGGGGAGGGCTATGTCCAGGAATGGACGTATTTCGGCTGGAATGAAGATGATGATACTTATTTTTCCAACCATCGCGTTTTCGTTGCTATATTAAGTTCGGCTCTACTAAACCTCATGAAGTAGAAAATAACTTTGATCATAAGTAAGTATTGTATTCAGCCATAACCACCCCATTGTTACGAACTATAAATAGGCTTAATCAAACATGGCATGTCATCATACCATTATGGTGAAAGAATGACATTAAAATTTGCAGCTAACATTCTAAACTACCCTCCGGTTCGTCGAATTGATCGCTATACAATTACCAGTGGTCATGTCAATTAAAGCTTACAGCGTTGCAAACAGGATTCATTGGCATCAGCTTCATTTGTCATGCTGTGTGCATCCCTGGTGATCTACTGATCACCAGGGATGCACACAGCAAATGCAATGCAGTCTGATTGCCAAGTAACAGGATTAGTTCGCTGCGAGTTTCAAGCTTGGATTGAGAAACTATATGTATTTACTATACAGGGTGTAAGGGACATCTATGTAGAAACTGTTACCATTAATTCAATACTTATCTAATCTAATATCGCGACATATTTGCAAAAAATGCAAACAAATATGAGTTTATGGAAAAATAACTTAATTCCTACATAATAAAGTTCAGTTTACGCTACAACTTCAAACATTTTTATAACTGTTTCAGTAGTACTAGTCATTCTGAAATCAACTTAATTTCCATTAACATAAAGTTGATATTTGTTTAACTTGAAATAACGTCAATTTGAAACATTTATAAATAAAATTTTAATATACTTCTAGACACCGGTTGTGAACTTTTTCGTTGCTTATTAATAAAAATCTGCTTTTCCATACATTTTGACAGTGTAGGTATTACACTTTTGTATGAAAGTGCAGATTTTTTAAAAGTTTCTATACTTGGGGGCAAGAATCATATACTGAAGTTATAGAAACAGTTTGCGCGTCGATGCCACTTACATGTCTCAGATGTACACTCGTGAAACCAAGCGAACATAATTATGGCCCATGCCACTTTTTCGAACTGTCATTTTCATTTAGGTACTTATTGTTGGTATCGAATCAAGTCTGGCCTGAATGAATACACTTAATAATATAAAGCGATTTCAAATAAAAACCCTGTTCAACAACAACTTTTCTTTATTGGTGTTCGTGCGATGATGAGGGAATTGTACCCGCCTATGCGGTTTATGACTTGATCGTATCATCTTTACTCACAAGACTCCGCAGTCTCTGTCAGATCCGCATAGACCCCCCCCCCCCTAGTAGTTGAGGCAAGGAAAATATCTCAACATTTTTTTTTTTTTTTTTTTTAACATAACAATATTAATTTACTATATTAATTTAACATAACAATATTAATTTACTTAGATAGTGTATACTGGTGGTTATAGCTATTACTAAATACATAAATATAGCAATTATTCAGTGCACACAAAAGACATAATATTTTTTTTTTATTATTTATTTCACAAAAGACATAGCACAATACGAAAGCACAATTAAATGATATAAAATGCATGAATATACAGGGTGCCTAGTAATTTGACGTATTCCTTTCAGGACGTAATAGTGTAACCCATGTGCAACAATTAAGCACCGCATAAAGACTAGGTGACAATTCATGGCATTCGAGAAACCCCAATTTTTATGTATTTTAGAAAAATCCCCAGAATTCGTCACTAAATATGACTTTTCTCTAAACTCTCGAATTGAATGGCATTCATTGCTATTCCATTGGATACCTAATACTTTACCATCTTTTCGACGTAACCAAATTTTCTAAAACATCAAGCTGTTAAAAGTTAAAGCAAGAAGTTAAAGAAGTATTCATCAAATTACAATTCACTTCAAAAAACAAGGTTACGAGTAGCAAATATACAAAAAGAAAAATTATTACTACCATAATCTTGGTAGGTACTCGTAACTCACGTAACAGAAGACAGTCAGTTCTAGGAACGTGTTAGCTAAGTTCTATAAATAGCCTTTATTGACCTAAAAACAAACAAAACTTTCGCCTATTTCTGGTCCAAATTCGAGCCTCAATTTACTAGACGTGATATGAAACCGGTCTATATTTACTCAAGGGTGTGAACATAATATGTTATGTATTAAACTAAAAGCGAAAATGGGTCGAAAAGATAACTCGTAGACATCACGAATCTACCGTACAGGTTTAATGGTCTGACGAAGTTAGGCTGGCAAATTAAGATAAATAGAGAACTTTGAAGAATCAAGAGCTGTAACCAATTTTATTTTGTAAATACATTCTTGGCATTTCTGTTATAAATAACGTCAATTTGAAACATAAATAAAATTTGATTATATGTATAATGTTCCACTGCTGCGGGACACAGGCCTCCTCTCTTCGAGGGGGAGTGGGATGTAATCCACCACGCGGGCCCAGTGCGGGTTGGTAGATGTCACATGTCTTCGAATTTTTGGTTCTAGGACATGCCAGTTTCTTCACGATGTTTTCCTTCACCGTTTTGAGAGCGAAAAAAAAACAAACCAAACTTTGTTAGGGTCAATTATAAACTTATATTATAATTATAACTAGCGGACCCGACAAACGTAGTGCCCGAACGTTGAAAGAAAACTCCAAGAACTCGATCGCAGCGCTACCTACCGGGTCCAATTCCAGGGATCCACTCAAACACACACAAATCATTTCATAAAAATCGGTATCGGTATCACTGAATTTCTCCTATATGGCTGCATATAGGAGAAATTCAGTGATATACACACGTACAGAAGAGCTTGTGGCTAAGTAATAACAGTCGCACGGGTCGATCGTTCAGGTTAAGCTACGCTTACTGCGATTGGTCCGGTGACCATCTTCACATACCAAGACCCCTCCGTGCCTCGGAAAGCACGTTAAGCCTTTGGCCCTGACTGTCATTTATGGATTTATGACAGTCGTTACGGGTCGTCAGTAGCTCGAAAGTCTGACAACCAGTCCTACCAAGGGTTATCATATTACCCAGTAACTGGGTTGTGGAGGTCAGATAGGCAGTCGTTCCATGTAAAATACTGGTATTCAGCTTCATCCGGTTAGACTGGAAGCCAACCCCAACATAGTTGGGAGAGTAAAAATATTAGATGATGAATATTCACGTGAAAACTGGTGAAAACCGTACCAAAATCCATCATGTACTTTGGGAGTTATTTATTATTACCTACGTGCTACGCGAAAACACGAACAAACGACTTTGTTTATGTTACTTTTTAGAGATACCTCATTTTTACCGTTCTCGCTTTACATAGTTGCAGAGAACCGTGTGGGGAAACAAAGCCGCATAAAATTTTATATTCCTTTTAACTTTGACACAAACCGAAAAAACGATGATATTTTGTTTTATTCTGAGTTTGCCTGAAAAGCTTTTACACAAAAAATATGGCATTTGGACGTGAATTTGACTCGGTTTGATGCATGCGGCTCGCGGGTGGCGTTTTGATCGTCACTCACTAAGCTTTTATTTTCAAATGTGCCATTTCTGTTAGGTATAAAAACCTTTTTATAAAATAAAAGAACTGCAGGGGTATTTTTTAGATTCAACCAGTAAAAAGTTTTTAACGACTAAACAGTAAAAAGCTTGGTACCGAAATAGTTACCTCTCTCATATTCTAGTTTCAATTTCAGACTTTCGGTTTGCTCCATTCAGTATTAATTTTGTACTTTGTTACGCGCAAACTACAGGAATATTTATTTTATTCTGACTTTTAAATATTCATTTAGTTTTTAATTGGTAACGTGTGGTCACTTATAGAGTTTAGTTAGCAATAACGGAAGTGATAAAATGCTTTTAACATAATCTCCGTGCCTTCTATGCCGCCCCGAGGCACACTTTCCTGCTAATATCTCACAACGCAGTTTACACTTTTTATTTGTTCTCTTATAAATTTATTTTTTACTTGTAGTAGGTATATGTTGTGTTGTGTGACTTTTAGTCTGTGCTAAATAAACGTATATTCTTCCTTTCTGTTCTTTCTATGTCGTGTGTCAGTGTGGGTATTCCATGGTATTTTCATTTACAACAAAAACAGCACGTCATGTCATATTTCTTTACAGAATTAACTAAGTAACCCTTGAATACTTTCAAATTATTAATTATTTACTAGTTCTTGGACGCCAATCCGATTAACTTTTTTATTTGAGCCAACTTAGTCAGTAATCAACCTGTCTTCCGAACTGAAATCTTGACAGTAAGGAAACAGTTTCAGTGGCTTGAATTATAAATTATGTATTCTGTTTAAATCGATATATTAAATATGCAGTAATGCTTGTATGCATCAGATACAAATAATTTATTATTCGATAGTTGTTCAATGTTATGTGTATTTGTACTTTAATCGGGCTGAGAAAAATAATAATAATAATAATAATAATAATATCCCTGGACATTTCACACAGCACCATTTGTCCCAAGCTAAGCAACCTAATGCTTGTGTTATGGTAACAAGATGGCTGATAAACTACTTATATACAATTTTTTTTTTGTAAATACATACATATTATAGATAGAAAAACAACCAGACTCGGAACAAATACATGTAGGTCATACAAATATTTGTTCCGTGCGGGAATCGAACCCGCGACACGCAGCGCAGCAGTCAATCGCAATCAAATAAAATAAAGGTGTCAAAAGTTACATAATTATGTGGAGATACGATACGGATTTGTGTAGTAGATTTGGAAGTGCGTAGTAACGGCCTTTGTTATCGTTTTATTGCTTAGTAAACAAAGAAACTTAGTGAATTAGTATATTATCGATTTAGCATTTGTTGGAATAATTATAATGACTGTGGTGGAAACATGGTGGAAAGATGTTATACCTAATAATAATCAGCATAGGCGTCAATTTCGTCCTAATCTACGCCTGGGTCTTCCCCAACGCCGTTGGATGTTACCTACGTTTTTCAACATTGCTTAGTAGTTCTACTAAGGTCTGCAGTTTATAGCCTAACTATACTTTTTCCATACCTTTGTTTACTTATGTTACATACCTACACGAAATAAATGGTCGCGCATTCACAATCGCATGCTCATGACATAAAAGGTTTTATGAGTCTGTCCACTTGCCACCGTTTAATACAGGGTGGCAGTGACATCAACGCGCATCCTGCTACCATGGTTTCAGTACATGATTCTGAATTCCCCAACGTTGAAATGTTTCGTCAGTTATAAAAAAAAAAATAGTTGTTTCATACATTTTCTTCGCGTAAGGTAAGGTATAGCACTTTTCTATGAAACATCAGATTTTTTTTTTTGATAACTGACGTTAAGTTTCTACGCTAGGGGTTTAAAACCTTGTGCTGAATTCGTTATTTCAGTTTGCTCGTCGATGTCCTTGCCACCCTGTACAGAACCGTAAATATGAGAACTTGCAAATGGATGCTGAATAACTTCCGAAAGGTACTCCTCTCGCTGTTTTATACGAAAATAAACTTACGAATCTCAAGAACCGCTTTTCATTGCTAATACCTACTCATTAAAAGTCAGCACTGTACAAATTGTTCGCGTGGATGAGCCGAAATGAAATTCAATTATTTGTTTTAATTTGAGGATATATTCGACAAAGGGCTTTTCGACGCCCGACGCCTGCGAGTTTTTAAGGTTCCGTTCCCAAAGGGTGCCGGCAACTTATTACTAAGGCTGCGCTGTCCGTCCTTCGCATAGATGTTTGATTTCATTAACCAAACAATTATTTCACGTAAGATGTAAGCGAGTTCAAAAAAATGTGGATGTCACGTGATCAACTTTGAACGTTAATGGTTCTATTATATTTACCGTTTGCATTGATGTCAGCAATTCATGGCTGGCCGCCATTTTAGAAAAAAAAACCAAAATGGCGCGACAGTAGGTATAGTAGGCTCCATATAAAAATCTTCAATCCCCTTTTCGCAGTGTGAAAAAATAAAGTTATTTAAGTTAAAAATTAAATGAAATATACAAGAACCGTGCTTTTACAAAAGTATTAAAAAAAATGTAGTACTTATTCAATATTGTGCGGTGGTACGGAACCCTTCGTGTCCGACTCGCACTTTGCCGCTTTTTTGTTCACACGCCTCGAATTTATATAACAGTCAAGCCGCCATGTTTAGCTTTAAATCAGCGTTAGTTGGCCAAACATTTGTGTCGAGTTATACTGAAATTAGGCAGGTAATCTTCTTTTTTTGCATGGTTTTGTAAATGACAGTCTGTTTTTAGCTTTTTGAGATTATTTTGTATTATTTGGGTGTATGATTATTGTTAATTAGAGTGGGATACCTAAGTATACTAATGAACGTTTGTGGATGGTTGTTCATATTTTTTGAAGGAATAAATAATATCAATGCCAAGATAGACAAGAAAAGGTATCTATGTTTAAATTTTATTTATGTTTCAATTTACGTTATTTCAAGTTAAACAAATATCAACTTTATTTAAACCTATATTAAGTTGATTTTAGAGTGACCAGCACTATTGAAAAAATTATAAAAATGTTTTGAAGTTGTAGCATAAACTGAACTTTATTGTGTAGGAATTAAAGTTATTTTTCCATAAACTCATATTTGTTTACATTTTTGGCGAATATGTCGCGAATGCAGATTAGGTAGGCTAGGTTATTCTAATATTACGTTATTATTAATTCTTCCTATTCTTATCCAAGGGGTATCGGTGGGGGGGTGGGTTTTAGTCAGTAAAAGTCTGACACGCCCTTCCGCTCAGCCCAGAGCGGGAGAGGTAATTTGATGATTTCCCATCCAAAATAAAAAAAGGGGGTATCGTATTACTCAGTAATTGGGCTGTGGAGGTCAGATAGACAGTCGCTCCATGTGAAATACAGCTGCATCCGGTTAGACTGGAAGCCGACCCCAACATAGTTGGGAGAAGGCTAGGCATATGTTATTTTTTCCTATATGTGTAAAATGAAAAGGTCTTGGGTAGGGTGTAAGGTAGGTTTATATCTTTCGAAACCCAGTAGCACTTATCCCTAAAGTACTATATACAAATTCTTAACGATAATAACCACTAATACTTACTTCATTGCTCGTATACGTTCGTATATTTTCTGATCCCATCTTCAGAGATTAGATCGAGTCGTTATTGTTGAAAACCTTGGCCTGATTGGCTTAGAGGCTATTTCTACATTTCTATAGTAAGAAAATAATGTAATAAACTATTCTTATACTCGTACGTAAAAGGATAAGGAAAGTCTCTGTTACAAATAGGAAATTCTTTACTGATTTGATTTCTATTTTCAGCGCTTAAGTGCCTTCAAGAGAAATATTTTCATCTCTCCATCTTAGAATTTTGTAGACACTAAAAAGTTATTACAAAATGGAACATTTACAAAAGATAACTTGTGTAAAAGTGGATAACAGTGCATTGGCAACTTGCCACCCTGTATGGCAATTCTATTTATCCTTTATGTAATAAGAACTTTTATAGTATTCGCAGATATTGGAATATGTAATATTGAACATGAACACATTCTTAAAAATTCACTAAAAACACACTTCAAAAATTATTGGCGGTATACTAAGTAGACCAGGGTCGATAATTTTTAAAACTAAAAAAAATAATAGTAGGATGAAACCCATTAGAAAAGGAGGGGAATATTATAAAAATGAAAGGAAAAATAATTTACGGGCGATCTGAGGTCGGGAAGGGGATGGGGGTGAGCTTTTAAGGGTAAAAATCGGTTTTTCTCGATTTCCGGCAAAACTAAAAGTCCTATCGAAAAAAGTCAAATGGCAAAGTTGTAGGTAATAAAAAGATCTAAAACTTTTGTATTAACACTTTTTTCACATAACCTCAAAATTTATATGAAAAATTAAAAAAACCAAGTTTTTGGTTTTTTATTTTTATCTTTTACAAAAATCTTTTTTTTTTAACGAAATTTGGTGAAAACTTACCTTTTTATGTCCCAAATACGCTGTAATTTATTTGATTAAAAATATTTATTATTTCACCTTATTTTAAATTAATATCGAAAAAGCACCCTAATTTTCAATCGAAAAATCACCCGTCAAATATCAGCTTTTTTCAAAAAGTTGGTATGTTTTCTGTTCGTTGAAATCTCTATTTTCCGATGGTGAAAAAAAAAAAATATGTTACTATAGTAATCTTCTCAGAAAATGCAAAAAATCGAAAAAAACTCGAATTCGAAAACTGATAATCTGAAAAGACAAAATCGAATTATTAATGCCTTCACTATTTTATCGTGAGTATACACCCCCATAAAAAAAAATATTAAAGAAATAAATGTCAAAATGTATAAAAAATATATTAAAAATGTATAATAAATGTATAAATATATAAAAATATGTATAGTAAATATATTTTTAATAACTAACTTTTGGCTGATTTTCATGTATATTTCATATATTTTAGATACATTCAAAATATATCTTAAAAGACATAAAAAACATAGCTAAAAATATTAAAAAAATATATTTTGAATATATCTGAAATATATTTGAAATGTATAAAATATATATGAAAATCGGCCAAAAGTTAGTTATTAAAAATATATTTACTATACATATTTTTATACATTTATTATAGATTTTTAATATATTTTTTGTACATTTTGACATTTATTTCTTTAATATTTTTTTTATGGGGGTGTATACTCACGATAAAATAGTGAAGGCATTAATAATTCGATTTTGTCTTTTCAGATTATCAGTTTTCGAATTCGAGTTTTTTTCGATTTTTTGCATTTTCTGAGAAGATTTACTACAGTAACATATATTTTTTTTTTCACCATCGGAAAATAGAGATTTCAACGAACAGAAAACATATCAACTTTTTGAAAAAAGCTGATATTTTGACGGGTGAATTTTCGATTGAAAATTAGGGTGCTTTTTCGATATTAATTCAAAATAAGGTGAAATATTAAATATTTTTAATCAAATAAATTACAGCGTATTTGGGACATAAAAAGGTAAGTTTTCACCAAATTTCGTTAAAAAAAAAAGATTTTTGTAAAAGATAAAAATAAAAAACCAAAAACTTGGTTTTTTTAATTTTTCATATAAATTTTGAGGTTATGTGAAAAAAGTGTTAATACAAAAGTTTTAGATCTTTTTATTACCTACAACTTTGCCATTTGACTTTTTTCGATAGGACTTTTAGTTTTGCCGGAAATCGAGAAAAACCGATTTTTACCCTTAAAAGCTCACCCCCATCCCCTTCCCGACCTCAGATCGCCCGTAAATTATTTTTCCTTTCATTTTTATAATATTCCCCTCCTTTTCTAATGGGTTTCATCCTTCTATTATTTTTTTTCACTTTTTATTATTTTTAAAGGCTTTTACCCTGGTCTAAAGTGTCTTTGTGTGTTTCTAAATAAGGTAGGTAATATTGTAGGTAAGCAATAAATCAGGGTAGTTCCGTGTCTACCTAGCAAGGTGCCAGCTGACCTTTGTCGTGCCGGGGTACCGCACCCAGCCTCGCTCTAATGTCATGACAGCTAGACCCATATTGATCACGGAATCAGAAAATATCCTAAAAATAGAATGCTAAAAACATTGGTCTTTTTTATGTTGTAATTTGAAATAGGAGAAACTAATGGAGTCACGTTGTTGTTTGTTGTTTCATTCCACGAATTTTGATCCACGAGTAAGTGGTTTCGGATATTTGTTAGCAGAACGTGGCTGTCGGCACGTGTACCTACTGTCTATTTTTAGGCAAAAAAGTTGTATTTCGTTAAAGCAAGGTGAGTAACCTACTAAACCTATGATGCCTCTGATTCACCTAATAAAGATTGTCTACCATTTTCTAAAACATCTTCACCACAAAAAGGAAAACTGACTAGTTGCCAAGACAGGTAAGGTTCATGTGCCTGTAACTTCTTCATATTTTTCTATTTCTTCAAATGCGGTAATGTCTAAAGGAAAGCATGAAAAAATATTGCGTGATCTAGGCAAGTGAAGGCCGAAGCTAGTTTTGTTAGAATAAAGGTGAAAGCTGTGGCGTAATACAACGTACGAAAACCTGTTGAAACATATATTAATACACTAGAAAGGAATTATCTTACATCTATTATGTGCCCTGGCTGTAAACACTCTTCATTCATTGATATTTATTTATTTATCTAATAATAGTCATGAAAATAATATCATCTGCCGCTTGGTAGATTACGGCCCACTCCCTTCCACAGAGAGAAGGCCTGTGTCCCAGCAGTGGGAACTTTATAGGCTGATTATGGGTTAGTCATATAAAATATTAATTTGGTTTATGAAAATAAATCGACGTACCGCTCGGAAAAGCTAAAATACATGAAAAGAAAAACATATTGTCGACCCGTCACTTCTTCGTTTCAATCAATCAATCAACTCATTCTTCCATAACCACTGCCAAGTTGCACCACGTTGCCTTAAAGTATAAAGTTGAAAATTTTAGACGTTGGGTGTTAAAACTTTCGACGTAAAATTCACCTTGTTCTAACAAAGAACATGTTTTTGATAAACCTAACCTTTCTTGATAAAAGGCGATTGGCCTTGAAAGATCTTATTACTGGGGCATGAAGGCCTTGGGTAAGGCCTTACAGATTAAGTTCTTAGCTGAGGAGCTGGTGTTAAAAGCTTAATCTGGTCTCTTGTTTCAATGCTTCATATTTAATGCCGCTGTTACTCGTTGAATAGCGTCGGTACTTCTTTAGAGGACAAAGGAGGTTTAATGGGTGGCTAGGGATTTATATTCTTGAAGCGTAAGCTGAGGTGTTGATTGAGAAAAATGTACCTTCTGAAGATAATGATAAAAGTTTTAAACGAAATTATACCCGCAATTATTGCTCTGTTCTGAGTATAGGAACTCCATGTGCTTACCAAGTAGGTACTTGGGAGGAATTTACTACGGTCCATTTAGCAAAAGTTTTCAACCGAACAAGTACGTACGTAACGTATGTAACTTATTTAAATTAAAACCAGCAGCAACCCAAAAGCAACCTTATTGTAACGAAAATAAAGATTACTATCATTTTGACAGAATTGTTAGTGGCAGCAACCTTATTGTAACGAGAAAGGAAGGTATGCAAGGCAATCAATAAAAAAACTTACCTACTGACTTATATTTCCATTTGAACGCCACAGCATTCGACAGATAAAACTAACAAAATAAAGAAAGAATAGAATGGATTGTAATAGCCTTGGCCAAAGAATTAGCATTGCCATACAACGTGGCAATGCTGCCAGCCTTTTGGGCACTGTTCCTGTTGACAGAGATGCGGACGAATTTTTTGATGCCCCATGATTATTTTGTTTATTTTTACACATGTATATATCATTATTTTAAATGTTAGCTTATGTAATGTAAATAAATAATAAAGGATATTTAAACGAACATCAATCTCAATTTATATTCCAAGTACTTATACCTTAATTGAAAACTCCTTGTTCGTCTGTTTGGCATGCACTCAGAAACTTATTCGAACCTAAAGTGATTGGTTGCACTAAAGAAATTATTAGCAAACACTACATAAAAAAGTAAAAAGCTCTTTGCGAAAATATTCTGAAGAGAATTTATCAATTTACGTTTTATGCCAAATCTAATTGAAACTTGTTTTGGCACATTTTCTGTCTGAAAGGATTTGTTTGTTGGAACATGCATAATCAACCTATAACGTGCCCACGTGCCGGACATAGGCCTCCTTTCTGAGAGGGAGTGGGCCATAATCGCCCACGCGGGTCTAGTGTGGGTTTGTAGATGTCACATGTCTCCGAATTTTTGTTCTAGGACATGTCGGTTTACTCACGTGTTTTCCATCACCGTTTTGAGAGCAGTGGTGATGAAATTAATAAACAAAGCAAAGCGTTACTTTAAAAGTTGTTTCGGAAAGACGGTCTGTAAAAAACATGTTTAAATAAATAAGGTAAGTTTGTTGAAACACATTAGTGCGGTAGTATTTTCAGTTTGAAGACTGTGGGTGTTATTTCTGTGAAATACACGGTCAGCAGCAAGCTTTTTTCTCTGTCATGAAGAAACCGTTTTAAGTACTTAGTTTGAAGAATAAAGTGTCTTGCTAGTGCAAAATGTTTTTTTTTAAATTGAAGTGACGAAAGTCACATCGGGGAATACAGCGTTATAATGTTATATTGTGTAACTCTTTTTCTATCGTTACAGTTTCAAGAAAGTTCACGAAAACCAGTCACTAAGAAAGTAAAGCCAATTATTACTTTCATTAAACAAAGAGACCTAGTGTAATGTTATTTCCGCCATTCTGAACTAACTACAGTAATGTAGGACTTACAAAATAATGTCACTACTTCTTGTAAATGTCTTAAACGTGCTGAAAACTTGGCCAGAGGGTGAAAACGATGATCATAAGTTTCACGCAACCCTGAACTGTTTAATGTGTCGTAAGATTTCTACTAACTGTAAAGTTTATAAAGGGTAACAGTTTTAGCTCTGTAAAATTCCTTATTGGTTCAGTGGATGCAAGAATGTCTGTGAATCGTAAAGGCTATTTTCTTGGTTAACATAACATAACATCAAGTCTGTATTTCTTGGAGGGTTAGGCAGAGGTGTACTAATAGTTCACCCAGATTTTGCCAGTCATGTTTAAGTCCTATGTAATAGCATATCAGTCTATAATGTTCCCACTGCTGGGACACAGGCCTCCTCTCTTGGAGAGGGAGTGGGATGTAATCTACCACGTGGGCCCAGGCGCGGGCGGGGTGGTAACTGCTACGACTTACGAGTGTCGCGGGTACGAACCAAGACAGGCGCGTTACTTTGTGTGAATTATTTCATCACCATTGCTCTCAAAACGGTGAAGGAAAACATTGTGAGGAAACCAGCGTGTCTTAGAACCAAAAATTCGAAGACAAACCCGCACTGGGCCCGCTTGGTGGATTACGGCCCACTCCCTCTCACAGAGAGGTGGCTTGTGTCTCAGAAGTGTGGGTTGATTATGCATTTAAAGCAGATTGTTATTACGATAAGAGTGTTTGTTATATATCTAGGATCAAGAAAACATTCGTTGCGTTCATTATATTCAATTTTAAATACCATATTGCAAGTGTGGGCTTGTACTGAAATTAATTTAAACACATCTAAAGAGTATACGTCTATATTATGTATGTAAAGACTTAGGTTTACGACCGGGGGATTAGACGAAACTGTGCACCTGCACTCCTCAAAGACAACTTGATCCCCGTTGTCTTATACAAAAGCTGTCAGTTCTTAAAGGCTTTCGTCGAGTTTCCGTCTGTGGCTTTGGTAAGTAGTTTGTACTATCGGCACAACAAATACGTTGGTACCTTAATTATCAATCGAACTAGATAAGATGTTGAGGTAAATTCAGTCAAGCTTTTTGTTTGTAGTTTAGATTAGAACGTTGAAATTACAATTTAGCATAGGTAATAGGATAATATATGCATATTCGGCCTATAAGGTTCCCACTGCTGGGACACAGGCCTCCTCTCTTTGAGAGGGAGTGGGCTGTAATCTACCACGCAGGCCCAGCAGTGTGGGTTGGTAGATGTCACATGTTTTCGAATTTTTGTTCTAGGACATGCCGGTTTCCTCAAGATGTTTTCTTTCACCGTTTTGAGAGCAGTGGTGATGAAATTATTTACACAAAGTAAAGCGCCTGCTAGGGTTCGAAACCACGACCTACAACTACAACTCGGTAAGTCGGGGCCGGTTCGACTGAGCTACCACTGCTCTATGTAAGTAAGTAATGTAGGTACATGTACCGGTCTACCACTCGTGCAGATTACACATGCGTGTGAGTAGGTTAGTCACTCAAACCAACAACTTTCGTGAACAACGTTTACTAATCACCGTATATGTCACCGCTTAATGACAGATAACATTGCCCTAAACCTATTTATGTTTTCTATACAAATGAATTTCGTTATTCATCATCTGCCTAGCCTTTTCCCAACTATGTTGGGGTCGGCTTCCAGTCTAACCGGATGCAGCTGAATACCAGTATTTTACATGAAGCGACTGCCTATCTGACCTCCACAACCCAGTTACTGGGTAATACGATACCCCTTGGTAAGACTGGTTGTCAGACTTTCGGGCTACTGAAGGCCCGTAACGACTGTCAAAGATCCACGAATGACAGCCGGGACCAACGGCTTAACGTGCTTTCCGAGGCACGGAGGGGTCTTGGTATGTGAAAATGGTCACCCATCCACGGACCAACCGCGGCAAGCGTAGCTTAACCTGATTGATTGACCCGTGCGGCTGTTATTACTTAGCCACAAGCCCCCAAATGAATTTCGTTATTATTTTGAGAAAATAAATATCTTTAACCGTATGTATAGAAAGATAGCTTTCAAAAGGACGTGGACATAGGTACGGTTCAAACCACTCTCAATTACAAAGAAACATCTTAAACGTCTGTCAAACCTGAGCAACGAGCTCAGATCTACAAAGTCCGTTTACAAGTACAAAGAGGGTGCTCTTGTGAAGTGCTGGGGGAAGGAAATCACGTCGAGACTCTCGATGGGCCTCCGATGAGGGCCGTCCCTCTGCGGGCCTCCGATGAGCGCCGTCTCTCTGCGGGCCGCTTGCACAGCCGGCTTGAGCTAATACCCGGTATTGATCTAATTATGAATACCGGGATATTGTATAGGTAAGTATTCCGTGAGTGAATTTGCTTTTTGTAATGGATGGATGGTTGCTAAGAGGTAATTATGTAGATAGTTTAATGAGATAGGTATTGGGTTTGATGTTCTGTCCACTTAATTCACCATTAATTCACTTAATCCACCACGCGGGCCAGGCGCGGCTTGGTAGATGTGACACGTCTTCGATTTTTTTTCGAACATGCCGGTTTCCTCACTATGTGTTCCTTCACCGTTTTGACAGCAGTGGTGATGAAATAATTTACACAAAGTAAAGCGCTTGTCTGAGTTCGAACCTACGACGTACAACTCGTAAGTCGCGGCCCTTACCACGTGACCACCACAGCTCAACTATAGGATCGTCCTCTATTAAAAGGGCTTCATATCAAATATGTATAGAAGCTCCTAATAAAGCTTACCAAGCTAAAAAAGCCGCTAAGCTGAAGTGGGACTGGGCTGGCCACTTCTGCCGTATGCCCAATGAGCTGTGGGCCAAAATAACCACCACGTGGAGCCCTGACACAGCTAGAAGGCGTCGCGGCAGACCTCGTAGAAGATGGCGGGACGAGCTGGACAAAACAAACGACCAGTGGTCCACTTTAGACCTGGATCGAAAGAACTGGAAGTCATGGGGATAGGCCTTTTGACCTCCAACAGTGAGATGGTGCAGGCTAACAGATTTAAAGCTTACTAATTAATATTTTAATTATGAACTAAACAAACATACATGGTACATATGGGCAGGTACGTATAATCAATTATTTTTCCGCTCTGAAAGGTAGATAAGTTTAATATAGAAAGTGGGTCAACTCTTAAAATAAACTTCAGTCTAGACAACTCTATCCACACCCTTTAGGCAAAAAACTTGAACAACGTGATGCTACACAAAAAGATAGGGTTGTATGCAAAAACCTAGATTCACCTAGCTTTATGTATTCAAGGCTGAATAAACTTAGCTTTTTGTATTGATGACCTTTTCATTTTAATTTTTTTTCTGTTGTTACCCAGCACTGTAGGTCGTCCATTTTATTCCTAGTTTTTTTTTTGCGTTATTTTGTATTGTTATTTGTCACGAGTCACGGTCGCGTGCGAGACATGACAGCGGAAAATTACAACGACGTGAATATTTGACTGAAATTAAGTATGGAAAATTAATTAAAAGTGATATTGATAGCTTTTATGCGATGTAAACCTTTGCTGAACGTTTATAGAACTCAATTTGTACCAAAATACTTAGCAGTATATTTGTTAATTTGATTGTAATTTGTCTGTCAACCAGTTTTACCAAGAGATATCGTGTTACCCAGAAACTGGATTGTGAAGGTCAGATAGGTATAGTAGGCTCCATGTAAAAAGTTAAGAATTAAAACACGATACTTATCTTAACTTTTTTTATCGGTACATCCCCTATAAGCTACCCATGTTGGATTTTATGTGACTTCAAACTCAAACTCAAACTCAAATCATTTATTTCAATTAAACCATTTACAGGCACTTTTGAATTGTCAAAATTAAATAGTCGGTCAGTTAGTCAGAAAGTTGAAGCTAGTCACCCATTCCTAAAACGTAGATCTCTATGGAGAAGAACGGGCAAGAAACTCCACGGACACTCTTTTAAATCAAGATATTATTACAAAATCCTGGGTACATTATTCTTATTGCTTCTATATGTGAGAACAATGTAAAAAAAGAAACAATTTAAAATATAACATTAAAAATAAGCCCTGGCAGTTAAGAGATGACCAGTCTCAACCAACGGCGCCCGTTCACGAACATGACGCGTGGATCAGCACCACCCAGCTCAACCATTATGTAGGGAACCGAATGATCCAACACACGCGCCACCATCAGTGAGACATTTAAGTGAGCATGACATATTCTCAACTGCCATGCTCTTTCAAGTCAACATCAAAATATCATAAAAAACGGATCCATGGTTCTTACATTTACAAAATTTAAAAAATGCTTCTAAATTATACAAAACTATAGTTTGCAACTTTCTTAACAGATAAGAAAAAAAAATATATATAAAAAGTTACTACCAATCTGGAAAAGGTATTTAATATTGAAGTATTCAAAATTAATCTTGATTGAATAAAATAAACATTAAATTCATAATGTCAGAAACACTAAAAAAAAAAAAAAAAATTAAAAGGGGAAGCATCGATCTCCTCCAAAATATAGAAATTGTGATCAACTACTTCATATAGCCTATAACCCGCAAAACTACATGGCGCTTCCAACGATACCTTATTTGTCCAAATACGACGAGTGGTGTAGGAGTTATGAGGGAACATACATACATACATATCCTGTTAAAATCATAAACCTCCTTTGGCTTTGCCGAAGTCGGGTAAAATAGAAATACTGATATGCATCCAGTGAGACTGGAAGCTTAGGCAGGTGATAATGACGATGTATGATCCATTTCACAATTCTACTAAGTTAAAAGCCACATGGCTCTTGCCTAGATTCAATTATGATATGGTCCTAAAGATGTGAAAAGTTTTTGGGTACTGTTGTGGGTCTTGGAGAGGCTTGTCCTGCAGTGGAGTGCTACAGGCTGATGAACATGATACTACAGGTGGACAAAACCTTCAAACTTATAAAATCCCAATATTTCGTGAACTAATTAATGAAAAGTGTACGGTAGGCCACGAAACTGGTATAAGTTGGCCTCTTATTCTATTCCCTTGCCTCAGAAAGCAAGTAAAGCCGTTGTTCCTGCGCCTGATCTCTCCCCGGTCGTGTCGGATTATCGTCTCATCGGATTATTAGTGTAAAGGAACAAAGGGTGCGCCTGTGTTCGCGCATACACTTATGCACTATAATATGTTCCACGTACCTGGCTAATCTCCGTTGAGATTGGCCACCATGACCGAAATCGTTCGGGAGGATATACCCCTACTCGGATATCTATGTCACCATATAATTATGAACATCTATCGTCTATTTATAATATATCTCGAGAAATTATAAACTATCGAAAATTAATACGTTATATTGTAAGATGTCTGGTACAGTGTACAATTTATCGACAGTTTACAATCTCGCGAGATAGCTTATAAACTAACGGTGTTCACAATCATACGGTGACATATATAATTCTATTGAAACTCCATACGCTAGGCCAGCTCAAGGTGTTACCAGTAACGTGCGGCCTGCTGTACCTAAGTGGCATATTAAAAATAAACTTTGAATTCAGCAAAACGTTTATATGGAAGTGAAGCACGAAGTAACTTCTTGCACATTGTAGTAATTAAAACTTGTTGCACTATTAAAAGCAATTAGCAATGCTACTGGGAATAGTAGAGCAATAAAAACTGTGATTTAAAAAATAAACAGTAGGTACCTTTAATTAACATGCTATTTTACTTTTATTTACCTAAGCTTTAATTTAGTTTTTACTTTATACTAATTGTTAATTTTTTATGCACTTTCTGTCTGAAACACAGGTTCAACCTAGTTCAGGCAAACTTGCTCTATTCTAATTGTTAAGGTATTTACTGTAAATGTTTCCATTTTTTATAAATAAACGATTTTATTAGGTATTATTATAATTAATTTTATACATCAATTTTTTATTATAGTAGTTGGCTAGCTGGGTTTTATCTGTTCTCTATACAGATTTATAGAGAATAGTAATGATTAAGCATGCATCAGATTTAACGAACTGACCATCATGATATTGGTTTTGCCAAAATTAAAAAAAATAAAACTAAATTCCAGCATCATTTTGGTTAATTTTTCACACCCATTTCTACCACAGATTTCGATACGACGAGAACTATCCTATCATTCCACATACATATATTGTACAGAATACAGATTACTAATACCCGGCCGGCGCGCGGCGGCGCGAGATTCGTTGCCCGGAATGTTACCACACCATAATTATATATGTTTTTTTTTGTTGAATGTATGTTTATTTTCTTTTATTTCAGCTTTTATTTTATTTTTATTTTTTTGTTTTGTCGAATCATATGTTGCAATGGTTTATTTTATTTCTTGTTTTGACTGTTGTTTTTATTTATTTATGTATAGTTGCATGCTGCACTGGTTGACGTCATCACGTCAACGCCGGCTGCCGCTGAAAATCAGCGCTGGGGCTCTGTCTCGTATAGGGTCTTAGCATTATGCTGAGCGATGGCAGTTTTGGGTGAATGTGACGCATGTTTACCCCCAACTTGTTATTTGTTGTGTGTTTGTTCTTTTTTATGCGTCATGTTTGCCGCAAATAAATGTATTTTCTTTATTTTCTTTCTTTCTCTTTCTATTCCAATGAAAAACTCCCATGTTTAAATTAAGTAGGTATTACAAATTCAGTGCATTGTCAGCCAAAAATAAATGACGTCACTAAATTTTCCCTACCGACATGAACTGCCGAACAATAATTTAAGCGATGTGAAATAATTAATCGTTGCACGGTAGGGTTATCACATCGCTACAGCCCGCGAACAGGTCGTTGTTACAGCAACTGTTATTGCAACCCGTTATCGGTATCGGCTTAGCGTCGGCAGTAGCAATAAGTGTTTTGTACGTGTCTACAGAATTCAAGCTTTGGAATAACTACAAAGCTTCAATTCTATGGGCGTTTATAACATTTATTCTGTAGACGTTTCTCACAAATGGGAAGGGAATCTAATGAAACACTGACAATAGAATATTAAATTTATGTAGCAAAAAGGGTTTTGATATAAAACGCGCCATTCATACAACAAAACAGACAAATCGATCATTAGTGCGGGCTCCAACTGAATTCATGAACGGAATACAAATTCAAACGGAATTCATGCAGCGCTCTTATAGGGAAACGTTTCCATGGATTTTTCCATCAACTTCCAGGTAAATATACCTAATGATAAATGATCTAAAAATAAAAGTTTTTAAATAATGGAAGAGACAACTGTGAAAAAATACGAAAGTATCATAAGGTTTCCAATTAAAACGACACAAGAGAAAGCAGATCTATTCACTACGTACCAGGGTAGCATACAGTGTAAGCGAGCCATCTTCCTGTTGTGTGAACACTGTTTATCGACGTGGAAACTACGCCAACTAGGCCAGGATGCCACTGCTGCCGACTAATGGCCATGTTTGCAGATAGTTCGCAAAGCCTCGCCCTCATAATGTATTGTGAACCACTATTGAAAGAGGAAACGCTGGTATAAATGATACGTCAAATGTTTACACAAATATCCACCAGTGTTCATGAAGGGATTCACATCTTCGATGTGTGTCATCACGTAAAATATCAATTTTCCTCAGCGGAAATTCGAAGATGAAAGCCAGATGCATTGATTTTCTCTCCACATAAACTGTCGGTGCGCGAGAATTGAATTTTTTGCGATGTCGCTGTACAGTGGCGAGATACAAATCTACGTATTCGACGAACTTGATTAAAAAGTTATCCAACCCACGGCACCCCACGAATAAATTATTACCGCCTTCCATTTTGTCGGAAACAAACAATTCTGAATTCGTAAATCTACCATTAATTTGTCAGAAGAGTGACAAGAGCAGACACAACCGAGAGTAGCCAGATAATCCTATTGAGTGAACCATCTGATCCTGGATTACGTGCTAATCCTGGCCGCAGTGGGGGCAGCACACTGTAAACATGTAGTACATTATTAACTATCTTTTGTTTACGTTCAGTATCATAATGTTGCCCTTTAGCAGCGTAATTACGAAAACTCGGGAAATTAACGTTACATAATTTATCAGGCGCTGAATGTTGCGCAGTTTGAGTGGAACATTGAAGTAATTTCGTGTAAAGTTCGTGGACGGGATGCTTCTTTTAAGTGTGAAGTTCTGCTTTAGATTGGCTACTGTAGGCACCTACTATATGTTGTACTACTCTCAATCTCTTTTGTTTTCGTCGTCGCTTTTATCGCCGAAACGGAGATTTTTGCTTTTTGAATTTGAAATGTAAAGAGCAGAAAGGACGTAAAAGTTGGGTGATAAACTTAATGCAATGGACAAAGTTTTGAGCACTCATAGAGAAAGAGCTGTCGTTGTACACTGTGGAGAAACTTAGCAATAAGTAAATCTTGTATTTGATGGTGTATTATTACCATAGATATAAGAAAGAAGTTTTACGTTTCTATTATTATATTGCTAGTCAGAAATGGGGTTAACTTATAAAATACATAATTCAGTTACGAAAGCCAATAAATTATATTTTTTAATCTATAACCATTTTGTTGTTTTACCAATAACCTTAAATAATGGTTTTAAAACATTATTTAAGGTTTTAAAACGTCGAGTCATCAAGTTGACGCTCAGAGGGGCAATTCTCGTAATTTTAAGAAAGTTCACAGTCTGATCTCAGTCTCAATCTGTCAAAAAATACTCTAATTTCCTTACATTTTGATAAGTTTTTGACATTTGTTTGTCGCCGAGATAAGACTGCGACTAGATTTTGAACGTTTGAAATTACGAGAATTGGCCTTCAGGTGTCTCTGCTTAATTCCATGCAAATTAGCGACACTCATTAATACTAGCAAAGCGTTTAATTACTTTGCGGCAGAAGGCAAAGGTATGACTGAAGAAACAAAGCTGGATACACAGAGTAGATGGAAACAGAAGACCCGGCTTTGTTGAGGGGCTCGTGGCTCAGAGGCTACCGGTAAACAGTAACACACACACAAAAATTCATATTTTTCTCTTCTTGTTCTCACACACTATTGTCTACATTTCTTTTTTACTTCTCCTTTCGCAGGTCTGCTGGAAGAAATAAGTCCTTTGTACTCAAATTATAATTATGTCATATCCTTATGTATTTTACTGTGTGTACATAAATCATAAAATAAATAAAATAGTAATCGATCGCAATGTCTTTCACTTTGACATCCATTGTTTCATAGGGTTAAAAATTCGTCTGCTCAACAACGTAAATAACGCAATGAACGTGGCTGAACTGTCAAAATGAAAGGTATTGTGAGCGATTGCCATTTTATGTGTTAAGTAATTATCCCACAAAAGCATTGCAAAGAGTAAATATGGAGTTACCTCACAGTTCTTCTCCATAGAAAATGGCCAATTTGGATTTGTACACTTAACTTCACACGATCCATGAGTGCCTTGTTTGGCAAGGTGCTGCATATGAAATAACATTTTGAATTTGTTGAATAGACACGAAATAAAAATCTTTTATGGCTAAAGACAGAACCAAAATATCTGTGACATTTAACTTTACGCAAATTACTACTAGAAGAAATACCTATTTCAACCTCGCCGACACTAAGTACGTATTTATAAAACGTACTTAGTGTCTACGTAATTTATAAAACAACCACAATTGTTATAAATGACTTATTCAATTTGTGTAAAGTCGACGAGCCACGAGCCCCTCACAGCAGGCCTTCTGTATCTTTATATTTGATGTTGCATTCCCTTAATAAGGTGACCCAGTTGGTGCTGAGCCGGCCTAGTGACATTTCGACTGTGACTGATGTAACCAGCTTTTTTGTAGAAACGAGATGCGGCAGCGAGTAGACTTGGTAGATTTTAATGTTTGAATGGATGTAGATAGATGCTTATTTATTTTAACATAACGTAACATCATGCCTGTAATACCCGAAGGGTTAGGCAGTGGTACACCTATAGTAAACCTACAATTCGCCAGTCACCATTAAGTCCCATGAAATAGGGAGCAAACCTATATTATTTATTTTATATTTTAGGTTAGGTAAAGATTTTTCAGAGTATGTTTTTCATAAAAGTTTAATTAACGTAAATTATTTCAAAGAGCAGGTACTTAAAATATGAACGAGGTAAGCCCGTGCTAAGGTATGTCAAACAAAATGTTTAAAATTAGGGCTCATCAGCGTAAAATTCACCTAAGCCTGCTTTTAGAGAGCAAAGCTCCTACTTTTCTTTTAGACGTAAGAACTTAGTTCAATTAGAGTCAACAGCTGTGTGTAAAGGGTTAAATACATATTGTTTAACTAAGGTACTGTGCCTGTAAAGGCCTCCCTTGCTTTGGAAGAGTACATTGCTATAATGACTGAAATTTAATGACAGGAACTATTTCTGGGGTAAGTCCTTATTCTTCTTAAACGTCAACTATGAAACAGTTGATAGTAGTTGGAATATCCCATGAGCTCCCACGCTTGGCTACCATACAGTATTCAGTAGGCCTCGCGAGGCTTTTGTTTAACTTAACGTACGTACGTACTCCTGCCCGCGCGACGTTCCCCTTCAATTACTCCTACGTTTATCTAGTCGGCGTTTTGGTCACCGTTGTGACATTTTGTGACTACTACCTCCTATTTATAGAGCCGCACTTTTGTAGCGGATGTATTATATTTGTGATGACTGCCGTTGTTGTCGAGACCGTCTTCTACTTTACACAACTGCAACAATTTCGAATGCAAAATGGTTTTTTTTGTACCTACCAAAATGTTGTCCTTTTAACCAAACGATTGACTGGTAGATGCTTTGTGGCATAAGTCCTATATACCACTACTGTACATGAAGTTTAAATAAATAAAGGCTGTTGTGGCAATGCTTATCTCTTGTATCAGAACAGACTTTTTCCGAGAGAAAAATAAAATGACTAATGATGATGACAACATGCTGTAAAGAGGATTGATATTACGAAGCCATAAGTCACGTTGTCGAAGCAAGTATACCACGAGAACAGTCACGAGCAAAAGTATGTATACACTCGGCTTTATTCAAAAGCGATTTACTCCTTTATTTTTAATTGAAATGTTATGTTGTTACGAACATAGCATTTTCGAAACCATAGATTTATGTAATGTGTCAACGTTCAACGTTCCATTCGTTATTTCACGAAAAAAATGCACTTGAAAATCGCCAAGTGTTGATATATTGGTGTTCGTGACTGTACCTGATTCCTCTAGAGGACAAAACAGAATTTCTCAAAATACATATACCTACTCACTTCTGGCGGTAGGTAGAAACTACAGAATGCCACCTGCTACTTACATACTCCTGTTGCCTCGTTTACATTTATACATCTGGTCATACACGCACGCCGGTTGCGAGTACTACGCACACGACCTTTCTGAAGAACATCACCAATAAGGTCACTATAAGACTTCCTAGGGCGTCCCCTCCCGGCTTTTCCCGTCACATCTGTTTTATACCCAAAATAATACCACGTCAAGTTCACTGCCAATACCTTACTACACGAGATGGCTGAAGTAGTCTATTATTGGACGTAAACTACTGCTGATATATCATACAGGTACAACTAATGGGCCCACTTGAAGCATTTATTGGAAAATTATCAGTTATGTGCGCTAATAAACAGGAATGGTTATGCAAACAATATGTTGGAGATTAAGACGTGATTGTATTCAATAAATTCTGTAGTAACGGAAACTGCGGTCTCGATCAACCGATATGTTATGAAGTATGTTTTAATTTAAAGATTTTAATTCATTTTCTAGCGCACTTACTAATTCTTTTGTATATTATTTAACTCTTGATTTATAATAGGCAATAGCTACTTTGTGATTTACAATAATTATAAAGTAGATGGGACATTCTCTGTCCCATCTACTTTATAATTATTGTAAATCTATAAAAAAAAATCGCTGTGTATACTCGCAGGTTTTTTTTTTGTAATGATTTTGATTTTAATAATGGCCTTTGTCACTTTTAGTAAAAAAAAACCACCTACTTCCTTCAATTCATTAATTTAAACTCGCAGCACACGAATTTGGTTTAACCCTAGTTTCGTGCTAGATCGCGGCTGAACGATTTCTTCTATTTTTAAACGGAACGCTTTCTCTAGCCTGAAATGCAAGCATGCAACCAACTAACTGCTTCCATTGTTACGTCACCTTTGCCCGACTTTCACAAATTTCAGGTAATTCGTGTTAAACAAGGCTTTTTTTAGGTTACGTGTACTTTCATTCTAGGTCGCTTTTAAAAGAAAACGTTGCAAAGAAAAATTGTAAACGTAATGTAAATGTAATGTATCTTACACCTTATTTCGTTATTTCAGATAGTCTTCATCCGCAAAATTTTACATAGATAACATTTTCTAATAGGTTGTATCGTATAATATCTAACATTAAAGATCTGTCGCTGGGAGTCCAGCTACCAACAAATAAATAATCGAAATGCTAGATCATGAATCATGATTTAAAAATACCAAATAGTATTTCAAAATTCTCAGTAAAAATGAATGAACAGAATCCATTTTCTAAAGCCCCAATTTGCTGTTTATTCTTTATTTCTGGTATTTGAAATACGAGGAAGAAACGTTTCTAATAATGGACTCGTGTTTGCAATACAAAAATAAACACATTTTCTTTATAAAGAGCCTCTTTGGATTGGCGCCGGCCCCCGGCGGCTGTTTGCGAATTACATTATAAATTGCGATTTTCTAGAAAATGACTTCATACTCAAACGTAGTGATTTCCGGAAATTATTGCTTTCACATCAAATATTTATAATTTGTGACATTTATGCTGCATGAAATATGAATTCATAATTCCTTTCATGGAATCGTTAAAATGAGGTTGTGAATATCGTAATAAGCTGGGATGGATTTCAAGTGTTGTGGGTTTTACATACATACATACATACACATTTCTGATGGGGGTAATTTGTGCTTTTTATTCTGGGCAAAAGGACATAGGTACCTAATTTATAAGTTCACTGGAACGACGGATACTTCTTACCTGGGGACTGTGTTAGTTGCAAGAACGTCAGTGGTAGAATTAATAAATTCGTATACGCCCTGAAGCAAGTCAAAAATGTAACCAACATAAAAACTGCTATTATGTCTTACCATGCATATGTTGAATCGTTACTACGCTATGGTCTTATAATGTGGGGTAATAGCACTGATCTAAATAGAGCGTTCATCGCTCAAAAGAAATGCCTAAGATCAATTTATGGACTTCAGCCGGATGATACATGTCGGCCAATATTTAAAAAGCTTGGTTTGTTACCGCTTCCATCTCTCTATATTTACGAAATATGCGTGTTTGTGACCAAGAATAAACAATTATTTAAGACAGCAAGCGATGTATGCCCTCGGAGCAGACGTGATCCTTATGAACTGGTGTTAAATGACTTACCAAAACTATCCAAATATAATAAAAGCTGTCTAGCAATGTGTGTGCGTATTTATAATAAAATACCAAACAATCTCAAACTATTAAATGTAAGATTATTTAAAAACAAATTATGCAAATGGCTAAATGAATGTAGTTTTTATAGTTTGAAAGAATTTATGGATAAAAAATATTGACATTATATTATATCATGAATGTACTTATTTAATTATAATTATCTACCTTGTAACATTAAATTTTTGCATGCTATGTTTTATCTTAGCGAAACATGTTTGTGCCACTATGACCTAACAAGCCTAACACCATTGTATACCATGTTTTAAGCAAATAAATTATATTATTATTAAAAAAAAAAAAAAAAAGAAGTGTTGTCGAAGTACTTTTTTTTTTCTCAAGTCCTTGTGGCCAGATAATCGATCAGACTGTCATTTGACCGATGAACACTTTTAAATGAAAGTAAATCATGCCATGGTTTGCGACTATTTTATCCCAAACAGTTCCGAGCTCTCATTCAAAACAAGCCTATTTTTCGGTCAAACAAACATTCGTGCGAACGATCATTCGGACAAACGTTCTTCGGGCAAGTGAAATTTTAGCAATCATGACGCACTCTACCTTGTCGCCCTGACATTGCACTTGACCTCGCACCGCTTGCACTGCCACGTGTACCTTTCACCTA
The DNA here is from genome assembly GCA_949629185.1 of Apamea crenata. Taxonomy (NCBI): domain Eukaryota; kingdom Metazoa; phylum Arthropoda; class Insecta; order Lepidoptera; family Noctuidae; genus Apamea; species Apamea crenata. The sequence goes on along the minus strand of OX451363.1, from coordinate 14,358,453 downwards.
TGGTAATTAACATGGAAAAAATATTGCAGAAGGTCGTTTCATACAATGTCCTTAGCAGGGAATGACTAAGAAACAAAGAAAAATTGTAACAACGTTGAGCCGTTTCTTTTCACATTTCTCAGACTCGCTTCCCTGCGTATCACTACAACCAATGCGAGGCAGCTCACGATAACGTAGTAAGTACTTACAAGTACTTACAGTTCAGTTGTGCAGATCGAAGCAGCACCTTTTTACCTGACAAGATGGCAATACAAAGTTTTCATTGGCAACGAGACCAAATGGCACAGCTGATGGAAAGTAATTATCTCCGCTCAGACACCTGCAACTTTCGTATACCTTGCCAATACTTGACACAAAGCTGAAATGTCTGCCTATTATTGACTAAATAGATTTTTAGGGTTCCGTACCCAAAGGGTGCCAACGGGACTCTATTACTAAGGGTCCGCTGTCCGTCTATCATAGGGCTGTATATTTTAAACCGTATTAAGTGCAGTCTGTTGTCAACATTGTCTGACCCACTCTAAAAACAAACGAATATGGACCCTCTACCTGTAGCATTAAGGTTTATTCAATTTATATGAGCTTAGTAGACAAGTGCTCGAGGCTCTTGAAATTTTCACTGACTACTATGGCCGCTAAAATGTTAACACATCGACGCAACACCTTCGCCGTGACCTCTGCCAGACACATATTATAAAAATAATATAAAGTTTGACGGCACGGTTGGCGCAGTGGTTAAGAGATTGACTGTTGTGCTGCGTGTCGCGGGTTCGATTCCCGCACGGAACAAATATTTCTATGACCTACAAGTAGTTGTTCCGGGTCTGGCTGTTTGTGTATTTGAGTTTAAATGTTTGTGAACGCACCCACGATACAGGAGAAATTCCTAGTGTGGGGCAGTGTGTTTAAAAAAAAAGTTAAAAATTAAAGGGGGTTACCTACACAAGAGACGTGCTTTTTTCGGCAATTTTTGCTCAGGCTCGAATATGTAGTGTTAAATATTGTACGGTAAGCCTTAGTGTGCGATTCCGACCCTCACTTGTCCGCTTTTTATTCACCGAATTCCCTAATCTAACCTTCTTGATACTTTCCGTGTAGGCACCAATTACTGTAACACCCATCAAATAAGGAACAGTATAACCCAACAAATTTCCGCTCGACCTGTCTGCTCATACGATAGTGTACCAGATCACGCAAGCCCTGACATTGCTCTTGAAGTGCTAACCTCGCATGCCACACAGCCTTATGTTAATTAGTTGAACGTGTTCAGGAGTTAGTACAGCGTAGTGGTGAGGATTTGATTACGTGAGCGAATTAACATGTGTATGTCTAGCCGGCGTACTTGTACGGTATAAGGGCTAACTCAGACTAGTTAGCGATTAATGTCAGATTTCTAATAAAGTAACTGTTGTTTTTTTATCAAAATCGGTAAGTTGATCGTTATTAGGTGAAAGCGTCAGGGAAACCCGCGAAATTAAAATTTTCTGACGTTTTTTGCAATTAACAACAACACCTGCTGTCAGTATGACGTTGTATCTTGATCTGAATTGAATATGATTCACGGCCGCAACAAATATTTAGTTATAGAATTGTAATCATAAAAATAGGTAGGTACATCTCTCCAAGTCCATATTACCCATAGAAATGTAAAAAACAGTATTACCCTATTGAATGCCTATTTCATGAAATCATAACATTTCTGTAAAGCTATATTTGTTACAGTTGCAAATCATATTTTAATCATCATGCAACCTGACACTGACTGAATTTCGTGGGCTACCTTAGCGCATTTCCCTTAAATGAGAATGAAACTGGTGCTCTGAGCAGTTAGTCCTGCCTGCCACAACCTAACCTTCCTGACTGACAAATATTTTGACATAGTTCAAGCCGATATACAAATGAAAAAGAAGCGAAGAATTTTACACTGAAGCGAATGGCAAGGTTGCATAAAATTACCCTTTTTTAACGTTAAAATATATACATACATATCTTACTACCACTAAACCGTGTTTATCAGTTATTTAGGCTAAACACCTTTTAAACACGACATAACTATATGAATCTATAAGAAATGAAGAGATCAGCAGGAGAACCAAGGTAACCAACATAGCCCGAAGAATTGCCAAACTTAAGTGACAGTGGGGTGGACATTGCTCGCAGAACAGATGCCGAAAGGTTCTGGAGTGGCGACCGCGTACCGGAAGACGTAGCGTTGGAAGGCCTCCAAAATGGACCGACCACTTGGTTAAAGCCGCAGGAACCCGTTGGACATGAGAAGCAAAGAACTGGTCGAAGTGGAGCTGCTTGGGGGAGGCCTATGTCCAGCAATGGATGTATTTCGGCTGAAATGATGTTGTATATGGTCTTTGACGTAAGACTGACATAAGACACACTTTAAAGCTGCTTTCAGACTACGCTATAATATAATAGCATCTATTATATAGCTCATAGCACAACAATATCGCGCACTATACATTGGACACGTTCACACTGTACTGTACTATATATTACTGGCTTACTATTAAAATTAATACTAGGTCCTTCTTTGCTGTGCTATAATTATGGCACTATAGTATATAGTCTGAAATCAGCTTGAACCAGTGTTTAAGTTTTTATAGTAAGACCTATCGTGTGTATTTTTGTAAGTGTAGGCTTTACTGTGCCTAAACCTGAAACATGTTATGTTAAGGCTTGCTTTGCTAAGCAATTAGCTGAAGGTGTGCGGTGTTTAGTAAATAAATTACAGTTAAGAACATTACGTAAGCTTACTTACAGTTTTTGGCGACTTTGATTAATCCAGTCAGCGTAGATAATTACCGGTGCTAATTACATAATCAGGTTCGTCTTTTTATATTATTCAACACATAACACCCCGCCTCTATTCCCCGAAGGATTAGTTGCTTGACCCGGGAATCTAACCCAGGACCTCATGCTTAGCAGTAGCGCGTGCGACCACTTGACCAACGAGGCAGTATTTTGGGTGGTAGATGTCCAGTGGTCTAGAATTCTATAATATATTATTGAATGAATACTATTGAACAAAATAAAATATATTCTAATAATGGAACATAACTACTGAACAGTCGGAATCCATTATTCGACAGCCAATCAAATTTTTCAATGGATCCCGACTGTTCAGTTGTTATGTTCCATTATTAGAATATATTTTATTTTCTTCAATAGTATTCATTCAATAATATATTATAGAATTCTAGACCACCGGACATCTAAGTACCTACTTGTTTTTTTTCTTTTCAGTTTTTTTTTATTATGTAAGTACGTAGTTTGGTTCATGTTTTACGCAGTCGGGTTTTTTTATTTTTTCTACTATGTAGGGTTGTATTAGTAGTGAGTATATTTGTGTTCGGTCACCAAAGGAGATAAGTAACCGGAGATAAGTCATCGGATATAGTTGAAGTTTAGTAAGAAACCAATGATTTTAATTTAATTAATAGAAAACAAACAATTAATTACAACAAACAAGTAATTCGATAACATCGTCGATGTCTTACTAAACTTCAACTATATCTGACAACCCTGGTCACTTGATCTCTTTTGGTGACAGTACCTTCAGGTTATCTTGTTTTCAATATCCTGAGAGCGAAATAAACACTCGTGTACTGATTTCCTCTACTCCAGTATAAACGATATCTGACCCAAATCTGTACACTCCATTTTAAGAGAATTTGGAACAAATTTAGTACTTGGGCATGTAAGCGGCCCTCGAGAATGTTATTTATTAATAAGCTCAGCTAACATTAATCTTTTTCTTTAGTAAAATATAAACAATTTATGATTGGTAAATTGTTATTTTTCAATGAGAGAGCAAGTAACGATGAAGGAAAACAGGATATCTGGACTGGATCTGGTTTGAAATAATTTTGATTAGGTATTTAATTACTCTAGAGTAGCCTTAAATACACAGACGAGCAGTGGTGGCGCAGTGGTAACGGCCGCGGCCTTACGAGTTTTAGGTTGTAGGTTCGAACTCAGACAGACTTTGAGTAAATTATTTCATTACCCCCTGCTCTCAAAACGGTGAAGGAAAATCCTTGAACCAAATATTTGAAGACATGTGACATCTACCAACCCGCACTGGGCCCGTGTAGTGGAACCCATTCCGAGAGAGGCCTGTGTTCCAGTAGTGGGAACATTATAATTATAAGCTGATTATACTAGTCTAAAGTAAAATTATCTAAACACTCAAAGGATGGTGATGGACTCCTAGAAAATACTGCTCTACTCTCTCTCTCTCTCTCTCTCTCTCTCTATTATAAACCTTCTTCCCTCCCCTATGCAGACAACAATTCTGTTCTGCCTAGAGGCACGGTAACTAACTTCATTATGTCTAATTTCCACATTTGATACACAACTACAGTCTACACCTTGACTTAATTAAATTGACTCACCCCGGGCGCTGCAATATTCTCTTCGTAAGCATGTTACAATATTGTTTTAAATGACTTTTGTTTTTAACTAAAACATCGTATACTTGGTCCCAAGTAATTATTTGACAAACAAAAGCGAAACGAAATTGTGAATTTCTCCGAAGCATTTTATTAAACGACACCAACAATGGCGCGCGCAAATGAATCCACTCGCCAATCGTAAAAAACTCGACTTAACAAACTCTAGAGCTTTAGCACACAAAGACGAGAAGTTTCATTCAATTTCTTTCACATATTGTACCTACCTTATCTTTGTTCGCAAATCCACATCAAAATAGCAATAGTCATTAATTTCCCTTTTATATATCTTTAGCCTTTAATCTAGTATCGAGTTTGAATGGCCATGACAGTTTAGGGAGACGGCAGACTGATAGGGACGCGCTTAACAAAGGCATGATGACCGACAATTTGCTCCATCACTGAAAGAAATTGAGCAACGAAATTATGTAAGATTAATATCAACGTGGTCTTGAGCTGTCACGAATTTGGTTTTTTGTTGAAAAATAACGAGATTTTTCTTAAAGTGGGCTATTTTGGGGAGCTGGCAATCTAATTCGGGATTAAGCGATTATGGGTACCTACTTTATGTACAATTTATTCTCATTCTGCAAAGCGTATTGTCCACATAGATATTAAGTTCGAACATTTATGTGAAATACAAAGCGCCAAAGGAAAACAATCAGTGTGAAACAGTTCTGTAAAACAATCAGATTTTATTCAAAAACATCGAAACACGATAAGTTAAAAACAGTAGCATAATTAAAATGATTCAACAAGTATACTTTAATATTCAAGCCCACAGCGTATAATTAGTAGCTATGTAAATATAGACACACGGGCACTCCAGTATACTATCACTTTACGTACAAATGAGTGCAACACTATAATTAACACAATCAGACATACAGGTAGATCGTTAGGACTAATTGCTCAATAAAGTCACCATAGACGGTTATTTAATAACCGTAAAAGAACACAAACATTCGTATTTGCCGAGGGATTACCGGCTACGGCACTGTGCAATATTAATGAGCAAGACGGTTCGAAGGAAAACGGAATGCTTCACCGTATTTCAAAGATACAATTTTCATTCGCAAAGTGAATTCCTTATCAGTTCTAAATTTACAATTTGTACCTCAATTTCGACTATGAATTTCTGAAAGGTATTTTAAAACGGGTTCTCAGCTTTCAGAGTTTTCTTTATTTTATTGAAAGGATTTTAGCTTGAAAACTTCGCTACGGTCTAGTCGCAACGGAGAATTTATTTATTAAACACTAGCGTCTAGAGATTTAAACTTCTGGTTACTAAGAAGATTTATCTTACCAGATGAACTGTGTTAAGTCTAAAAGAAATAGCTTGGGCATCTAGACACAAATCTACCAAGGTATGTATTATCTTAGATTTTTGATCCTCGATACCCATCTAAATTTTATTGTCTTTAAATGACTATTGATGGTCGTGACGAGAGTAGGTACACCCGAATAAGTTGATGTTTTTTTTTTAATTGTCTCACATTCTTCAATTATCATGTAGATATGATTAGAAAGTAACCTTGCATTAGGCGTCCACCATCGGACTTCCAAAGGCATACTTTATTCAGTTTGCAATCACTTCCTATTACATCTATCCAAGTCATTCAATGCGTTGAATGCTATTCTCAGCTATCAATACAATTCTAGCCAAAGAATTTAATTTAGCCACGCGAGTGGTACCGTGCCGTCTGCAAGTATTCATTCAGTTGTAGTCGTATCGGGAGCATTAGCGAGTCAGTCACGTCATGCAGTAGGGCTGCACCTTAACATTTCAGCTGCATTTAAGGGTAGCTTGCATGACGTTCTCACCCCTTTGCTGACACAATGATTGGCAGTTTTGTTGACCAATTTCTTTTATGGGTGGTTAGGGACGTATTCTGAAGGCCAATTCTCGTAATTTAAAACATTCAAAATCTAGTCGCAGTCTCATAGTCTCGGCGACCAAGAAATGTCAAAAACTTGTCAAAATGTAGGGAAATTAGACGTATTTTTGACAGATTGAGACTGGGATCAGACTGTGAACGTTCTTAAAATTACGAGAATTGCCCCTCTGTTTGCGCTTTAAGAGAAGGTTTTATTTATAGTCTTGAATTAGTGTGTTAAACCATGTAAGTTTTTTTTTTAAACTAATTTTAGTAGCTGAAACAGATGTCGTTGTATCAATTCAATTAATATCCACTGCATTAAAACTAAGTAAAGATAATAAAGTCATATGCAAAACGACAGAGAAGACTTTGTTCTTATCTACTTTCGACTTTTTTTAACGTTTGGGTTGATTTATCATCATCATCAGCCTATAGCAGTCCTCTGCTGAACATAGTCCTCCCCTATTGCACGCCATTCAACTAGATTTTCGGCAACTCTCATCCAGCTGCTACCAACCATCCTGCGAAGAGTGAGTTGATTACTTTTACTAAAAAAATATTAGCCAAGAATCCGGATGTGAGAAACACAGAATCGTTCGAAGTGGCGGTGCTTGGGGGATGTTCAGCAGTGGACGTCTTTCGGCTGAAATGACGATGATGATGGAAAATTAAAAATAAGATTATACGAGCTGGCGAACTTACTCGAACAGTCTGATATATGAATTAGGATAGCAGGTAAAAGACAATGACCAAAAGTCGTACCAAAAAGTCTCATGCATCAAGATCAAAATATTATAGTAATTATTTTCATATTTATTTACGTTACGCATTAAAATTATACTTTGCCGATTCTACATTAATTAAAAATAACTAGAATAAAATAGAATATAATTTTTATTTAAACGATTATCATTTTTTTAGAGCAATAATGGCTGTTCGTGTATGACATGTCAAACAAAATAAAATACCTAGTTTTCAGGTTATTACGATTTTTTTGAAAATCTTCGTAACCCGGATTTTGTTTACAAAAATAACTTTTGTAGGAGTTAATATGCTAAGTGTAGTCTATAAAAATAAAGTTTGACTTTGATGCAGCATGGTACGGGATTCCATACATCCACGAGCATTGTCCTTTCTTTCGACACCATTAACAACATCTGTTAACCCATCCAAGTCATTAATCTCACAAAAATTTAATAAAGCTATCATTATATAATATGAAAAGAAAAATGGCGTCCGTTTCCCGCCAGCCTTGTTTGTTCGCGCGTTCACTTTATTAGATTCGCGGCTATCAATAATGTAATGTATTACAGAGTAAGGATCGGTAATACTTATGAAAATTTATGATCCAATGCTGCAGACGTAGTTACTCGTACTACTTCGTCTTCCAACAGTTGAGCTCAGTTTACCGTCTTTTTACGATTTCTATAAGTAGTACCTTGTTACATTAATATTCTGGTTTTCTACATTGTGCTGTCAGCGTTCTTTGAAAACTTATTCGTCGTATAATGACGAACTAGCACTGAAGTACAGTTCTACACTACAAATACATATATACCTATATGTATTTGTATGGTAGAACTGTACTTCAAATATTTTCCAATATTTTCCTAAATAACATATATGGTTTATAAAACACGATTCTCTTTTCAAATACAACCCATTAAGTACTGTGTAATACGATATCCCTTGGTAAGACTGGTTGTCAGACTTTCGGGCTTCTGACTACCGGTAACGACTATTAAAGATCTACAATGACAGCCTGGATGTGTGTTAAATACTATGTATAATAAAAGAGAATGAATGTGACCTTTTTATTCGTTCATTTTATATATTATCAATTCCATTTCTAGGAGAACCTTGTTGTATTAAAATGGGAGCATTTATCTCATAGAATATATTACAGCAGAGTCTTTGTTCATTTTGTAATTTACTTTTACGGGCACAATGGCTACATTTTTTTTCATTTTATTTCACAATGCCCACAATTCCTTTTTATACAATTATGTTTTATGTTCATTATACAGAACAAAGTTAATTTCAAGATACATGAAATTGGGTGCCCAAAACAGAAACATGAAACATAAAGGCAAGTGTCCAAAGCGTCAAGTGCTTAATTTTTGTAAAAAATCTGATACACAATGTGAAAATAAAAGTAGGTACGAGTATCAGGGGGGTGGGTGACCACCACCTATTACAGCAGTATTATTTTAATCTTACTTCAATGTGTGAAAGAGATGGAGCTAGAGAGAGGATTAGGTTACACACTCCCGTTCCAAAAATTCAACTCGTGTTTAAACTACTGAGAAACTTTCAACTGGTTTACTTAAGCAAGTAAACTTTCAAGCGAACATTTAAGTGAGGTTTCAGCGGTAAGGCACCACGTTCGCCATTGCGTCTTGCGCTGTGGTGTGTTTCCGTCAAATCCTCATTAGTTATTCAGCAGGGCACACACATGCGGGCAAGGCAAGTCTGGAGTTTGTCGGTTATGTACACACTCATGTATTCCAGGAGTTAGTTCAGGATCACTGTTGGGTAATAAATTGTGATACCTAGTGTGTTTTAGCAACTCATGCGAGAGTCGTATAAACTTGTTTATTTATGTTGGCTATGTCGTAAGTATAATCTGGAAAGATACTAGTGCGTAACGTAGTTTTTGTTTAGTCTAACCGTGATTCTATATATGTATAAAGTTGTCTACCTTTTACATAATGGTACGGTGGCATAGTGTCAAACACGCAGTTTGTGAGCGCATTGATGGCTAGCAAGGAGGTGACTACCGAGATGACGGCTAATAGAGCAGGATGGAAGAAAAGACGTGTCGCCCCAACCAAAATAGAAAAGGGCACTTCTCGTTTATTTTTGTCCTTGAAAAGAACTTTGGCATACTGTTGTGTAGGACAAAAAAAATACCGTTCATTATTTACAATTAAATACAGGATAGTAAAAGTCTAAACTGAGGTAACTTTCGGAACCAGCGTCAGTCGATGTGTTTAAGCATTTCGGAATTTCGTTAATTTCTAGTGAATATAACTTCGTTTCCATTCAATTTATTATTTAAAAATTGCAAAAACTGTTCAACAAACATTGGGCATTTCGGCCCCGTTTCTTAATATTGCTCTAGGGAGTAACAGTTACAAAGTTTGTTAACATTTTCTCCGGCCAGGTACTTACGTTATACAAACTTATATTATTTTTTCGCAAACAAAAGCATTTTCATTTCGATAGAATGAATGGAAAAGTTTATCAGCAATTTATTGTTTGTTTGCCGTGAGGTTTGGTGCTGGGGTCGTGAGTCGTGACCCTTCGCGGGAACGGTAAGTGCTTCTTATTTAATGATTTCAAAACTATACTCATATTTATGTATGTACTCGTATATACTGCCTAACCTTGTTGAATGGCAGCCGGGACCAACTTCTTAACGTGCTTTCCGAAGCACTGAATGGTCTCGGTATGTTAGAGATGATCACCCATCCGCGGACCGACCACGGCATGCTACGGATGGTCACCCATCCAAGGACCGACCTCGGCAAGCGAGCCACGAGCCCCTGTTTTCAAAAGTATTGTTTCGTAAAAACGTATATTACAAACAACCTATGAGTAAAGTTACGAGGTGACGATTCCATCTTGAATAAGCATGTTCCTCAAATCAAAGCTCATCTGAAAGACTGAAAATGATAAACCCAGTATAAAGTTGTACATGAATGTACAAAACGTTATTTTCTCCATATTTTTTTCACATAAAAAGCTGTACAAATCTGGCGTATATTATTCTGTTAAAAGTTTTTCAGTGTTAAAAACAACAGTTTAAAAAACCCCTTCTCTCCGAAGAATTTAACTAAGCTCACTTTGAAACTTGGGCGGTGCGAGTGCTCCCAGTAATGGGCAATTGTGGGCAAGACGATAGCGATATGTTTTATAGCCTTAACTTCGCCACTTAATAACTTACGCAGTTTGTGAAGTAATTAACGTTACAGTGTAGTGGAACGGGGGGGGGATGTACTTTCTCTATACAGCGTGTATCAGCGTGATCATATTTAGGGTGATCCAACTGAGCAATTTCTCCATGGGACCAACATCGTAATTGCGAAAAAAATATCAATAGTCCTATACAAAACTTCAATACCTACGTGATCCAAATGTTTGGGACGGCTGATTACTTTTTCGCGATTGCGATGTTGGTTCCAAGAGACAGTTGTTCAGATTGGTGTTCTGTAACACACCCTTGAATATAGCCACACATTTCTGGTACATGCTGTACACTCCATGCACTCCACTCGACTCAAGGGAGCAGTGGTGCCTCAGTGGAAACGACGGCCTCGTCTTACGATGTAGGTCGTGGGTTAGAACCCAGGCAGGCAGGCGCTTTACTCTGTGTAAATAATTTCAACACCACTGCTCTCAAAATGGTGAAGGAAAACATCGTGTGGAAACCGGCATGTCCTAGAGCCCAAAATTCGAAGACAGTCATGTGACATCTACCAACCCGCCACTGGGCCCGCGTAGTAGATTATAGCTCACTCCCTCTCGAAGAGAGGACGCCAGTGTGCAAGCAGTGGGAACATAATTGGCTGATTTTGCTTTACCTACAAGACATGGAAAAATAAAAAGTTGGACTATGAGTTTGGGTGGTTATAATGGATTGGTTAAGGGTTATTATCTAATATACTATGTCAGACTCAGTGTCATACTTTTGAATCACTTCGACGTCACACAGTTCTGACGCAAACTCCGTTCATTAGTATTAAATTTCTGATTTTGAGCATCTACTTTTGCTGTTGACTGTACCTACTCGCTTTGGAATGGGCAACTACTACCATTAGCTTCGTCTTTCTGACGACTGACCGACCCCTTGACAATTCAAAAATGTTTGTAATTAGTTTCATTGAAATAAGTGCTCGTAGTTTAAAAAAAAACCGGCCAAGTGCGAGTCGGACTTGCGCACCGAGGGTTCCGTACAATTTAAAATTATTCAAAATATTTTTATTATATGATGTAACAAAAAATTTACGGTTTTCACAATTTTCCCTTTATCTGTGCTATAAGACGGTGCTTCGTACTCGTACCAAATTTCAAGATTCTGAGTTCTCGGGAAGTACCCTGTAGGTTCTGATTCCGTTGCGAGTGTCGAAAATTTGCGGCATAAACGGCTGTATCTTTTGATTGCGTTGGCTTAGAAGTTTGATTTTTTCACAGCTCTAAGGGTCAGTAGACCTGAGTATCTGATATAAATTCCAGCTTGATACCTCCACACGTTCCTGAGAAAAAGGGTCTTGACAGACAGACAGACTGACGGACGGACGGACAACAAAGTGATCCTATAAGAGTTCCGTTTTTTCCTTCGAGGTACGGAACCCTAAAAACATTTTTAAAAAAGTATAACTATTTTATTTAGTTAACTTAAGGGGAGGCCTGTACCCAACAGTGGATGATTCCGTGCTGAATGATCATGATTATGATTACTTAACTACTTATCTACCCTCAAAAGGAATTTAACAAATAACAACCGGTTTGCATTGTAAAGTGCCTTTATTTGTTTATAGGTCAAGTTAATCGTTCCGTGCCAATTCACGATCCGTACGTATCCGCATTTATCCGCTCCGGACCGAACGCGAAGCGATGCGGACGCTAGCGGTGGAATTGTTTCTGATATTTTCAATTCGGTATTTTAAACGAAAGTCGAGGGAAAACTTTTATTATTTTGTTTGAAATTTATCCTCAGTACCTATATGAAAGGTACTTTAGTCACGTCCATTTTTGTTTCGTTTTATTTATATTACTAACAAGTCTTCTTAATCCACACTTCTATTATTATTGTTTTCACTTAGCCCGCACTGTCCCATTGCTGAGCAAAGGCCTCCCCCAAATCCTTCCAGGCATCCCTTTCTAGAGCCAACTCGATCCAACCCTGGCGGTACGCTCCCTGGACCGGCCTTGGCGGCACAGTTCATCCTCAGCCACCCACCGTGTGGATACTGTTGCCCAGCGGTCACTGTGCATGCGGCATGACCTACCTAATCCCATTTCAGCTTGGCAGCCTTTTTGCCTACGTCTAGGATCCCCGTTTTAGAGCGCAGCGTGGTGTTTCGTATTCTGTCAGCTTAGAGCTGCTAAGGACCAGTTTTTGTTGAAGGAGTCAAGCTCATCTCCGTCTGGGCCTGTCGCTATGTCGCTTGCCATTAAGAGGGTATCTTATCCACACTTCTATTAGGTATTATAGAGGAGAAAATAAGCTCCTCTGAATGTAGGTATATGAGTACCTACTTGAGCAGAGGTCCCCCTTTTCTATTCCATGGCAATCGTGCGAAATAATCCTTCCGCACTGCTTACCCAATCAATCGAGACGAGCATGACATGTACGAAAATAAAAACAACCCCTAAAACTTATAATTGTACACAAATTCGGTATAGGCCAGCCACAAGCTTCGAGAGCTTGTTATAAAGGCCAGATCAGACAAATCCCCCCGGCCGCCGCCGAGTCCGCAATTTGATAAAACATAATATTCTGTAACATTATACACGACCAGACGGATTAATACGCCCTGGTCGACAGTAGTAAAATAAGTAATTTTATTGCTTTACTGAGTTCGGAAGGTAGTCTGGTCATGTAAGATAAATTCCAAATTGGTCAATGTTTTACAAGACCAAAAGGCCATAATATTATACTTTATACATATTTATAATACTATAAAAGAAAGAATATTTTCGTGTCTGTCTGTGTGACCGTGTTGTGCTTCTAAACTAAGGAACAGAACTCTATTCTGGTAGAACAATTTCCATGAAGTTTTCATAGAAATTGGTCTAGTACAGTAGCGTCGCGCCTGTGTACGGGAGCGTTTACAATAAAGGCCGAGTTCTTTACGCCCTCGTTAAAAGTAGTAAAGGAACAACAAGAGCGAGGGTGATAGAAGAGGAGCGAGTAGATATTTTTGTCGGATAACTGCTAACAAGGTCTTGTAAAAGTTCGAAAAGTCTAATCATGCAAAAAAAATGCCTAATTGGGCAAACATGACGAGTTTCACAGTCCACTAGAGCCTAGTCATCGTGTAATTAATTAAAATGTCGCCAAAAAATAGGAACGTGTCTGTAAACATTTTGAGTAAGTTTTATTTTTGTTATAGAATTACGAAGTGTGTAGCAAAAAGTAATCGCCCATCAATGTCAACAGTATTTTTGCACGTAATTTAATTAACTTGATATTGATTTTAAATAAGTGGAAGTACCTACAAGGCTTACAGGACTTATTATTATCACACAGGCGCGCGAAGCCCACCGTTGTTACGTTTTTAAGCGTAGGTATGTTTTTTTCGTTTTATGATTTTACAAGGTTTTTATAGTGTTAAATCTCATCCCTAAAAGTTTATTGTAATTACGTAATCTAGTTAACACATTAAAAACGGCCCCTTGTTACTTACTGGTGCTTGTACCCAAATAATAACAGCCGCACGGGTCGATCAATCAGGTTAAGCTACGGTTGCCGCGGTTGGTCCGTGGATAGGTGACCTTCATATACCAAGTCCCGTCCGTGCCTCAGAAAGCACGTTAAGCCGTTGGCCCCAGCTGTCATTCGCGGATCTTTGATAGTCGTTCGAGTCGTCAAAAGCCCGAAAGTATTACCCAGTAACTAGGTTGTGGAGGTCAGATAGGCAGTCGCTCCATGTAAAATACTGGTATTCAGCTGCATCCAGTTAGACTGGAAGCTGACCCCAACATAGTTGGGAAAAGGCTAGGCAGATGATGACTTTGTTACTTGTGAAAATTAAATGGAAAACCAGAAGAGAAAGAAGTATGTTTTAAGATAAATCTGTTTCACTTCTTAAATTCATTATTTAAATTCAACAAACTTTAGCGCGACTAAAAATGTATAGTTTAGAAAACATCTAGGTGACTTTTTCGTGGGAGTCTATCAAGCAATTTATTTCTCCTTCAAGAACAGCCGTATTTTTTCTCCTGTTATATTTTTAAAACACGCTTGAATTTTTTAAGTTTTTTTAAACGGATAATGTTAATTATTTTTAGGAAGCTTTATTTACATTTCATCGAACTAACACTAATATATACGATATACAATTATAGACAAGTATATAATACGAAAAAATATAGAAAAAGGCAGGAGCTCATTGAGCATCAAAAAATTCGTCCGCATCACTGTCAATGGGATAGGTGCCCAAAAGGCTGGCAGCATTACCACGTTGGATGGCAATGCTGATTCTTTGGGCTAAAAATAGGCCAGCCTTCGGAAATAAAACGTATAATAAAAGTAGCAATTTGCATATATTTAGATGAAAAATAAAAATAATGCTAGGCCAGAGCGGGGCTTGTCAGATCGATTTTAACCACGAACCACAAAACTACCGATATTACACAACAAGCCAAAATTTTGGGGTCATTAATATATGACAAGCCAAAATATTTAGGCTATTCCACGTCCCCGCTTTTTATACTCTCATTCCCAAATCCTGATGAATACTTTAACAAACTCCGAAATATCAACTCGATGAAGATTATGAATGGATGAACGCGAATTCACATTCGTCGTTAATGGAATTTACGTGTACATCACAGCCTGGCCTAATTTCAACTTTAAAATCATGACAGCAAAGTTGATTTTAAGTTATCACAAATGGTCATGAAATAAATTCAGTAACAGTGGAAATTGAGCTATGTGTTATTAAAGTAAGGTTTCTAATCCCAAAGCATGATAATACATATTGATGATATGAGTTTCAGCAACGAAGCGTAAATATTTAGCGCTCAGTGTTTTGGGCTTGTAGCATTTTAGTACTAAGCTTTAATATAGAACACGTTTGTTTGTCAAAACAAACAAGGGCGCGGTTGTTGTATGATATATTGTTTGTTTAAATCATCTAAGATAATTTATATATATATCGTACACTAGTATTTTCAATGTAAATAAGAGCTAAGAGTACCTAATTATACTTATGATACTTATTTGTTACTACAAAATTGAACTTACTGATAAAATTTACTAGAGTGCGCGCAAAATAAGTGCGCGCGGCCAAAATCGGAAATAATCGTTTGCCACCTGTGTTCCGTGTTTTCCAAAGTAAATAATCACCATCATTATGCCTAAAGTGATTGAAAGTGCTGTGCAGACCTTGAAGGTCACACATCGGGAGCTGACTTATCAATTTAATGCCTGTTTGAGGAAGGGGACATTTTGCGAAAGGGACATTCTAAGAAAGGGACATTCTGCGAAAGGGACATTCTGCGAAAGGGACATTTTGCGAAAGGGACATGGTGCTACCAGTAGTCATTTTGAGAAGTGGTCACTCGCCTAAAAGTGGTTGCGCGCACTCTAAGCTACGGTTTTTCGTAGCTCTCGTAGCATTGCGTAGCGTCGCGTAGCAATGGATTTTGCGTTTTGATCTCTCTTGAACTGTCATCTCTTTCTCAGTTTTTTGTATGGCTGCCCCAATCAGCCTAACAAAACTCTCTATATATGTATATATCCTCCATAGTGAGATGAGAAAATCCTTGTATATGAATACGTTACACTATTAAATAAGAATCCCTCACAGCCTAGCCTTAAAACCAATAACTTAGTAACGACCTATATCGGAATTCCCTTGGAATCTATGCGGTAAGCAATTACCGGTGGTTCCATGATTCATTAGGGCTGCTCTGTGGGCCCGCCGCTCAAGTGGCGACATCTATCGAGTAATGACGCTCTTCTCACTTGGCAAGCTTCTTCAAGTGTCTGTTAAAATTGCTGGTTGCATGATTTTGATTTTGAAATGTGTTGCTACGAAATTGGAATCGGACGTTGTTTTCAATTTTTTACCTACAGCTTGAATGATTTGTAAAAATGCCAAACTAAGAAGTGATAGGGTTACAAAATACAGCTCCCAAATGCACAAAAAGCTCACCATTCTGTGCTATTGTAACTTTTGACCAACCTACCTTTTCATAGGTTAATATCGTAATAAACGGCCCATTAAATAAAACAAACGAACAACGCAATATTTTAAGTGCACGTGCAAAAAGAGTATAGGATACGACCCCCCCATCAATCATTGTTGCAAACTTTTGGGGTCGACCCGGAAACACACGGATAGAATATTATGTAGGTAAATGTATTTATAAGTACAAACAAAGAAAAGTTTTGATTGTTTCTAAAATACCGGAGGAGGAGAACCATAAAACTTGAATTATGTTATGGCAACACGGCATTAGCCGTTTAGTTAACCGCCTAGCCTTTTACCTAAACAGCGGCCTAAATGATATTCAATAAATTATAGTTTAGGTTGGAACTGTAACCAATCATGTGCAAGCCGAATTGGTCGCAGTAACCTAGCCAGGGCACCCTGGCCAAATGGGTTAGGTTAGAACTGTGATCAACCGCGTGCGAGCCGAGAGAGCGAAGCGAGGCGAGCACTACTTCCAAAGGCCAGGCGGTTGACTATAAGGCTAATTTTTAACCAGTTGGCTGCGACACTTACACCAACACAACATCAACTCGCCTGTATTAATTAAGAAGAAAAGTTTGAAATCTAAAATCAGGAAGTACAAAATTCGTAGAATAATTTGTTTTCACAGACACACAGACTTGTATAAGTCTCTCCCAAAGTATTGAATTATGAAATCTTATGAATTTCAGATTCAACAGTCTTTGTCACCGCGCAAGTCCGGGTCAAAGAGATTCCGATTTAACATTCAGCCAGTTGTTCTGGTTGCATCTATTTCGAATGTTAAGTATATTTCAAAGAGTTACGAACCGGAGTTTTTGAAGCCAAGGTTTTAACATATCAGTAAATCTGCTGTAATGTTACCTGTTGTGAAAGGTTTACCAACATAAAAAAGAATAAATCATCTATGTTGTCATGTTAGCAATATGGATGCTACTTGACAAGAAGAATGGGAAATATTTAAAAACAGTGTAACATTTTTACCTGCATTCTTTAATTCAGGTTTGGTTACGATGAAACCTTTGTACCTATTCCTATCATAATCAAAACCTGAAGGCCAATTCCCGTAATTAAAACGTACAAAACCTAAACCGCAATCTTATCTCAGCGACAATCAATGTCAAAAACTTGTCAAAAATTTAGGAAAATTAGAGGTATTTATGACAGATTGAGACTGAGATCAGAGGGGCAATTCTCGTAATTTTAAGAACGTTAACAGTCTGATCTCAGACTGCGACTAGATTTTGAACGTTTTAAATTACGAGAATTGGCCTTCTGACTGTGAACGTTCCTAAAATTACGAGAATTACCCCTTTGATCTCGGAGGTAGGTTCTATCACTGGTTACCTAAGCATTATTAATCAATGGAACTTATTTTATTCTTGCTTTAAATCAGAAAGAAAATACTCCCATCGTATTTATTGCAGTCATAAAAATAGAACGAAACCCTTCACACATTCACAAGTTTATAATAGCGGTCGCGTGACTAGCTCGCTAATAGCGTTACGTGTCTAAAATAAACTAACAATGGAGGACTAAAGAATCTGTTAATAAATAAAATACATTTAATCTTAAAATAAATTATCTCCTTGAGCGGCGTTATTGTTCTCTCCCTATCATTTTTATGAAAGCTTAATTATAAATGAACGATGTTTTTAAAAATTCACGAAAGGTACCACTTAAGTGAATTTTTTGTGGCTACCGTTAACGTTTTACTGTCTTTGTGGAGGTTTTTAAGAAGCAACCCTAATTGCTTAGGTGCCATTTAAACGTTTAGTAGTTAGTTTAAAAAGAAAAGATAATGATCGCAAGAGACGTCCTCACTCGACGCTCAATGACCAATCGCTTTAAGCACTTTACTCGCTTCAAAGCCTGTTTGTTGGATGTGCTGAAAGATTGCTCGAAAAGTCTTTGTTTTTTTCGTGGATGAGAATGTTTTCTCTGATTTCAAGTCTAACTAGTAAATGACGTGTTAAATTTAATCATTTACGGAGATATTTAATAACATTCCGCACTGTTATTAAAACGTCCTGTTTCGCAGCTTCTGGGTTTTAAAAGATAAACTTGCGTACCTAATGTGCACCTGATTTTTTGTAAAGAAAAAATTATGAAAGAAAGAAAATGAGTTTATTTTTGGTAAACGTGACGCAGAAAGAGAATACAAACACAAAAAAATAACACGTTGGGAAAACATACGAAATGCATATCAATTAATTGTTATGCGTCTACAAATTTATCTAAGTTACTGCTAGGAGAAAATTACTCTTCATTCTATTTTAATTTACGTCATTTTTAACGTAACACGGCGCCAGATCAGTCTAAATAGGTTACTAAAAAACCTGAACTTTAATAAAATTTTAGGTAGCTGCGTACTTCTTTTAGGTACAAATTGTTTAATAATATTCATCTGGCTGGTTCCATTCTAATTCTCCTGTTCTGCGTAGGACGCAATGTCGTTATATTTGCTCCTCCAAGTACAAGTAGGGACTTGTAAGGTATAAGATAAAATAATATGATAATTTTGTGTCGCACAAAAGGTGTGCAAATGTTATAAGCAAACGAGGGCGTTTGCCGGTTTTTTTATATAATAAGAGTAGGTACCTACACTAATTACATTACTAATTAGTTTAAAGTATTGCTGCCTTTACGCCAGAAAAAAAATCAGTAAAATACTTTTTAATATAATACATTATATATTAATATTTTTTAACTTTTCCATTATATGGTCCCCCATGTTCTATGTTACGGGTTTGGTTTCCGCACTTAGTCCTACAAGTGGACCATTGTGCGTGGGCCATGGCGGCCATCGGTGGTTATTCCACCTACATACATCTGTGTAAGATCTGGGTGTCCCGAGGGTTGGCGACCTAATCTGGGTGACGCCTGTGCACCCAAAGAGCACATGCGCGACGGTTTCATCAGCCTCCATGCAAGCTCTACACAGGGGGCTGTCCGTTGTGCCTATCGTGTGGAAGTGTTTGTTTAGTGAGCAGTGTCCCGTGATGGTCCCCGTCACCAGGCGCAGGCCTTTCCTGTCCAGGCGTAGTAATCTTTTGGTTAGCTTGCCATCTAATGATGGCATGGCTTCCTTGGACTGCCTGCAGCCCGGTGACGAGGACCACCAGTACTCTGCTTGTGCGTGTAGCCACCTGCGTAGTTGATTGAAGGAGATGGGTACGACTGGTTCCGGCCCATAGACTGGCGTGCTGGATGCCTTTCTGGCCAGCTCGTCAGCGGCGTCGTTAGCTAGTGATCCACTGTGTCCTTTTATCCATTTTAGTGTCACTGTGTTGCGGTTTGATACAGTTACCTGTTCATGGTCCCCCATATAAAGGAAAAGTGCCATTGCCCAGCAGGTGGGAAAGTATAGGCTAACGGAAAAAAAAACAAAAAACTTTTCCTAAGGATGAATCAGTTCTTACCAACGCAGAAAAAATGCCAGCCTTCGACAACAGTATCTCGATCAGTATAAACTTTCAGTAAAACGTTTCACTTCTATAGTGACTCGTGTACAAACGGAATATTATACGGGGGTAATCCTCAAGGGAATGGATTTGGAAAGCGTCGGAATACCTGCGTGCGACAGTGAGTAGGCGGGTACCAACGGACAGATAAAACCGATCAATTACTGTCGGTTTCACGAACAAAACGGTTACTCTATGCCAATGTGTGGTTACAAAAGAATATATCACAGGCAAGTTTATATACGTTAAATTCGCGCAATTTTATACACGTTTAATTCGTGCAAGTTTATATTATTATATACGTTTTATTTAATTATATGTTTAGATGGTCGCGGTGGTGGCCCCGTGGTAATGGCCACGATTTACGAGTTGTAGGTCGTAAGTTCAAACCCAGACAGATGCTTTACTTTGTGTAAATTATTTCATCACCACTGTCACAAAATGGTGAAGAAAAACATCGTGAGGAAACCGGCATATCCTAGAACCACAAATTCTAAGACATGTGACATCTACCAACCCGCACTGAGCCCGCGTGGTGGATTACGGCCCACTCACTCTCACAGAGTGGACGCCTGCGTTACAGCAGTGGGAACATTATTTATCGGCTGATTATTATGCTATGTTTATACCCAAGTTCACACCAAAGCTAATGAAACTCCAGAGAGGGTGGGTGTTTTTCTTTAATCATGTTTAGGTATCGAAACCCACCACGTCTGTGCAGTTTCACTAGCCAATTTAATTTGACCATGTATAGCTTGGCTTAAAAAAACGAACTTTAAGTGAGCAAGGTCTTTATCTGCCATCGTCTTTTGTTCCAAAGGTAGAAAGTATAAGGAAATGTATATTTATTCATTCATTACCAATGTAGTTACAGTCACGAATATAAATACCTTACATTTACGCAACATTCAAAAGCGATTTTCTCGTGAAATAACTATTTAAACTTTCAGAAAAGACCTATTTCATAATATTTTGGCTTCGAATATACTATGTTCTTAACATCATAAAATTTATATCACGATCTTTAGGAGAACATCGCCTTTGAATCTTGAGAAAAAGAATATATATTTACCATACAATGTAATGTAATGTAGATGGGTACGCACACATACTTGAAGTATACGTATACTTTATGTATTATAGCCGAGTTCCATTCATGAATATCTGTGTCGGACAGGCAACGGACGGACATACAACCGAGTATGCAAGCAGTCAAATAACATTCAGTTACCTGTCGATTCCGTAATGCTTGTATTGAGCTGGTTTCGAAATAAATGCTGTACAATTAGTTATGAGTTCGCGCATTGTTGTCTGTTTATGTAACTTGTAAGTTGTGTATAATGTAGGTTGGATTTA
This sequence comes from Apamea crenata, assembly GCA_949629185.1. Lineage (NCBI taxonomy): Eukaryota > Metazoa > Arthropoda > Insecta > Lepidoptera > Noctuidae > Apamea > Apamea crenata. The sequence continues at coordinate 14,337,358 of OX451363.1, read as the reverse complement.
TCTATTCTTTATAAAAAATTGACTTTTCGCCCTTTATTTTTATTCTGTCACAAGTACATTTACAGAGAACGAGGAAAGCTGTTCCACCGTAGTACTATTTATATTAGTATACAAGGAACAGTGTGAATCAGTTTAGAGTTTTTTTTTTTTGTTATGTACCTATCGACATACCAAACAAAAATTTTACCTACCTTTACTTTACTTATTTATTACTTTACTTATTTATTACTTTACTTACGTAATTGTGCAAGGTTGTTATATTGATTTGGCAAATAATTTGTTCTTGTTATATAGATTTGTTTTTTTTTTGGTACAAATTGGCCACTAAGGCTCGCTTGCACCACAAAGCACTAAACACATTTAACGCCAAACATATTAAAAACATCTTTCTGTTTCTGTCAGTCCTTTTAAGATGACAGAAACAGAATTATCTTTTAAATACGTTTAGCGCTAAATGCATTTAGTGATTTGTGGTGCAAGTGAACCTTAGTACCTAGTACCTTCCCTTTTAAAACCCTTTCTAAAACTGGTAAAAGTGCGTTATTGGTTGCATTTGCTAACCCCGTGATGGTGTTAGTGGATGCCGTAGAGAGCCACTCACGACGACTATCGAACTTTCGAACCAGCAGTGGGTGAAACTTTGAGGTTAAACTACCAACGGAATAATATGTAGGTAGGCTCCTATTTTCGTTCATCCTTGCGGTTTGTTTCGTAGTGGAATGTGGACACAGGGCTAATAAACGGACACAGGACTCTTTGACTTTATCAAACTAACTGACTAAATCTATTTAATCTATATTTAGTCGAGTGGTAAGTTCTAAAAATAGTTCTCTACAAGTTTAGTGTCTCGCTCGTGCTCCGTTCGAGATCTTATTAAGTCGTCGCCAAACAAATACCACAACTTCTGCATTTCCGGTTGACTGATAACTAGATGCACAAAATAAAACTTAAGTTTTAATCCCTACAAAGTTTTAAAACCGGCCAAGTGCGAGTCGGACTCGCGCACCGAGGGTTCCGTTCCGTACAATTACAATTTATGACGTATTAAAAACAACTACCTACTAGATCTCGTTCAAAGCTATTTTCGGTGGAAGCTTACATGGTAATGTACATCATATTTTTTTTAGTTTTATCATTCCCCTATTTTAGAAGTTACAGGGGGGGGGCACATTTTACAACTTTGGAAGTGTCTCTCGCGCAAACTATTCAGTTTAGAAAAAAATGATATTAGAAACCTCAATATTATTTTTGAAGACCTATCCATAGATACCCCACACGTATGGGTTTGATGAAAAAAAAATGTTTTGAGTTTCAGTTCTAAGTATGGGGAACCTCAAAATGTATTGTTTTTTTTTCTATTTTTGTGTGAAAATTTTAATGCGGTTCACAGAATACATCTACTTACCAAGTTTCAACAGTATAGTTCTTATAGTTTCGGAAAAAAAGTGGCTGTGACATACGGACGGACAGACAGACAGACATGACGAATCTATAAGGGTTCCGTTTTAGCCATTTGGCTACGGAACCCTAAAAATGTCCACTCAGTCCCTTCTGGATTAACCTTCTGTCATTTTGTCTATTCTTCCGTCGACAAAACCCGTTTCTATGGTGGTCATGCTACGCGTGCTGGTCAAGCAGATTGTTAATAGAATCACGTGAGCTGTTAAATCGTTTTTACCGATTAATTTTACCATCGCAGAAAAAACAATGAAGATCGATGCACAAGTAGCAGATCAAAATTTTCCGCACCTATAACTGTATCAATTAATCCACTCACCTATACTTTGGCTGACCCAAATCCCCAGCATATCCAGCTGCAGCAGCCGATGGTACAACTGCGCTCCGTGGGTGTGGTTCATGAACAGGTGGTAGAGGAAGGAGCCGCACCAGGGCGCCAGCGCCCCCAGCAGGTGGCACATTGATAGGAACCAGGCGCCGGGCCCGCTCCGCCACGGCAGCAGGCCTGGGAGGACCGCCAGTATGTACACCAGGGATACTCCTGTAACAACGATATAAAATAAGATGAAGGTAGTGACAAAAACTGAAAAAAGTATGCTTAGATGGTTTTGATCATATTGAGACGATGAATGAAAAGTGGCTAACAAAAGGCAAAAATGTGAATGGAATCGCCGCGTGCCATATGGGACTATATGACATATTTCTGAAGAACATTATCATGTTCAAGATGTTCTTCAGAAAGGTGAAATGTTAGGTGTTTGTAAAGGAGTTTGTAAGGATCGTAGCACACATAAAAAAAAGTTCAGTATACAGATTACGGCCCACTCCTTCTCACCGAGAGAGCCCTGTGTCCCAGCAGTGGGAACCTTAAAGGCTGATTATTATTATTTAAATTCAGTATATAATGGGGAAAAACTCTTCTCTTATAATGACTCAAACACGGTCATGCTACAGAGAAAGGGTTTCATATTAAGCGACGCCATTAACGAATAATTATAATACAAGGTGGCAAACTTCTAATTGAAGGCAGCAAGTCAAACTGAAGTACACAAATACATGTGTATGTTTATGTGTATCTTTTTCAGTTGCAGTTAATTTTCATCATCATCATCATTCCAGCGGAGACATCCTTTGCTGGACATAGGCCAGAGGCCTCCTCTTCATTTTAACAGTTTCTGTTTCTGGCATTCAGCGGATTCCTGCGGCCTTCACCAATTAAGTTTATGTGTAGGTATTTACTTAACGTGGGTACATATAAGGTTACTTAATATACAAATTAATTGATGTCACCACTGTGTCATACATTCTCATTCGTAACTCATTATGCTAATAGCTAAAAGCATGATCGCCCTTCCCCCCAATTATGTCGGATGACGTCACTTGACATTGATTGTAAAATCAGTATTGTAAGCACGATGCGTGACTCGTAATAACTATTTAGTCGCCTGTGGTATGGAAATAATAAAAAACCGATATTTTTGTAAGCCTAGACAGAGGCATGTAGTGAATTCTTATTCATATTATTGTAATTGTGTCCCCAGTCAAACTCGAAAGTATTTTATCTATGATACGTATCTTTTTCGTTTTGAGGGTTCCGTAGTCCGTCCTCGGCTTCTCGGCTTACCTTCCAAACGGTTAGTGCTAGAAATATGAAACTTTGCATGGATATGTGTATTTACCACGTCGATAAGGTGCTAAAATAAAATCACGAAATTTTTATTTTTTTGGGTACCTCGCCTACCCGTAAAGTGGAGATGATTTTTTTTCTCGCGTCTACCCCATAGTGTGGCGTATAGGTCTTTTAAAAACATTTAGATATTGCACACACGATTTTTGATATAGGTATCCGTTTGCGAGATATTCAACTTTAAAGCGCATTTTTTTGTTAAAATAGGGCGTTCCACCCCTCTAAAAGCTAAACGGCTAGCTCGAAAAATCTGAAAAAAGTCATGATGGTAGTCCAGGTGATAAACTTTGACGAAAAACTATAACGGCTTAGATAACTTTGTTAGTTCAGGAGTTATAGAGGCCTAACTTGTAAAGTGCCATTATGGGTGACTACGGAACCCTATTCTATACGTGGCCTGACACGCACTTGGCCGGTTTTCATCGATTAAATACCCAGTCCCCAGTCGTGTCCACATCACTATTTGAAAATATATCTATTTTTTTATTCAAGGTATGATCATCATATTACTACGGTAATGTTATTATTACCGTGATACTACTATCGTCTGCTCTTAAAACGGTGGAGGAAAACACATCGTGATGAAACCGGTATATTAACCAAAAAAATCGAAGACATGGAGTCATCTTCCAATTCGCACTGGGCCCGCGTGGTAGATTAAAGCCCACTCCCTCTCAAAGAGGGCTTGTGTCCCAGCAGTGAGATCATTATAGGCTGATTATGTAATGTTAGTTATAACCCTTTGTTGCTAAAATGTTTTTTTTGTTTGTAAACTGCAGGGTTTAATCTAAAAACCAGCGCTTGGCGACCCTCTAGGCGGCCTAATGCTGACGCTTGGAACTTTTGCTTTCGGTATTATGGTTTTGTGTATATACCTAGGCACATACTACTAGTAGCTGTAATTCTGGAGACAATGAAAGTTAATTCTACATTTTATCCTTCTATTCCAATTATAATTTGTTCAGCTTAGAGCGAGATAAAAAGAAAGAAAAAAGAAAATACAATGAATTTGCGGCAAACATAGAAAAGAACAAGTTGGGGGAAAATATGCGTCACATCCACACAAAACGGCCATCGCTCAGCATAGTGCTAAGACCCTATGCTAGACAGAGCCCCAGCGCTTATTTTCAGAGACTGCAGTAGACAAGCCAAGGAGGTAATCAAACCTTATAAAAGTCTGTTCCAGCCAAATGAGGGAATCGTAAACTCAAATAAATCACAATTCCATAACTCATAATTCTCATAATTCCATAATTGTTTCTAACACTTCGCATTTTATCTTTTAACTTAGGCCATTTCAGTCCCCTGTCTAACGCAGATAATTCGCGAAAAGACTGGCTCAATCACTACTTACATTATAGTGACTACCTCAATGCATGCTATCCACACATTCAACGCAAATAATGTCTGACCTCTAGAAACGAAGGTTTCCCTTGATCTTATTAGCACTGATAGTTACATTTAACGTATTACTTCCACTAAGTAGACTGTTAAAAATAATCAATAAATCCGCGTATGCTCATGCTCCCAAACACGTGCACCGAAATCATTTTATCAACATGACCCAACGCGCACGCGCACAGTCACGAGCAAAAGTATGTATACACTCGGCTTTATTCAAAAGCGATTTACTCCTTTATTTTTTAATGAAATTTTATGTTTTTACTAACATAGCATTTTCGAACCCATAGGTTGCATTCGTTATTTCACGAAAAAATCGCAATTGACAGTTGTCTAGTGTTGACATATTGGTGCTCGTGACTGTACGCAAAATACGCGCTTGGACGTGGAGTTGCGGACACCAGCCCGTCTTTCTACTACTAAACAACAAGGCTCTTCAAATTTGACATATGAGGAGCTCCTGGTTTTCTACTGTTATAAACGCATGTAAGTTAATTTAATCTAGATAAATTTAAAAGGCGTCGCGGCAGACCTCGTAGAAGATGGCGAGACGAGCTGGACATAACAAACGACCAGTCGTCCACATTAGAACTGGGTCACATGTACTGGAAGTCATGGGATAGGCCTTTACCCAGCAATGGGATGGTACACGTTAACAGTAACAGTTGCTTCTAATAGGTACCTAATGAAGGTAAAAAGCACTAGACTGCAATTATGTTCTATGCTTCCAACTAATGTGATGGTTTAGTATAGATCATTACCTAATCATTAAGACTTTTGACTATGATTGCTATTATTTTGTATTCATAACTCCATGTCCTGAATATAGATGTTGTTATAGTTGTGGCGGCATCTACATAGACACACTTAGTTCCACATATACACGAACTACGCATCACACTGACGTCACGCAAAATCCTGTATCGCGCAAGCAGAGTTTACCGCGCAACTAGCATATATAAAACGTCCCGACATCAATCGTCGAGCAGTTACCCAACAGACACGACGCCCGTCTGGTCGGAGGATCCTCCCTTTTCTATCCTTATCCACCCTGTTCCTCATACTCATACGTCTATGTAGTCACCATCACAGTATAAATAGGAAAAAAAATCCCTTCCTTAATCACGATGCCTTGTCATAAAGTCCGTCCCAAGATTCGGATACAGAATACACGAGGGAAAACATAACCGAAATTTGATACCAATTAAATAATTCCGAACCCGTTCCTTTGTTCAAAATAAGTTGGTTTCAAAATACAAAAAAGGTTGTTGTTGTTTATTTACCCATAACACGGAGCCGTAGTTTTCAGCTCGGATGAAATAGGATAAATCAACACAATACAATTTTGTTTTCTGATAGAACAACTTTATTTACATATTTTCTGTAGGCTTTGGAGGCAGGCTATGTTTATGAATCAGCCTACATTTGGCACGCTCCAGGCTAGCTTTGTTTTTATATTGAAATTGTATAAGAACTAGCAACTTATTCCTGCTTTGCTTGAGATTATTCTAAGCTGTACTTTTTTACATTAATATAATATATAAAAAGAATAAGTAGGTATATATTTTCATTTCAATTGGCTGATGCTCGCGGCATTACTCGCACCCTACAATAAATAATAATAGGGAGAATATTGTTTTTGTATAAAAGTATCTCCTCTCAAAACGGCGAAGAAAAACATCCTGAGGAAACCGTCATGTCTTAGAATAAAACATTCGAAGGCATGTGCCATCTACCAACCCGCACTAGGCCCGCGTGGTAGATTACAACACACTCCCTCGCGAAGAGAGAGGCCTGTGTCTTAGCAGTGAGAACATTATAGGTTGATCATGCTATGCTTATACTATAAAAGTATCAGTTTTAATCCAAAATAGAGACGATCCGTGTACTTTTTGTCCAAACCCGTTCAATCAATTTCTGCGTCAATCTGTTGGTGTCAATGCTATACTTTCTGCTTTATTAATACAATACGGACCTTTAGTCCTACAATTTTCCACGATTATCAGTTTGTATTTCAGACGTCTTGAAATGCCCAGTTTTTTATATGCAAACCAACAAGAATACCTCTAGATACTCGTGCTTTTATTGCTATGAGTAGGTTTCCTAAACATATAGATATTACCCGGACCTTTAGTCAGTTAAAAACATGATATGAAATCTCTAAATCACAAGTACAGACGCCAGCACATCAAGCTACCCGAAACTGTCAAATTTTCCAAATCAACTTTGAATTAGGTTCAAAGTTGATTTGGAAAATTTGACAGTTTAGCGATAAAGTTGAAAATCTATTAAAGAAAATTCACAGATTGTAGTAGCTTGATGTGCTGGCGTTTGTACCATGATTTTCATCAAAATCACCCGTTTTGTAATCACTGATGAACTGTTTTCTTAGTTACGACATCAGTTTGTCATCTTGTAGATCTTGCCTCTTGTAGATATAGAACGCGAGATGTATCGCGTCCCCTTTGAGAGATACTGGCACATTTTCCTTAGTCTTACATCTTTGAAGACACGCCTCTGATATTGCATGCCGTTTGCTTTCTCGGAGCAAAAGTTCATGATGTAGATACAAAAATAGAATATTCTTTATAATGTACATATATGTATTACAGATATAAATCTTCTCTCTCTTCTATTTTCTTATACACCTACACTACCTACTTAGTTATGATGCTATCTTTCTAATCAAAGAATAGAATCGTTTTTTCTCATATCGGTACCACTTAATTAAACGGACATCATTCATTTCGTACCTAAAACATTATAGGTATTTAAAAAAATGTTGTCTGTAAGTAAGCACTTAGAGATTTCTACACGTTACTTTTTGTTGTTTAAATTACGTTGTGTTAGTAGGTAGTATTAGTTGAAATAATATGTGCATTATTATACATAGTGAGAATGCCTCGAAAAAAAATACTAATATAATTGAACGTGAATTTTGTTTGAACGCGCTAATCTCAAAAGCAAGCCCAATAAAAAAATAATGCGTTCGATAGCCTAATTCTTGAGGAAGGTTTTAGGTTATTTAACATCACGCTACAAGTCTTAGGAGCCGAGCACAAAAAAAGTAAAAAAGAACGCCAAGCGAAAGTGAAGTACATAGCATGGGCATGCGATGTAGTGCGACGCGGTGGTTCACAGGCCGAGGGAGTCTTATCAAAAATTTCCTGTTATTTAAGTATATTCTGTATCCTATGACTTCCACGCGAACGAAGTCGCGGGCAGTTTGAAATAAAAATGTGATTTTTGTAATTTTTAACCTCAAATAGCAGCCAGGGGGCTACTTGTAAACTTTCGTTGAAATAGTAAAAAATGCTCAAGGTGTTATTTACTATTTAGGGAAACAGTCTTTTTTCCGACGGCACAGTTGGCGTAGTGGTTAAGCGATTAACTGCTGCGCTGCGTGTCGCGGGTTCGATTCCCGCACGGAACAAATATTTGTATGACCTACATGTATTTGTTCCGAGTCTGGGTGTTTTTCTATCTATAATATGTATGTATTTACAAAAAAAAAAAAAAAAAAATGTATATAAGTAGTTTATCAGCCATCTTGTTACCATAACACAAGCATTAGGTTGTTTAGCTTGGGACAAATGGTGCTGTGTGAAATGTCCAGGGATATTATTATTATTATTTTTTCTGGCACGGCACTTTAATTTTTCCGCGTAAAATGTTCGACACAATGATGTCGTTTGGAATGAATGGTAGTAAAAATGTAAGTCAGTCAGTTAGGTGACTAGTGGCTCACTGCTCTGAGTACGCCGGACTTTTATGTAGAGTTAGCATCGTCATTTATATATTTATTTAAACTTTTCGTACAAAAAGGTACAAAGGCGGACTTAATGCCTCAGGCATTCGTGGAGGATATTTTATTAAACGTCTCTCCTTGGTAACTTACGGTTTCGCGAATATTTGTTAGAGATTCAGCAACGTGAATCTATTTAGATTCACGTTGCTGGCATGTAAATGTATGATCCAAATATGAATAGTAACAAACATATTTTTCTGTGAAACTACGAAGTCGCAGCAAGTGATCGAATTTGTATAAATTGCAATTCCAATACTGATCGGGAATTGAACTCGATTTGATTGTACTGCGTCCCGCAGCTGTCACATACATTCGATTATGTATTCTCCTCGATTGGATACAAGATACGATGTAAATTAAAGTGATGCAGGGGCAATGATCCCATATGGTTTACTGCTTACTTATTGCACTCATACACGATTCATTTATGAACGGAATAAAACAGGGAGGCATGGACATCGACGCGCAACCTGGTACCATGGATTCATTACATGATCCTAAAATCCCCTGTATTGAAATTTTTCGTTGGTTATTAAAAAAAAACTTGGTCCATACATTTTGACCGCGTAAGTATTGAACTATTCTATGAAGAAGCAGTTTTTTTTTTTTGATAACCGTCGCAAAGCTAGGGGTCTTGAGCCATGAGCTGAATTAATTGATATATACAGCAGTGCGATTCTGTAACCATCTCACCGTGAAAACTAAGGTGAAGTGAGCGTGGAGTGAGCTGTCATTCCAACTAATGCTAGAGATTGACACTATTGACAGCACACTCTAAGCTCACTTCACCTAACTTTTCACGGTGAGATTTTTAAAGAATCGATTGGCTGTTTGCCATCCTGTATAATAGTAATAGTAATATAATACCATCCTGTTACTGTTCCACTGCAGGGCAAAAGCCTCTTCTCATACAGAGAAGGTATGACCACTGATCACCACGCTTGCTTCAAAACGGGTTGGCGATTTCAAACTTATATTACATATCCAAGTACGTGGACATCAGTCCTATAAAACTTTCATTTCACTCTTTCAATTTTATTCGCAGAATGCAATATGCGTCACCCGAAAATAAAAATTCCTCGTAAAAATATTCATGATGCGGTGCTTAATAAAGCTTTAATAAATATGAAATGTGGTGTTCATAGAAATAGCATAATATTGTGTTCGCAAGCACATGTTGGAATTTCTGAGTTATTAGACGAATAAATAATACATTATTCTAACAATAGGAGTAAGTTTTGATGAAACATTTATCATTGTTTAATTTGTTTTGCAATGTACGAAAAAACGTTTTCGTTTCTGATGGTGGAATAGTGATGCATAGCAAAAAAGGATCTGTTATTAAAAATAAGAGTGTCTAAGGGCTCCCGCACACGGGCCACCGGCCACAACCACAAAACGCCGCCACTGGCATTATATTTCCTGTATTTTTCATACATTTTATATGGACTCGCCGCACACGGTTGGCGCCGGTGGCGGCCACACGCTTCAAATCTTCTTCTTCAAGCTTCTAGTGGCGGCGTTTGTGGCTGTGGCGAGTGGCTCGTGTGCGGCGACACTAAGGACGGGTTGTTTCACGTCCACTTGACGCACGCGTACACGTCAAAAGTAGCGCATACTATCGTCAAACCAAAAAAAGCGTTGTTTCAGATTACAATTACAAAATTATGGCATTGACGTACAACAAAAATAACGTTGTAGTTGTCTTAGTCTATACCATTATTTTGTATACATTCCTGTCCCAGTTTCAGTAATCGTAAACTATGTTCCACTGATGCGGTTGAACATGGATTTCAATAAATTGGTCATCTTTTCTTTGTCCATATTCACGGAATAACAAAAACAATTTTTATTATTCCGTGATCGTAACTGCCTTTGCATAAGTTCCATATCGAACAAACTGCCATTTTTATCGAAAAGTAGTAAAATAATTTAGAATTTGTTCTATGTTATCTTTCTTCTTTTCGATAAAACACTTGATTTGTTCCAATGGTCTCACATCTAGTAAACTGCCGGCCGAGCGGAAAATATAAATTCATTTTCGACTAAGTGTACACCTTTTTCATAAATTATGAGAATTGTTTTGATTAATGTTTTCGATATTGGTTAGTAATGTCCAAGAACACATTATTTATTGTGTCCAACGAAGGTAATCGTTTACTGACTAAAAGTTATTTACAGTGATATGTTTTGAAGAAATATTTGATTTTGATTTATTTTACGGTATATATATTGTACAGTCACCAAAAGAGACCGATGGATGTTTTCGAATGAAATTTAATTTGACAAATGAACTGTTTGTTTTCTATTTTATTTTATTCGAAAACATCTATCGGTTTCTTACTAAACTTCAGACTGATTGATATAGGTGTATTTAGTACCTAGTTACTAAACGAGTTTAAAAAAAATACCTAGTTAAATGACGAATAATCTAATAATATCGGGAAAAATAAAATGTTAACGATCGAATACGCCACATGTTTCGGATTTTTTGGATGAATTTTAGTATCTTGGGGCTTTGGGTTACCTCGCCTGCAAACGAAATGGCGGGAAGATAAAATATAAATGAAAAACTAAAAAGCTTTTTACGTAGGCTTAAGATTTACTACACGTAATATTGCCAAGGGATAAAAGTGTGTAGGTACGTCTTACGATTTCTGTCTTCGCAAACTGAAAACTCTGAGATAAATCCAAGAAAGAAACCAACAGCCGTATTGTTTTGGGAAGTGTTGTGTGACGTAACAAATTGTTTACCGAGGCTTTCGCCCGTCCTTTCGTTTTTCGTCGAAGTTATTCCATTCGCTCTACTTCTCCTGGCGCTATTGATAGATCGTGTGTAACATGGCTCGTAAGGCTTGAAATTTTATGTATATCTTAAGATGTACAGAGTCAAATGAAATTAGCTAGCAAAACTCTGCAGACGTGACAAAAAGATTTGAGAAGTTTTTATAGGGGGTCCCAAACAAGTGTTCGGGTCGGCACATTCAATTCGGTAGTATGCAGTTGATCAACAAAGGGCAAATGGCTTTCATTCGACTCGTGCCAATCGGCAAATTTCGTTCGTCATCTACTTTCGTTGAATCATGTTCAGATCAGCTTGGCACAATTCGAGCAAATTCGAGCTTTTCCCAATAATTTCTGAAAATATAAAGCTGTGCCGAATCATGCCGAGCCGAACAAGTTGGTAGCACGCATAAGAGATATGTAATCGTGTGTAACGCTTAGGGAATAGGGGCCGTTACGCCATCTGTCGCACTGAGAAAGAACTATTGTTTCCAATTGGATGAGTAGGTAATACCAGCTATCAACTTGATTTACGATGACGTATGAACTAGTATTTTGGTTACTCCTTTAGGGAAATAAACGGTTTTACGTTTTATAACCAACGACATATAACTGACATGATAAAATAATGGCGTTCTGTTGTTTCTGCCTACCCCCTTAGGAAGAAGGTGTGTGTTTCTGTATGTAATAATTATAACAATGGTCACTGTCAGCTCGTTATATCGAAAGGTCAAAAACACGGTGCAACCGTGCAATGAAGATTACTGATTTGTCCAAAAGATGATTTACGCGATTGTCCATAAAGAGCTACTTTTAGAGATATGAGGAACAGGGTGTAAAGTTCACTCATACTCTATCTAGAAAAGGGAAGACCTTCCGACCAGACGGGTGTCGTGGCTGGCGGGCAACTGGCCGATGATTCATGTCGGGCCATTGTATATTCATATGCTAGTTGCGCGGTAAACTCTGCTTGCGAAATGCAGGATTTGCGTGACGTTAGTATGACGCGTAGTTCGCATGTGGCGCTGTAGATACCGCTACATACTTACTGGTCTCATCTAGCACAGGCTTTAAATAACTGTTTACAATTTCATAAGACAAAATAAAAGGATCCACATTATACGTAATTACGTACGAAAACTCAAGTCAAGCAAACAAAACCTCTCCCTGTAAGTACACTGCAAATGATTTCCATAACTTTTTATGATGGCCATGACTCTAAAATCCCAGAAAAAAATAATACTCCTAATCTCTAACGTTCTCGTTATTTTATGTTACTAAAAAATAATGTCCGATAAGATAAAAAGTGCGAGCTGCGCGGCCTGTAATAGCGGAATTTTCTTTCTTTTCTTGTACAGCCACTTTTTGTATTAGGCGTATAATGTAATTAGGAAGGATCCCTTCAGTGTTTATCTAAGATAATGTTACGTGTGTGGGTTTACTCTCCTTTCTTTCTTTTCTTTCTATAATTCTTTATTTCTGATGCTTTTGTGTTGGTGGATAAATGGAATATGAATCGAGACAAGGGCAGCTAATTGCTTATTTTATATTTTTGTTATTATTTTAATTCCAATTCAAATTGTGCGTAGGCGGAAACCATCAAATAACATCTGTATTGTGATGAAGCATCTGAAATGAAGAAATTAAAATAAACAATTGGATTCACGAACCAAAAAGGGTTCAACGGCTTAGCCGTGAAAACGTAAACAAACAGACCAACAAATAAAACTAAAGCAAAACGCTATTATTATTATAATACTGACTCTATCTCCATGGTCTTCATTCCTCTCAAAGTATGGAAAAATCTTAGTTTTTTGGCTTTTTGTAAATTACACTGTAAAATATTAAATGATTTTCTATTCACACGTTATGACGTCGTAAAATACTGATATTCAGCTGCATCCGGTTACGCTGGAAGCCGACCCCCACATAGTTGGGAAAAGGCTAGGCAGATGATGTGAATTCATGACGTCAGGAAGAAAATCTATTAGTAATTATATAGAAGTTGATTCCAAAAACTCGCAAAAATTTGAATAGTTATTAATATAAAATATCCACGTAGATTCGGGTTTCATTTTAAAAGGCCTAAAAATAAAAAGGCTCTATTAACCGCCCAGTCAATATTGACATTGAATCGACCTTCCCGAGAGAAAAAAGATAGAAAATCTAATTAGTTAGGTCGAGTTATTTGCGATTGGTGTTTTAGTAACTACAATTAACAAAGGAGATAAGTATTCTTTCAGCAGAGTACTCTAGCACTCTAATTGTGTAACACACTATCAATCACAATCTGAATAATTTTGAAGGATATTGCTACCTAATCCATTGCTTCATACGTTCGAAAAATTTGTCTGCTCAACAACGTAAATAACGCAAGGAATATTGTTGAACTGTCAAAAGGAAAACTATTCGGACTGTTAGTGAGTTACGCCACTACCCCGCAGTATCTATCTATCTATACAAGGTGTCGTTTTGCATCCTCGTCAAATTCAAGGAGGTAACTTGAGACGGCACGGTTGGCGCAGTGGTTAAGCGATTGACTACTGCGCTGCGTGTCGCGGGCTCGATTCCCGCACGGAACGAATATTTTTATGGCCTTCAAGTAGTTGTTCCGGGTCTGGCTGTTTGTGTACGTGAGTTTAAATGTTTGTAAACGCACCCACGATACAGGAGAAATTCCTAGTGTGGGGCAATGTTTAAAAAAAAAAAAAAAAACTACCGTAGGGACTGGCACTCGCAATAGACAGAATTGCGTGGAAAAGGGAGAGAGAAGTCTTTGCCCTGCAGTGGGACAATAAAGAAAGAAAGAAAATACATTTATTTAGCACAGACTAAAAGACACACAATACATCGGATACATTATACAATACAGGCTAGTTAGTTAGATTAGATTCTCGAAAGGGGGTTAAATAGAGGATGAAAGTTCGTATCGAAAATCTTACTTTCTGTCGATGCGAAATTCTATCATCCTGGTTGATGGGATTTATAAGGTTATGTTATAGGACTTGTCAAGGATAAAAAAACATAACTTTTTTAATTTTTTTTTCGGAATAACCTGGTGAATAACATGAAATATATATACCTACATGTCACTTCACATAAGCGTGGGTTGCTCTAAAATCGCACGAACGCGGGCTTTAAACCAACAATAGTGCACAAAGGATATTGCGACCGAAAGCCCAGAGCTGCGTATTGAAATCTATACGTAATTACGTACTTGTATCAATATTGTCACTCCCACGCAAATATGGAGCACATAATGAAACAGCGCAGCGGTACTTATGCTACCGGTAACAACCTATCTGCACAGTAGGTACAATTTGTGAATATAGAATCTGACATATTGTGCGCTTTTATAATTTCTAACGTGACAATGTAAGTAAGTGCCACCTAAGTTCACATGTGGATGCAATAAATATAATTATTGCTACGTAAATGTACGACGTACTTTGACTTAGCAATAATTATATTAAATTGTATCCACATCCACACCGACGTACGTTGTAATTCGTTATCGTGGACGTCCGTCCACGACCTTAAAATGTATGGACATATGAAATAAAATGAAATTGTTTATTCTGTAAATAGGATATCGGAATCACTAAACTTGTACACGTCATATGACAAGAAAGAAAACAAACTCAGAGGTCCGTTCTCATACGTACACGTGTTATATGGACTCCTGTCTGAAATAAAAGTTTTCTATTCTATAACGTTATCGTGGACGGAAATTTAAAATCGTCTTCATGTATTCCCATACATTTTACTTCCCTGTGTTATTTTCGTGTTGCCATGACGTGGACGTGGACGTCAACGATAATATCGTCAGGTTAGAAATTATAAAAGCGCACATTGCCGATACAGTATTTTTGTGATTTTACTCTATAAAAGTACTGTACGTATAAGCAAGCGATATAACAAGAATGTCTTAAAGTGAGTAAATGTATTCGCTAAAGGATTTTATGTGCAATCGGAAAGAGAAGTCAGCGAGGCAGAAAGCTGCGCTCAATAACTCTGATAGTACTAGTTTGACCTTACAACAACGGTTCAAATGTTCAAATTTTTTCCTCAACATTTTGTTCTAAACACATAGCTTCACAAATATCCCATACCCGAAGGGTTTTTTTGAAACCCAATAGAGAGAAGTTTCGGTCCATCGACAGACCCAATAACAGAAGTTAAAAAAAGGAAACATTCCTACAGTGTTGCTACAGTGCTAGAGGCAGCACTTTCAACGCTTTCTCTACTACACAAACGTGTCACCGTTTCCTCGTACTAAGACACAAATTACATTTAGAAATTGACATTTCGAAGGCAGTCCGTGACAGAATTTATGCGTTCAACGAACTTTTGGCGCCACGAATATTTTTTTTCTCTTGACTGTACTTACCTGTCCAGAATGACAAGTTTATAGTGGATCAGACAGGAATCAAAACATAATAATAACCAGCAGGGGATAAGATCAGGAGATCCGACGGGAATAACTCGAATTTTGTTAGAACTGCCGTTTCTAGACGCTGCGCTGTCTGGCGCGGCAATTCCGTGCTCTGGGCTCCAGCCGAACCCTCCAGGATTTTATTTATTTATTTTCTTTCCTTCCCCGAGGTCAACAAAAACGTGAGTTTCCATTGAAGTCAGAAAAAGTAGATTAGTTTTTAACGCGGGAGAAATAATTAGCATCGCTGATTGCACAAAATTTTCCCCGGTGGAATATCCAGTATTTTCCCGAGTTAATTTAGAAACTTACCGACTTTGTTTAATGAAACAAAAAAAAAATGTTGCGTTTATTTCTCCGAAACTTATCCTTAACGTCGTCGTCTCCTTTGGGAAAAACAGAATTGGCAATATTTTAGTCTAATTTTGAGGAAAAACCAACAGACAGGGCGTGTTTTTGATGATTTGCGGATAAAATGTAGAATAGGTAGGTATAAAATCCGTATAAAGACATAATACAGTGCAACCTCGACATAACAAATCGGAAAGGGAACAAGTAAATATTCGTTATATCAAGTAATTAGTTAAACTGAGGTTTGATAGTGAGGTTAGGTTGGTCCAAAATTTGTTATAAAAACGTGTCGAAACCTGTCGCGACTGAATCACATACTATTGGGTACGTTATATACAGGTTTTGGGTTGTCAAAATTCGTTAATTAGAGGTTTACACTTTTTTTTGATAGTTGAAAATTCGTTATAAAGAGGTGGTTCGCAAAAAATCTTCGCAATGTACCTAAAGGTATATTTTACATTGAGTCGTATGGACAATTCAAGGGGATTACGAAGAATTTGTTAAATCAAGGAAGTCGTTATATTGAGGTATGTTATATATTTGCTTGTTTTATATTAAAACCACATAAAACATAACGAGGGAAAACCAATCGAATACTTGTATTCCTGACGCAATTTTGTATTTACTCATACCTACTTAATAATAATTTTATATGCAGGAGGTGTTTAGCATAATTGTAAGGCTTGCAATTTCCTACAGTCTTCAGTGACAGTGCACAATTATATCGATTGTACACACCGGGGTAGAGCCACACTATCATTATTGTGAAAAAACCGGCCAAGTGCGAGTCGGACTCGCGCACCGAACCACAATTACAATTTACGATATGTGACGTATTAAAAAAAAACTACCTACTAGATCTCGTTCAAACCAATTTTCGGTGGAAGTTTACATGGTAATATACATCATACATATTTTTTAATTTTATCATTCCCTTATTTTAGAAGTTACAGGGGGGGAGGGGGGGACACAGATTTTACCACTTTGGAAGTGTCTCTCGCGCAAACAATTCAGTTTTGAAAAAAATGATATTAGAAACTCAATATCATTTTTGAAGACCTATCCATAGATACCCCACCCGTATGGGTTTGATGAAAAAATTTTTTTTGAGTTTCAGTTCTAATTATGGGGAACCCACAAAATTTATTGTTTTTTTTCTATTTTTGTGTGAAAATTTTAATGCGGTTCACAGAATACATCTACTTACCAAGTATCAACAGTATAGTTCTATATAGTTTCGGAAAAAGTGGCTGTGACATACGGACGGACAGACAGACAAACATGACGAATCCATAAGGGTTCCGTTTTAGCTATTTGGCTACGGAACCCTAAAAACTAGTGCTCAAGTCCGCTGTGAAACGGTATAATTATTGTACAGTCACGAACACCAATATGTCAACACTTGGCGACTTTCAACCGCAATTTTTCGTGAAATAACGAATGGAACGTTGAAATACGACACATTACATAAACCTTTGGGTTCGAAAATGCTATGATCGTAACTACATAAAATTTAAATTTAAAATAAAGGAGTAAATCGCTTTTGATTACAGCCGAGTTTATACTTACTTTTGCTCGTGACTGTACTCGTATTATATCGGCGCCTGCGATATAATGGCGTCGTGACGTACTTAGTTGCATTTTGATTTGTTGAAGAGTAGGCTTTGGTTATTTCCACTGAAGTTATAGCTAAGTGTCGCTGCTGTTTTCGACGATGGTATTAAGCAATTCTGCTCTCAGTATTACTTTAATGTCATTATTAGTTATCTAACAAACTGAGGGTTGAATATGGACAAAGAAAAGATGACCAATGTATTGAAATCCATGTTCAACCCCACAATTAGGGGTTGAACATGGTCGGGGGGTAAAGATTACAGAACATGGACTAATCCTCGGTGATCAGACTTTATAATAAACAAAAAACCGTATTTTAAGCTTGTTATTTCCTTATACAAGGTTCAAATTAGCTTGCGAAACTATGCAGACGTGATGAGTATATCGATATCTAAACACGAAAATAAAAAACGAAAAGATTTGATATTCTTTTTTTTGGGGTCATCGACCGCTGGTTATTGTTACTGCCGCCGTATTTAAAGAAGAGGCCTTAATCATTTTTCGAAAATTTTGACAAAAAAGAAAATTATGAAGCTTCAGTTTCTATGACTAGCCTTTTCCCAAATATTACATGAAACGAAAGCCTCTAACCTCCACAACCTAGTTACTGGGTAACACGATACTCTTTGATAAGACTGGTTGCCAGATTTTCGAACTTTTGACTACCCGTAACGACTGTTAAAGAACTACGAATGACAGCCGGGACCAACGGCTTAAAGGGAGGGGTGTCGATATTTAATGGGTGATCACCCCATCAACGACCTGATCGCGGCATGCGTAGCTTTACTTTCCATCGACCCATGCGGCTGTTATCATTAGCCCTGTTATCATTAGCCCTGTTATCATTAGCCCTGTTATCATTAGCCCTGTTATCATTAGCCCTGTTATCATTAGCCCTGTTATCATTAGCCCTGTTATCATTAGCCCTGTTATCATTAGCCCTGTTATCATTAGCCCTGTTATCATTAGCCCTGTTATCATTAGCCCTGTTATCATTAGCCCTGTTATCATTAGCCACGAGCCCCTCCAGTTACTAACAAGCTTCAGTAAGAAAACAAAACCAATATTAAGGCCGTTATCGAATAAACGAAATGAATAGAAGAAATATTTACATTGCAGTACCTACCTATCATAAATAAAAAGAGATTAATGTTTGGTGAAACTCGCCTTGACGTTGACTAATACTAGTGAATAAAAATATTCTGAATAAACGTATTGCTAAGTTGTTTAGTATAAAAGTTGTGTGGGAAAATGTTAGCAGTTATATTTTCAGTACTGTTTGTAAGAGATCTCATGCTTCATTTATAATGAAGCGATTATTTAATGTCTATAGTCATTAAGGTTTAAGTAGTTTTTAAGTAGAAAATACATATATGAATCATCGTTTCCAAAAGACAACATAAGTGTGAGGAGTCGGTCAACTGTACCTATTTACTTCTGTCTGTATCATCTTTGAGGTAAACTGCTCTCATATCTCATGTGCAGACGCCAGCACATCAAGTTACTACAATCTGTCAAATTTCTATAATAGATTTTCAACTTTATCGCTAAAGCGTTATGGTTCAAGGTTGATTGGGAAAATTTGACAGTTTCGGGTAGCTTGAAGTGCTGGCATCTGTAGGTACCTACCTATGCGATTGTGATTGGCTGACCAAAGCGAATGATATTTTCATCCATACTATCAGCTAACCGAAAAAAATCATTTCCACCATCATTATTTGCCTAACTCAGACTCAAAGCATTTATTTCAAATAAACCAATTGCAGGCACTTTTGAATTGTCATGGCTCGGTCTGTCAGACATCTGAAGCTAGTTGCCTAAGAAGAAGAACTGGCAAGAAAGTCTAACATTTTCCCAACTATATTGGGATCAGGATGCAGCTGAATACCAGTATTTTAAATGAAGCCACTCCATCTGACCTCCACAACCCTTTAACTGCGTAACACGATACCCCTTGGCACGACTAGTTTTCAGATTTTCAGGCTTCTGACTACGCGTAACGACTGTCAAAGATCAACGACCCCATTGAACACTCAATAAACTAAAGTAAACTTTCTACTATTTACTTAAAAGAAAGAATGCAGCCAGTTACATTCGTGTTAAAGGCAGTAATGCATCGTTTCCACTTAGGTCAGGTCAGTATGAATAAATAAAGTGGACTACAATAGAAGTGCTGGTGGTACACGATAGTAAAGTAGACGAGTAAATAAACTATTTGTACCGTTTCCCTGAATTCTGGACGGCCTCATTACTGATGCAGAACTAAGGTATAGACTTGCTAACTTGTTAAGAATGCATCGACGTGGAGTGTCAATCAAAGTTAAAATAGACTTGTTCTAATTTCTGATTTGTTTATCCGTGGAGTACAATGTTTTTTTTTTTGAAGTGAAAACTTCTTTAGCGGCGTTGTGCACTTTTGTTGTGATGGGTAAAAAATGTTAAACTCGCGTCAGGACACGTGACCTGATCGAATATTCGTAAGACGGAGCTCGCGTCAGGACACGTGACCTGATCGAAAATTCGTAAGACGGAGGGAGAGAAGAACGCATTCCAGAATATCAAAAATGCACAACGTTAATATTCAAGTTGTCACTTCTGCCGGCACTCCCGGAGTGCAACCCGTTTTTTTTTTAATATTCTAAATACAGGGGCTTCTAACGACTAGTGGTCCACTTTACCCCTGGATCGGATGTCATGGGGCATGCCCAGCTATGGGATGAGGTAGGTGTATTGTCCTGCCTTTTGGAGTATTTTACGGCTCACCAACACCACAACACGCATACCATCGCACTTCACAACTCCTCTGCCATAGACTGCCGGAGCGCGACCCATAGATTATACAGGGCGCGACCACAGAACACTATTACTCCTAGCGCGACTGACACGTGACATAGCGCATGAGACAACCAACACTTTAGTCAATACACTACATCCCTTTTTTGTTTTGATTATTTTTTATTAATTGTCTGTTTATTAGTAAATCTAAATTAAAAGAAATTATTTATGTATGTAATGAGGTTTTCATCAAGTGTGATTAATATTTATTTGTTTTCAAATTTAATCAAATATACTTGATGTATTAATAAAGGTAAATCAAAACTTAACATTATTTAGGGGAAATGTGGTTAGGTTTCAACGTCCATTTCTTCGTCGTTGATTTCATTTCGATCTTGGCACACACTCCATTCTCCTTGAATTTTTTTCAAATGCACTACATTCCTTCTACGAATTTGACCAGTCTCATCATTTCGAACAGTGATATCTCCTCCTTTCTTATTTTCAACTGTGTGTGTTTCTGGATTGTACTCCAAGCTTAATTTATTTTCTCTATTCATGTTTTTGATATAGACTTTATCTCCTGGTGTTAAATTACATTCTTCAGCCTTCCGTTTCCTATCTCCATATTCCTTTCCCTTTTCTTTTCTTTCTTGATCCCTATCCTTAACCTCAGTATCCTGTGATATGCTCTCCATTGTACCACTAACCATAGGTAATTTATCTCTAAATTTTCTATTGAAGAAAAGTTCTGATGGGGTTCTTCCAGTAACAGAATGTGGTGTGCTATTGTACATAGTTAAATAGTCTAGCAAACTCTCCTTCCAGTCTTTATTTTCAGCTATACTTATTTTTAGTCGTTTAAGTATGTCACGATTCTGTCGTTCGACCTCTCCATTTTGTTGTGGCCAGTATGGCACTGTATTGAAAAGAGTGATGTTTCTTTCTGTAAGAAACGATTTAAATTCTTCGCTGATGAATTGTCTTCCGTTATCTGCAGTTATTGAAATTGGGTTTCCTAATCGACTGAAAATTTCTTTAAGTTTTGCTACAATTTCTGTAGAGGTGATTTTGCGACAAATCTTCACTTCTTTATATCTGCTGTAATAGTCTACTACAACAAATAAGTGGTCACCACTTGGAAGAGGACCCATCAAATCAATCGCGATATCAATCCAGGGCCCTTCTGGCAACTCACGCCGTTTCATAGGATTTGGTGGACCTGGTGCAGATACGAGAGTGCATCCTTTACACGCTTTCACGATATTTTCGGCATCTCTGTCGCATCTAGGCCACCAAACTTTTGTTCGAAGTCTTGCCTTCATCGACACGATACCAGGATGTCCCTCATGGGCTGCATCTAAAACTCTTTTACGGATTGCTGAGGGAATCACAATTCTTGTTCCTCTCAATAATATACCCTCATGGAAACACAGTTCATTTTGAAATATTTTGTATAGTTTCACGTCGTCGTTCCATATGTTGTGATACAAACCTTCTTTCACGTTTAAAATTTCCTGATCGTTCATTGAACTATCTATTATTTCTTTGAGGGAAACGGCCCGAGGACGGGCAAAATCTACAATTTGGCATATGTGATTGTCTTTTAACTGTATTAGAGGTTTTTCTGCATCTTTACTGAGTCTAGACAACGAATCTGCGATATTGGTTTTTCCCGGTTGATAAACTACTTTATAGTCGTACGATTGTAGGCGCATAACCCATCTCTCTATCCTAGCACATGGTTTGGATTTAGTACCAAATATAACCTCCAACGGTTTGTGGTCTGTTATAAGTTCAAACTCTTTCCCATAGAGGAATATGTGAAAATGTTCTACTGCCCATACGAGGGCTAACGCCTCTTTCTCTGTTTGGCAGTAGCGGCGTTCACAGTCAGTCAGAGTTTTGTGACCATATGCAATAATCCTGGGATCGCCTTCAAAATTGATTTGCACTAATACTCCACCCAAACCCACTGGGCTGGCATCTGCTATGACTATCGTACGATCGTTTACATCGTAAAACCCTAAACTAGATATATTTGTCATGATTTCCTTCAATGACTCAAAGCATCGCTGTTGTTCTGGTCCCCAGTGTTCTGCAATATCGGTTCGATCTCCTTTTTTGTTTCGCAGCAGTGTTTTAAGAGGTTCTGTGACTGTTGCATAGCTTGGGATCCATTTGCTCACGTAATTAACCAGGCCTAAGAAACTTTGTAGTTCTCCAGTTGTTCTGGGCGCTCTAAATTCTTTTATTGTGGAAATGTACTTCTTCAGTGGCCTAACTCCCTCTGCTGACAACTCATGTCCTAAAAAACTCACTTTCCTCATCCTGAAAAAACATTTGTCGTTTCTTATAACTACATTATTATCTTTCAGAACAGACATTACTTTCTTTAGTCGCGAATCATGTTCATACAAGTCCTTTCCATGTATTAAAATGTCATCGATGTAATTTACTACCCCTTCACAGCCTAAAAGCATGCGCTCTAAGGTTTTCTGAAAGATTTCTGGAGCACACGATATGCCAAACATAAGTCTCTTGTATCTGAATAAACCTTTACTGGTTATGAAGGTGGTAATATGTCTCGAAACCGGATGTATTTCAATTTGGTGAAATGCGTCTTTTATGTCCAATTTTGTAAAAACTTTTGCATTTTTCATTTTAGGTAACAACTTATCCATTGTCGGTAATGGATGATTTTCACGTATGATGGCTTCGTTAGCTCGACGCATGTCTATACAAAGACGTACTTCTCCATTTCCTTTCAACACCGGCACTACGGGAGATACCCATTTAGAAGAACCTACTACTGGTTCTATAATATCCCTTTGTTTAAGCTCTTCAATTTTGTTTTCTATTTTTGCTTCTAAAGGTATCGGGATCCTTCTGTAAGGTTGTGACACGGGTGGAATTGAATTATCAATCGGTAAATGGATTATCACATCTTTGAATTTGGGAAATTTTTCTATATCTACTTGATTAACCTCCGCATTCAATCCGATTTTCAGTACGCCTAATGATATTGCAGTAGTCTTTCCCAAGAGATTTCTCGTGCCATCAATAACAACATAGAAAGTTGAGTTTTCTGATTTTAGTCCTATTTGTATCCGAGCTTCAAATGATCCTTTTATCTTTAGTGGTGTAGTACTACCATAAGCCATAAATGATACATTAGGATTTGGATGTTGATTGTACAAATTAATTTTATTTTTCTTAAATAGTTCCCAGGTTGCTTCAGTAATCAAATTGTGCTTACAGCCCGAGTCAATCAACATCTTAGTTTCTACTCCTCCAATAGTGCAGTCAATTTCGACATCATCATCAATGTGAAAGACATACTCGATTTCTTCTTCTTTTTGTACCATCTTGTTTGGAGAATCACGCACTTGATTTACTTCACTCTTCTCTTTATCGATTCGACCTTTCTTTCGTTCATGACTATATTCTTTTTCTATTTTTCTATTCAAAGTTTGTCTAGTTTTGCAATATTGTCTAAAATGTCCCTTAAGACCACACTTTAGACATTCTTTATCTCTTGCTGGGCATTTGGCATCATATGCAGCATGTCTGGGATTACCACATCTACCGCATCCATGTTGTACATTCTTTGGTTTATCAAAATTTCTTTTATATCTACTATCCACTTTATTAACTTCCTCATTTCCATTTGATTTTGTAGGATTTTTAAATTCTTCTAACTGTTTATTTACCACTTCTAGTGTGTTTGCTTCTGTGATAACTCGGTCTAATGTAATTTCATCTCCAATCTGTAGTATCTTTTTCCTCAGTTCGGGTAAGTAACATTTTTCCGTTATTTGGTCGATAATGTTTTCATCTCGTTCAGCAAACTGACATTTATCAGCTTGTTTTCTCAGTCTCACAAGGAATTTTTCGAATTTTTCGTCAGGTTCTTGTTTGAGAAGCCTGAATGTATGGCGCTCGTAAATTTTGCTTTGTTTCGGTGCAAAGTAGGAGTCTAGTTTTGATATTGCTACTTTAAACACGTCTACGCCTTCACTTGGTTCGATATTAGCTCCAGGAACGTTGTAAAACACTTCTTGCAAATCAAAACCACCAAAATGTAGAAGGGAGGCCCTTTTCTTTATGTCTTTATCAATGTTGGACGCTTCCAAATATATAAATAATGCTCGTTTCCATCGCTCCCATCGTACACCCACCGAGGTAGATTCACCGTTACAGTCGAACTTTTCCAATGAAAGGAGTGACATCTTTGGGCGACCTGGAATAATCAATTTAATGATTCAGATAGATATCATCTGCTATGTATTTGTATTGAACACGTTTTCTCTCTCGTATCAATTTAATGATCAGATTACTTTTATCCGCTATATTTTTAATACTTAGTTGTTTATATCTACAAATGTATCAATTTAATGATCAGATTTTAATCTGCTTAGTGTAGGTACCTCATAACTTATTATGTACAGTTTTTATTTAATATCAATTTAATGATCAGATTTTAATCTGCTTAGTGTACCTATGTACCTCATAAACTTATTAGTTACAATTTTTTATTTAATTATATCAATTTAATGATCAGATTTTAATCTGCTTAGTGTATGTACCTCATGAACTTAGTATGTACTATTTTTATTTAATTAGGTAATATCAATTTAATGATCAGATTTTAATCTGCTCAGTGTATGTAAACACTTGTATCTCATTAGTCACACACACAGTTTTGCATCAATTTAGTGAAGCAGAGCAATTCTAATCTGCGTGAGTTAGGTAGGTACCGACTTAATGGTCAACGGTTTTATTGTAACTCTTGCTATGTACCTGGATAGGTAACTAAACACAAGCAAAATTATCCTTACAACCAAAAACAATTACCTACTCGTACTTTAATATCGCATAAAGGTAGGTAGTCAATCTAAATATGTTTTTCATTTAATTTCTTAAAGGTTTGTTGTTTACTAAACCCAAAACTATGAATAAACACTTCAAAATGTTGGTAAAATATTCGACAGTCGTTATTTATGCCGATAAGCAACTGTATTGGTATCAATAACTAACGTTTTTTTTACAATCATAATAATAAGGGTACCTTGAGAATGACGCAACTTGTTTACTTCATTTTATCACCTAAGTAACTATCTTTCCATCTTTTTTTTTTCTTTAAATGGTTATTATTATTGTGTACTCACTTTTGTCCTCGTCGCCACATGTATTGTCCTGCCTTTTGGAGTATTTTACGGCTCACCAACACCACAACACGCATACCATCGCACTTCACAACTCCTCTGCCATAGACTGCCGGAGCGCGACCCATAGATTATACAGGGCGCGACCACAGAACACTATTACTCCTAGCGCGACTGACACGTGACATAGCGCATGAGACAACCAACACTTTAGTCAATACACTACAGTAGGCTAACATATGGAACAGGGGCTTCTTGAGTTAATAGGACAGGTTGCTCATAGTCGTTATTTTTTTCATAAAAGATACCTATCTTATATATCTAATATTACATTTTAAACTACTTACCAAGCAAAGACTAAGTTGGTACTTTGAAAACAAAATCTTTGTTCTACAACATGAGGATAAACTTTTCCGTCCATAATAGCTAATTTAAATACTTTTGACGGAACTTCTCCGATATTGTCTGCACGTTTAAAACGTTTCCCGTTAAATTAATGTAATCTGTCCAAGTCTTATAATAAAATGTTCCAAAATAAGTAAAAATCGAGATCAAGAACGGCCCATTTCGCAATAAAAGAAATAAGCGGAAATTGATTGAAAACGGAATTCCGAAAACGCGTCACATCCGTTTCGTTACTGAATGGTATTCGGTGATAAGTCTATTAGGCTAGATTGTAATACGTTACTAAGAACTTAGTTCTTTTTAATACAAAAAAAAACATGTTAATCGGACTTTTTCGGTGTCAGTTTTCTACAGAAAATTCAGCCTTGACCGAATTTTATTTTCCGCTGACAATATTGAAGGCCTATTTATTGTTTAGGTAAGTACAGACGCGAGCACATCAAGCTACTACAATCTGTCAAATTTCTTTAATATATTTTCAACTTTATCGCTAAAGCATTAAGGTTCAAGGTTGATTGGGAAAATTTGACAGTTTCGGGTAGCTTGACCTGCTGGCGTCTGTACCTAATCGGAGCTTTCCATTAGTATTCAGAACGTTTGATTAAACCAAACTCATTAAATCGCTGGATGATTGGAAAAACTGATTCAATTTTTAGGTACTAAATAGAATAATGTATGGGTGTGTATGTGTGTATGTAGGTATGTGTGTGTGTGTTTCCAATCTATCAGTCATATTTCAACGATGGATGGAATGTGTGAATGATGATATGGTCAGAAGACGAATAATAGAGAAGTATGGAAGAAAAAGACATGTTGCGCCGACATCAAACAAATTGGGATAAGGGCAGGGGAATGATGCTGATGATCTACATTATTACTCGAATCCAGCACAATATATTGTGTCAAATTGACAAAATAGCTGGTCGACACGACGTAGTAAGTAGGTACCCAGAGTGTAAAGTTTTAAGAGGAAACGAAGTGATGAAAACCCGGGCAATGATCCCAGTGAGAAAGGAAAATATTGGATCTGTATAATCTTGCCATGCAAATGTTTGGAGAACAAATAAAATTATCTTGTACTGAAACAATAATTGGAATACAGTATTAAAATATACAAAAGCCTATAGAACCGGGTTTTATAAGGTAAACTACTTAAAAAAGACTAGAAAAAGAACCTTTACGAATTTCTAGAAAAATTACTTTCGTTCGGTTCGGAGAGTCAAAGAATTTAATCAACCGAACAGTTTGTTCTGGAAATATGGATATCGGATGTAACCGACATTTTTAGTGGAATTTTGCAATGTTATACAGAAAATCCCGTTACAAGAAGTATGTCTGATTTTATTCCTGCAGATTGACCATTACCTACAGAGTATTGCTACTAAGGGCGAATTTCATCAAATTTACCGCTAAGCTTCACCCCTTTAATCCTAAACTGAGAATTTTTGAATTTTTGACAGTTTTTCCATACTAGAACTGTCAATTTTATTCCACAGATAATAGATAACTGAATTTGGTGAAATCAGCCCAATTTTTCTATATCATAACAGATTAGCCCAAGTCCTAATCGTGTACCAACATTCAAAACCTACGTTCCGTCGTACTCAACGGAATATACTTAATGTATTTGGGTATCGGTGCCAAAGTTGGCAAACTTTGCCCTGTGTGAGAACACTGGTGAATTATAGATGGTGCAGACGTGACTACTGCGTAAATGCAAAAAAAAATGTACATGAGAGAAGTTCCCTTCAAAAGTACGCTAGTGCAAACAATTCTAATGCATATTCCTTTGTTTATTGCTTGCAGAGTCTACATCGGCGCCCGACCAGGAAAATGTTAAGACAAACATCTCAAAGAGTCCAAGAGAAATGATTCGATTGTCTTGGAACCTATCAGAACAATACAGTAAAGGAGTAAGAAAAACCTTTACATATCCATGTCCCTCATTTCAAGCAGAAGGCAGAAAATGGCTAGAGAAAGGGAAAGTTCCGAATATCTGAAAGTACTTGGCAAATGTCAAAGGATGGTGCTACTTCCCTGAACAAATTTTTGCACATGGTCGTGCTTCTACTAAGACTTTAACAGTACCTAGTTACATTCCCTTCTTAAATCATCATCACTCATTGCCCTTTCTTCTGCAGGCTAATTCCGTTACACACCAATGCCTTAAATTATGACAGTTTCTACAATAACATTCGTTGCGTCATTTACTTTGTTCAACAGACGAGAGAGTTTTTCTAACATATGAAGAAATGGATTAACAATTTGCTTCCAAATCTTTCGGATTGTGCTTGGAAGTGTGGGTGGTGCAGGTGAAGGGTCTTTCTATGATGACATCGTGCAAGCTCCTAGGTTCAATATTGATTGGTTTGGTAACGAATCGGAACTGGGAGGGGATGCATTTATCCAATTAAGACTCGCCTGCCGTTTCAGGGGACTTAGCTTTTTAGTCATATCGAATTTATTGAAAAAATTGTCTTCGCCCACCTTTTTTACAATATGTATAGGTCATGGGTTGCTGTTATCATTTATGGGTTCGCCGGTTCATAGCTCTACTCTTCATAGATTTTCGCAAAAATAAAAAAATCTGCTTTGACAGAGAATATACATCTTTTCAATCAGTATGTTATTAATTATGTTATAATTAAATTGAAAATGCCTTTAAAGAAGTACCTGAGTATGTGTTAAGTTTATAGTGTATTTCCTTTTAACGTTTTCCAAATTACACTCTGTCTTGTGTCTGAATCTATTTCTAATTCAGTCTTGATTCCATTATTGCATTAGGTACCTACTGAAAACTGAAACTGTCTGCACCGTATAAAACGCGTTTGGCGCGTATTAACACCTATCAAACCGGCTGAACGGGACGTACACAGCTCCTCCGGTTTATTTCCGACATTACGACTCAATTCCTGTGTCCACGTTAGCTTCATCTGACGTTCATGTCGAGTTTTTAATGCTCCTATGCGCCGCAGTTGGCGAACTTCCAATTAAGGGTTGTAAATGGGAATTAGCTATTTTAATTGGGCTTTTTATTCGAAGGCGGACTGCTATATGCTTGTATGTACGATTACAAATTTCAAAGTGGTGCCTAATGAAAAAGAAACAGCGTGGAACGAAGCTCGGTTTATCCGGTTATCGGCAATTGATTAAACTTTAAGCCCGCGATGAAATGCCTGAAAAGATAATACGAGAAGCATGTTTATTTTCACTACCCTCGGTAAAATGATATTCAGTGCAATTGCTGAGAATCTGAACAAATTTTGGTACTAAGGTAAGAGGTCCATAAAATTATTTCTAGCCACTGGAAAAACGTGCTCATCTGTACATACGAGTAGTATAAAACAAAGTCACTTTTCGTCCGTGTGACCGCACAGATTTTCCAAACTACACAATGTGTCTACTGTCGACTATTATTCTTTATTAATCGAGTTAATTATCTTTTTGTATGCACGTGACAAGTAATCCTATTTTTTTTACTTCTTTCTTTTCAATGAATTTTGATGCGGTATACACTGCCATTAAGAGCATATATTCCGGAAGGTTTATGTATATAAATAATACTTTCATATTTAACTTAGATGGATATAGCACAGAAATTTCGATAAATAATAATAAATAAATAAATAAATCCCTGGACATTTCACACATGACATATGATGATGATGTTTTGACATTTCGCCATTGCACCCGTGGGAAGCACCCCGGGGTCGCTAATTCCTTATAATCTAAATCGATTAAAACGCGTTTAGTTTAGGGAAGGTTTTTAATAATGCCTGCATTATACCTGGACACGAACAGTTTCATATAATGACCTATTACGATTCTACAAATAGGTATCCTTGTGTGGCTTACAATTAAATCGATTTAATAATTATTTTGCAATCAAATATGTGTACACCATAGTGACACTACATATGTACGATGCATTTATGTATAAGTACTTATTTATGGAGTACCGTCTCATTCACACATCTACTGATTTATATTCAAAATTTTCAAAGACACCCACGACTAACAGGACTTTTATGGAAGGAGGCCAAAAACTCCATTCAAAATAAATGTTTTTGGACTTGAAATCCACGATAAGCATAATCAGCCTATAGGTAATGTTCCTGCTGGGACACAGGCCTACTCTCGGTGAGCGGGAGTGGGCTATAAGAACCCAGTGCAGGTTGGTGGATGTCACGTCTTCGAATTTTTGGTTCTAGGGCATGCCGGTTTTCTCACGATGTTTTTCTTGACTATTTTGAAAGCAATGGTGATGGAGTTATTTACACGAAGTGAGCCCTTAAGTCGCGGCCGTTACCACTGGGCTCCATTGCTCTCAAAATCCACCAAATTGAACATAAATACCTACATCATCATTTTAATCATCATTAAAGCAGAAATGGTCCGTAAACTGCCATTACTAACTATCAACTAAGTAAGTTATATGCATAGGTACCTACATTATGATTTCATTCGGCTTTGAAAGTAGCCGAATTCTGAACCGAGTCCATTTAGATTGCTATCAACACGCTAACAAGAAGGTTATGATTTCATTCTCATTACGCCTATTCAATACATAATCCCGCAGTTGGACCACATCGGTATACATTTTCCCAAAGTATAGAAACTTGACCGAAGTCCGAAACATTATGTTGCGCCTCCCAGTAACACAAACTTTCCGGAATTATCAAAGGCAAAGAAATGATACAATATGCATGTGTTCAGCCTTATATTACAGAATAAAGTCGATATCTTGTGTTTGCGGCTTTGTGAGGATCTACACCTTCCAAAACTCTTGAAGAGGTCCCGAGAGAAACCCCATGGTTCAAGTTTTTATGGGACAATTTAACGAGTTCCATAAAACGTTGTTAGGCATACAATGAAGGCGGGAGGAGACGCCCGGGTGTCACCACTGCCAGGATCGCCCAGAGGACACGGTGGAGCATACGGTGGAGGTTTGCCCTGCTTGGGCGGAGCCCCGCCGTGTCCTCGTAGAGGCGATCGGCAACGGCGGCGACCTCTCGCGTCCGGCCCTGGTGCAAGCCATGGTCCGGGGCGAGAGGGAGTGGGAGGCAGTCACCTCCTTCTGCGAAGCAGTCATGCTAGCGAAGGAGGTGGCGGGGAGGCTGAGGGAGAGAACCTCACGCCTCAGCCGCCGCGGGAGACGCTCCGGGCGTCGGGAGCCGCGTGACGACTCTCGGCCACCGTAGGCGCGGGCCTGCGGGCGGTGAGTAATGGGGTAGCTCACCGTCCGATCAGGACCAGGCCCGTGCCGGACGGCGCGTTGTGTTCCACGCGCGCCTCAAAGAGATGTCAGCAGAGGACGGGGCCCCACAGGGCCGAAGCCTGCCGGGGCGGCGGGATTTTCCGAAAGGTTAACCGCTGCCCTGGAACGGAAAGGGCTAAGGACGGAACACGGGTGGGTTTTAGTCAGTAAAAGACACTCCCTTCCGCTCCACCCCGAGCGGGAGGGGTCATTTGATGATTTCCCATCCACAAAAAAAAAAAAAAAAAGGCATACAATGAGCTGCGTGTTTATTTTGTTGATTTTTGAAGAAGTTACCTTACATTTTAGATCTTTATTCGTCGAATGATGAAATTTTGTAAGTAGGTTTGTAAAAGCACTTTTACACGCCAATCATATTTTAAAAACTAGATGAGGTCGGCGTTTCCTATCTGACTAGTCTGAGAAGAAAGGCCGAAAGAAACTCAGAGTCACAGTATCTTTTAAAGTCCAGACATAATCTTGGTCAGTCATATCATATGAAGACCATGTAGTACGTCTGAGATAGTCTTTTGAGGAAAGAACCACACAGATTGAGAGGACCTGTCTAGTCAGTGCACGTATTTGTCAGAAATCGTGCAGCTCAACTAATCGAATCGTCTAGTTAGTAATTAAACACATATTAGGTCGATCTATTATCTCGATCGATAAGTCTAAAATGAAAAAAAAATTCAGTATAATTTCCATATCTAGGTGCCTAATGATGCTCTATGAAGTCACCAGCCTCAAAAATAGCCCACACTTCGAGTCAACTGTTACCAAGAACCTTATCACGCTATCTAGCAATCAACGAGTTTACCTAATGACTCTAAAACCCCCCTTCCCCTCCACCGATCACTGAAGGCTGAACAAACACATTGCCTTTGCCACTCAATATTAAATTATTAAGTGGCATCTCAGTCTGCAAGTCAGTTTATAAAAGTTTTAACTAAAAGGAAATAACAACATTGGTCTCTTTGTGAACAGTCTTGCTCGGCTTTGAGAATATTGTATTTAATGGGAACTAAACTGCGAGTCTCAGGGAGGAATGTTTTTTATAAGGGTCAAACGTAATGGGATATTTAAACATGATAAAACAAAAAATATTAATTTAATGATGTTTTTTTGTGGGGTCTACAACCGCAGTTAGTGTATTCACTCGAAATATCAGTTTTTTTTTTGTATAAACTTCACAGACGTGATTAGTATCGATATTAAAACACGATAAAACATGTCTTCTCAACTAATACTTCAAATAATAACACTACCAGCGGTCGTTGATCCCTAAAAAAACATCAGTTCTTTTTTATTTTAAGTGTATAGTGTTTAGATATCGATGTCTACGGAGTTTTGCTAGCTAATTTAATTTGACCCCGTATATTTGTAGAATTAATCACAAAATATTGTACCTAAGTACTACTGAAAATATTACAATTACTTTGGCAACACGGCTTTGTAGCTCCCCTTTTGCTTCACAAGATATGAAAATATACATCCTAGCCCATTTGTTCCCATGCCTTCTCAAAGGAAAATTCTTGCCGGCAATTGCAAGCTACAAAAAAATATACAAAAGGAAATTACAGCATTCATACGGGAAATTGAAATAGCCTCCGGCGGCGGAGGCCCAGATCAGTCGGCGATCAATTATTATTATATTTATAAGCTCAGCCACGGCCTCAACGTTAAATAAATTAAATGGAAGCCAATACACAACGTGCCTGCCTTTAGTAGTTAAAACGGCTCTTCATCGTGTATGAATCCTAGCCTACAAGTTTAAATTTTAACGTTAAACGTGCATAGAATATCGTCGGGTCAAGAGTGTGGGATGCTTATGACCGCTCTTAAATTATGTACAGGGAAGATACGGATATCTCAACCAAGCTGACCCTTGGTTAGTAATTTAATAGCATCTAGGTTTCATCCCTTTGTGCTGAGATAGCTCGGGGAAAAGTTTTATAGTTTGGTTTCCGTAGGCATTTTTTTTTTTTTTTTTTGAGGATGGGAAATCATCAAATGACCCCTCCCGCTCTGGGTGGAGCGGAAGGGAGTGTCAGACTCTTACTGACTAAAACCCACCCGTGTTCCTTCCTTAGCCCTTTCTGTTCCAGGGCAGCGGTAACCCTTCGGACGATTCTGCTGCCGTTTCCGTAGGCATTGAAATAATTAAAAAGATAAAAATATATTGTGTGTTTTAGTCAAGCTTTTGTTGGTTCAGAAGTTGAGCTGCACTGCTTTTTTGTACAGAACCAAAAAGCAGTGCCCTTCACGCATAGTACCAGTGCAGTGTACTTCTGCCCTGTTATAAGAGTTGATGGTAAGCCCCCTGGTATTTGATTGTAAACATTGATTTTAAGCACGAAAACTTCGTAAAAATAATCTTATAAAACCATTTGAACAAGTAGATAAGTATGTACTCTCTCAAATAGGTACCTGCCTAAGCTATTCAATAACAGCGATAACAGCTAAAACGTATTCTAATGTTAATGTTTTCTTTTATTCCTTCAATGCGGGGAAATGACCGGCACTTTCCTTTCTGCTCGCTGCCAAAATATCTATAACACGAATGGACATTCGGTAACGTCATTGAATGAAACCGTGTCGAGTTCCCTATAGGAGTCAAGACTAATGTTAGCAAAAAATACTCACATTTCTTTTTATTTCAGCTTGGGCGCGAACGTACAGCCTTCACCCAAAAATGGCGATTGTGTAATATTTGGGCCGATGCCATTCCGCGACCACCTCACATATTTGTCGTAGACGGTCACTGCTTTCAATAAATTGGAATGTACTTAAATCAATAGGTCTGAAGTTTTTTGAACGATGTTTCCCGTTTATTTTTCTTTATAACCTCTAACTACAATATTTTTGAAGTGAAAACTTCTTTAGCGGCGTTGTGCACTTTTTTTTTGTGATGGGTAAAAAATGTTAAACTAGCGTCAGGACACGTGACCTGGTCGAAAATTCGTAAGACGGAGGGAGAGTTTTTTGTGATGGGTAAAAAATGTTAAACTCGCGTCAGGACACGTGACCTGATCGAAAATATTCAAATTTTCACTTCTGCCGGCACTCCCGGAGTGCAACCCGTTTTTTTGTGCACTATTTTGTGGTAATTAATGTGCACGTAGGGCCAGAAGGAGATGGAGAATGAGTAAGACTCCTAATTTTCTTTTAATTTTTTTCTCCGTGGGGAAATCTTCATGGATGCCTTCCGTCTGGGAAGAACGAAGGGTTATGTTGGAGTCCAATCGATTAAAAACCCAATTGTTCTTTCTAGTATGTGTCGGGGGCCCGGGGGATACTTGTAAGTACATTCGCCGCACCCCCGACTGGTATCAGCCCGCCATGCGGCATGCCTACCGGCCCCTTTAAAGGATAGGGCTCTAATTGCAAAACATAGAAAAATGGAAAGGCTAAAAAGAGCCCTTTGCCCAGCAGTGGGATACAACGGGCTCCAGGCGATTATTTATAATAATAATGTGCACGTTACATTTCAATCACTAGTTTTTTAGTTTTCAGGAGAGTTGGTTTTCTTTGCAACGTCAATGTAAACAAAATATCATTGCGCACATCATTAACGAAATTCCGCCGAGGCATACGTAGGTACAGTTTACTACATGCACCCAAGAGATAAGATAGGACGCCCAATTTAGAGTTTTAAGGGCAAAACAACTTAATAAATGATAAATAATAATTGTCAGTACAAAACCCAGCACGCACTTAATCGAGTAGATAAAACTCGAGTTTTATCATCAAGAGAATTAGAGCGGGAAGACTTGGTTGCCTTCACACGGTTTTTTTTTAAATTTGATTGAGGTAGGCACTAGCATTCGAGACTTTAGATGCCAGCAACATTTTTTAGGCCAAAAATTTTTGCACTTTTGAAACATGTAGGTATAGAAATAAAATTACAAATTTTACTTTGTTGATCATTTATTCAACGTAACAAACATCTAAAGTAATTTTTTTTTTTTTAATTATATCGTCAATATGTGGTCCGTCTCGTCTTTGGCACTCCTGCAATCTGCCTCCTGGATGTTTTGTTTTAATTGCAGTATTGTCGTCGGTTTATTGTGGTAGACTCGACTTTTCAGGTATCCCCACAGGAAAAAATCACAAGGTGTAAGGTCCGGGCTCCTCGGAGGCCTTGGGATATTTCTCTGCGAGAAATTAATTTGTTCGGAAACATTTCTTTGTCTACTGGTAAAGTCACGTTTGACGTATGGCCAACATGCCATCTAACCTCTCATCATCACTCATCTCTCATCTCTTGTTGCATCCAGGTCCTGCTGTTTTATCCTTCAAATTCGTGTAACTGTGGCGTCAAAAACTCACGCAACAGCTTCACGTATTCTGCTGAATTAACAGTAATGTTATTTCCTTGATTTTTTTCAAAGAAATACGGGCCAGTTATGCTCTTAGCTGATACGGCAGCCCAGACTGTCGTTTTAGGTGAGTGAAGAGGCTTTTGGTGTTTAAGGCGAGGGTAAACAAGTGGTAAGGGCAGGGAAAACCCTCGCCTTGCGCTTGCGCAATTGAGCTTATTGACGTGCCCATTGATGTGAAAGTGGGCCTCGTTCATATACAATACATTCTGAAGGCTAGAGAAACGCTCCAGCATAGTGTCAGAAAATAACTTACGTTGAATGTAATCGTTTGGTTTTATCTCCTGCACGATTTGAAGCCTGTATGGGTGCAGCTTAAGGTCCAGATGCAAAATTCGCCGTAGACTACTTCTTGGTATTGCCAGAGCCGCCGAACGCTTACGCGTAGATGATTCTGGATCGTTCCTTACGGAAATTTGAACCAGCTGAATGTTCTCATCGCTTCTTCTTGAACGTGGCCGCCCTGTTTGTTTTATATTCGTCGTGGAACCATTTTCCCTAAACTTCTTGATTCAAGCTTTGATTAAATAATTACTTGGACACTCATTTATACGGCGTAATCCGTATTCTATTCTAAACAGGTGTCGTACAGTAACGTAGGCGGTAGGAATCATTGTTTTCGTAACATTGTTTAACACAAAAAGCACGCAGTTGTTCCGTGAATCGCTCCATCGTGAGTAAAATTTCATTAAGTGACACATATTTTCCCGCCAACCGCGCGCCCTTCTGTCAAACGGTTTTCGAGATATTCATTCAGTGTTGCTATTTTGGCCCATCCTGTATTTCTATGTCCACAAAATCTACAGTCGCCTCTTCCTAGCTTGGATGTGCCTTACCCACATTTATAATACAAACTCGTCTCCTCCACTTTACGAAAAAACATATTAAATATTATCAAAAACGAAATAAATCTTTATTTCTTGGAGAACTAATGGAGGAACAGGATTTACAAATGATTCACAAAACGTTTTCGAGGTTGTAGTAGCTTTCAAATCACCTTAATTTAGATATGCCTGTATAAATACATTCAGGCTATATTTATACAGGCATATCTAAATAGAAGTTACCAACCTCTTTATTTCCTTCGTCAAAATCTTAAGAGTGCACATAAAAACTTTTTACTCTAATTTTATAGTTCATCTAAAATATCTGGCCATTTTCTCATAAAATATTTTACTAGGAGCCATTAAATAATAATGAAATAATAATGAAATAATGCTTCTTTCTTTTTCATAATTTATGGATCTGGACTGTATTTAGATGCTGACCAACCAGTAGGTACCTACGTGATTTATTATTGGTGATGTAGGCATAAAAACTCATTTGGAAACAATTTTTTGTACAAATGAGCCAACCTTGGCCATTGTGTACAAGGTATTTCGAGCGAGCATGACCATGCTAATGAGTAAATCTTACGGTTATGAATATAACAAGTAGACAAACCGACGGTAATATTTTTCTATACACGTCTCATATCACTCATGTCCAAAATATCCTCGCCTGTTATTTTATTGAATGAACCGAGAATATCTTCTTTATGTTCCAATGTCATTTTCGTCTTCGTTCGTCACGTATAATGTATGTATATTGAATAGATCCTGCGGCGCCTCAGACCTTATTTACTTATATAAGATTGCGTACATATTGTGTTGAGTAACCTCCGTGACTTTGGTTTTAGTCATAGGACATTAGGACATTCATATGTTTGTATTTGCTTAAAGGGCGGGATAAGCAGAGTTCGACCCGGAGAGGATGATGGCAGGAACCATTTTAAAAAGTTAGATAATCGAATTGTAATAAACAGGGTGGTCCAAACAGTGACTTCATTTAAAAAAATAGATTCCGCATACCCAGGGGTATCGGAAAATACCCCATGTATGTTCCACGATTCCTGATAGATTTCGAGTTATAATTTTCAGTTATAATTTTTTTCACTTCAAATAATTCTATCTTTATTTTTACAAGGTTTTTTCACATTCTTTTTTTAGTTGTTATGGAATTTTCTTGCAGACATAAAATAATCATCTTCCTATAATTAATGAAAAGGAGGAATTCACGTTAGAATGATACAGAGTCGAAATTTCTACTTCAAATAAAAAATATAAGTTTTTCAAATGAGTTAGGAACCAGGTAGTATTTAATTATTATTTTTTATTTGAAGTAGCAATTTAGACTATCACTAACGTAAATTCCTCCGTTTCATGAAATTTTTGTAACTTGCATTAATGATAGGAAGACATACATGTGGTATTTTTATGTACACCATATAAACCTATCCATAGCTACATGAATGAATGCATCTGTGCCTTTTCACGAAATAGTCAGTAATCAGTATATTACCCACTAAAACATGATAAATGATGGTTCATTATTAACATAGCCGCACAGCCGGATTTATGTCCCCTCCATGTTAATTAGTTTCGACTAAATTAATTTATGTGCGTGCGGTTGGCAGCACTGCTATTTGAAGTTATGATCGTCGAAATTCTGCATAGTCTGAATTTTATTCGAGAGCCGTACGTTATTACAATAGGCACATATTGTAGATAGGCGAGGAATAAGTTATATTAATGCCTATCACAATTAGGAAAATAACTTTGACAGGGGACAATTTCATGTGGACAATACTCACATACATAAGTAGTTTCGAACTATATTTTTGGGAACGTTTTAAACACAACGAAAGTTTTTGAAATTGAGTCTTTTATGTCATTTATAGAACGCACCAGCAATTTGCAACAAATGTAACTCTGTTTCGTACCGTATGCCTGAGAGCACGCATGTCATGCACAACGCGTACCTATAGTTGTATAGTTATCCAATATAAATATATAATTGTACGCATTGGATATCGAACAATGTTGAACCTCAAATCATCTTGAAAATAATATATTACAAAAATATCTGTTTTCATACTTTTTGAGTAGGTACGCATAAACGCTTTCAATTACCTACCGTGTTGCGTAGCATAGTGGTTGTAAAAATAAATAGACGATATGGAGGCGCGAATTTCGCTACTCTCTACGTGTGATCGGATATAACAGAATTTCGTTTAGAAACGGCACATTGAACAGTACAGGTGAACGCACCATCCCCTTTACTTCCAAACGAAAGGAATACATGATGAGAAAGTATTAACATAATGGGTAATAGTTCAAATACCAACGTAGAGATTTTATTAATATCGTAGTACAAGTGAGAAAAAAAAATCCCATTAGTTCTACCGTAGAACTGTTCAGTAGAACTAGTGGGAACAAACGGTTTTGTATACCTAGTCGACTTCTGAGTGAATGCATTCGCGCATCTACATATAATATACTAGCTTTTCCCTGCGGCTTCGCCCACGTCGACGGTGGATGTCGGAAAACATCCTACGGGAACGTACTACCGGGATTTTCACCTGGGTTCTCATATAACACTATTGGTCTTACGCGACACCAACCAGTATAGTTCCCAGTTGGCATGATTTTTATCCGACATCTTCAACAATCATCGTCGTATTCCAGCCAATTTACATAAAACTTTAATGAGTTATACCTTAAACCTGTCTCATAAATCACTCCGTCCATTGGTGAAAACCGTATGAAAATCCGTTCGGTACTTTCCGAGTTTGTCGTGTTCAAACAGACAGACGCGGCGGGGGACTTTGTTTTATAATATGTAATGAATGATCTACATAATGTTGTACCCGATTCATCATAATGAGAATACATCAAACTAAACTCTCATGATAATTAATGTTCCATCTAAATTCTAGCCACGCTTTACAGTTTCCAGGCTAATGTTAACAAGTACCAAATAGATACTCGACGGTTATGACGTAGTAGTTGCTTAATTATTCCTAAATTACTTTCAATCTTCTTAATAATATCTAAATAATATTATTTCTATTAATTTTCCCATAATAAGTCATTTATTTGATTTTTATAACAATAATTTAGTATTCATAACATATTTGGGTAGTCAACTGACAGTTGATTTGTTTTATGGCGGGAATGTGTCAAAAAAGGGAGGAAAATCATTTTCTAACGATAAAATTGTGAACTTGTAATAAGGACGTTGCACTGCCAAAAATACAGACTTGAGTGTGAATTATAGTTCGTGTTTAATTGTATAAACCCTGCCTGCTACTGAATAATATTTCAGAAGTGGGATCGGGATAAAATGTCAGGACCATATTTTCACGGTTTGGGGAAACACAAACGAAAGTGCAGTGAGTCAACCAGTTCGGAAGAAGAAAATAGTGAAAATTTTTTCTCGGAAGACCTTCATAAGACTAAGTCGCACAAAAAACGACATGTTGCTCCCAGTGATGCCGAAGTTATTCCTAAATTTCGACCCGAAGACAACAGCAGCAACGTTAAAGGTTGGCTCCACAAAATAGACCAACTAGGCGATGTCTATGGCTGGGACGACACCGATCGAACATTTATCATGCAACTGCGGTTGCGTGGCGCTGCTCGAGAATGGTATGACGACCTTGAAAACTACAATTTGACATGGGATGGCTGGAAGGAAATGCTTCAGGTCGCTTTTCCTCGATCGACCGACTACGCGGACAAATTGGAACGTATGCTGGCAAGGACAAAAGAAGATAAAGAGTCGATGACGAAGTATTATCACGAAAAATTATCCCTACTGAAGAAATGCAACATAAACGGTGAAGATGCTATTTCCTGCATAATACGTGGACTACCTTCTGAATTGAGAGCTAATGCCAAAGCATATAGTTGTGCAACTCCTGAACAACTATATTATGGCTACCTATCTTCACTGGAAAATTTCAAACGAGTGGAGACATATACTGTGCGGAAATCGACGAGTACGTGTAGAAGAGGAGCAAGCAACACCATGCCAACCTCGACATCGGGTCATCAGCTCCAGCCGAAGATATGCTACACGTGTCGGCGGCCGGGCCACGAAGCGCGGGACTGCAGACAGCGGCAGCGCTGCGAGACCTGCCGGCGCAGCGGGCACACGACGGCGGATTGCTGGTTTGGCGCTGGGAGTTCGAGACAGCAACCACAAAGGGTTAGTCAAGTGCTACATATTACCTATGATATTTATGTTGATATTTACAAAAGAACTGTGATGGTAAATGGACAGCAGCTCCGAGCTTACATAGATACTGGCAGTAAAATCAACATGCTTTGTCTCGCACAAGCTGAAAACTTGCAAATTAAAATGGAGCCTAGTGCAACTGTCATGAAAGGTTTTGGAGGAGCATGTGTAAACTCACTCGGTTCATGTTGCCTAAGTGTTTTGATAGATAATGTAAAATTAGATGGAATAGTTGAAATAGTTCATTATATTGCATCGGATATTGAGCTATTAATTGGACAAACAATGATTAATAGTAAGAATGTTAGTTTAGTTACTTCTGCTTCTTCTGTACGTTTTGTTCCAAGTGAAATTATACCGGATATATTTACGGATATAAAATTACATGCAGCGGACTTTATTGAAAAATTTCCAGTTTATATAAAGCATAATGTTATAATACCAAAGCAAAATCAGTTATTTATAGAAGTTTATGTTGACTGCAGACAAAACATTGGAAAAGAGCACACATTTTTAACGCACACAGTATGGATGCAGCTAGGTAATTTAACGTATTTAATACCTTCAGCTATTATTAATTCAAACCATTCTTATTTAAAAGTTGTAAACCTAGGTCATGCTGATGTCGTTTAGGAATCTCGTAGGTTGATAGCTAGAGCGGAGTTGGTAACAATACCAGCATTTAGTTGTGAGTCTAGAGTATTAGCTATAGATAATCCAGACACGGATAATATACAAATTAGTTTGACAGATGTTGATAAGGGCCACCTTAGTGATAATGAAAGCAAACAATTACTAGAGCTTCTAAATAAGTATGCACACTCATTTGCCAGAAGTACTAAAGATTTAGGTTGTACTGATCTTATAAGGATGCATATTCGTACAATGAATAACCAGCCTGTTTGTTGCAAGCCCTATAGATTGTCGCATAAAGAAAATGAAATTGTTAATGGAAAAGTTAAAGATTTATTAGAAGCAGGTATCATTAGAGAGTCAATGTCTGATTACGCAAGTCCAGTGGTACTGGTTAAGAAGAAGGGTGGCGATTACAGGCTTTGTGTTGATTATAGGGCATTAAATGCTAATACTGTGAAAGATAGGTATCCCTTACCGCATATCGAAGACCAGGTTAGTAAGTTATCAGGCAAGTTCTATTTCACCACCCTTGACCTTGCCCAAGGGTATTATCAAGTCAGCCTTCATGAAGACTCAATACCGAAGACTGCATTCGTTACTCCATCAGGCCAGTATGAATTTTTAAAAATGCCCTTTGGTCTGGCCAATGCCCCAGCAGTATTCTCTCGTTTAATTCAAATGACGCTAGGTAGAGTCGATCAAAACATTGCCCTGTACCTTGATGACGTCATGTTACCTACGGAATCAATTCAGGAAGGGTTTGTGCTTTTAGAAAAAGTATTACAATTATTGACCCAGGCAAATTTAAAACTAAATTTACGTAAATGTTCTTTCCTTAAACGTACCGCTACATACTTAGGCCATGAGATTTCAGCTGGGACAATACAACCAGGCCAAGCGAAAATAAAATGTGTCGCAGAATATAATAGGCCGCGGAATGTACATGAGATTAGGCAATTCATCGGATTGACGTCATATTTTAGAAAATTTATTCAAAATTTTGCTCAAATTGCTCGCCCCTTAACAGAACTCACGAAAAAGGATGTCAAGTGGCATTGGAGTTCTGATCAAGAAAATGCATTTCAAAGCCTCAAGCAGCGTCTGATTGTAAGGCCAGTTTTAGCTATTTACAACTCTGATGCAAAGACTGAATTGCACACAGATGCCAGCAAAATAGGCTTGGGTGGGATCCTTATGCAATATCAAACAGATAATAGTTTAAAACCAATTGCTTATTTTAGTAGGGTGACGAGTAATGAAGAAAAGCACTACCATAGTTACGAGCTTGAAACGCTCGCGGTCGTTGAATCACTTAAGCGATTTCGAATATATTTAACGGGGATTAAAGTGAAAGTCATTACAGACTGCTCAGCTTTAAGAACAACTCTTGTAAAACGAGATTTAATACCGCGAATAGCTCGTTGGTGGCTCACAATACAAGAATTTGATCTTGAGATTGAATATAGGCCAGGGGAACGCATGAGACACGTAGATGCGTTAAGTAGGAATCCCGCGACTAATGCAATACTTATGATTGAACATTCCGATTGGTTAATAACTCTACAGATACAAGATGATAATATACAAAACATTATTTCTAGACTTCGTGATAACTCCGATTCAAATTTATCTGCAAATTATATGATAAAAGATAATATACTCTATAGGAAAACTGTTGCTGGAGAGCGGTTTGTCATCCCTAAGTTAGCTAAATACGGTTTACTACAAAAACTTCATGATCAGATAGGTCACCCCGGTTTTGAAAAATGTGAAAATTCTATTAAGGCTCAATTTTGGTTCGAAGGCATGACTAGATTTATACGAAAATATATAAACTCTTGTTTACAATGTGCGTTTAATAAGGGCAACTATGGTAGGTTAGAGGGTGAATTATATCCAATTAACAAGCCAGCCATACCTATGCATACTTTGCACGCTGACCATTTAGGTCCTTTTGCCAAAACTCGTAAAGGAAACACTTATATCTTAGTGGTTATCGACGCTTTTACTAAATTTGTATTTGCCCGACCAGCTAAAAATTGTAGTTCAATAGAAACCATTCGAATATTAAAAGAAATTATTATGCAGTTTGGCTATCCAGTTAGAATAATAACAGACCGAGGAAAAGCTTTTACGAGTAGATACTTCAAAGAATTTTCGGAGGAAAATCAATTCAAACATATATTAAATGCTATAGCCAGTCCTCGCTCCAACGGGCAGGTCGAACGAGTAAATCGTACATTATTAAATGGGCTTAACACTATGTCCGAAAGCGAATGTACATGGGATAATAAGCTAGATGATATAGTATGGGGAATCAATAATACACCCAATGCTACTACTGGCTTTTCGCCATTTAACCTTATGTTCGGTCATACTAATTCTAGGTATCCATCCTTCCCGTCTGACTCACCCTCTACTTCTGAAACTCAACAAAACCAACTGCAGGCCAATAGGGAAACTGCTAAGCTCCATATCGATAGAAATATGACTTCCATGAAAACGCGATTCGACAAAAAACATAGGAAATGTATTAAGTACACCTTAGGTCAGCTAGTTCTTTGGAAAGGTGGTGTAGCTAGAGATGCAACCACTGGGGTTACTAGAAAACTTATTGGGCGATACACAGGTCCCTACAAAATATCTAAGGCCGAACAATCGTTGGACCGATATACAATCTCGAGTATAAAGGGTATGAAAGGCTATAAAAAGTTTAGTGCAGTAGTTCGTGGAGAAACTCTTCGGCCATACAAACCAACTATATCTGAGGACGAAAGTTCAGGCAGTGACCGAGAAGTAGACAGAGACGACTTGATTGATCTTCTTGAAAGTTAGTTAACACAATATACTGATCGTTACAGATGTGTGACTCTTCATTATTTGAATTGTATTGTATTATCTTCTAAGTTTAATGAACCAAAAGTGCGAGAAAAGATTCCTAAACAAAAAAACTATGTGGTGAATAGTTATTTCTCTGAATTTTACCTACTACTAATAATCATTTCATAATTTCACTGTGTGATAATAATTATTGGCAACAAATCCACGTATTTGTATATAACTTTATTTATTGATTTATCCTCACACTGGAACGCCCTAAAGCAATTACACCAATAGAGAAAAAAAAGTCACTTCATGTGCTGCTTTAATATGATACTAATACTATGTAGGTATGGACAGCTGTGTGACCAAGTCCATCAGTATATTCT
Source organism: Apamea crenata (assembly GCA_949629185.1). Taxonomy (NCBI): domain Eukaryota; kingdom Metazoa; phylum Arthropoda; class Insecta; order Lepidoptera; family Noctuidae; genus Apamea; species Apamea crenata. Next base: position 14,292,930 of record OX451363.1, on the reverse strand, counting down.
TATGGCTACGTTACCTAAAATCTAATAGTAAAGACTGCTGTGTGATCTAGTTAATATTTAAAGGGATGGCTATGTGATCAAGTCCATAATAATAGAGACAATAGGCAATTGCGCTGTGTGATTAAGCTGTTTGTACAAGTTCATGATAAGGACCGCTTTGTGATCAATAAGGACGGCTTTGTGATCAAGTCCATAACAGGGACAGCTTTGTGATCAAGTCCATCAAGTCCATAATAATAGAGACAATAGGCAATTGCGCTGTGTGATTAAGCTGTTTGTACAAGTTCATGATAAGGACCGCTTTGTGATCAATAAGGACGGCTTTGTGATCAAGTCCATAACAGGGACAGCTTTGTGATCAAGTCCATAATAGGGACGCGGACGGCTTTGTGATCAAGTCCATAATAAGGACGGCTTTGTGACCAAGTCCATATCTTAACTATGTGGCCAAGACTTCATTTGAAATAGCTGTGCAATACTTCTATTATACGAGATCTGACCTTTATTCTATAAAAAGAAACTATATATATTATTTGGACAAATGAAAACAAATCTTAAGGCTGTGTGATAAGAAGTGGAAAATGAAAGAACATAAACCAAGGTCATTAACTAAAGTTACTGCTGAACATTATTTCTATTTCAGGACTTCGGGCAAGCCGCTGAAGAAAGCAAAGAGGGCCGTGGGGCACGGCCTATGCAGGATGGCCGAGTGTTAACAAGTACCAAATAGATACTCGACGGTTATGACGTAGTAGTTGCTTAATTATTCCTAAATTACTTTCAATCTTCTTAATAATATCTAAATAATATTATTTCTATTAATTTTCCCATAATAAGTCATTTATTTGATTTTTATAACAATAATTTAGTATTCATAACATATTTGGGTAGTCAACTGACAGTTGATTTGTTTTATGGCGGGAATGTGTCAAAAAAGGGAGGAAAATCATTTTCTAACGATAAAATTGTGAACTTGTAATAAGGACGTTGCACTGCCAAAAATACAGACTTGAGTGTGAATTATAGTTCGTGTTTAATTGTATAAACCCTGCCTGCTACTGAATAATACTAAGCATTAAAGTTACAAATAGTTACTTTATACTTAATTGTTAATACGTAGCTACCTATACTCCATTTATAAAAATAACGGTTATCACCCATTCGTTATATAGGTATAAACGTATAATACACTTCGTTATTTCACGATAAATACAAACCTATGTAATCTATTTACCATTTACATTAAAAAATAACTCTAAAGTGCAGTATTTCAACAATATTACACAATAACTTCCGTTATTTTACCGTTATTTTTCTGATGCTATATACACTCGAGAGCAATGAATCCGGGTCACTTATAGAATGTTAAAAATCTCGGAAACTAAAAATGATAGGTTAATGCAATAAATTGTATTTAATAGACAATGTAATACTCCTTAAATGAAAGTAAAAAAAATATGAGTCACCATACATTTTACTAACACAAAATTACATAAAGAAAAAAACTGCTGATCTCTCCTTAAAACAAAAATAGGAAACATGAAATTTTTGAACTTTATTACGATTTTCTTGAATTTTAATACTTCGTATTGCCTCCTCGTGCTTCCATTACTGCGTTTACGCGGTTTGGCATGCTGTACACCAAGTTCCTTATACGATTTTGGGGAATATTCTCCCATTCCTCTGTGAGAGCAATTTTGAGCTCACGAAGCGTGATTGGGGGAGGGTTTCGTTGTTTTACGCATCTGCCTAGCTCGTCCCAAGCATGCTCGATCGGGTTGATATCCGGGCTGCGCGCTGGCCACTCCATACGAGTAATGTTCATCTCTTGAAGGTAGTCATTCACAATCCTGCCTGTATGAGGTCGGGCATTGTCATGCATAAATATAGCATCCTCACCTAAATTGACCATAAATGGACCAACGTGATCATTGAGGATTTCTTCCACATATCTTACGCTAGTTAAAGAGCCGTTTTCTATGATCACCAGCTCTGTGCGACTTTCAGAAGAAATTCCGGCCCACACAAGTACAGACCCACCACCGTAGGCTACTTTTTCTTCGATGCATGCTTGCTTGAATCTTTCCCCTGGTCTTCGATACACTCTGTGTCTTCCATCGTGCTTGTAGAGCATACATTTTGATTCGTCGGAGAACATAACTTTTGACCAATCTTCAATACTCCAATTTACGTGGCTCTGGGCATATCTTAGTCTTGAAATACGATGCCCACGCTCCAGTTTAGGGCCGTTTGCAGGTCTAAGGGGTTTTAAGTTAGATTCAGCAAGCCGACGTCTTACTGTCCATGCACTTGGGTTACTTCCTCCGAGGCGTCGAAACTGATTTGTGAGTTCAGTTCCTGTGAGAAAGCGATTTCGAAGCATGGTGTTCACCAAGTATCGGTCTTCTCGTGCTGTGGTACACCTGGTTCTGCCCGTTCCTGGTCTGCGTAGGTTAGAACCAGTTCCTTCGTAACGTCGGAGAACTCTTTGTACTGTTGACAGCGACACACCGACAGTCCTGGCTGTATCGCGCTGACTCCGGCCGGTTTCCAGCATTGTAAGTATTCTGGTGCATTCTTCAGGCGTAAGCGACATAATTTCAGCTTGAATAATGAATATAGAGCACTATCAACATGGTTTATGTACCCACATAAATGACAGATTACAAACAAAAGCAAAACCAAATGCTTTAATTTCGTAGTTCCATCTTCGAAAGTGGCCCTTTTTCAAATTTGATTTTTTTATGATATAACTTTACAATAACTAAGAAGTTTTAATAACTTCATTTAAGGAGTATTGCATTGTCTATTAAATACAATTTATTGCATTAACCTAGCATTTTTAGTTTCCGAGATTTTTAGGATTCTTCAAGTGACCCGGATTCATTGCTCTCGAGTGTAGTTGATGGAGGTCTGGAGGATATACCTATAGGTACGACCTATACATAGAAGTAAACTCGTTATATATTTGCATAAAACATGTTATACAAAGGTGTTACACGAGTTAAGGATAAGATCATACATGTATTTGCTTAAGACTAAACCATGCAAAATGATTAACACAACTTATGTTAAGTCGTTCGTTTAGAATAAACGTAATAAATATTATATTGTATCATTTAATAGCTTCTAGAGTACCTATGATAAAACAGCGTGCCCCATCTGCATACCGGTCAAGTGATATTAATTATGGTATAGAAATTAATTAATTCCAACTCTAACAAGGGCAATTAATCTTTACCCTGGCGCCGCGTTTAATACCAACTCGTATTAACGCCTTTGTTCGTCGGTAATGAATAGTCGAATATAGCTAGGAATTTTAAAATCAATCTCTTAATCAAAATGGTCTTTTATCTCCTTCTTCCCCTCATTTGAAAGCTGGTAATTTACCAGCTTTAGCAGCAAAGGTAAGGTTTGTAAAGATTTAGCAGCAAAGGGGTTTGTAAAGATGTGTCTAGAGTCTAGACCTGGCGAATGCGCCGCTCGCGAGCCGCTTGCGAACTGCGCGCGTGCATTTCATGTTCGTACGCAGCCCCAGCGCCGTCCGCGCGCCGCTCGCGCAATCTACGCGCCGTACTCGAGAGGCGCAGGAGGTGCGGGCGTGGCGCCCGCGCTGCACCTCCACTGCTATCTGTCTTATTTTATAAAACGGAACCTGCCACCAACGTCTTGTTTTTCCTTTTAGTTTTTGTCAGTAATAAAATAGCCGATGCTGCAGCAATTATGCTAACCGCGGCAGTCGTATGGTCCGACATCTTCGTAAGCAAATTCACAACTGAGGCTCATAGTTCAAACGCGAAAGAAGCTAGCTATGTGTGCACGAGCTGCGCGGGCGCTGCACGCGCGCCCCACTCGAGCCTTGCCGGAGTTGCACTAGAGTGGCGCACCAAACGTAGTTACAGCCTACGTTTGGTGCGCCGCGCCGCTCTAGTGCAACTATACGCACGCGAGCAACACGCGCGCAGTTCGCAAGCAGCTCGCGAGTGGCGCATTCGCCAGGTCTGGACGCACCTTAGGAAAGGATTATTCACGGAGCATTGAATCGTTTCATGCATTGTGTTCCTTTATACTAGAAGTACATAATACCCTTTCATTGGTTTCATTTTGGCAGTTCAACGACATTCATTGCGTTCTTTACGTTGTTGAGCAGACAAATTTTTCGAACATATCAAGCAATGGAATTAGCAATATCCTTCAAAATGTTTCAGATTGTCGTCACGCGAAAACAATCGCTAAGACACATGCGCTACGCGCAAATTAAGTATGGGAGCAACTAAGCCTCTAACAGAAAATTGGTCAACAAAAACTACCTTGATGTATCCTTTTATTTATTGAAAAAGGAAAGAAGTTTAACTATAAAATTCGATCAGTAAAGTAAAACGTGCCCGCTCTACGTCGGAGACTCCGAGCCACTCGCAGCCAGCGCCTGTATAAATCGCGCCCAAGAGACACGGCCGGGTTAACTTTCACGTCTTTTCTTTTCATTCTCGAGAAGACATTCTGTAACTGACAAGTCTTTTACATGCCTTCTAAACATTTAAATAAAACGGTTTAAGTGACCGACTGACTGACATACCACGCACATAATGTACGTAATAAAATAAATCAATGAAGACGGAAACATGAGAAGTTTTTTTTTCTGATTATGAAGAAATGCACTGATAAAGTAATATTTGAAGAAAAAGACCGAGAAGAAATCCAACGGGGGGTTTTAAGGATGTGAACCAAGGCACAGGTTTCCCTAATGTTTTCCTTAGTGACTGGCTTTCCTATATTACGTATAGGTACAGCGCCCCGCGGTTCACCCGCATAAGTTTTGATCCCGTGGTAATATCGGTATAAAAAGTGTAAATCCTGGTTATAAACTATCTGTGTGCCAAATTTCATCCAAATCCGTTAAGGAGTTTTTGCGTGAGAGAGTAACCAACATTCATCCATTCATCCTCACACACTTTCGCGTTTATAATATTAGTAGGATGTGTTATATAGGAAGCCTACTAAGGAAAACCTTTGTCACAATTAGAAATTGCAGCATCAGCGTGTTTATCAGTGCATAACAATGACAGGGTATGCTCGTGGGCGATCAGCCGCAAGCGCCGCAGTAATCCATTCGGCTCAGTCTAACTGACATTATTAGCAAACCGCATGTGGCTGCCACGGCTCAATCAGAGTGCGTGAACATGTGTGTCAGTTAGGGATATCGATTGTGCTTTGTTTTTATAACGAGATTTGTTGGTAATTATTGTAATTTGGGAGATTATAGGAGAAGCTCGTGGTTCAATAATAACAGTCACACGGGTCGATCGAAACCTTCGTTCGTGGATGGGTGACCATCGATAACATATCAAGACCCGGCCGTGCCTAAAGCATGTTGACTCGTTGGTTCCGGATGTCATTTCTCGATTTTTTGACAGTCGTTACGGGTAGAAAGAAGTCTGAAAGTCTGACAACCAGTCCTACCAAGGGGTATCGTATTACCTAGTGACTGGGTCGTAGAGGTTAGAAGCTATCGCTCCATGTAAAATACTGGTATTCAGCTGCATTCGGCAAGTCTGATCCCAACACAGGGAAAAAGCTAGGCAGACTAATTGAATTTGGGAGATTATAATTTGCTTGGTTTACCCCTTGCAAAGGTAAACATAAGTAAAAATTTTAATTTGAAACCCTGCGATGGTAATATTTTGGTACAGGAACACCCGACAGATATGTTTCCAGCTTAAAACTTTTAACTTAAGTGTTTTGAAGCACATGTCTGCCTTAAAAGCTAAATTGTATATAGTGAAGCGGCTCGTTTAGAGACAACAGCCACTTAGAGAAAAGGGTTAAACCAGAAAAGATATGCAGTTTTACAAAGTTAAAAGCATACAGCTTTTCAGTGAGGTAAAGGTAAGGGGTCAAGGACAGCTCAACATTGGTAAGCGCTCATTAGCAAGCACACCAGTTCCTTAATGAATCCTATATGAAGCTATCAATTTCTTGTTTTAAGTGAGAGTAATTCACAAGTTGACAGTTCTTTCCTGGCTATTGGCTGGCTATATAAGTACTTCCTACTGAGAGCCTGTGATTTTCGGCACAGTATAGAGAACAATAAAATCTTATCACTCGTGTAATGACTGAGAATGATCGCAAGAGAATAAGCAACAGTAACTCACCAATGCTAGGAGAGTACTTAGATGAACTTGATAAATGAGGGATAAAGTTGAACGCATCAAAAGACTCGCTAAATGGTTCATCTTTTCAGCATGGAATGATCTTTTTTATTTACCAAAGTCGTGCCTATGAGGTAGGCTTCCAGTCTAACTGGATGCAGCTGAATACCAGCCACCACCATTTTCCATGGAGCGACTGCTTATCTGACCTCCACAACCCAATTACTGGGTTACACAATATCCTTTGGTAAGACTGGTTAAATTAAATATTAGATATTATTAATGAATAACTTTAATTTGACTTTAATTTAATTTATCTGCGTTAGCAAAGCCAAAGCAGATACCTATTTCGAAGTCTATATTCAGCAGTAGATGTACAATGCATATAAAATTTGAGTATGCCAGAATTGCTCAAATATACACGAATGACACATTAAAAGGCGTTAATAACTCACACATTAATTGTTACTATTAATAGGCGTTAAACGCTGGTCGTTTATGCGACATATCACGTGATAAAAGTCCTCTTATAAATACACCAGGTGATGCCCGCGACTTCATCTGCGTTTGTTTTGCATTTTAATCAGGACGAAAAGTAGCCTACGTCTGTCTGTCTTTCATAAAGGCCGGTACAGTGGTACAGGTGAAGGGATGAGTAGCACTAACTGATGGGGTCCGCTAGGGTCGATGCCTGCCAGGGTCGCGGGTAGTTCAAAAGAGTTACCGTGGCCCCAGGCACATGCAACTAAAGGAACACGGGTGGGTTTCAGTCAGTAAAAGCCCTCCCACTCCGCGCAGAACGGGAGAAGATTTTTGATGACACGCAAAAAAAAAGGGGCGAGGTATTGAAAAGGTAACAGAAAGATAGAGTTACTTTCTAATATTCCATATGGATACGTACATAACTTCTTTAGTCAAGGGATAACTAGTGCGACCGCTGAGGTTTGATCCCTACATCGGACAAAGCTTTATTATTTTGTTTACTGAAGGAAACTCTCAGTACCGGCAAACCACGGGTGTACTATATATGTATATCTGCCCACTCCTTCGAGGTATACAAGCGTGATGTTACATAAATTAACGGTCTTATTAAGAGTTGGCACCCACTCTCACAGCTTATCGTAACCCGAGACAGGAGACGACGAGACAGGTAGCTTACGATAACCCCTATCGTAAGCTACCTGTAGCTTACGATGACCCCTATCGTAAGCTACCTCGCTGTCAAATTGGATAATTACAAAATTATCAGTTGCATCTCGATGTTTACTTTATTTCATGTATGTTGGAGAGAGAATAATAAACGCCAAGGTTTAGTTTTGAAACTAAACCATCTTAAGAGAAATGCAAAATCTTTCAAAACTTGGTTCAAGATTAAAATGAGAGATAAGTACAAGTTTCCGTTTGCACTTCATTGAACAAACTGTTCGATCACCACACTCAACAAATCCAATTGTCCTTGCTCATTCTTGCAAACTTCTACATAATTGAGGAGCCTACCCAGCCTACCCCATTGACAATAGATTAAGTACATGATTACCCAATACAAAGCCGCTACCCATCGGTAATCACGGTATAATTCACAAAATGACCGCTCTTTCCAATGTTTGCTGTAGTATCAAGAAATTACTGTTTATGCATCATTTTTGTAATTTCCCTTTGTGGGTGGAATTAAATAGAGTGGTGAGCTCATGTCATTATGGCTGCATAAATAATGAAATAATGTTTTATTACTTTTGTTATAGCAGCCGTTTTTATAGTGGGGAAATTCTCATGGAGACCCCATCTGGTTATGTTGGAAGTCTACTGATTTTTGTATAGAATCAAGTTCTTCTAAGTGCACAGACAGCTGTGCTGCTGGGGAGGTTGTTGCGCCACTTCTGCTTCCTAGCTAAACTAAAGCACTAGGAAATGGTGTTTTGAGGACTGTCTTATGTAATTTTGACGTTCGAAAAGTGCTAATTCTCAGCCTAGTTTGAATAAATTCAAACTAACTAAACTTTCTTTTGATTCAACACTTTTGGTGTTTCTTCTGCTGCCATGTGTAAAGTGTATTAAGATTTCACCGTTTCAATTAGTTTCAACGCCCTGATTGGAATTAGATAGTTGTTAATTAGAACACTATGATCATACGTATGTCTGTACAGTGTACAGAACTACAGAGCTTGTTGCTAATCTGTGTTGATAATTACTATAATTAGTTCAACTAGAGATTATGCGGAACAGCGGAAGGCGGAGTGTTGTGATACAATATGAGAGATCCATATCCAGATTCTCCAGTAATGTTCCTTCTCTGGTATGCTAAGTTGATTAAATTGATTTAATATAATATGATCTAATAGACAAGAGAGCGTTACCCATTAAAGTGTTTTGTGAAATAAATAGATTTCATAATTTTTTTTGCTTGTAGTTCGCTTTACGTATTAACAGTTCATAATAATTGAAGTACATAACTCTAGGTAGATAGTAATATGTATGCTAAAAACCTAATCAAAATCCAATCATTTCTCTATAAAAAGTGAAACCCCTTTTATGAACGTTGAATTAAAATATATGCCGGGTAGCCGGCAATCCGCGAGGCTATTCCATGGGGTTCCTCGATACAATAGATGGGGTAAGATAACGCTGCAATGCCCCTTAGGGCTCTCAATGCCCGGCTTTATGGGGTTACCTCATAGGCGAGTCCCATTGAATCGGTTACGGCGAGTGCTTTGAATATAAAGCGAATATCTGCGATTTTTCCGAATTGGTACAAATCTATAACAAGTAGGTACTTACTTGTATATTATTATGTATAAATATTACTCTTCTAACTAAGTATGACATTGTCGTCAGCAGCCCGAAAGTCTGACAGTCAGTCTTACCAAGGAGTTTCTTATTACCCAGTAACTGAGTTGTGGAGGTCAGATAGGCGCCACGTAAAATACTGGTACTCAGCTTCATCCGGTTAGACTGGAAGCCGACCCCAACATAGTTGAGAAAAGGCAAAGCAGATGATGATATGATTACTGAAGGATTTCCTGTTTATTTTCTTATCCGCAGGCGCTGTTTTCGCTGCGGCGACCGAGAGCTTGGCGGGAATATTATCATGAAGATATTGACCCATAGTTTTGAAACTATGAAAGTATGAATGGTTATTTTTTTAATACGTAACCTGAATATGATAAAAAATCAGGAAATACCGACGATGATTAAAAAGCGTTTACCTACATCAAAATATTTATAGCGATAAATATTTTAAACATTTCGTTTGCTTTGTAGGAATTTAGTATTTTATCAGCACCAGCATATACCTAATTAGTATTTAACGCTTAACTACCTCATATTTTGGTCATGTGCATTTTGACATTATATTCGTAGAATATACTAAATTTATTTTGTGTATACCCGGAAAAAGATAAACTGATTATGTTAGCCTTATTTGTACGGAAAGTAAACTGCATTATAAAATGATTTATATGGTAGAGGTTAATTAAAACCTAAGTTATGGTAGAGGTTAATTAAAACCTAAAGTTTATCGTTTATGATGAATTTTCCATACAATTCATCATAAACGATAAACTGAATCTATACATCATCAGGTCAACTGGCTGATTAGGGAAGAAAATCCTGAATATTTCTGGTTTTTCACAAAAATTGAGAATAAAATAAACAATCTATTTAGAATAGTTACTATTCTAAAATAATATGAATAGCGACCTTGAGAATACCGATAACATCCTTCGCGAATCTCTGAATTGTGCTACGAAGCCCCGTAGCCCGTAGCCTGGTGCTACGACTACGAGCGCCGTAGCTCGTAGCCTATGCTACGATTGCCTAGATGGCTAGATGGGGAATGCTCGCAATTTATTGCACTCGGCCGACCCGCCTGTTGGTGGCACTTATTTTTAACCCCCGACGCAAAAATGACGGGGTGTTATAAGTTTGATAATTTAATATTCATGTTTTATAATGTTCGTAAATTGAAAAAAATAATAACTTTCACAGCACAATAAGTACAGACGAATGTAACGCCCTAAGTACTTATTTAGATTATGTAAAAATATGTAAGTAGCACACAATCGTGAAAATGTTGTAACTTGCAGCTGAGCTTTTATGTAACCGGCCTCACAAGAGAAACAAGAGCAAACTGGTGCCGCTTACAGAACTACCGGCTGCAATACGTACGTTACAACGCGCTAATAAATCAATGGGTACGTTACCATGAGTGAGGATGTTGATGGTCTCGTTGTGGAAGTAGAACAGGCTGCCGACGCAACCGGCCCAGCTCTGCAGCGGGCGGTAGCCGGTGAGCACGTAGGGGTTGAACTGCAGGTGCTGCGGCATGTCGCGCCAGTGCAGCAGCTGCCGGGCAGGGCCGGCGTCGGTGCCGCCCCGGGCCTCCGCGGCTCTCTCACCCGCCACTTCTCCTCCACGCTCCTCATTATCACAGATACGCTCTAACGACTTTTTCCTCTTTTTAGGTCCTTTCCCGTTCACTTCTTGAATTGACATATCGAACATTTTTGTACATGTATCAGGTACGCTCTGTACGTCTCTCATAACAGCGTGCTAGCGCGTGTCGCTGGAGGCTGCGAGTCGGCTCCGTGCGGCGCGTTGTGTGCCCGCATGGCCAGCGTCAGCGGAGCGGAGGAGCGCGGAGTTTGTACAAATATCACAGTTACAGCATTAGTGTGGAGCGTGGAGCTCGCGGACGCTGGCGGTGCTAGTTTTCTGTTATTCTCCGGTGGGCGTGCGGCTCGCGGCGCCGCGGCGGTGCGCGGCGGGTCGTGGGCTCAGAGGGCGGGCGCAGCGCGCGCGACTGGCCGGGCGCGCCGTCTCCCCGGTCGCTCGCCGAGCCGCGCCGCCCGCGCCCCGCACTTTTGCGCACTGCGCAAACCCGATCAGCTGATTCCCGCCAGAAGGTCGGGCCCTCGGCTTACTTCCTTTCCTCGCACTTTCACTCAGTCTCTACCAGAATTCTCTCTTGCTCATGGAAGCTTACAGGCTCTATTGTTTCCCGATAGATAGTATCTATATTTTCAAATTTTTAGTAAAGGGAATTGGTTTTATTTAAGATATTTAAAATTTGTAATATTTATTATTGTGACACGATATAATACATTTTGACATATTACAAAAATGATTGACAGGCGAGTCGCAGCAGGTCGTTATATTTTTGAATAAAGAAGTTTCTATTGGTGTTTTCACAGCACCGACGAATTTATCCTAATGACAAACACGTCACCTGTGACTGACTTAACCTCGTAATATGACCATCTTCTCTGTAATGAATATACGAGTATAATTATGTACATGACCCATTTGCTGGAACTGGAATGTCCAAAGTTTCAATTTACCTGCATCTTTGAGGATATGAACACCCTTTATTATTTATGTTCACACGATAAAACATGTACAGACGCCAGCACATCAAGCTACTACAATCTGTCAAATTTCTTTAATAGATTTCCAACTTTATCGCTAAAGCATTAAGGTTCAAGGTGGATTGGGAAAATTTGACAGTTTCGGGTAGCTTGACCTGCTGGCGTCTGCACATAGGGAAACGACTATTATTAGTATTTGTTCTTTTTACTTTGCAATTGTTAAGTCCTATACCTAATGAAATCAAGGACTTCACTAACTCCAACAGAGATTGCTAGAGCCCTTGAGATGAGGATAAATATCCTGATCTACAGAATTCTTCGTCAACCTGTTTCAACAATGTATCGTAATGTAGGTATTACGATACATTGTTCCAACTATTATTCAGGGAGACCAAGGCGATTGAGAGAGCCACAAATGAACCTGAGGAAGTTCACGATGTAACAGTAAGTGAGCATACGGTATTATGAAGATTGCAAAAAGCTGGTTTTGCTTCGTTCGCGCCTGCCTAGGCTCCAAAACTATTACGTAACACACTAAACATCACTCTGAATCATTTTGAAGGATGTTGCTAATCCATTGCTTCATATGATCGGTAAATTGGTCTGCTCGTCAATGTAAATAACGCAATGAATATTATTGTTGAACTGTCAAAATTAAAGCCATTATTGCTACTGTTAGTAGGTATGTTACGCAACTACCGAAAGCGCCCAAATGCACCCCCCTTAACATAAAATGGCCAAGGTTAACTTTACTTTAGTTATAGACAAATAAGGTACACCTACAACTACTAGACAGTCATAGTTTCGCATTCCGCCGTGCAGCCTCATCAATTTTATCATTTAAATTAAGTTGAGGTGTTACAGAGGTGTTTACGGCTCCGAACTTGATGATCTGATGATCTATGGAGGAAGTCTGATTGCAGATTGCTATAAAAGAATAATTATAGAATTATCGTAAACAAAAGATTAACCTCATCATGCCTAGACTGGTTAAAATATAAAGGAAACACTCGACGTTAATGGGTATATTTTTACTTTAACTTAACTTCAAATATCAAGAATGTATAGCTGGACAAGGATCTTTTGATGTGTGGCCGAAACCGAAGCTAAAGCCGCCATCTTGTTTCTCCAATACATTTCACAACACAATTTTTCACACAAATGTTTCAGGATAACACGGGGAGGGGTGGAGGGCAGAGCTGTTAACCCGAGAATATAAGTAGGTAACAACTTTATTTTAAAATAAGCATGTAAGTAATATACATAGTATCAGAACTAAAGCGTCTGACATCGACCTCTGGATTGAAATTCTGGATTCTTCCGGACCCTAAATCCCCTTCCCCGACTACGGCCCTAAAAAGCACAAGGACCAAGGCACAGGACCAACGACTGTAATGTATATTATAATTGTATAGTGCCACACACAAGCTTAACTGACACGGTGGGACCCGTTGGCTTTATTTCTTGCTCTTGCAGCAGTAACTTCTGTCCATACCTACTACTAATATGTTACTCTAGATAGGAAAAAAATATTATTATTTATTTATTTTTGTTATTTTCGGCCGTCAGCACCGCGCTGTGGTTGTTTCCGGACCGATCAGCCGTTTGTGGCATTGTAGTCTATGCCGCCCAAGCACATAACATTAAATTACTATTAAGTACTAAGGTTCCGTTGTTTCCCTTTGGTACCGCTACAAAAACCGCGCGGAATAAGTGTACGCCAAACGAACCTTGTAGCGGTTTACCTCTGATTTTGCATTGACACTGTCAAAATCCAGGTGATCTTTATAAAGAGCTTATTATAGTGCTACAATATCTTTTGACGCTTGAATAGGGTTAACACGGTGGCGCTGTTGGTACACATTTCTGAAATGGTTTTGCGAAATATATTAAAAAACAAGATGGTGGCGTTAGTTCCGATTTTGGCAGCTCGCTAAAAGATCATTGTACACCTGCGTTGCAATAAAGTTGCTTATAGGTTGCTGCCAGAGTTATAAAATAACTGTAAATTAGCGGTACGGCATGGAATTAGTAAGTACCATATAGTATAGCTTTATGTGCTACTTCATGGCTCCTTGGTGACTGACATTACGTTTTAACCGCAATATACTTAGAATAGCTAATTTCAGAACTAAAAAAAAGTAAATAAAAATAAACTTTATTTATTGTGAACGGAGCAAAACTATAACATACTAAACTTATGAACGCATTGTAAACTTTGTTAAGTTGGTAGAACGTATTTCTTTCATAACTTATTGTAGACAACACCACTAGATGGCGGTAGTGTTACAACTTCCTTTAGAATGAAAACTTTTTTGTTCTTTTATTATAAATATTTTCTTAAAACTTGTGCTATAAAATATTTTTTTAGATTAAAATGATTTTAATTTTTAATATATCATTTTATTAAACTCTATGTAGTTGATAGAGTTTTTAAATATTATTCTTGATACGGAAGAGAAACTTGAGTTACGATTTTACGCCATCGCGTTGCGTTCAACCAACCAACCAACAAGCATCTGTCGCTGTCTTGGATTCGGATCGATGTTCGGGCCTTTATTGCGAAGAAGCATACTTCAAGGTTCAGCATCGCGAACTTGGAATTGTCTAACTAATTTCACTCAACTACTTTGGTGTAAATTGAAATATTTACGTGAACTGAGGGTAAGTTGAAATGGATGTGATTTATTATCAACGCGTATTTAGGGCTCCAGCGGAGTCGTAGAGAAACCAACATGGCGCCAGCATGTAAAATGTAAATAACTTGTGACATTTATTGTAATGTCTACCTAGGCAAGTTAGCTATTTGAACTATTGTTTCGTATACACAGTCTTGTAGTGATATCTACTTAGGTTGCAATTTTCATTATTTTGGGCACTGGGCACCGTTTTTCGCAAAGTTATTGCAGACACGATAGATACGTGATAAACTACCTAGTTGCAGGCATCGCAGCTGCGGTAAAATTGGCAAACTAGTATTCTGGAGTCAAGCATTAGTTTAGCCAGTCTATAAATAAACCTAAAACATTGTTATTATCGATAATCTTAGAGACATTGGTGATTTTATTTCAAGGCTACAGTAATCAATCAATACCAAAATTATGTTCAGAATTAATAGGATTGGTTGCAATATTTCTAATAAGTAAGTGTATGAAGATGCTTCTTTACCTTTAAATTATCTAGCATTTAGACCATGTTTATTGGAATAGTATTTAAGCAGATAAATAATAGGCAAAACAATACCTATCATGTTATCGCTCATATCACAAAATTGTCTTTAATTGGCATACTGCTTTTCTCGCCCTTGTTTAGACTTAATTTGGGCTGTTTGAAAATGACTAAATACATCAGTTCAGGCTGCAAGAAACTTGACCAGCTCTGACATGACCCAGAGAGCTTTGATTTCAGAATTCTATGTCTTGTTCTATTCTACAATTACTTAAATTGCTTATATTCAAAGTGCATGCCAGTGTGAAGTTATAAATTTCCACTACGCACCTTGACTTATTGTCAATGGTTAAAAAAGTTTATGTTTTTCAGCTTAAACCTCTCGGATACGAGTATTTGGTATCTGTGTTATGGTAAGTGGAAGTACAAATGTACTTTCCTAAAGTATGTGACTGCCAAAAATAATATCACATTTATTCGTTAAGAGCTATATTATTTTTGACAGACACTCATTGTTCAGCATGTTTGGTTTATAATTGGAATGGCTTGATGCAATATTAAACAAAACTTTTCAGGGATCTACTATGAAGGAATATTTTTCTAGTTTATTAGAGACACTTGCATCTAGTAGCTTCATCATCATCAATCCTATACCCTGTTCATTAGGTAAACCATTTTTTGACAGATGGAACTAGTGATTGTAGTAACACACAATACATTGATTGATACACATACAGTATTATAATGTCTGTTAAAAGCCATAAATAAGATATAGCAGTTTATATATTTATTTTATTACACATTTTGGGGTTTATTCAACAATGACAATGATGATTAACAATGACTAAAGTTAAGTAACGTTTAAACATCAAAAATGTATGGTTAAACAGTCGCTAATCACTGCTTAACTTTATGCAATGTTTATGAATAAAGGGGCTTAAAGTTAACTTTTACTTAATCTGTAATAGGTATGTTGTAAGACAGCTGTCAAAAAATGGTAAACCTAATGGACAGGGTGTAGTTTGCAATTCTTTCATGGTAGATGCTTTTCTAACTGATTGTTTTTAATTAATGTGTACTACTGATGATAAGACCCAATGTTATCACACCTTATATTCACTGGTCTTCCATGAAACTCATTTGAATGTTCCTTTGTCATCATTATGATCATATCAATATGTTGGGATATCAACAGACATATATAATTGTATCCATTTAACCTGCCATAATTAAAATGAACATTTAATAGTGAGCAAACCTTTCTTAATAAAAAACATCATAATTATATCAATTACAATAGTGTGAGAACCAATAGTTTGTAGGTCAAGCTGGGAATACCTGTAAAGAATATTAAAAACATCTTTCATAAAGATTCAGATGGACTACAAATACAATATTGTAAAAGTTTTTCATTCCAATTTTTTTTTAAGACCTAATTTGCCTGAAATAATACAATAACATTTAAATACTTATATCTGACTATTACTTTGCCATGTAGGCTGTCAATAAAGAATTATTTTACAGTACTATATGTATACTCATTAATAAACTAAATATAACTTAAATTAAAGACAATAATTTTCCTATACTTAACAATATTTAAACATAAATATTATTATGTAGAATAATCTTAAGTAAGTACTTGTAACAAGTGTGTAATATCTTGTTGTTAATTACCAATTGATTAGCAACAATAGGTATCTGCTTACACAGCAAACAGCAACAGCCATGCTTATGGTACAAGCACCCATTAGTATACCAGCTGCCAGTAATCAGTAATGTTAACATTTTTAGCTTGGCAGTCCACAGCTTGCTATTCCTATAATTGCTGATCTGCCTATGAACATATTTTGAAAGAAATTATAATATGCTGGAAATGCTAATATTTCTACTTCTCTGGAAGAGTTTTTACATGATGAGGAGGAAGCATGTTGTTCACCTGACGGGGCTAGTATGACCAGAGCGAGCCACATACATGCAATCATGCATACACACAATTTTTAAAATCGTAACAGAAACATTACTTAAAAACTAACTATTACATAACATCTGTCATACTGGTGACGTTGGTTCACTCCTCGGTGTGCTGGACACATATAATGGTGGTGTGTCCTGTTTCCAGATGCCGCGCACCCGTAGGAAGCACTACTCGTCGCACTCCAGGTCGCGCTCCAGGTCGTACGAGGCGAAGCGTCGCCGCCTCGACGACGGCTCCACTGAAGGATCCTACAGGAAGCGGAGCCGCAGCCGGGGGGGAGGAGACAGAGAAAGGTCAGTTGAATAAAACATTGATTTTTACTTGTAATAGGTATAAAATAATTGATGGCACTTGAAGGTTTAGAATGATGAATCTGTATGGGAATACTCAAACACTTACTTAGCTAATTCAAAGCTTCAATCAGTCATTTGTTATGACTTGACTCGTCTTTAAATAACAATATACTTGCCTTGATTTATTATTTGGTTATTTACCTGCTGTTGTTCGAATCAATGTCATTGTAATGGTGTACATGACTGAGTCTAAGTCAACAGTCAGATATTTTTCAACCTGTAAAATGATATAACAATAATTATACACTAATTTATGCATATTATTAAACCATTTTACACAACTATCTTGTAGTGTCGAATATAATGTTGGCAACCAGCTGTGGCCTTGTTGATCATTTAGTTGGATATTTCTGGAGTTTCTCATTCAAGTACACTTTAAATTCATCATCTCTCTAGAGATTTAACTAAGCAAAGCATATTGCTCTCAATTGAGGCAATATTATGCATTGCGGTTCCTACTTGTCTGCCATGTTGTCAACACATCACAGTAAATATGATGTGATTTGATGATGATAATATTATCTTGACAGTGGAACTGTGCACTGCAAATTATTCACCCATGATAATATGCAAGTGTCACTAAAATAATAATTTTACAAATAACTTCCAAAGATTCTAATATTATTAAAAAAAACCTGTCTGGGTTTTAAAATGTGCGCATAATTTTATTCTAGATTCTATAAAGAAACGAATCTCGTATTTTTTCGAGATTCGTTTTGTAAATAAATGGACTTGATAATTACCTAACTTCCTCATGTTAATTTCATTTTATTGTTAATGAAACAAAATAAAAAAAATGTATTGTAATAACAAGTAGTCATAGTGCCGTGCAAATGTCACTAAAATAGTCATTTTGCAAATAACTCCAAAGATTCTTATTATTTATAAAAAATCTGATCTACCTGGAGTTTAAAAATGTGCACATATTATACTAATGTATTTTTTAAAAGAGCTATTAAAAAATTTAGATTTGTTATGTAAATAAATGGATTTGAAAATTACCTAACTTCCTCATGTTAAATGAATTGGTCAATGAAATAAAAAAATATGTATAATAATAACAAGTAGTCTTAGTGCCGATTTTTTCTAACTGGACAGATAACCATAATTTTTGTGATAATAATGTAACCAAAAATCGTTGTTTGTGTTCACTTTATCAGATAAATTAATCTGATACAAATAAATTTTATCTAGAAACAGGGGCTTAGATCTTTGCCGAACGTCGTTTTTTTTTTTCTTATAACAAAGCTGGATTTTATCTTTAACATATATACCACTTAGTTTTTAATTAAGAAGGACTATCGTAAAAATAACTGTATACAGAATTTTGATCGGCTTGCTGGTAGAGGCCATTTTAATCTTTGTTAGTAGCGACATCTTTTGGTCGAGCACAATTTCTGTTAGCGTTCACTTTTCCTTGGTCTCTTCAGTTGCTCGCTACTCCCTACTAGATGGCGCTAACTGTATCATAAATTGTTATGAAGTATATTTTACTTCGCTTGTTACTTTGTTTGGGTAAAATTAAGTAGAATATTGCTATTGGTTTTTAATATTCAAAATGAAATGTAGGGTTTTACAGAATTTCACTAATTTGCTGTGTCCTATGGAATTTCGTACATTTGGCATTCTCGTGATACACAACAGTCAGTTTACATGCAAGTTTCTGCATTTTGCTGGTTTTCCTGTTTTTCAGTTTTGTATGAAGGATAATCCACTGAAAAAAATACGTATTATTAATTGAGTTAATGGTCGTTGTACTTTTAAAGAAACCGTTTTCCTTGTGGGTTTAATAATGCGCAGTCAGTTTGGAATTTAGACTAATAATAAATACCACCGCTAGAACTTTTTGCTAGTTATTTCCTTGTCTTAATACTATGTTAGTTTCGGTAGTTATACCAGATTCTGGCGAATGATCTGTGCTGATAACTTGGGCTTATGAAACTAGTATTGTTTGTATTTGGCTAACCCATCTTTTGTGGCCAATTTTAATGAAAGCTCAGCACCAATTTTAGCTGAAATGGTTATTGTCAGTTAGGATTCATGACCAGAAAGTTCTGAATCGAATCAAATAGGAAACAAGTACCAATTGGCCACTGAATTTGGCACATCTATCTATATATATAAAATTCAAAGTTCTGACTGACTGACAGACATCAACGCACAGCCTAAACCGTTGTTCCTATAGACATGAAATTTGGAGGGTGCATTCTTCGTGAAGGGTAGGTTCCATCCACTTAGAAAGGGTTTTTCGAAATTCCACCCTACCCACCTAAGAGGGTGAAATGGCGGAATTTTGTTTGTATGAAAAATCTTATTCCTTGAGTTAATAAACTTGAAACTTGGCACGAATACTTATCTAAGTAAATTATGAAGTTGGGCATTTTATGTTTTACTAAACTACCCCCTTATAAGGGGATTGGGGGGTTTCAAAGTTTGTATGGAAGAATTTTAGCGCGCGGTCCGATTTACTCGAAACTCAGTATTTATACCTAAAATTTAAAGGAAAGAATAGTGTGTATCAGGGTTTTTCGAAAATCTACCCCTGACGGCCTGAAAAGGGGTAGTCAATTTTACAAGGGAGGATTTTACAGCGTGGCTTGATTAACTCGAAAATTGGTATAAATAATGTTTGAATCAAGTTATGAACACAACCCAAATGATTTTTCAAAATTCCACCCCTGTGGTGGTGAAAAGCGGGTATACAGTTTATATGAAAAATATTATTAGTTAGGTTAATAATCTTGGAAATTGGCATGAATACTCGCCTAAGTAAGCAATAAAGTTTATCATTATTAGTTTTTCAAAACTACCCCTCAATAGGGATATAGGGGTGTTAAAGTTTGTGTGGAAGAATTTGAACGCGTGGTCCGATTAACTCGAAACTCAGTGTACTGTGTGTGTAGGTGTACTTAAGACTAAAAATAAATAATAACTCGTAGGTATGAGGGTTTATTGAAAATCTACGCCTAACGAGGTGAAAAGGGGTAGTTAATTTTACAGAAGATGATTATAATGCGTGGCTTGATTAACTCGAAAACGGGTATAAATAATCTTTTGAATCAAATTATGGAAATTTGTTTTTTAAATTCTACCCCTGTGGGGTGAAAAGACGGGATACAATTAATATGAAAAACCTTTTTCCTTTGGTTAATAAACTTGATACTTGGCAATATTTGCCTTAGTAATTAATACAGAGGTAAGAAAAAAATTGTGAAACCCCTCGGACGGATTAACTCGAAACTCGGTAGGTACTAATACTTAAAACTAAAAAGTATAGAATTTAAGGGTTTTTCAAAAATCGTCTCTTACCGGAGTAGAAAAGGGTAATAAAGTTTAAGGGGTGGATTTTACTGCTTGCTTCCATTAACTCGAAAATGGGTACTTAGATAATCTTTAAGTCTACAATGGGAACGTACATACCAAACGCTTTTTTAAAAACAAAGCCTGGCGTGGTAAAACGGGACGACAAGGTTTATTTAGAAAATCTTATTCATTAGATCTATAAACTTTAAAATTAACCCGAATAAAATAAATAAATGATAAAGATCGTAAACATACATCTTCGATATTTTTAGAGTAAAGTATACGCGGACGAAGTCGCGGGCAAAGTGCTATACTATATATATTATTATAAATGCTGTCTGTATGTTGCATTTTCACACCTAAACCACTGAACGGATTTAGATAATATTTGGTAAAGAGATAGATAGCATCCTGGGGAAGGACATATTTTTTATCCTGCTAGCACGTTTCCGTGGAATAATTTCCGACATCCACGCGGGCGAAGCCGCGGGCAGAAGCTAGTTGAATATGAAATCAAAGAATATTTAATCATATTATAATATCATCATCTGCCTAGCCTTTTCCCAATTATGTTGGGGTCGGCTTCCAGTCTAGCCGGATGCAGCTGAATACCAGTATTTTACATGAAGCTACTGCCTATCTGACCTCCACAACCCAGTTACTGGGTAATACGATACCCCTTGGTAAGACTGGTTGTCAGACTTTAGGGCTACTGACGACCCGTAACGACTGTCAAAGATCCACGACTGACAACCGGGACCAAGGGCTTAACGTGCTTTCCGAGGCACGGAGGGGTCTTGGGATGTGAAAATAGTCACCCATCCACGGACCAACCCCGGCAAGCGAAGCTTAACCTGATCGATCGACCCGTGCGGCTGTTATTACTTAGCCACAAGCCTCTCATCATCAATCAATCATATTATAATATCCAGGCAAATTATTATGGTTTACTTACTGAACAAGTTGCATACAAGCCTGGATACAAAATCAACATGGCAGCTTTAGCCAAACCGACGCTACAGCTTACTTATTACGGTGTTGTGTGGACTCGTGTCGCTTGTGCGGTCATTACGCGTAACTCTCTATCATTACCTGTTTCCAATCTGGTCCAACGTTGAAGCTAGCAATATCGTGAGATGAATAGCAGGAAACTGAACTGTACGTACCGTTTTTACCTGATTACGGGTGTAATTTTAAACCAGCTCAATTTTTCATAGATATCCTGATCTAGTTATTATTTGTTTGCCTTACTGATGTTCAGTCATTAAAATAATACTTAATAATAACTAGCCCGTATTGTCCTACTGCAGGACAAAGGGCTCCTTTTTCTACTCAGCTCAATCCTGAGTCAATATAATACTTAAACCACATAAATATCCCTTCTCCCAGTAGAACTATCTTTACTTAATCCTTGACGATATATATGAGGTGTACTAACACTCAGCAATTATAATACTGTTGCGAAACCGTATATCGTGCCGATAGATTGGAAGGTGTAGGTATTGTGCACAGTGGGCTTAGATTCTGCCTCTTACTTATATGTAAAGGAAAGACGGTAAGGATACGTATATTCGAATGTATTATAAGATGGTATTGAGCGAACCTAACGGTTTCTCAAGGTACGGGTTAGTGTACGGTATCTGCAGATTAGGGCGCGCTGTCGGGGCATAAGTCATATTGTGGGGAGTCGTGCCAGGTGAATGAATCGACCCCGCTCCCAACCACTACTGCTCCTTACGGGACCGCGCGCTTATGTAATTCTAATTGCTATCTACGATCTTGTGGAATTTCCTTTCGAATCTGAAATGATGTTCACACAAATCTTGATAGTATCTTGAAAAAAGGTAAAATAAAACTCATCCTATTTAAAAGTTTTAGATAATATTTTAAAATAATTACTAAAAAAAAAAAACTGCAGGTTATAAATAGCAGGGTTCGCTAATATATGTATACATCAATTGATATTTATTGTCAAAACTAGAAATTTAGCAGATTCAAAGATTCCCTCCGAACACTTGACAAAACACTACAACTTATGTTACCTTTCCCAAAGTGGCAATCTATTCCATAAGTTTTGGGGATTCACCATATATCGTGCAAGTTGATTAAGTAAGAAGTATATCAAAGACTCAATTTTTTTGTTAGTTTTATAATAAAAACGTTAAATAATCAAAGATAAACTTTTTCTATAGCTACATCAGTTACATCATACATAAACCACTTACTTACTGAATTAAAATTGCATCTTTTTTTATACACGATATACTGGGCTTCCCAGGATGTCGACGACAAGCCGGAATCGGGTAATATGAACAGTTATCAGAAAAATATAAAAAATAGCAATTATTTTAAAATATTACAAGTTTTTAAACGATAAAAGATCACTGTCATAATGTTCAGTTAAAATAATGATTCGCGAACAGCCATCCATGTCTTTGTTCTTGTTGTCAGCATAAATAAGAAATTATCTCGCCATTGCAATCTTGTTTCTTTATGTGTACAGAGATCATCCGAAGCGTCTGACTCAAGACCGCTCCGAAATTTATGTAGACGTGGCTTTACAACGATAAATAAGTAATTTTACAGAGTTACCATAAAAAATTGTCTGTGTATGTGCAATATCGAGTTTGGCCGATCTCTTTCTTGGCGCTCGTCAAGAGGTGCCAATCAATTACTGCATGATTAAGTATGTGGTTCTTGTTGTACAAATTGGCAGCGTAACCGATGGTACTGCTGTCACACGTGGCTGATTAACGTAACGGCCTTCCATGTGTGTCATTTCGTGGGAACGCACTTGACTTTTATTTTCCTCTTTTCTTCATTTGGCCACGCTAACATTGACATTCGTTTACCCTATTGACCAAGATTTACGTGCGAATTTGTTCTTATTCGATTTAATGAAGGGTTTTTCCATATTATTTTGCGCATGTATTGACATGTAATAAAACCCTTTATTTATAATCTTTTCTGTACAATAAAAAAATTACTCAAAAAACACTTGCTCTGGTCTCTTGCAAAACTGTTGTATTGTGATATGTACCAGATTATACAATAGCGAATTGATTATGAATTATTTATGAGATGGTGGACATAAAAAAAATATTCACTGTAAATGTCTTCATTGGACTGATTGAATTAATATAAAATTGCAAATGCAGTCGGCTCTGACCGCTGCAAGCATTGCGCCGGAATCCAGTTCTGTTTTTTACGTTCTGGTAGCGTGTAGTTTTTTCATGCATTTTGGAACCGTCCAGTGTGTTGTACATTCTCAATGCCAATCTTAATAGCAGGTTCTAGTAGTGAAGTAACCTGAATTTCAGCCCTAAATAGATGTGGATGGCACTTTGTTTGCTGCATAACCTACCCTGCAAAATATTTTAAACTTATTACTGGCAAATAGCATTCATACTCTTCAAATATTGTGTATCAATACAAATTCACACGATATTTGTATGTTAAATTGTAAATAAAACTGCTATCCTAAGATGATGAATAGGTAAGAACATGATGAGCTCCAGCACTACATTGTTGAATGTTTACTTGTTCATCACGTTTGCAGTTTATAAACTTGACTATTGAACTGGTCATTGTAATGAATTCATACTTATACCTAGTTACTAAGGTAAATTGAGTTAATGTTACAGACATTGCACTTACAAGTTACATTTGTCCAAGAGGCCAGTGAACCCTGTCCAAGTGTTCCGGATTTAAGAGCTTAACATAATAACGAATTGAACACGAAGGACTATAAATTGATATTTTGCACAAAGGGCCGGCGACAGTAATTGCTGGTTTGTCGGCAAATTGCGCATGTACGTGTTGTGAAAATGATTTCTTTAATCGCACGCCTGACTCTGACTCAAGGATACTACGGCTAATGCCAAACTGTAATTTGCAACAATCAGCACCTTCGTATACATCGAATAATCACAACCTAATGAATAACCGTCGCACGATATTTTTTATTCTCGATGGTACGATAATGCTGATGTACTTACATGACTGTACGTGTCGATATGTTTTCATTTTCTTGTCTTTTGCAACGATTGTATGCCAAGGACCTCTGAAAGGTCGTTTACTAAAACGGTAATCTTTATTTTATCTGTGAGCAAATAATGTTTTATTTTGGTTTCCACTAAATGAAACCACGTCATCTCTTTGATTTCATTTGTAAATTCCTAACTGCATTGCGCATAAGAGCATCAATGTTTTTTGACTCATTGTAACGTAAAACAGATCTGTATTGCTATTGTTTTTGAAACAGTAAGAAGATTGCCAAACGAGGAAGCTTCCAAACGGCATTGTTATTTAGTGAAAAGTGCAACATCTCGTAAGCAACGGCCGGCGGATTGCGTCCATGGCGAGCACCAATTGTCGCAAGAGCTGGTGTTTCGTGTATAATTCAGGTGACAAATGTTGGCAAGGCGCGCGGGGTGGGGGCGAGAGGCGTTGTTCTTGACACAGTAAAACTAGAAGTGCAGTAGGTAGGTGCAGCTGCGGCCCACGCTGAGCTTTTTGCAAGCTGCTAATACGACTATCCACAACCGGTCTCTTGAGCTTTAAATGTGCTGCATTCTTGCCGTTCAGTAGTTTGTATTTTGTAAAGACAAAGCCGAATATGCGTAATATACAAACGTACCATTTTAAGTATATCGAGTTGCAAAAACTGATCATTTATAAAGTGTACAGACAGCTCATTAGTCAGTGAGTAATGTTACCACTAACCAGCCCTGTAAAGTTCCTTTAAATGCACGATGATAACGGAGTGCACGTATTTACCTGAGCAATGAACCGGAAACTTATTTAAATAATAGGATAGAAGTGAACGCGACTTCAATAATACCGTATTTAGTATTAGGATTTAAGCGTCGAATATAGCAATTTATAATATTTTTGATTTCACCGCGTTCCCGGCTCAGTACGGCACGCGGTGCGCGAGATTTATCTGGCGTGATCTGCGTAGATCTCGGCCAAGAAACGCTTTCCATGTCGCGAGGCGGAACGCCGCCGCCCGCCGCTGCGATTTATGCCTCGTATCGCCACGTCCGATATAATCCGATTGGGGATTTATGCCACTTGCCTGTTGCCCGTTCGTTACTCCGCACCTTCGACTTCCTAGCCACTCATTTTATTACTATGCGTTTATGGTCGATACATTTTTTGCACGCTTCAACTCGAAGATCACGAACTCTTAATGATCAGTGTCTGAATCGGTGGCGGAAAAAACTATTGTTACTTCCTCAATAGGATACCTCCACGCTGTCGCATCATTTTTTTGACAAATGCAAGGTAATATTCATTAAAGAAAATTATTTCCTTGCTAACGTATTGGATTATGATGGCGAGGTCGCATCTCATCATATCCTGTTAATTTAACAATAGCTCACCGAACCGCGCATCGGCCTTGCGTCGTCTTTGCTGTGCGAGGGCTTTATCAGGGTCTTCTCCAACACGGCGCCGTTACGTCTATTCTTTTACGACGGAAATTATGAGCAGTATATCATTTCGTCAATTAGTTTTTGGCATTGATCCAAAATTTATATTCTAGTAAACAAAAACACTACGTATACACATATACACATGTTTATTGTGCTCCTCTCACCACGCAATCTGGAGGATCAGGAGACAAAATAAATTTTGCCTCTCTATCTGTCAAAATCTTACTATATTCATAGCACTCCTCATCACATAACAAGACAAACGATTTACTTATCTTTTTTATTTTTTATTATGGCTATTTTCAAACTTCCCCCTGGAGAATAATATCGTAGCAGTCCTACAATATTAAAACTTTAAGTGCATAGCAATTATCAAGTCGCTTTGAAAGCCTTCAACGCAACATAACACCTCATCCATACGTATAGTCATCATTGTGGCTCGTTCCACACAAGCCACATCTTCATAAGGCCGGTCATTTATTCCGGCTGGAGCTGTCTTCGACTCTATTGTACGAGGAACGAGCACATGTGACGGAATCAACGACCGTTTAGTGAGAGCTCGGCGATTTATTACGCCAGTGAAATGTATCTTTGTCTGAGTAAAATTAAACTAGCCATTCGGAACATACTTTTCTATTATTAGATTACACATGTTGCCAAATTGGAAATTGATTGAGACTTCGGTCGACTGATTGCTTATAAGAAAATACCATGTGTTACATCTGCGTGGTTATAAAATAAAAAACATTCGTATGAAAGGCCAGGCCGTGGTCATAAATACAGATCGTTATAAACAATATTTGAACCAGCAAAGCGATCGCGTCGTTTATTAGTCGTTGAATTCTATAAATCACTCATCTTGGGCCCTACTTGGATAGTTTGTAAATCATTCGTACGATAGCTACGACTATATATTATATCCAAGTCCATGTTTGTAACAACAAACGTTATTCGATTGACATGGTATTATAATGATCGCTATGACGGACATCAGACCCCGTTATACCCATTAAAGCGTAAAAAAGATGTCCTTTCGTTAAAAGTTGACCACAGAACGTAGAGTGATGCGTGGTGGTCATCGCAACGGTCAATACTTACGAACAATGATACCATTGTCACGTCCGCGGAAATCGGCCGGATAGGCAGGAGTTTAACGCTCTTTTCAATCGGTTTGGAGAAAATTGCGCACACGACGCCGCCAACCATGTTGCCGGCTAAACGTTCATTATGGTGACATAACGACTTATAAGCTCTGGTGAATAGACATTACCTAATAGACAGGAAAATCTGTCCGTGGCTGGCTGCCTAGTGGCTACTTATTGGTTACGCGATTTGTTTATGCAATTACCACACAATAATATTTACCAAATTCATTACTCCTTAGCAATAATAAGCAATCATGTTGTAGAAAATAATACGAGTAGCTCCGCCGATTGGTAGAAAGAGTGCTTATATCCTAGTGCGCACGAGTTGGGTCGTTGAAGAAATGCACAATCTGCACCGTGACACGGTACCTGGTCGTGGCTGGTTGCGAAGGAGCCGTTAGTCGCGTTTAGGTGCGGACAGGAGCGCGGGCCAGCCGGTGCGGGATCGATTAGTGAACCGGTCCCCACAGTACGTTGACTCCCGAGGGCCACTGTCTGTGCCTGCGGACGCGAATTATGCACCTCTCGCCATTGCGGCACTCCCCCCCCCCCATTACCCCAAACACGTAGGCTATTGTACATAGCACTCGGTTACGAAGAATTCTCTAGTGATGCCTTAGTCTATTTCTTAAGCAGTTATGCCCAGGTATTAGTAGTCTTCATGAGCCAAATCATTTCCTGAAAATAAAGATAAGTGGATGGAATGACGCTTGGAGGTCTTTTTCCTTGACGAAGACTAGTTGATTGAAGGTGCAGTAAACCACAACTAGTTTCACTCCATGGATGTCGGGTTGTGCCGGTGTCTCGTTGTTTTTAACTACACTTGTCCGCTTTTGCGTAATTGCTGGCAGGTGCGCCGGCGCAGCTCTGTCGTTTGAGACAATTATTGGAAATCGCGTACCTTTTTTCGCCCATGCACACCGGTTTAATGCAATGCACCACAACGAAACAACCCCGGATGCTGGAGAAATCGGATTCGGTAAAACAATTATTATCAAAATAAAGAAAGAATTAATAACGCAGACATACATTACAAAGTAAAATAAGGTAGGTTCTGAGGTCTCATATACACCAAAAGACAACAATGTCTTTAAAAACATTCTGACATGCCTACTCGCTCCTGCAAGAGCGCATATTGGTACAAATTATGAGAATGTTTACTACCTACCATTGTTATTGAAAATCCAAGAACAGGATACGAGTAATGAATGTCACATTATTGACAGCAATCATTTATTGTTTAGCTGGTACCAAGTAAACTGGTGAAGAGTAAACAAGAAGTAGTCGGTCCTGATTAAAAGTGATAAAGCTGTCTGACATCGTCCTGGTAGTGTGAGGGCCTAGCGGGGAGCCGGGGTGCGGGGGGCGCCTCCGGGCGTCGAACCCGCGTGGGTCGGGGGTCAGCGGCGCGACACGCGTTCATTAGTGCATTCGTGCGCCCGCGCAGCCCTCCCTGCTGTACATGTTACAATATGTGCACTTGCATGCCAGTTTGCATTTCTTAGAACATTGACACGCGACTCCTCCACTATCTTTGTTCAAGCCACCCGGAACGTGAGGTATCTCGTTGCGTATGCCTCCTTAAACATATGTCGTCTTAGACAATGACCGAGTGTCTGTTATTATTCACATAAAGGTCGTTCGGCTGATGTTGACGAAGGTCCCATCACGGAAGCCGTAAATTTTTATTTTCCGTCCTGTCCAAATTCAAGCAATATTAAAAGCTGTAAAACGTCGAATATTTTCATAAATAGTGTCCTTTGATATGTTTACTTTTGCTTTAATGTGCAATTTACGAACCCGGCCCGGTTAATTCGTCATTTCTTTGTCGAGTACGCACCTATTGTTGAATTAAAGGTTTTGCGAGGACATTGCGCTTCTCAGGGCCAACGCGAAGTTTATTGTGGTTTTATGTTTTCCGTAGAATTCGTACTCACTTAGGCCTTTGTCACTAAATAAACGTAGCTATTCACTCAGTACTTGCTCTTTTAATGTCTACCCGTTCGCCTACACTAGATAAGTTTAATTTTAAACTTTCCATTTCATTTTACAATAATATGTAAGTATAGAAGACTTATTTTGACTGGCGACCATAATAATGAAAGTTGGGAGTATTTGTCAGAATGGGTCCGTGCTTTTGCAAATTGTTATTGAGCTCATTTAACTAATTCGTAGAGGTAGACATATGCAATGAATTGTATGAGTCAATCGAGAAAGTAAACCAGTAAGCATTGTTCCGAGTGGATGCGCGTTGTACTGAGTGCGTGGGCACAGGCAGCGGCGCGAATTAAAGCAGCTCTCTATTCATTACTCATCGTTATTGCTATCGCCATTTTGGAAGACGAAAGCGAGTGTAGGCTTTAACTCATGTTCTACGAAGCTTACTAATTAATTTATTTTGAGATAAAAGGGTGCTTTTTTATATATTCCCACCACGGTCACTAGTCACTCCACATGAGTGGCTTTTCATAAATTGATTCACGCTCGACGAACGCTTATTTGAGCGTACTGAAGCTTCTAACTTTAATAGTCGTGCATTTATAGACATGTGCGAGGCATTGAAAAACAGATATGGTTCGTTTGCAAGAATTAACTATGTATTCAAACTCACATAGTTTATTCCTAGAAAGAAAAGCTGCAATACCAGTTTAGCCATAAATAGCATTACGTTAACTGAAATATTTTTGACCTTTTACAACACCTACGGGTTGGAAAGAAGTGATGAAAGATGTTAAGGCTAAAAGCTGTTTTATAATTAATTAAGTATACGGTATACAGAAATAACGTAATCCAAGTAGGAACTATATTGGATGAGAACGAGTTAGGTAGGGTTTTTTGGAGAGCGGGTGGCAGGAAATCGCGACTTTAACCCAACCATATCCCAACGGCTTCTAAAACAACAAAAGCGTTGAAGCCCCTGTTTTCAATTGCATCGTTGCGTGTCGGTCCAGGATAGAAGGGTACAAATGTGCATTGTGCAGTCACCTAGAAACATGAATATAGTCACATGACTGATTACTTGCTTGGTGCACTATAATATTTTAAGTAATACATGGAGACAACTCCGTCTAAGTAAAATTAAAGTACCTAATTACATTTATGAACGTAGACCAAGCACAAGGAGTGTTTGTTAAGTACCCGAAGGCCTATTCTCGTAATTAGAAACGTTGAAATTCAAGTCGCAAACTCATCTCAGCGACAATCTATGCCAAAACTTGTCAAAAATTTGGATCTTAGATGCCAAAACTTGTCAAATTATTTGGGTAAATTAAAGGCGTTTTTGACAGATTGTGATTGAGATTAGAATCCAAACGTTCTTAAAAATACGAGAATTGGTACTTGTTGAGAGGCCTACACTGTCCTCTCATACCTATTAACACTGTAATATGAATTCATTGTAAATTATTTTAGAAATTGTACTCATTGACTTGACGGCTCTTCGCCATAGGAAACTACCAATTGAAACCGTGCACCTAGCTTCTGAGTTCTGACATTTTCACAAGTGCCCATGTTCAAGTGAAAAAAAGTGTGTGAGTTTTAGGTTACTTACCTACAAGTGGAGTTCTGTAGTTCCTGACTACTCCCATAGAAAAAGGCGTGAGTTTATTATATACTAGAATCAAGCATATCTAGTATAATGTATCGGAAAGTGATTAGATTCCTACGAACGCGACAGTGTAAGAAACAAAGGTGTTTACTTTTACTAATATACACAAAAAGTATAATAATGTGATTGTTCATTGTGGCAGACGAGTCTCGTAGAAAGTATCCGGCGCGTGCAAGAACTGAAGAACGGTAATTTAGACCGTATTGTTATATCTTTACTGTTAATAATTATTAGCACTGCTACCACTATGCGCGAAATTAGCTATCCATTATGTTGAACGTATTTTGATCTAGTTTTCTTGTAGAGATCGCAACATTTGTAATATCTTTCACAAAATTGGCTATGATCTAACAATATTTTATTGTTTGTTTAGTGTAGGTACCTAACTGAACAGTGGGCATTATACAAGGTTTATTATCAAGTAAGAGATCTACTTGGACAGACAACTTGCTATGCAGAAGAAATAACGCTTCGTATTTATAAACGTAATGTAATTGCAATTTAAATTATGTATTTATGAACTTCAATAAATAATATAGTTCTCAGTCTAAATTTTACCATTAATATTGACTTTCTTATGTCGATATGTAGGTACCTTTATGGTTTAAATAATATTTCTACTCGTGTTAACCTGTAACTTGCCTTAGGGTTATGATACCTATGATTAGCCGAAATGAATAAAGTTAGATATAATATTGCTTGGCAATTAAAAGTGATGCTGCTTGGTTCATATTATTTTGCAGTAAATAATAACATAACTAGCAGTAAAGTAACAATTAAACTTAAATTTGTATTTTTATGCTGTCAGATTTACTGTAAATATTGGGATGAAGTTAATTAATTTGAAACGCCCGCGACGATTTCCCCAACCACAGACAAGAGCTGTTCGCCTTCGATTCCAATCGTAAAATTACAGGTTGAAGTTAATTTCCTTATGTTTTGATGATTGCTGGAAAGTGGCAGGAGATCCATTCCAAAAGTTGTAATATTTAACGTACTTATAAAAAATAAATGGTCATTATTTTCAAGAATAAAAAAGTGGTCATGTAACTTCACTAATTATATAAAACTAAACAAGCCAGAATAAATTTTAACGCCTTCTGTCTCGTTTAAACGATAATCTAAATCCAAGCCATATTACATACGTATAAGTACCATCATTACTTTTTAGCATAGGAATCCAAAAGAGCCTTTCTCTCTCAAAATAACTAACCGTGACATCTTTTCACTTTCGCCATTACTGTGTCAATCAGATTCTGAAACAATTTGCAGTTAGCAGATACTAATTAGCTTAATTTTATAACAAATTAGGAGTTGCACCGTCTAGTCGTATTCGCGTTGGACTTTTCTTTCTAATACACAAAACCTGTATTTTGTGGGACCGAGCCCTGGCGGCTGGCGGCAGACTGTGGGCGTTCAGTGAAAGCTTTCAATGTAAGCTTGTTTATATTTGTTAATTAAAAACATTAGTTAATAAACTCTCCATTTCGTAGAATACTAATTAATTTTTAATAGCCTGCTGTCGCAATTATATGTTTATGTCAATTTTATTGTAATATCAATTTAATTACCGACATAATGTATTTTAATATACATAATAATAAAGACAAAGCATGATAGGCACGACGGGTAATCAAGAATTAACGTTAACGGTTCGGGTAATTCAATGTTGAAATCTGTTACAACGAAGAGAGTCCGATAACGAATCTCCATTGTATTCATATGAGCTCCAATCGATTTGAATGTACCAAATAAATATGCGCATGTTTGTTAAATTTTACAAAATCCGTTATGTTTGAGCTTCATGGAACTCATAGGACCTACATAATGCTTTATTGTCTCGCCACGGGACGCGTGGGTGATAACTCGTTCTACAGTATATAGGTCAAATACAGTACCCACAATTACATAGATAATATTATTAATTTGTCGTAATGGAATTGTTTCAAAACTTACCAACAGCGATTGTACACACACATGACCTAAAATACACATGTTTTTGTACAATGGTGAAGAGAAGACTGGCATAATGAGTTCACAAGACGTTTTTGAATGTAATGCGATATGAAAAGATGTAGGATATTAGAGCAAGTGCGAACCTAGACCAACTACAGTTAGTTAGCTTTAGCTTCGGTTCTGACTCAGCATCGGTAAATGATCACGTTAACCCGAATTGTCAAGAGCACTTACGTATTGTCTTCAATAGCTTTATTTACTCTGATTGAAATGTATCCGTTCTTACTCGGTGTGAGTGCCCGACTGTGGGTCCCTGTAGGCAAGTAGCACCAATTATATTAGTAGCACGAATCATTGGAAGATATAAGCTATCGAGGAGCGTTTTCTTGAGCCATGACATTGACCGTCGGCATCGCATGCAAACAAAGCACATAGGAAAAACATACGACGGTCGTCTTTGAATATTTAATGTACAGCGTGCGGATATTTTGCATCATAATATGTAGCTTTATTGGTAATTTATTCAATGCAATGTGGTTGTGCTTATACGTGGTAAGTTTGTTCGTTAAGCTGGTTTACTACAGGTAGGCACATATAAAGATAGACCGTGACGATTCATCGTCGATTATGCAAATCAAATCATTTATTTCCTTTTTCGTAGGAAATAAAAATGCTTATTGTAAACAACGCTGCCGATGCACTCATCACGGTATTTACACGGATTACAATCAGCATCAGGTGCGGGTCACGATTACGGAAGTTCGATACATATTTGAATCATTTTCGTCAAGGACGGACTGGAAGCCGGCGTGTGTACGTACTTATTAAGTGCCAGATAAGATTCCTCGCTGTACAACAGTGAACATAATGACAGGGGACCTTGTCGTGCATCGATATCGGCTATCCTAAAGGGAAGACAAGTAGGTAAACAAGGTTTCCGTTTAAGGATTGGCAATGCATCGGCCGCCCACGTATTGTTCAGATATTGACGGAGGCGTCGCACTAAAACATTGCAAACGATCATTCGGTAATTCGTTCGTTCACGGAAGTATTTAACAGCCAGTCGTTCCATGTAAATCGGTTTACTTTTAAGTCATAACTTATGTGGGAATATAAAATACTCGTACCGCTCGTGATATGTAGGTCCAACCAGCATGTACCAGTGTATTAAAATGTTTGCCATTTAACTATACAAAAAACGGCGGCAATCTTTTGAGGAATTAGCGTTTTATGGACATGTACAAGTTTTTTATTCCAATAAGATTGGTCTACGACTCCACGATATCTGTTCATATGATCCAACATTTTAAAGCTCGACTTTAAGATTTTTATTGTGCCAATACATTCATCAGAAGCTATCTACAACATAACTTACCATGAATAACGAAGTAGGCGGATAGTTGTCAGAATCCTGACAAATCTTTTTCGGAGAAAGTTTTAGCCTGGCAACTTGGTCTGTCGTTGAATTGAATGACGAAAACTTTTCACTTTCATCAATTAGCGAGCAACACAAAGGTGTCAGATGTCCTGAGATGAACTCTGTTAATTATTGCCATTTCTCCATTAAGTTCATCTCGATAAGGTCATCTCTAATACATCAGAATGCGGGCGTGGGTGATATTATTTCCTCAGTGGGGCGCGCTGAGCTCGGAAAGCTTAATGTTTGGTTTACGCAATCAGATATTCGCATCTCGCGTAAACTTTGATCACTTTTGTTTTCAAACGTCTTCCGAGCTTTGCCGTGGCCCACTCTCGGCGACCTTGATTGTTATCCACCCGCGCCGCTGCACATTGTCTGCAGTCGTTTGTCATGTGACGTGACATGATTTCCCTTTTATCAAACGAAATACATAAATTAATAAGTGAAAGTTTCCTTTAGCCAGCTGCAACTATGAAAATTTATTACAAGTCTTTTAAAGCAATTGACGTGTCGGAAAGTAAAGTCAATCGTTTAACCTTCTTCTCGACAAAATACACTCTTCCGCGTTTCGAATACTACGAAGTAATGTTTTATCGTGTGTGAGTCACGCGGTTCAGGTGCTAATGATGACGAGTTAATTTAATGCCAAGTTGTCTGCAGCACCTAGGGCAATGCTACCGTTGTAGGGCAATCAACGCCAGGGAATTCCATTGCATTTACTCACGAAACATTTCAAAGAATCTAAAGAATGGTTATTCATAAACAACATACTGTGCGTATAACACAGAAATATTATAAATGAACAAAAAATTACGATGAAGGTCTTGTAAACTATCCAAACCAATGTAATACAAGGTGCGTTTGAAATCAGAAATATAACTTAAAGCGGCCAAACAGCCATAGGTTTTTGAAAAGTACCTGAAGACCTCAAGAGAGAAGAGATCCTGGTTGATAACTTAAAAACTTCTGTTCTTCAGCTTAGTTTTGGAATGAAGTAGGAAAATAAATTTCGATTCTAAGCATTTGGCTAGAGTAGGTTTATATTGTCATAATAAGACGTCAACTTTTACATGCTTCTATCATCTTTTGCGTTATTTTCAAAAGGAATTACGTACCGTACATGCTGGAAACAAAAATCGGAAAACCATTGCAAAATATCGAACACCCTAACTCTTAGCCAATTTCCGACGTATGATTGATAGATCACGCGTTTCTTATTGGAAAGTTTTCCCCTAATCGGAATCGGGTATAACCACCCACATGTGGATCATTTCTACGAGGCAGTACAATTGCCGTCTCCTTTCTAATCGCACATCACAAGTGTGACGGTGGCCCCGAATACAAATTATGGGAACAAGCAATTTCTTGTATGAAGGATGGCGACCGACGGTAATGTGGCTGGCGACACCTACGCGCCTCCACTTCGAAGAACCAACTGTACGACGAGCTGACTTTCTGCCCCAATTACACGTGTCTCCATGCTGGTACTTACCAGCACGTGGGCATTGCAACTTTCATGACTCTTCGATCTTAGCCGTTGTTGTTATAAAAGTCAAACAATAAAAGAGACGTCTTATATCCTAACCCAAGAGGTTTTTCCAGACTCACAACACCATAAATGCCGTAATTATGCAGATGACACATCTGTCATAATTTTCTTCTTAAACCAGTTTTTTTTTTCAAGTTTGGCATTGGTTAACGTATCTATTGGTTAATTTCTTACCTCGATCAGTGGTTTGTTTTGTTTATTTTTGTCTGGGCCGAAGGTTGTACCAAATGCGTGAGTCACAAACGTGTACAGGATCTTTGTTGTGCTTCCGAGAAGCTCAACGGGTACGTCTTTGTGGGAAAGGTGTTTTAATGCAGGTCGACGGACTGATTTCTCCTGTCCTGCTTACCGGACGATATAAAACTAAAAAATAATTAAGTCTGTCTCTCTCTCTCGCCGAGTTAGATTCTGTTTTATTCATGGTCCTTAATTTGAAACGTCTGATGCTATTCCCACGTTCTATTTTTTATTTGTTTGTAGTTGTTAATGATTAAATAGTGTCCGATTATGGTGATTGACAACGCATTTCATTGCATTAAACGAGTCCCCTTTTATTGTTTGGGCTTTCCCTATGTAGTCCATGCTTAACATAAGTGCATATTCGTTCTAAACTGATGTAAGCAATATCTAACTTTGGAATTACCAAAAACCACATTGTTCAAAGGGCTAATACAATTTAAATCCCTAATTGGACATACACATGACATACAGTTGACGCATTTCATATCAAGCGTTGTTTATAATTAGCCTTAGTAACTAATATTAAATGTACTTTTGTTTTCCTTGTGCGCAGTGATTTAACCTGAACACATAATAACCATACTATTACTAACTAACCTACCGGAAAATTTTGCTACTGAACATCATAAATGGCACAAAAACCTGTGTTGACCGATATACGAGTACTTAATTGAAAGATGACGAATCAATAGCAAGTAATGTTCGGTTATACCTGGTTAGTTGTTTGACCCCAATGATTAATGAGGACCGTTACTTTTGACTCAGTTCTATTGCGTTCTTTTTTGAAATACTTGTGTCATGTAATGTAGGTCCGCTCAGTAACCATCACTGAGATTCGAGATTTATCTCGAAACGACTCTTGTCAGAGGTAGTAATGGATTATAATAACGTTTTTAATCGCTCGCTTAGACACGCAACAATAATCAAGCAGTGGCGTTGAATCCCATAGCTCCAGGAAGTCTATTTATGGTCAGTATTTTGATATGTAATTTAGATTGGTGTTTGTCGGATTCAAACTCGTGCCTGGTAGATCAGGTTTCCGCCATAGCACCATTTATGGTGTCGGATTAATTCGCCGTGGTCATTGCTAGCATCGCAGCACTTAAAAACGCTCGACTAATACACATGTTCACGGATTGTTTCGTGTGAGCACTGAGCACTAACCACAGGGATGGTAAAGCTCATCGACCTTACCTTTTACGGTGTAAAGTGGCTTTTAGTGTCGACACCCGGTGCGTGACTTATGCGGTTTCATTTCCATACACGTTAATCATCACCAGAAATGCGGAAATCTTAATTTTATTAACTCTGGAAGGTTCAATGTCTAGAAATCAGTTTAAACCAATTGACACCAATTGGCAATCAACAGGGAGCTTCTTACGCTGAGGCCATACTGAGAAAAAGTGACATCGTCTTGCGCTTGGCGGCAGCGGCCGATTTTTCTTTCGTTAGTTAGTCTAGCCGGCCTAGTAATGAACCATTTGGGTCATTGGACCTCGCCGTTTGTCGGCTACTCGCCGCCGCCTCCGGTGCCATTATTTTTTGCCGCCATTTACGTGCCACCAATTGTATCTATAGAGTGACGCGGTCGCCTACTATCGCAGGTCGAACAGTGTTTTTGCTGATGACGAGTGTATGTAAATACGTGCCATCAATTTCGCATGTTTTTACCTTCTCATATGTAACGGAGATTGTTTGATTGAGGGCTTGTACAAAGAATCTTTGTGTAGGATGTAAGGTACCTAACGGTGTGTTACAAAAAGAATCTCGGCAATTACGGTGAAAAGTATTGATTAGGTATCGCAGAAAATTATAAAGTGTATTTGTCAGCTAATAATAATATGAAGAACTAATTACCTAAAAGTGTTAGGTACCTATTGATTAGAGCTGATTCCTTTTCGATAACATTTCTGGTGAAACATCAAATTCCGGATATTCAGTAAAGTAACCTACCTGCTAAGAATCTGAAAATTTATAATATGTTTTTCATGTTCCTATTCAAATATTTCATATTTTATTATAACATGATACATGGTTAGGCGCTATAATGTCGCCGGACTATAATAATGACACTATTTCAGCAGCTGCACTATTTACAGTATGCGATAAAGGTCAGGCAAATGTTGCAAAGCTTTAAAGCCCTAAGGGGAATGAAATCATACAAGCGCATAATCGTTGGCAGTGACACACATCACCACTGAATAAGCAATAATGTTCCAGTCTAGGCCATGTTTGTTTCACACATAAATAAATATTAAACGGACCGTGTCACAATATTATACATGTACATAAAAAGTAAGTTCACTATATTATATTCGTGCTTTTAGGGTAAGCAAATCATGAGGCATAATACAACCTGCCAGGGTCGCGGGTTGTTCGAAAGAGTTACCGTGGCCCCTGGCACAGGCAACTTGAGGAACACGGGTGGGTTTTAGTCGACAAAAGTCTGGCATGGCTCCCGCTCCGGCCAGAGCGGGAGAAGTTATTTGATGATTTCCCAGTTTCCCATCCAAAAAAGGCATAATATCCATCCAAAAAATTGTGCGCTCCGCGAAAATGTTGTTGGCATCACAACCTCTCACAGCCACAAGGAAACCAGACTCAGATCAATTTTATTTACTCTCTCGAACAACATGTTCTCTGAATTTATGTTTCTTAGTAACAAAACGTAGGCAGTAATAATTTACGTTCAAGTCTCGACAGGCTATTAATTCAATTTGTTTTCAATATCGACTCGCCTCAACTTTCACCCATATTCGGCAACCTGGAAGATTGCTTCTTATTGTTAATCGCCGCAAAATTGCAATACAGTATATTTTCTTCTCTTTGTATTCAGTCTTAGAGCTGGTATTTGTGGGAGTACGGTGTAAACACCATCCCGTGTTTTTATTGATTGTGAATTTCCATTCATGATAACATGTAAAGGTACGAAATCCAAAGTAGCAATGGATAAGGTCAGACATTATCTAATAATAATTAATTATACAAATCGCCTTGTTATCTAATACTTTATAACTTTCCAGTTTCAACTATTTGGTTTTGCTACGACTTTATTTAACATGAAAAATATATTGAATGACACAATACAAAACAGTTATAAACTATTATTTTCCTTGATTCTTTTCCATCGTCACGTCCACCATTATCTATTATAGGTATTGGGTAGGTAATGTGGAATTTAAAAAAATACAGATTTGACTATATCGGTAGGTAGGTAGTGGCGTATTATTAAAATCGTTACTTAAAAGAAAATGTCTTATAAATATCACTAATTTACACTTGCCACTACATAGGCCGATGTTGGCTCTACCGCTACCCTTGTCGTTGACTTGATTCGAACACAGTAAAAAAAATGAGGTAAAATATTATTGTCAGTGAAAGTTAAGTACATAAAAATATTTTTTTTATTGGTCACTTGGTTAAGTGTACCTACCGGCTGTAGCCATTCATTATTTTTAATTCCTGAAGCAGCTAGGATCTAGTTTTATTTGAAATGTTTTCCATTACTTATATTTTACATTCATAATATACTTAATTATTTATTAAAGGTAGTGAGTAGGTATCATATCAAGAATGTACGAGTTATAATTTTTCACAGTGGCCCAAATACATAATAATGTTCTGTTAAAATGAAGTTGTTTCGAAACCAACTTGACCTTCTGTACCCCGGTTGGCTTCATGTGATCATGATTTTTTTTCATTGAATGTGTGTTTTTATCATATTATCGTAAGGTTTTTATGGCCAAGGTTAATACCGCAGCGTTATTAACAAAACCATTTTTTGTTTCAGGTAATTATCAATTATATCGCTTAGCTGCAACGAAACGTTTAAGGTGAGATCCCACATGTTCCACGTCGCAAGGCCAGGAATGCAATCAACTAAAATAATAACAGTAGACAATAGAAATTTACTTGGTTTGCGTTAGTTTTTCCAATTAATATAAATCCGTTTTTCATGACAGAAGCACATTGCGGTCGCCAGACAAAAGGCAGACAGCAAAAAATATGTTTTCGTATATTAACGAGAGAAATCCCGCTATGCACCGTTGCAAATAACATCAAAGTGTATGATATTTTAAATTATAATTACGTCTGTATTGCATAACTAATTATTATTAATTCGTGCGGTATAATGCAGTATTTAACATTTGAATAAATCGGAAATGGCTATAATGTTGAATTATGTTTCCTAAAGACAACGAAGATTCGGCATTCTCTTCGTTATTACATATCTAATAAATAATACGTATCAAACGAGATATCGTGTACAAGTAGTGCACTTTGTTTGGTTGGCAACTGTTACAAACTTGTACTGGAATAGTGCAGTCGGTCGGTCGGATGCAGGCGTGCGCTCGGGCTCGCCGGTCGCTAGTGTATCGGCATCTCGTCGTTGTTGTACCGAAGGTCAGTGCTCCTGCGATTCAGCCCGTAATGCTCTCGCGATAGAGTCACTAGTGGTGGACGGGTGGACCGCAGGAGAGAGGCGGTGGCAGCGGTGGGGTCCTCGCATCGGGCCGCCGCGCGTTGCCTCCCTTCAGTCAGTTTAGTCGCAGCGGTGCACGCACACCGCACGCAGTTCTCGCGCTCGCAACGAGAAGGTATGCACGGACCGGCACCGCCGCCGCCGTCGCCAACCGAACGCACTCGCTTCCGGTGGCTGCTCTCCTTCCAACAACCGATACCACCACTGTCCTATGCTACGCGTACGTGATGTTTGTGACAAAGGCTGGTTTTACTTACTCGCTATATGAAATATCTAGTGCCATATGCCACTTAGTTGGTTGCAGCCACCGAACGCGTCTGTGTGCTGAACGGTACACATGTTTATACTCAGTGATGTCGGTTCTAAGCAGTGTTTTGCGAAAATGTGTTGGACTAAATTAATAATGATTAAAAGTGTTGCTCTAATGTTATTCCTCGATACCAAAACAATAAATCGCATGAATTCATTTATAAACACCGTGTGTTGTTATCTCGTGTGATGTATTCAATAATAAAGCCTTTATAATCAAACAAATATATCGCAAGTAAGTCTCACCGTTCGAGGCGAAAAGATAATTATATTGTTTGATCAGAATGATGATAAGTGTCAAAACTAGTCTAAACAAATGACAATTACGGACATAACCACAAATACATTTAAGTGTCATAATTATATCTACTTGGGTGCCTAATTGCTTATTACAGTATACATTACAAGCAGATCTCACAATAAATATCAGTCATAACATATTGCCCCAGAAAACTTGTTTGTACAACGATATGTTTGTATCGGTGCAGCTGGAGTGGAGACAGGCTAGGATGTGTCGGCCGCAGGCCATATGGCAGCAACGCCACTAGCCATATTAGGGACGCCAACCAAGGCGACACTTGTTGCACTTATACGGCATAAGTGCTCCACAAAACAAGTGACGTCTTATCACTATCTACTATTTAATAGATTACTCTATCACTGACTAATGTTCATTAATATTAACAACGTTTTTGTTACGTTTAATGATGTGCGTGCAGTTGGCGTGATCGATGTATAACTGCATAAGAGATAAGGTAGGGCAGCGGTTTGCGAGTGCGTTATGCAAGCAGGCTGGTGAGGTGAGCTGAGCGGTCGGTGGCGCACGGGGCGGTTCGTTGACCAGTGCGTTGTCCCGCCGCTCCGCCGCGCCGCCCACCGCGAAGGTCGCGGCCCACAACCCGCCGACACGTCCACGGCCTGCATCGAATACCAATACACGTGAAAATAACACACGTCTACTAGATGCACCCCAGTCTCATTATTATTGTTAGTTCAACACATTTTAAATTGCAACGCTCTTTACAGGTAGAGTCGATATGTGTTCAGTGTGCTCTGTGCTAAAATATTTTTTATTGTGAAGAATAATAAGTTTTTATGATTGTTGCCTGGAAATTTTGATCTCAAAATGGTGACTTCGAGAATACCGGCTTATTCTCTGAGTTCGGAGTTCAACAGGGAGTTCAGAAGTTTCCGCATAACGCGAGCCACACCACGTTCGACTCTGTACGCTCCCGCTATTGTTCCTATACACGAGTACCCAAGGGTCAGCGTGCACGAGCGGCGGGAGGCGCTTAAGGCCGCACTGGCAAAGGCGTGGTCTTCCAAGAGTAGTGAGAAGAAGAAGCACGACACGTGGACCGTTCCCACTGAACAAAGCAGAGCTGGCATCATGGCGGCCGATTTCACCGGAAAGTCACAGTATAAGAACGGCGTCAACGGTGATATGTCGCGTGTTGCACTTGCCAAACACGAATTCGAGAGCAAAGATGCTGAACGGACGGAGACTGTCGACAACAGAACTGATAGTGTCCAGCCTGCGAGCTTCACATACAGCCGTGTTAACGGGAACGGTATCGATATACAAGAAACACTTAAAAAGGGCTGTGATAAAGGTTTACACAATAAAGATTTAAGTTATAGCGACTACCTAAATAATGTTCCTAAATGTAAAACTAGTTTCGAAAATAACTTCCTCAAACAAAGCCACGAGGAACGCTATAGCAAACGAAATGCGTACGATGCCACGACTAAAAGAGTCGATAGAGACATCAACCTAAACAATGTCGAATATAGCAGCCTGAACGGCGACACGTACGATTCTTTGAAGTATTCGCGAACAGCGAACGGAACTGAATCGCTACAATACAAAAATTACGGTAAGGTAGACACCGTTAAAAGCAAATTGCTCAGCACAGATAGCCCCAAAAGCGTGACGTCTTGCAACGGAGAGAAATTAAATGGATACGGTGGTTTGGAGCGGCGCAGTGCAAAAGAGCAACAGCGGCCTTTGACAAGCGGTCCCAAGGCGCTCGTGGAACAGAGGCTGGCCGAGCGGCTCGAGGTGAAGGTGGCCGAACTACCCGCTCTCTACCGGGGAGTAGACTCCTGGACACCCAAATCTGCTGCATTCCAGAAGAACATGCGCGACCACGAATGGAGCGTTTCGTATGTACCCACATCACCAAACACGATGAACCCTTACTAACAAACTCCATTCCTTTCAATGCCACAAAATATTCATAAAACATCCATAACCATGGTTTCGTGTGTGTTAAGCGTCGAGCGCGCCGAAGTATAACTAAATGCGTTGGAAACCGAGTTTATCCCATGCGCTTATAAATAGGAAAAAAAGCTAGCGCGCAGTCGGCAGCTGAGTGCATCGACTTGCCACTGGTCCGGTCCGAGTGCAGCGTGAGCAGGCTTTTACATTATATATTTGTCAACAGTGGGGTTAAGATTGAAGCTAACTAACCAGTCGAGTTTCTCTATATAATAGTGTACAAGTAACAGTGTGCCAACCTGAATTTTCATATCAGTAAGCTCGTATGGTAACGTAAAAACATAACGTAACTTCTCTCTTAAGATGTGTTATCAGTGATTACCATTTATCAGGTTCTGGTTATGTCTACGCGTTTTTTTTTTTAAATCTAGTTCAATTTAATGTACCTCCCTAGGTTTATCTGGATCATACCCGGTATGTCCGACAGTCATTTTTATTTCGTAGACATAATGTTTGTACCGTTACTGTACCGGTTACCGAGTTTCGCTAACTGTTTCTATGACATTGTAATTGTTTTACTCGTTTTTACTGGCCCTGACCCTCATAATACAATATACATCATCTTGAAAGCCTTTTTAATACGATTGCCCGTTATATTATGAAGTATGACAGTAGCGGTGAGGGCCCGAGGACTGGTTGTGCAAAATCATTGCACAACTCACCGTGACTCACCATCGTTGCGCTTTATTCCATCCTGCTAGCGGTTGCTTAATCTCTTTGCTCATTAACGCCATTTGGTTACTAGGTATCAATCCCACCGTAAGGAAATAGAAAACTGCTCACCATCGAATACGGCCATCTTCAATTTTTATTTTGAAGTCACTGCTGACAGCGACCTCCATTCGTGCACGTTTACATAGACGCGTAATTATTATTTTCAGGTCGAATAACAGTTCTTTCACTTGCGCTATTATCTTGCAAACATATTCCAAGTTATAGTATTTTGTCGCTGTGTCGGTGCATAGACATTTGTGTAATAGTCGTAACACATCTAACATAACAAGTAAACATTCTACAAATTTGTGGGCGCCAGGCATAACCATAGCTTAAAAGATTCGTCTCGATAGCGTTCACAGTGAATGTTTCAAGGTCCTGTCCTGGTTTATGCGCTCGCAAAGGATTTGTC
The DNA here is from genome assembly GCA_949629185.1 of Apamea crenata. Lineage (NCBI taxonomy): Eukaryota > Metazoa > Arthropoda > Insecta > Lepidoptera > Noctuidae > Apamea > Apamea crenata. Next base: position 14,249,062 of record OX451363.1, on the reverse strand, counting down.
GACTTGGTAGGCGTTATGACGTAACTAGAACTTATTGTTTTTATTCCTTCCTTCTTTTCACGAATGATAACACGGTATTACCAGGGGCACAAAAGAGCGCGGTTCTGTGGTATTGTGAGATTAATGGAAAGAGAAAGCATTAAAGATATTGCGGTATAGCAAATATCATTCTCATTATTTCTCGACTTTATAGTCGATGATTTGACACTTTATTATTTTTTAGTGTAAAGACGCTGAGGCATAAAATAATACATCTTTTAATCCAGACATTATTCGAGCGCGATGATCTTTTAAGTTACCACTATTATTATTGGTGTCTATTCCTGGCAACATAAAATATTTAAATTTTTAGCTACACCAGGATTCAGGAATAAAGTATCCGTGATTAAGTTGCGATGACAACTAAGCATAGTATATTTTCAACATTTTCAACCAACTGTTAAACTACAAAAGAACGCCAGCGTAAAATCATAGTCTTCTAATACCATTTTCTTCAACGGCCGCGAAAACATAGTTAGGGATCGTAATCAAAAACACATCAGACGTGAAGAAAATGCTCTATTGCTAGTAAAAATGACTTAGGCCTTCGTTCTGCCAACATTTTGTTCACGTGGTGAAACTTTTAATAATTTGTGACGGCGCGGCGCGTCGTAAAAGTTAAGTAATGGTTTAATGTCGAAACAATTTGGTGTTTCTGCTGTATTTATAATACTAAAAGCAGCATTAGTGTCCTGCTCACGTTCACCAACAAATGCCAAAACATAAGCTTACGGTTGTTATTCAACTTTCACTGCTTTACTGTCTTTATTGGCGACTACTTAACTGTTCGAGTGTAGCCTCGTCCACAAATACTAATGTAGCGTACATAGAGGCGGCTTTCATAATCAAATCTTTAGTCAAAGTAACGAAATGACCCTAATAAGGACATATTATTAATTATGTCTGGGTTAGATCAACCTCTGGATTCTCTTTCACCAAACGTGAGAGTATTAAGGACGAAGCTCTAGTCAGCCTATTTTAAATAATACTTCTAGTGCCTGTATCTAAAATAAGATTGCATTAAATACTCATTTAAAATGACTAAAGTGATGTTTAATAAAAAAAACTCCGTGGGATCAAATCCTCCAGGATCCAGGTTCGATTTCGACTAGTCCGCTTGGTATTTTTATGAATGGGGTATCTTTTTTATCCAAACGGTTTTTTTAGCATTCTTGGTCAGTGAATCATGCTTGATCTGTTTTTGGAAAATAAAACATGAGGTGGCTGTCTGATAAAACAAAGATCTTAATCTTTGATTTTCAAAACAAATATGAATCAACATAAAATCATGCAATTACCCACATTGGGATTTTAATCATCTGAAATTATTCATTCACATGACGAGAATTATTCATTCACATGACGAGGTAACTTTCCATCGTCTATTCGGTGCTCTAATTAGGGCTAATGCTTTTTGTTTACGTGATCAGGCGAGCCCAGTGTGTTTCAGACTTTCAGTAGTCTACATAATGTAGTTATTTTCCTATGACCTAGAATAATTCAGGTCGTCTGCCTCATGGGGCGTTGGATCCCCACAAAAAGTTTTTACGAAGCTAGTTTCTAGGCGTTTGTTTTTTCAAACAATTGGACTAAAAGAATGTCAGTTTTTTGTTAGTCTTGCTCGCACAGAGCGACGTGTTTAGTTGTGCTTGTCATTGACCTGACGAAAAGCGGTGCGGGCGGGTGATTAGTCGTGGCTGCAGCGTTGACACGGTTCACAGTAATCGCTCATCCGGCGCGGCCTTGTCAGCGTGTCGAGTGCCCGCTCTGGCCGAACATGGTTTAATTGTAACACTAACATAAAAGTGATCACTTTTTTTCAGAATCGAAACAGGCTTAGTTAGACGTACGGAGTTGATACTGATGTTCGCCTTGCGTGAGGGATAATGGCGAGGATCTGCTATAATTTAATTAGGTAGCTATCGGATTAATGGATATCCAACTATATGTATCTACCTACCTATGTACAGAAATGCCATGTCTGTCAAGCAATGGATCCTTGACCGGGCACTGGTCGTGTCACGTTGCAGACTTCGGCTTTCGATTTCGTAACCGAGCCCGCAGTCTGCACCGGCCGACCGATCGATTATGGTCATTGTGCCAGAGGCGTTCCACTCTCGCTACGATTTTGCGTGCTCCGTTGCCTCTCTGACCTTTGAACGCCTTGTAGATTGTGCTAATTTCCTTACTTGTAAAGTCACACACCGTAAAAACAATGATTAAGTCAAGCCAAAACCGCTCGCGTTTACGTATCCTTACAAATAGGTTGAGGGAAAGTAAAATTACGAAACAAGTCGAAGGAAATACCAGTGAAACAGTAAACAGAGAGAGATGATTCAATACGATACACGTGTTGGTGTTTCTAAATATAAAGAACCGTTGTGTGAATACCGTTGTTAGTTGAACGTTGACCGCGTTGCAAATTAAAATGTTTCCCTTCAAAGTTTTTTCATCAAGTGTATTTGTATAATTTCCGTAATAGTGTTACGCCATACGTCAGACAAATAACTCAGAGGGCACTTCTAAACACAACATATAACTTGACAGAGCAGGAAGTTAAACCACATTTAATAGCATGTTTGCCAGGAATACGAGATACACAAACTTTCTCAACACATTTTCTACCAATATTGACAAGTATCGTTATCACGAGACAGCTGAGCGGTCTGCGCGGAACCAAAAGTACACGTTGTGAAGACATAAACACACAACCGAGTCGCGAATTACGCCCAAGTTCGCTTTCACCTTCAACAGCCACCTCTGGTTGTAATTAAAGAGTCCTCGACTACCGGTCCCCACTGAGAGGAAAGGAAAGCCTAAAAAGGAATTTCACCAATTAAAATTAAAGATAGCAGTAGTGGTTTAACGAGAGAGACGAATATGCTATTAATTAATGAAATAAATTTGGTGTCAAGTCAGTGACGTGTGGTACTGGTTACGCTGGTCTTAGATTTTTATGAAATAGCCGGTTCTGAGTAGCTTACACAAACACATGTGGAGACTACATGAAGCTTCGAATCTATAATGTTATGTCGTTGTTCGTCGAAAGTGAATGTTCCGGTGTTTGTTATTCGCGACGGAGTCCGCGTCGTGTGACGTGAGCCGCTTTGTTGAACATTGATACCACCATCGAGTGCCTTCTTTAAATAAAAGTGACACACGTTGTGCAATCACTTGATATTCGCGACGTTTACGAATCGGTGCGCTAGTAAATTGAGACAGGAAACTCTATGTATATCTCAGTTATTTGAAAAACTTTTTAGTGGCAGCTTTTAAAATCATCACAATTTTATCGAGTAACTTGATAAGGAGAAAAGCAAGCTCACTTTTATTATTTCGAACCAAAATTGGAAAGATTGAAGTCTCATGAAGGAAGCATCCATACGGTTGTCATATTATCTCAAGTCCAAGCTTCTTATGGGACATAGACGGACCTCTTTTTGTTTCGTAAAATAAGAACTATAGGGATCCACACAATTTTACATATTCTATTCATCAAAATAGTATATTTTGTCCATTGTGATCCAAAAAGGCAGGCTAAATAAACAAAAAAATAATTAAGCTCATACTCATAATATTGAAGCAAGATAATACCTACTATGTAAAACATTAATCAGGACGGGGCTATATTCTTTCCATAGTGCTAGATGACCAGTTCACTTTAGCCACCCAAACCCAAAATCCAAAATCTTTGTTTCCATATCCTGTAATAGTCCTACACCAATCGGGAGTTGTCCTTGGGTGCACTTGCATAGTGCGAAAGGGATAATCGTCAGTTGCTGCCTCATTTTTGATTAAAACGTCTAACCAGCCTCTGCGGGTTGTTTTCGGTCTCTTGTACACATTCCAAAGGCCCGGGACTCGGCACCCTAAGTTCTCGAGAAATGTCAAGATAATACATGAGGTAAAGTATTCCCATGTGGCTCATGAAAACGATCACGAGAACAGAAAGTGTTGTAGGAACAGCCTATTACCGAGAGTCTACTTACTACATTTCTTACGTAAGAATGATGACTTCTTGTATGTTTTTTAGTCAGTCTGTCTTCTATACAAAAATATGTTTCAATTCGCGGTATTTAAAAGAAATGTGATAACCTGATAACAAAACATGGAAACAAAGAAGAGCACTATAAATCCTTTAGTCAAAGTTTAGAAAGATCTTCACATCTCTAGAAATCTACTTGAGTAATCTAAACTAGGTCGAACGAAAACTAAATACATATTTATGTAAATAGTTGCACCACTTACATTGAACAGAAACGAGAGAATAACACCAGTGAAGTTTCTGTTAAAATATATTCAAATAATATTAATATGATGAACCACAGAAACGCATGAACGTAATTTTAGTCTGCCTTACCAATGTATAATTGTTTATATCTCACAAATTGGAAGACGCCAAAATTTAATAGTGAAAACCAAATCGTAAAAAAACTAGCAGCACCACCGAACCTGGTGAAATTTTAAGCTGAAACTTCTGCCACACATCGTCTCTTATTTTCGTTTTCATAAATCTGAATTTCCAAACGTTTGATCTCCATTTACAAACAATTGAAGCATTTTATTATTTACTAGCTGCGCCCCGCGGTTTCACCCGCACAAGTTATGAATGCATGAGTGGTAATATCGGGATGAAAAGTATCCTGTGTTAATCCTGGTTATAAACTATCTGTGCCAAATTTCATCCTAATCCGTTCAGCAGTTTTTGCGTGAAAGAGTAACAAACATCCATCCAATCCATACAAACTTTCGCGTTTATAATATTAGTAGGATTAATATATGCTTTATTGTACACCACAAAAATACACAATACATATAAAAAATACATTTTCGACATAATTTATTTTATTACCGGTACTTAAAACAAATTCGGTACGATTTTGAATTTAAACAGGTGCTTAACTATATCATAATCCTATTCGATCTCACTTTAATGTAGTGCAAATATCTTGCGACCTTAGATTAAATTTCACTATCATTATCTTTCAGTTCTGCAGTAACCTTGCCAAAAAGCCGCCTACAAGCATTTTGCAATCCTTTTAAAAGTTTTAAATAAATGTTAGTGAATCTTGAACTTTACAAGTTGGAGAATTTTTTAAAGAACTGATTTTGAAAAATGAATTTTGCGGAAAAACATGTTTCATTCTGTAAACTAAATTTTTCTAAATATGTAGGTACGAAGGCCTCCAATAGTTTTTCTACCACAGCAGTTGCATTTTTACCTATATCGATTCTATGGAATAAAAATACATACTTATTCCACAGTGGGATATTTAACATATGGTCTTAGCACGAGACTGCGAAGGCCCACAGCCTAGAAACAATCAAGTGTTCAAGTTCAACCTCTCGTATGGCGCTAAACAATGTGACATTAAGCTCGACATATGAGCGACGCCCGCGCACGCCACCGCGCCTGCGCCGTAACGACACAATCCGTTTAAGGAATTTTAGATAAGTCAATTTGTCTCTATTGATACAATATTTTATTTATTGTCAAATGAAATAGTGAAGTTGTCATACATGCAAATAAGTATAATAGTTATGGGAAGAAATAATTTTGGTGTACCTAGAATGCTTCTTTTAAATCGTAAGTACGTGATTTTTAAGTACGGCGAGACATCAAGCTATATTTCCAGTTTTATCAGACCTCACATTGTATAGGTAAGTTTTACGTACAATCAGAAGTCAGCTTATACTGGTTATGTATAGCTTGATGTGTAGCTGTGCGAACTTATTTCGCATTAATCATAATTATGTGATGATTCAAACGTTGTTATTTAATTATTTTTTTTAAATACAGAAGTTAATTCTTATTTTTAAAGCTACCAAATAGAAAATATTGTAGTACCAGACCAGACGCTGACTAGGCTAGTGATAGTCACTGTCCCAGAAATGTATTTACTCCGGTTATATCTACCTAATGCAAAAAGAAATTAGACGGAGTCATTCCGTCATTAAAACATTCTTTCTACGACGTTCTTAAGATTTTCACTACTTTCTGTTTTACCGTGTTATACATCTTTACTGGTATGTGTGAATAATAGTGATGATATTGTTAGGAATTATAATTGGTCATAAATTCTTGTTGTGTGCAAACGCGACATAAAAATTTCGTCTAGCTTACTTTCGCAACAGTTCCACTACTCGCCGCTAGATGTCACTAATGATTACATCGTTAAAATGTAACAAGTATGAAAATGTTCGTCTAAATATACGTAGTAGTAGACACATCGACATTTATTTTCTGCATTATCTTGTGCGTATACATATTTATCTCCACTGCGACTAGGTAAACCAATTACGTACATTTAATTCTATTAGCGGTGCCAGCGTCCCTCGTTCTGCATTCTTATGTTATTTTCAGTTGGTCCTTACTAGTGAATAGTTTCATTTTGCGCATAGTTTTTTTTACGGTGAAATGTGTCTTTTTAGTATTGATCTATAATGGTATTTTTCGTTATGGGAGAAAAGTGCGCGAGTTTAACATTCATCGACTATAGCTTAATATCTAACCCTCAAAGTTTGCGCGTTTGCTGGTAAGTCATAGGTACACAGTGAGACAAGCAGTAAATTGCTCGAGTTATTATAGGTATCGATTAAACCTGCGTATGAAGGGAACGTGGAACCACGCGCGACACAATGGCTTTTTGTGTCTGTAATTACGGCATTCAACCAGTTACTAAAATTAATATCTGATCAAAATTTATCTGAATGTAGGACAAAATATAGCAATGAACTAGTAATTTACTACAATTTGTGTCAAAGTATACAAACGTCAATCGACCGGTGATTTCTCATAGACGATGACATTGTGCCAATGACGTGAAGGTTTTGATTGTTCGCTTGTTAGGCTGTGACGGTAGCGGTGTTTTGAAATGAGCACTTGATTGTACGTCGCTTTACTTGAGCCGGTATCTTGTTCGCGGGCGAGCTGACTGCGCTGGCAGTGTGTCGGTGACCGTAGTTCGGGCCGGGTCCTCGCCAGTCTCCAGTCACTACTGTTATCAAACAGCTGCTCATACATCTGTCTTGTGCCTATTTTCAACTACCTCCCGACATTATCTGTGTGTTTTGGTTGCTTGTAACACTCGTATAAAAAGTGATTAATGTTTAGTGACCTTGACTGTGAAGGCTCAACCGCTGATATTAGGATTGTGTGTTAACGTAATCGTAGGGTGCGGTAACAGTATTTATTTAAGATAAAGTTTATTTGGTAGTCTATGAAATGAGCATGTGCAATAAATGCAAGTTTCGACGAATCACCGAATATATTATTATAATTAGTACATTATTATGATGAACCAGCTATTGTAGAGATAGGGCACCGTCAAAGGCTTAGGCACGGGGCAGAGGCGGTGGGCGGCCGTGCGGGCGCTCCTGAGCGTTTGCTGCCTGCCGCCACCTGACCACCTTGCCCAGCTGATAGATCCGCATTCTGCTCATGGAAAACGCTCGCCAACGTTAGTAACACTTCGGCCAACCTCGCTCATCATCATTAAACACACACACGGACCTCACCTAAACGTTCGTTGCATACGTTGCACTGTCTTGTCCTACTCACTAACCCTACAGCCCAACGATCGATGATTTCACAGCTCGGAGCACTCGTGGAGGCGGAGAAATGAACGTTCCAAACGGTCACATCACCGGCGTTCTCCTACGTCACACAGGCGGAGGAGACACCATCGCGACGAGTCTTCGCCACGTTCACCCCCTGAACAGGTCAGTCTTACAGTTTCTTTTTTATATTTATGAGGATGTGCGAAAGGATGGTGTGACTTGTAAAATCCAAAACTCGCCATTACCACTAAGAAGTGTCCACCCGTAAACCTGTCTTTCCCTCACTTCTATGATACTACATGTACTGTACATCGTAAGCAAAGTGCGGAACCAGAATAAAGCGTAAAACGTCAGCGTGCCTGTTTGGGATTACACGCGGGACGGGTTTGGCTTGCCAGTGCGCGTGCGCCTTCGCCCGTGAAGATGTGCGCGAGAGACGGCGACCTCCTCGCGCTTGCGCCCGTTCTATTTGTGTTCGCCTTCGTCACTCGGAACGCCTTCAGTCAGTCGCAAAGCTGAGCCGGCCGCCCGGCGCGTCTCTGCCGCACCGAAATACTAGTCCACCGTGTCGGGCCGCGGGCGGCCTGCCCCGGAGCCATGGCTGCCCAGCCGCCGCGTCCACCCCCCAACAACCTTCTGTTCTGCGGACCCCCGCCCGCCCTCCCGCACGTGTTACTACTGCCCAGTGATGCTGCATGCGCCAACGGCGATCTCCAAGTTGCACCCAGTGTTACCAGCCAAACAAACGATGCGGATGCCTTACACGAAATAAACAACGTGGGTGTGCCCACTTATGAAGGATTGAAGTACGATGACCATGTAGAACTTATCGATAGAGATGAAAACATTGAATATCAGTTGCCACCCGAAAGCTATTTGCGAAGAACTCACAGTTTTGACGTTTCGGATATTTACGCTGCAAATATCGCACACGAAATCGACTCCCGCGCATTCCAGCATAGTCGATCTGAACCTGATTTATCTAAGTATGGATTGTTCGCTGAAGTGACTATGGAATGCACACCTGTGCAACCTCCCCCTCTAGTGCTCAACAACCCTTTCTACGACGGTTCGTATGCACTAGATCCAAGTCAATTAAATCCAACCATGGTGATGTTACCTGAAAACTATTTAGCCTTTGAAGATTCATTCGTTCCTTCATGGGACTACAAGCCAGAATATCTAATCGATAGGGATATGAACCCTGAGCTCTACTACGATGGATTGCCTTTAATTCCTTCAAATGATCCTTGGTCCATTTATTGCAACGAAAATGCTGCGTTTGAGTATTATTCTCCCAACTTTGAAGCACCGCTACAGGGGGGTGGTGTTCATTATACGCCTTTAACAGATTTGGACTATGCCATACCACAATATATGAGTTTACCTGTAGTAGAGCAAGCGAAAATGGAAAACTACGTGAACGATATTTGCAAATCAGAAGATACAAATCAGACTAGTGTTAATGAACCAGGTGACCAAAATAACAACGACGAAACACATATACACAAAACTGATGTTCCAATGTCAGGTGTCACAGTGAGCGATGTAGTTAGTGAAGATGAAAAAGTTAGTGCCATTGAAGATTCTTCTACTAAAGAATCGTCTCCGCAAAGTGAGGAATCATTTAACGCTGATATTTCGAACGATGTGACATCTAGTTTAGCTTTTGTTCCTAGTAGTAAAAGTTCACAAAGACCTGATGATACAGACGATACCAGTGACGATACATCTCCTTGTTCTACGGATTACCACGAGGCGTCTGCACTTGATTTAGTGCAAAGTCTCGAGGAACTTTCTTGTTGTGATAGTACTGATTTTTCCCAAAGTAGAGATGACGTCTCGCCTACTGTGCCGGAACTACCCAAACCTATCAATACTGTGGCTATAATAGAAAACCAAAATGAAATTAATGCTGCTGTTATAGCTACTACTACAGCTTCGAATCTACCTCTTAGCCAATTGCCATCCATTCCATTTCATGAACAACCGCCAACGCAAATACCTCCAGTGTCAAATAGTAGGCCCGAAAAAGAACCCACAAAAACTACCGTAAATGTTGAACATATCTCGCAAAATTTAGAATCCAATAAGAAAGTAGTACCTGTCCCTGAACCGGAGGCAACGAAACCAAATGAAACGTCACAGTGTAATAATACGAATCAACAATTAACAGAACCATGTGCCCGTGACCATAGTACTAAGGTTAATGATAATGCGTTGAAAATAGCACAGCAGCCGCCTGTTGTGCCACCTGCGGTGCCCCCGTCTTGGCTGGCTCCAAGACCGACAGCTAGTGGTAATCAAACAAATGTAGTGCATCCGCCACAGATACGCGTCCAGAACGCCGAAGGCATAGTGACAGATTTGCAGAAGAGCCCCAACATCGCCTCCCAGCCGCCTGTGAAAACACAACAGCCTGCAGTGGAGCCCCAGCCCTCCTGCTCCTTCGCGCCACAGCAACCCACACAAAGCTCACAGCTCAAACCAGAGAAACAGTCCAAAGAAGTAGAGGTCAGCCAACAAATCATTACTATACTTTAACAAGTATTAAAACACTATTACACTTGGGTGTTAAATTAAATATGTTATATGAAAAGTAACTGCGCCACGCGCTGCCAGCGCGCGTGTATTGAGAGCAATGTGCATCTATTTTAGCATATATTATTAGGTCAAGGATTTAATTTACTACTATCTTCGGAACTATTTAGAATCACTTTTAAAACAATGGCAAAGGACTACTCCATTACTGAATACCAAGTTATTTGTGTTGTCTTTAACATCTATGCTTTTGCTGTACCTACGCAGTTTGTTGCAATCACATTTTATTTTAACAGTACTGAATTTCACATGTTTTCGATAACGTGTTGCATGGATAACATGAATTACGTAGTTTCAAGAATAAAACTGCATAATTGATATAAATTAATTTGCTAATGTGCATATTGCAAAAGCTCACACAGAAGTAACTTTAATCGAATGCAACAACAATTATTTCTATGTACCAATCTGAAATAAACAACGTTATGTGTGTATGATGTACTAAAATAGTATCAGCAGCTGGCACGATCTATGAGATTCCGAAAGCGATCGATAGATGGCGCCACAAGGCGTTGTTCTCGCGCAGAAAACATGGACGGCGCATGCGCACAGAAATAGTAACGCGATGATCACCTTCACCTAGGAGAGACAGCCGTCATGCATTCTGTTATGATAACACTCACTGATTTTGTTAACAGCGACATTACATTCTTAACTAGCATCGTGTTAATCATGAGTTGGTAAAATAAGCTAGAAGAACTAACTTCGCAATGTTGTTTTAGAAAATAGCTCTAAACCAATAGTATGTTAATATCATTGCTAAAGACAAGCAAACACGCATGCACGAAAAAAATGGGCAATGTGAACCGTGTTAATAAAGAGTGAAATACAATTTGTCATTTCATAGTAAGAGCTTGTAGTAGAAATCGTTGCGAGTCATACTGGAAACGTTGACTAATGAACACTCATAAAGAGGCGTGCTTCTCAATTGTTTTGAATTGTGAAACCAAAACTAAATTGTAGCTTGTTGAATCCGGATCGAGGCAGAACATGATGACTGTAGGAAACTTACACGTTTTAATACCAGGAAATTGAGATACGATTTATCGCAATCCATAACTAAAGAAATACATACACAAAAGTAGTCAATGACGAGCTTTTTTTGGAAAAACCAGACTGCATCTGGCAGAATGGAACACCTATGGAATCGATTTGTCATAGTCGCATTTTCTGTCACACGTACTGCACTGAAGACTGAAAAAGATTCGAACTTAGCACAAAGCTACAGCAAAGGAAGATGCAAAAGTAGTTTTTTTATATTATAATCTAGCTAGCACCTACCGTAATCATGATGCTGATGAGCTTGTTATGTACATCAGGCTATAGTAATTTGTCGCTTAGTTTTTTTGGGACAATCCCATTAATCAAAACATACGCTGATTGCACTGTCATAACATTGAATAGGTAACGCGCATTGTCGTGGGTCAACGCGCGTGTTTTGCGTACATTGGCTAATACGTAGGTCTACGTACGTATTTGAAATTATTGGAATTAAATGTTATGGAAAATAATGTATTAAGGCAACTTGTTTTTGCCCTTCATTTGCTTACGCAAAACTGATAACTGATAAGCAAGCAACATCGCACTTGTCATAACCGATTGCATAACAAACTTTCGTCCAGCTATTAATATTAGGATCTAGTCACACAACAGACTATTAAATTCTGAATTCATCACAATACAACGTGAGATAAAAAAAATATTTAAATATCACATAGGGCGGTTGCGCAAATTCAAATGTTCTTACGTTTGTTGTGATTTGCAGGTCAGTGTCAAGTTGTATGTTGATCAAAATATGATTCACGACCGTAACAAATAACGTATTCGCAGAATTATATTAATTAAAATCACCAATACATCTTGATACACAAATGCCAATTCTCGTACTTAAAAAAAACACATTCAAATCGCAATCTCATCTTGGAGACAATCAATTTTAATCTTGTCCAAAATGCAGGTAAACTAGAGTTTTTTGACAGCTCGATACAGAATGCAAACGTTTTAAAAAATATGGGAATTGCCTCCTGACCTGCAAATGCAAATAACGTTCGGAAATTTGGATTTCGCGGGCTACCGAGGCGCTTGCGCCTTAGTATGTCAATAAAGCCGAACAGAATCACGCCATCAGTAGATAACCAAATTACTTCATTATCCCTAATTTTTAATACTTACTTAATACTCACCATTAGTAAGGCCTACCGCATACCTACATACAATTTTAGTTGAACAACTGTTTTGTTGTGTTTCATAAGTTTATAGGAATGTACTGTGATAATAGAACTTGCGCAAACTGTCAACACGATTAGTTGTTCGACAAAAAAATCAAAAACCCCAATCGATTTGCTTTTGATTAAAAAGTTTGACAACTATCGATCCAACGCTTGAATCCAATCCAAATCAACGCTCCAATGTGCGCATAACATCGACTAAATAGTCGATCCGCGACTGTCAGTCTCACAACTCTCACATAGGTTAACTTTCTTCACTCATATAATCTATAATACAGTGCAACCTCGATATAACAAATCGGAAGGGAACAAGTAAATATTCGTTATATCAAGTAATTCGTTAAACTGGGGTTTGTTATGTTGAGGTTAGGTTGGTCTAAAATTTGTTATAAAGAGGTAACAACGTGTCGAAACCTGTCGCGACTGAATCACATACTATCGGGAACGTTATATAAAGGTTTTGGGTTGACAAAATTCGTTAATTAGAGTTTTACACTTTTTTTTTCATAGTTGAAAATTCGTTATAAAGAGGTTGTTCGCAAAAAATCTTCGCAATGTAAAGGTATATTTTACATTGACTCTTGGACAATTCAAGTGGATTACGAAGAATTAGTTAAATCGAGGAAGTCGTTATATTGAGGTATGTTATATTAAGGTTGCATTTTATTTAAAAAACTTATCTGGGTGCTCTTTTAGTTTAGAATGTAACGTATGAAATGTTCCACCAGATATTGTGTCACTGAGTATAGGATGTACACAGTATCTCCTTTTCTTATCTCTTTTAAAATTTCTATAACGCAAAGCACAAACTAGAACTTTCTTGTTAATGGACATTATATGTAGCACCTTGTCTTGAACGTTGCCGAAAGAAGACGGTTTGTTTAGGAGATAAAAAAAATCGACGATCGACTAATCAATTGTATGCGCACCTCCATCGACTAAAAAGTTTAGTTGTGTGGAATTCACGAGAAGTACACAATTCTACTAAACACTAAACAGTTTAGTCGATGTAGAAGTTGTATGTATGCGCTAGGCCTAACCGTATAGAAATGATTAATGACTTCGCCAAATTGTCAAGTCTTAATAACAGCTGATGTAAGTACTTATGTACATTAATAGCTTAGAGCTAATCGTGGTCAGGGGTCAAGTTTATAGGTACAGAATAGGCTATCGCGAATCATTAATACAATAGGTCGTGGCGTGTTGTGGTGGCCGCGAGCGGTCGAGATATGGTCTGATAAATGCGGTACGCCCGTTGTTTTGCCCACCTATCTATTTGGTAATGCCCGATTCCTTCCGGCCGACCTTGCCGATATCGCTCCGGTTGCGGCACCGCTCCGCCTCAAGTACGCGGTTATGCTTCCCAAATTACTTCTGGAAAACAACGTGCTTATGTTGAAGCCCATGTCACTGTTTTTTAGAAAGCCCTGACTACCCCACTACTCTAAAAGAACTTTCCTAATAGGTACATACTTGAACATTGAAAATTTTTAATATTAATGCCTTCCTTGAAATAAAAGAGTTCATCCTAAAATGATCAATTAATCTGAAAAATAGTTGTATTTTTACGACCGTCTAATTTGGTAAGCATACCAAAATAGTTTTCCATGTGTGTTATTTTCACTGAAAGTCGCAGAATAACTTTGCGTTCAGTGTAAACAGTTAGAAACATATTTGATTTCGTTGATATGCAATGCAATAAAAATTACATTAATTATATTAAGTATGAATAATTTGAATTGCTTAATTTTATTCATAATAGAAACATGCTGACATTGTCCAAGATTTATTATCGTACAAACATGTATGCACCCCGCACCCGTTATGAAACAAATCCCTATGTGATAATGGTAACTGATACGTTGCTCATTATCAACAATTAAAAATAAATTATACTTTTATTACAGTAAGTATAAGATATTCAAATAAATACACAAAATGGTATTGTCCTCCAAGACGTCTGAATCTGTAGAATTATGATAGTGCAATTCAACAGTTTGGCATAAGAATTCATTCAGTTTAGTTCTGTAAAGTGAAATAAACAAGCAAACTAATAAAAACTTGGTTTTCAAGTACATACCAAAAATTCCCTTCATGTTATGGCGGTGGAACGACAGCAATGTTAACGAGTGGGACGCGGATCAATCCTGTTTAAACCGATACCAAAAGCTTGAAATTGTTTGCTCCATTTGTGCATGCCATCTTTAATTAAGTGCCATGGAACGGTGGACCCACGCAGTTTAGTCTCGGTCGCTGAACGAAGTACACATTTTATTAATTGGTTAGACCGATTTTTATAACATTTGAGTTGAAGTTATCTTTTGATAGTGTCATCTGTGTCGTCCGCGTAGTGTGGAGACGTGGTGTGGTATCGCGCGGCACTATACAGTTGTGTAACAACCGGCCGGCTGGCCACCCGCCCCACGACGCTGGCGGCTCCGTCCGTCGGGTTCGAAACTATACTCACTAGACACAGTGCAGTGCGGTGCAGTGAAGTGCATAATGGCCGAATTGTCAATAAAACAAGAACGCGTACGGCTCCCCTTGCGGTTCGGCTCCTTTTATGAGCTCTATAAGAAGTTCCTCAAGGAGCACGGATGCAAGTGGCACGATGTCTCGAAATTGCTCTCCGTGGTCGCGGAGATCCTTTTCGATGTAGACGGAGCTTGTAGCCGACTGGCGGGCAAGGTCAGTCATAAACAACGATTTGAAATAGGATGTGATGCTTCAAACTGCTATGAACGTTCAAATTTAACCTTAAAATCAGTGAGAAACAATACTGACTGGTACTGCGTAGCTCAGAAAATAAAATAAGTATCTACGAATAAAAAGATAAACTTGACCCCTACTGATACTACTCCCATACGAATTGAATAATATGATTTGTAAATTCTGCCCATAGCAAAATATACATTTTTACACACTTTATAATTTATTTAATCAGATGTTATCTTATTTACCATGAAGGTGTCATATTTTGGGGCAATGAACCGATCGTACAATCAACTCATATTTTTAACTAATTAATTACAATAATACGGTTACATTTAACTCAAGAATACATTACTCAAAACTAATATATAGTTTTATAATATTAAGCATACCAGTTCCCACTAGTAATATCGCCTAGCGACAGCAACCAGGACTGGTTGCTATTGGGGTTGTTTTTACCTGCACCCTAATAATAAACGACCCTAAACAGCTGGTCGTCCGTCAGTTTGTTTGTCATTCAGTACCGCGCTACCGATGTGCAATGTTACAACTAATAATTCCCATGTGGTAGTTACCATGTACAAGTGTTACGATTCCTGTGCTAGTGGCGAACGTCTTGAATCAGTGTTATTGTTGGTGTTCACTACCTATCTGATCGTTCATAAAATGAAAATATTCAGCTTTTTTAGTGCTTTGGAAAGAATTGTCAACTTTAACTATCCTGTGTTGTTAGGCCAAAAAGATTACCCGTGGGTATGTACCTACTTGTTTGAAATAAATCTTATAATGTACCATACAAAATGTAGAATGTACAAAAATGGTTGGGAAATACATGCATCAGGTTAAAACTTGCTGATATTGATCAGTAATTAGAAGCAATACGGTAGTTTGCAACAACGTCGACTAATAGTGTTGAAAAATGTTTACCTGCCAAGTGAAAGTAGAAAATTACCAAGCGGCAGCTACATATATATGCTTTGGCAATGGCGAAGTGCGCTATATTACGTAAAGAATGCAAGACATTTTTTGTGTTTCCTCTGCTGCACTTACAATTCAGTAAACAGCATTGTGAGGACGGTATGGTATTATTGCGTCACATCAATAGTAATCGAACACAATGAATGCTGTTAATCTGTTATTTATCCATAATTAAAAGTAAACAATGATTTACAGAACATTCGGAATCAATCAAGGTTCTGAGTTTAATACCCGTTGTTTGAGAACGCGGATGGGGACAAACCGATTTAATGTTTTACACTGTGATTGATAAGCGTGAGACAGCACGTACCTCGGTCGTGTCGTGTCACTTTATCATTTCATCTCCACTCGGTAGCGCCCGCATCCGTCCTCATGCTCGTTCTCTGAGTAGATAACGCATGTTTTGACATGCTGATTTGATAATTTTGGTAGAAATGTGAAATAAGACAAGCTATGGGATAACTATTACGATGATGTATGGTTGCGTGCAAGCCGCGTGCGCACGCGTCGGGTGTCGTCCGTGTCGGTCGCGGGCACTCGCGGGCACCGTCGGCATTGTTCACAGCTCACACGCGCTCCACTGACCTGCTTACCTACCGCTTATTGACAGAACTGTCTTGGCTCCGCTGCTCACCGTTCAGAGAAAGGTGTGCGTCTCCAACGCTACGATGTCATTACAAAGCTCAATTACCAACAGGACCGTGTGAAATTTAATAAGTTTCAATGTTTGTTTACACTGATACATATTTAGCACATGATGACGTTCGTGAACAGACTATTGTCGGTGATATTATTCATAATTAAATATACCAACCAACAAAATTAGACAACAGGAGTAAAAGGGAATTGCATTTCACATTTTTTTCTTAAACAATTTTAGAAGGAATGACCATTAGTCATTTGTATTACAAATAGAAAAAAGGTCAATTGTTACTTTGCCAAATAAATGACGGGACGAGTAACTAAATAGAAAATGAATCTAATTTTTTTTTTATATAGTTGGGTCATTGACCTTTGTCAATGCTATGTACTAAACACCCCAAAAATAGGAATTCGTGGAATAGGCCTAAAATCTACATTTCAATAATACGAAAAAACGTAGTAGGTAAAGAGTAATGCGAAGAAATGTGTTCGCGGCGGGCACCTCGGAGTGCGCGGGAGGGCGCTCCCACGGGTTGCCGATATTTTTAGTGCACGACGATTACTTGGCACCGGCGGCCGCACTCGGTTGCGCTAGTGATCTTTCTGAAATTCGTTCGCGCTTAGGTACGCTCTCGATCTCGAGATAGACCCAGTCTTATGTCCGGTGGCGAAGAAGTAGCCGTGTAAACTAGAAAAGTCGCGAGTAGAGACCCCAATGTTTTGTTAAACTGAACCCATTGTGTAAATATGACGATTTTGGACTATTATGTGATATATCCCGGCTAAAGTGCTAGTAATAAAACAAAAAAAAACTGCAAAACAAACAATATGGCTAGTTTGAGCACCAGTGCAAGTGACACGACGAGTCCGCGACGTCAGCGTTACAATAGATCTTCCACAACGAGCGTCACACAACTGCTGTCAGATGGCTACTCCAGCTTTATCAATCGTTTAACTCGACGAGGTCCCTCCGAGAAGACTGAAATTATTTCAGACACAAAGCTTACCGCTACTCGGCCGCGATTCGATGACAAACTCATTTCAAGCAAAAATTCCGTGTTAGCGAATGTGCGGCGGTACGAGAACAACGGCCACATCTCACCGTACACATCATCTTTGACGTCCGGTGCGCCAGCGCGGAAGTTGAACGATGACCGTACGTACTCGAGTTACCTGGGGGCGACCAAGTCGCGCATCGATACATCACCTTTGCATTCTACCTCCGGGATTAGCGCGCTCGGACGCACTGACTCATTCCGCAGAGCTCACTTGAAAGATAAATCATCGCCGTTCACTAAACGGTACCCTCTGAAAGAGCCCAACAATAATATTGACAGCATTTCTTTAGGTAGTACACGTAGTCGCTTGGAAGATAAGTATTCCTCAGTGTTAGATAGGATAGCAGTACAGAAAAAAGAAAGGGCAAGGAGAGAAAAAGAAGATCGTGATAAAACATTAGAACCTGAATCAACGTTGTCGAGAGGACTAATGCGAAGTTTAACGACTGCTGTTTTTGGGGAAAATTCTTTTAAAAGAAACAATTTTTCTCATGAAAAGATCAGAGACAAAACCCCTTTCAGGAATACTGCTGACCGGCGATTATCTTCGAGTAACAAGCAAAAGGAAGAATACAAAAATGGATTTGACATTCCATTGAAAGATCGGCCTTATTATGGCAAGGACAGAGATAGTGTGTATCGGAGACATCAAAGGAGATCTTTAAGAGCTGAAAAAAGCGAAAATGGTGAGAAGAAAATGGGTAAATTATCATTGCGTCCTATAGATTTAAACATACACCCTGCAGTTCGAGATTTAATATCACCACTGCAACAAGGTACAAACGACACGAATGGAAAGTTAAAGATAACCAAAACACCGGCGGCTTCACCAGCGAGAGAAGTAGGACGCCAGAAACAAATATATTTTCCATCGAGCGATGAGGACGACGACAAAACCCCGGTCGGAGACCGAGTGCTCAGCGAGCGGGAAACGAGACGGAAGGAGATCCAAGGACTCATAATGAAGTATGCGCATTTGGACGAAGTTTACGGACGAATCGGCGATAAGGAGATGAAAGAAACTACCACCGCAGTGACCGCTCCTAAAAAAGTTGAACCTTTGGCTGTGGGCGATGTAGTGTTGCTGCCGCCCGAGCTGCGTGCGCGGCAGCGGCCTCAGCGGCCCCGGCACCTGACGCGGCACGCGGTCACGCCGCCTGTAAGCACAAGCTAACCACCCCGCCTGCGCACTGTGTGCCGCTAACATACACCTGGTCCGTGGTTTTCCACTATTCACTATTTACATATTGTACCAGCGTATGCATTGTTTCCGTTGTTAAATTTTATAGTAGCAAGTATAATAACAACAAAATGCTCTGTTCGCAAAGTAAAATAACCAGGTGATACCTGCCTGACGTATTTTGCGTTAACTTATTATAAGAATTACTAGGAATACCAATGCATGTATTTCTCAACGATTTATTACAAAGCGACGGTACCGAGAGAAGTCAAACAAAATCGAAAGAGGGTATCTTTTTTGAATGCTTAACTTAGTGCTACTAACGATGTCTGACATGACTGTTGTTATAAAAGACACTAATATGTACAATGATAGTGCATGTCTTAAATTTCTTTGTGCGTGGTTCAAAGCTAACATGTGTCTTCTGTGTGTTAAAATATTTTCAAATTCTATACTTGAAACAAGATCCGATAGTTCTTTTCCCTATAAAGTTAGTAATGTGACCTAATAATTATTTAAGAGAGGTTCGGGTGGACATTTATCCTAAATTACCTGTGTGAACGTAGATTGTGCAAGTGATCGGAATGCGAGTGGTGTGTCATCTCCCATCCCCGGTGATCCCGTCCCGCTCCCAGTCGCGCGGTGCGCGCGGGCGGCTGAGCGAGGCCTCGGCCGCCCGCAGCTCGCTCCGCAGCGCCACCCGCCCGCCCTCTAACAGCATGTACCTCCGACACACCATACCAATTGTCGCTTGTCTGACGGGCAACCGTTCCATTGTCTGATTGTTGGGTACAACACTACTCGGGTCGTGCGGATCGCGTGGCGCGCTCTCCGTGCATGTGGCGTGGTGCGTGTGGCTGTGGCGTGACATCTGCGCGGCGCGTGCGGCTCGTGCGGCGGCGGTCTGCGGTGCGGCGCTGGCGCATGCAGAGCTCCCGGGCACGCTCCTCCGTCAAGGACGACAAGGACGGACATCTGGTCTACTGGCCCGGATATGTCATGGGAGCGAGATGTTCGTGTCTACACCCATAACTTTAAAAACTCTATTTACGCATACATACAATACACATACACAGTACACCACACATACATAAACATTACACAACACATACATCTTCAGAATTAAACATTCATGACTCTTTCAGAATAACTGAAACCCAAACACTAGTTACATTAAAATGACTCACAAAAACATAACACTACACGACAGATCGCAGAAACTTCAACAAGAAAACGAATTTTGTCACACAATACTACCGCCGTGTTTTCAAGATTTCAGACTTAAATTTCTGCTTTTTAATTGTATTTTTATATTTTTTGATAAAAATAGTAACAACATCACAGAGTCCATTTGGATGTTAAAACGAAGTCAAGTTGGAGCCTCGGATATTGGTCGTCTATCACTATGTGTTGCGTTTCATGATACTAACATAGTTGATATTCTCAAGAATTGATCATAATTCTCAGAGTCTGCTAACGTGTATCAGTTAACTTATAGTGAATGGAATACCAATGCCGATTCCATCATGACTTTGTGCAGTGAACATTTGATTAATTATGTTGCCTTGGTTTCATTGCAGACAAAATCATCGACACGCTCGGTGAGGGCACCTTCGGCAAGGTGGTCGAGGTGAAGGACTTAGAACTGTAAGTATTTTTCTTTACTTACTCGAATAGCACAGCTTTTTGTGACCACTGCGATAACATCGGCACTTGGTGGCTCGCGGTGAAATGTATGCATCTGTGACTATTTGCATATCGCCTGTTCGTATTTTTATACTCAAGTATATTCTGTAGTTTATTGGGTTGGCTTGGTTAAAATAGCGGTAAGTAAACTCAAAATGTGAGGCTATCTTAATGACCAATTGTTGAATGAAATATTGAATGGTAAAGCTCCCTTATAAACTAAGATAATGTTGTGTCGTTAACATCGGCGCCGGATGATGACACGCTTTGTTTGGCAGGACACGCCTCGCTACTTATTCATATCTATTTCCATTTGTTTATAATAGCACCGACAAATTTCGATACTTATTGCCAAAATTCCGAGTTTTATGTACAAAAATAAAGCATGATATCTAATTTTAAATTTCAGGGAGCACAGAATGGCTCTGAAGATTATCAAGAATGTTGAGAAGTACAGAGAGGCTGCAAAACTCGAGATAAACGTATTAGAAAAGTTAGCTGAAGTTGACCCTGATTGTAAAAAGTGAGTGTTTGATTTGATTGTGTGTTATTATTGTGTGCAACGTCACATGTTGATAGTCGAGGCTGGTCGGGCGACGCGCGACGCCGGCGAATGTAGCAATATTTGACCTTGCACGTTTATATGCGACGTTACTGCTCCTGGCTGGCGGCTCGCCAACCAAGAACCCGATGTCAACTCCTAACACACTAAAATACCGTCTGCCGCTCGCTGCCGACTCCACATATTATTTGATTCCATGTAATTCATTGTATGACGTCTACTTATTGCACACACTCTTAACTTGTTTATGAAACATGTACTTATACTTTCTGAAATTGATACTAAAACACTATTTTTGTTCTATTTCAGCTTATGTGTTAAGATGTTGGACTGGTTCGAATACCACGGACACATGTGCATCGCATTTGAAATGCTCGGACAAAGTGTATTTGACTTCCTGGTGAGTGTCAAGTTATTATTACCGTTACTATTGTGCATGATACTGTAGATTCGATACTGAATGCGTCATCATAACGATAAGTAATAAAGTGTATATTAATGGTTCCCCAACATGCGGGTTTTTCACGTTACCCCAGACAATTTATCCTGTGTAGAGGTTGAATAATTGTTTCATGTTCATATTGAAATTTATTCGATAATTTCAATATGACATTGAGACAAGAAAATAATAAAACCGATGGCAGTTACAGTTATAATTTTTTGGTACAATTACTTTTCGATCTATTCTGAATAATTTATTTCTGGCTTGTTTTTGCATCATCAAAGCAATTGCATAAACAAAACATTGGCAAGCAGTTAGGTATAATAAGTATTTGTTTATGGTATTATTTATCCTGTTATAATGACGCAAAAGTATAAATTTAACTATATTTTAGTATTTTCCATAGCCTATTCATTATTGTAATAACCTGACTTCGTTCAATAACTTGTTGGGTATTGTGTCAAGCAATGATTATTTTAAATTGAGATTTTACACAACATACGCAAACTCGTGAAAGTCACATTTTCCATGCAGTTTGAAGGACTAACGCGAAAGATCTGTCCAGCGTATCTCGTCGAATACGACATTTTCAATCAGAACGCATTATCAAAACATTCAGTAAAATCCGAGTTACTTAAAATAGACCTACACTCAGATTCATCTACAGCTTTATTTATGCATTTCCCGCATTACGTCATAGTTTTTGGTCCTGAGCCAGTCTCATTCACGACGTCCACACGTCCTGTGATGGGAACAATGTCATTCATCATACTCTTTTGAATCTGCGGGCACATCCACCTAAATTGTGTCCATATTGCCTAATGAGCTGAGATTTATTGATTGCTAAGATCTTGACCATTTTTATTCTAGGCCTAGACTCCCCAAGGCTAAATATATAATATAATAATAGTGTGTATTTATTATTTAAAAACACGATGAATCATAAGATGTCTCTTTATACTATTGCAGAAGGACAACAACTACCAGCCGTACCCGTTAGAGCAGGTGCGGCACATCGCGTACCAACTCATATACAGCGTGTTGTTCCTACACGACAACAAGCTCACCCACACAGATCTCAAGCCAGAGAACATACTGTTCGTCGACAGCGACTACGAAGTCGTCAGCGTCTACAACGCATCCAAAAAGGTCAGTTAAAAAAATTACAGATGCATGGTGCATCTGCACCATAAAATAAAAAAAACATGGTTGATGCCATCATCAAATGTTAAAGGCAATAACCGGCCTGAAAGAGAGCAAGCAACGTGCAAAGTTCGCTCGTCCGTTGCCTATCAACAAGAATGTAAAACAATTTGGCAGTTGGCAAAGTTCCGCTGACGCACTTACTTTTTCAAATTATATAAGAATGGAAATCCAAATATTGACGCTCGAATTCGAAATGATACAATAAATAAGGAAATAAAGTTGTCAATTCTATGAGTTCAATCCAAAGTGGAAACGAACATAGCGAACCGTTACATTCATATGGCTATATCATCTTGAATCGGTACAGTATGTGATGGCCAAGTAGTGACTAATCGCCACCTCAATATAGCACGCTCGCTATTTTCGTCATTCTCGTAAGAATCGTTTCTCTTACAGCTTTTGACATAATAAGGGTAAGGTAATCTCATAATGTTCACATTGTACTTTAAGCGCTTATTACACTATCCAATTTTAAGGAATGCTAACTAGGAAATCGGCAGATGTAATCGCAGTAAGAACAGTTCTAACTGAACTGTTCTGTTAGTGTTCCTAGTTAGCATTGCTTAAATTGGATAGTGTAATAAGCGCTTTACTTATAAAACTTAATAGTCCAAACAGATTTGGTTGCATAGAATTTGCTGGCCAAGAATGTAGCGTTCTGTGCGCCGTAAACAAAGCTAATTTGTGTAATCTAATTTGATACAACATTGTGTACAGAAACATGACCTGATGCGTGTGAAGCGCAGTGACGTCAGACTCATTGACTTCGGCAGCGCCACGTTCGACCACGAGCACCACAGCACCATTGTCTCCACCAGGCACTACAGAGCGCCGGAGGTTATATTAGGTTCGTGTCACCCATCATTTTCCTGCCCTTATCCCATGTTACTTGGAGTCGGCGCAACACGTTTTCTTCTTCCATTCTCCCCTGTCAACCGTCACGCTATCATTCACTCCCTTCTTTTTCATATCATTCCTCACACAATCCATCCATCTTTTCTTCGGCCTTCTTCTCCCTCTCCATCCATCAACATGTGTATTCATCACTCTTTTAGTCACGTGCGTTTCGTCCCTTCTCATCACATGCCCATACCAAACTAAACGATTTCCCTTCAACTTTTCTGTCACTGGCGCCACTTTCAAACTTCCTCTTATATACTCATTTCTTACATTTAAACATTATGTACAACTCATTTAGACAAGCATTATTCTAATAGTTTTCTAAACGAAAACGAATAAAAGCATGACAATGCACAGGAGCTTGTAAATTGTCCTGTTCGTGTATATGATGCTGTAATCGTTGCAGAGAATTCTCTTCCTAGTTAAATATTTTTATCTAGTTGTAGAGTAGGAATTCTGGATTAACTGACAATAAAATCGACAATACCATTGATTGTGTGTACTCCTTTTGTACACGCACGTTGTCTATTCAGAATCAATGAATAGCCGCTTTTATGACCTAGTCATATTATTCTCTAACATAATGATATCAACCTTCATGATCACGGTGATTTTTGGACAGACCTTGTCAACATGCCTTTATAATGTTAACTATTTTATTGTTACGAAAATAGTTGGAAAATAAAACCTTGTCACGATGTTAATAATATTTTTCCAGAATTGGGTTGGACCCAGCCGTGCGATGTGTGGTCTATCGGCTGCATCATGTTCGAGCTGTACCTCGGCATCACACTTTTCCAGACACATGACAACAGGGAACACCTCGCCATGATGGAGAGGATCCTAGGACCCATACCCTACAGGTTTGTAACACTTATTGTAATTTCAGTTAAGTTATAAGAACCGATAAAGTAATCAGTAAGATCAAAAGGCTCAGAAAATTCTAGAAGCATTTAAACATGTTCTCTTGATAAATTAGTCTAATTTCGAATTCTTTGGGTTTTGTGTCTTTGAAATATTTCTTACTCACACTTCTGTATTCTAAAAATCTAAATGTGTTATTGAATATATCCACGTGTTTATTCTCTCGCTGTGAATTTTCTGAGTTTTGATGTCTTTGTTTACTCGCGCACCGCTCCACTTTACGCAACTCAACACGATCCTAAGTACTTGTAGACCGTACCGTTTAAATAAACAGCCATTTGTTCCGTACACGTAAGTGCCGCCCGATATAAATACTCGTCTGGTTTTTGAAAACTAGGGCAATTATTATCGTCACATACCGGCCCCACGGTAACATCATTTAAATTTTAAGTTCATTTTGCATTTGTGTCGTTTCAGAATGGCGCGTAAAACAAAAACAAAATACTTTTACCACGGCAAATTAGACTGGGACGAGAAGTCGTCAGCTGGCAGATACGTCAGAGAAAACTGCAAACCGTTGATGGTAAGTTTCCTTAGTGTTGATGAGTGTGCTAGCATTGATATCTACATTATTTACATGATGCCGTAGTCTTGTTTATTTTAGAGTTTATTGACAAGGGCATTTGAATGTTTCCGCAGAGGTACCTACAGAGCAACAGCGAGGAGTCGCGACAATTGTTCGACCTGATCGCGCGCATGCTGGAGTATGAGCCCTCGCAGAGGATTACGCTGCGGGAGGCTCTCAAACATCCCTTCTTCAACAAACTTCCACAACATCAGAGGCTCGGTCAGTACACGTGCCCCTAAACACTATTACCTAATGAACGCGTATCATTATTTTGTGAATATTGTAATTTGCTAAAAAGATGTGACGATTTTAAAGTCTACATCGGTCATTTCAATCGAAAGAAACGGACGAATGTACATTTTAAAGGAAACATTCTGACGTATTGTATTAATATTTATGATGAGTGATCTTTTGTTATAGGACACCAGTTTACAAGGCCATCATTTCTTAGGTCAGGCCTTTTCGTCGTTAGATGCTTATTTTAAAGCTTTATTTTTCTATATTACACTTTTTAAAACACATGTTGCGACATGATCTTATCTTAATTGGTTTTATATTGTGTTGTTATTGTACGTGTGCCGTTTATTTCTTTCGCTTATTATATTCACATTTTGTTCTAGTCTTTAACATCTGCTGTTGATTTTATTTTATTATGTTTTTGAGGCCCGGTGAATCTTTTGATTCCGTGCCGGTCACTCGTTTGCATTAAAATAAAAAACTAAAAATTAAACGAGATTTAGCTCGCATTGTAACTCATTCATGCTGTAGTCATCGTTAATATTATCTATGAGATATAAATAACTAAAACGATGTTTGGATATTACAGGCAATGACCGCTTGCGGTGCAACGGTGAGAGCTCGGGGTCCCGCGAGCGATCGCACTCGCTCAGCAGGTGAGCGACACTCGGCCGCCGTCAGGCCCGAGCCGGAGCGTGAGTGGCTGCGACCGGAAAGCGGGCCGGCCGGCCGGACAGCCGGCGGCCCGGCAGGACGCGGGCCGGCCGGCCGGACGCCCGGCGGCCCGCACGCGAGCGATAGTCAAATGGCGCGGCCGCGTCGTGGCCCGCCGACCCTGTAAACTTGTACAGTTGTAATGAAGTGATAAGTGATAATTATTTTGTCGAACATTGTAATCTAGGTAATATTTTGTTGTGAATCGGTACTTCTCAATTTGTATTTATAAAGTAACTATTATTCGAAATAAAGACTGTCAGTCTGAATTTTGTTTTTTATTTATCTAAGCAGCGACTCAGCTGTGCACACGTTTGAATAACGCAAACGCTAGCCAGACCAATGTCAAACCAAGCAGCAGGGAAACTAGATTTGGCACT